>CM069866.1:8726380-9321380 GCA_036172795.1 Pelodytes ibericus | reverse complement strand
AACAGCAGCAGCAGCAACATGCAGGTCCCCCGCAGCTCGCCATCTTGCTCAAACCCCTGCCAGACAGCCGCCCGTCACGTGACAGCAGCAGGACCAGCGCCTGCCAGACACGCCCCTTCCAACAGATCACGTGACCCGAGCCAGCCGTACGGAATGAGGAGAAGGCCGCGGTCATGTCGCTGTACGGAATACAGGTCACGTGACGCCCACCCAGGGTAGCATTCTGATCCCGCCCCTGTGTCATGACGTCACGGGGGTTTTAATGTACGCGCAGACATAGAGATCCCGGGTACGAGCTTGGGGCCAGCAGCGTGGTAACAGCGGATCAGGAGGTGAGGAATATTATGAGAGGGGCGGGGGCTGTGTATTACACCGGGGGTTAGGGGGGGCATCACATGGGGTGTGTACAGTGCACACAGTACAGGAGATGATGGCTGGATTTAGTAAAGCATGCATTGCCCTGGTAATGGTTAATGGGATCTGCAGGGGTAGGGTGGTGAATGTGTTAATTAATTTGATTGAAGGAGACTTGTTCTATGCACAGGCATGCCCTGCCCGCCCCCATGCCCTGCCCGCTCCCATGCCCTGCCCGCCCCCATGCCCTGCCTGCCCCCATGCCCTGCCTGCCCCCATGCCCTGCCTGCCCCCATGCCCTATCTGCCCCCATGCCCTGCCTGCCCCCATGCCCTATCTGCCCCCATGCCCTGCCTGCTCCCATGCCCTGCCTGCCCCCATGCCCTGCCCGCCCCCATGCCCTGCCTGCTCCCATGCCCTGCCTGCCCCCATGCCCTGCCCGCCCCCATGCCCTGCCCGCTCCCATGCCCTGCCTGCCCCCATGCCCTGCCCGCCCCCATGCCCTGCCTGCTCCCATTCCCTGCCTGCCCCCATGCCCTGCCTGCCCCCATGCCCTGCTTGCCCCCATGCCCTATCTGCCCCCATGCCCTACCTACCCCCATGACGTGTCTGCCCCCATGCCCTACGTACCCCCATGCCCTGTCTGCCCCCATGCCCTACCTACCCCCATGCCGTGTCTGCCCCCATGCCCTGCTTGCCCCCCCCATGCCCTGCTTGCCCCCATGCCTTGCTTTCCCCCCATGCCCTGCCTGCCTCCTTGCCCCCATGCCCTGCTTGCCCCCATGCCCTGCTTGCCTCCTTACCCCCATGCCCTGCTTGCCCCCATGCCCTATCTGGGACCATTCATTCTTTTATTATTCTGTACCTGCCTGGAAGATGCTCCAGTAAACTTTGCCCCGTCCCCAAAACAGGGGATACTCCTTAAGGCAAAGAGGAGGGTCTTATCATGCTGTAAGAAGCACCAATTATGCTACAATAGAGATAGACAGGGCTGTAAAATCTGACATTGTGATGCTTCTCAACTCTCAGCTGCTGCAGCACCTCTTGGGTAGCTATCTCAATCATTACTCTGACAATTTCACATCATTTTCTTTTGGAAGATTTGCTGTTTTACATGTGCGCTTAGAGAATGCTGTTTAACCCTGTGAGTACTAACTCTTTGCCCTCCCTCTGGCACTCACAAGGTTAATACATTGATAATAAAGTGTCAGTTTAACTTTACAGGGTAACCTTCAGCCTAGTCACCCAGATCAGAGATTTGTATAGGAGGATCTTTCCTTGTGTAATATCTGTCCTACATGGTCTTACTGGGATTTAACCCCTTGACCCCCAGGGTCCAGTGCAGTGCACTTTTTGGCCCGGCACTCAAAGGGTTAACCATAAAGATTTTCTAAATCTTTTTACCTTCTTTTAAGTTGTTTTTTTATTTTTTTTAATTATCTCATTTTATAGGAGGCTACCCATTTACAATATATTTTGAGGGTAATTATTTTTTTCAACTTGCTGTTTTATAATAAACCTCTAAATAAAAAAATAAATCCAGAGATCTTAAACGTTCGATACCCCTTGGTTCGGGAGTTTTATCTGTCCCTTATCTGACCGTATCAGACAGACTTAAAAGGGACCCTGGGGTTAATGATATCACACGTGTAAAAGTTATTACCTCGGACACTGGTCTCGTATAATTCACCGTGCCTTTAACAGACCCCAGATCTTGAGTTAAAAGTGAACTACAAAAATCAGGCATGAGAAGCCGAGTTGTCAAGGCAGGCCAGTTGGAGAATTTTTTCCAACTCGGCTATTCATGTCTGATTTTTGCAGTTCATTTTATGTGAATAGCACCCAACATTCCTGCAAATATTTACTTGACGTTTCATGCCCCGGAGAAATGATACCGAGCGTAATCAATATTTACCCTCCACTTAGTGGTTGCGACAGTTACAATCGCACGAACTCTGATTTTCTCTTAAAGTTACAGTATAAAAGTATATAAGGGGCATCCAAAATCTTTGCACAGTGGGCGGTGTAATCCAAAATGCACGTGTGTGTGTGTTGGGCCACATTAATTATTTTTTTATTTCCAGTAATGGTAAAGAATAGCTTGCTAGCCATAGAGCAATGTCTGCTTATTTAAACAAGTTTACATTAACTTTATTTAAACAAAAGTAACCCCCACCCACATTGCACACCTACGACATGCCCCATCAGCTACTTTGCACACCCATGGCATGCCCCATCACCAACGTTGCACACCCAAAACATGCCCCATCACCCCATTACATGCCCCATCACCGTTGCACACCCACAACATGCCCCATCACCCTATTACATGCCCCATCACCCACACATTAAATGCCCAATCACCCCATTACATGCCCCCATTACCCACATTACATACCACCATCACCCTGATTTAATTGGAAGGAGATAAACAGTGGGGGAGGGGGGGGGGGGAATGTTTGAAGCACCAGTAGTGTGCTTTAACACCCTCTGGCAAAGTACCGCCCTCTGGCAAAGTGCCGCCCTAGGCGAGTGCCTTGTTTGCCTTGTTAGCAGATACACTACTGGCCGCACCGTTGGACGCCCCTGGTTTAAGGCATCTCTCTGATGGGCACTGGTTGTTGCAAGGCGTCCAGATAATACATAGGCGCCAAGGTATGGTAAGTGGCAGGGGCAGAACTTGCACATACAAACCTTACAATGCAAACGATTTAACCTAATGTGGATCTAGGAGGATTTGGAATAAAGTATGGGGATTGTTCACTGAGGCAGAGCAGATAAAATCACACATTCATAGCCAGTTTGGAAAGACGGGTAAGTTGAAGTAGTTGTCAAGTTCTGCTGTTCACGCAGTTCGCTTGACAGTTCACTTTTTATTACAAAGCTCCCACTGATTTGTCTACGTGCATCTTCCGCCCCTATCTCCCCTTTCACTGGCCTCATCCTGTGCAGCTCCCATTAGACTTTTTTTTTAATTTTTTTTTTTGCACATTTTTTTTATTTATTTTTTGTAAAGTTTATATCTGTAGTTCTGAGAATTGTAACCAGCATGTGTCAGAGAATGGAATGTTTTCTCTTCTAGCAGCTGGTTAGTTTGGTTTGACTTAAGACAGGGCTTGACAAATTTATTTTATTCTAGGAGCCAGCAAAATTTTTTAGGAGCCAGACAATCACGCAAACATACACGCAATTCATAAACACACACACCAACCCACGTCACATATACACCCCACACACACCAACCCACGTCACATATACACCCCACACACACCAACCCACGTCACATATACAGCCCACACACACCAACCCACGTCACATATACAAACCCCACACACCAACCCACTTCACAAATACACACACACACTTCACATATATACCCCCCCTTCACATATATACCCCCCTTCACATATATACCCCCCTTCACATATACACCTCCCCCCACACTTCACATATATACCCCCCCTTCACATATACACCTCCCCCCACACATATACCCCCCCTTCACATATACACCTCCCCCCACACTTCACACATATATACCCCCCCTTCACATATACACCTCCCCCCACACTTCACATATATACCCCCCCTTCACATATACACCTGCCCCCACACTTCACACATATATACCTCCCCTTCACATATACACCTCCCCCCCACACTTCACATATATACCCCCCCTTCACATATACATCCCTCCCCCCCACTTCACATATACAACTCAAACATACACAAGTTTTTTTTTTTCCCTTCTTAACTTCTGACTTAGCCGAAAGAGCCATGAAGATCGGCTGCGGCACGAATGTTTCCCCTCCCTGCTGCCTTACCTCATTGCTGGGGAGGGGTTACATTCGTGCCGCAGCCGATCCTCAAGGCTCTTTCGGCTGAACACTCATACACACGTGTAGCGCGAGGGGGCGGAGCTTGCTGTCTGTCCCCTCGCGCTGCAAAAGACGGATGGCAGCGGCAAGGGGAACGGCACCCGGGCGCCAGGCTCCATTTCCAGGTCGCCATGGCGACCTGGCGCCCGGGGTTTGTCGAGCCCTGACTTAAGACATTGTAGATGTGACTTGCACTTGGCTGCGTGTCAGGATTATTAAATCGGGCGGGTATTAAATACTTATCTGAATGCACAATACTACACCCAGCCACATTTACGGTCACCTTTGGCCTAGTTTACACAGAGCAAAGTGTGTATTCAGCTACCTGTTTATTTCTCACTCTTTGCAAGTGAAAGAAAAAGCAACGGGAATTGCAAACCTAAGTCCGAAGTAGCAGAGTTGGAAAAATTCTCCCATTTAGCCATACTTCAGACGCTGCTAGTTTAGCCTTACGTTTGCAGTTCTCTTCTCAGTTCCATGCAACCCCCCTTTTTCAAGAGTACAGCCCTAAGAATTGTACTTTGTTGCTGATAAAGCCTGAAACCCTCTCGTAACAAAAATGTGAAATATTTCTGTGTATATAATATACAGCCACAGAGCGAATGCTCGTGAAGAGGCTGAAATAATATTTTAAACCTTGCTACCTTGGCTTGTCCAACCTGCTCCTCCCTATACACCTATCCTTATTTCAATGACATTAACCTGCCCATACAAAACATTATTTATTGACTTATTTATTGTTATTGAGACTGTAAAGCTAGCCTCTGACTCCCAGGGTAGAGCACAGTGCACTGATTGGCCTGGCACTCAATGGGTTAACCATAAAGCTGCTTTCTGTCGGGTTACAAAGACCCCCAAATACCCTGATTTTCTAATTTTTATATTTATTTTTTTTTTTACCATCTGACTGGCTGCTGGATCTTTCTGGCATTGAATGAGTTAATAATTCTTCATGTGGCGAATATTATTTATTATTTTTTTTTGTAATATTTAATTTTTAGGAGGCTACCCATTCAAATATATTTGAAAGTAATTTTGTTGTTGCTTTATCCTGTTTTAGGCTAAGCCAAACAATTCCAGAGATCTTAAACATTAAATACCCCTTATTAGGGAGTTGGGTACTTTTATCTGTCCCAAATCCGACTTTCAAAGCTCTTTATCAGACGTGTAAATATTATTACATCGGATGATTCTCTCGTGATTCAACACACCTGTAACAGCGCCAGATCTTGGGGGCTGGTTAAAAAACAGGCAGGATATTTTTTCAATTCGGTTAATTTTTTTTGTAGCTCAGTCCCCCTGCAAATCGGGACAAAGACGGGCGTAGCATGGGAGGTTCCATTTTTAGTGCTTGTAGCTCTACCTCTGAAAAGCAGGACAGAGGTAGAGCTCGGCAGGACAGAAGGATTGCCTCTCAAAATCAGGACTGTCCCACAAAAAGCGAGACAGTTGGGTCTGTTACTACAGACTCCAGTAAATGTCCACCATAAGCAATGTTACGCTCTCCCCCTCCCCCTCCCCTTAAAAATAAGTGGCGATTGACCTCATTAAAGGGAGGTGGTCCAGGGATGGTTGACCCCCACAATCTAACTGCCCCCCTCGCTCCAACTTAAACCCTACAGCAGCGGAAAGCTCAAACATTACTCATAGTGGAAAGACCCTAGTGGGACTGTGACCGAGGCTACGAACCAACCCTGGAAGGCCAGTAAGTCTTGTCTAACCACGTCCATTCATTATTTCATGTGTATAGTATGGCCCTCTCCCCGGCTTCTAAAAAAAAAAAAAAAAAAAACATTACACCTGTCAGGCTTCCAAATTGTACAAGCACATGCTGACCCCTGCTCCAGTGTGACCGTCCTCACTATAAATAAAATCTATTCTGATGTGTATGACTGAGGTTGAGGTTCATCCTTGCCATGTGCTGGCAGCTGACTCATTAGTGACTGGGCAAGCTTCAAAGCACTGCCCTCCTGCAGACTCTCTCCCTTTCTTTCCCAGGCCCCGCACCGTGATGAGCTTTGTGTATAGACCTGTAGATTACCTGAGCAGACTTCAGTTTAATCCTGATTACACCCCCCCCCCCCCCCCCCCCGGTGCTACTTTAGTGTAAGGATTTTAAACACCCCTGAGCTTAGAGAAAGAGAGGATGAGGGTATCAAATAACTCTCAGGCCCCAAAAATAGCTTCGTGTTCCATATGTCGGGCTCGACAGAGAAATGGAACAATCGCTTCCACCAGGGGGTTAAAAAAAATATATCTTTCTGCAATTTATGAGCCAAACCACTATATTTAGGAGCCACTCTGAGTTTATGTGTTCTCTCATTCTCTCAGTAGAGATCTATAAAATATTCTTTTCACCTTCACTCCTGGTGTTTTCCTGCCTTAGGCATTTCTAATTCTCTCTATGCTATAGTCGTTTAAATGCTGGCCAGATGCAGCCTCAAGGTCTGTTGGCCCAATCTATCGCATCATTTAATTGCCTTTCCCCGCCCATGCAATTGTCCCAGGCTTGTGAATCATGAACCCCCTGATCTATTTAAAAGGGTCTCCTTCACCTAAACAACATTTATCCTGTGTTACAGAACATATAACAAAGAAAGCATGCAAACCTCCCTACTTTGCAAGGGGATAAAAGTGGGGTGTGGCTTGTGATCACGCATTCGCAGCCAGATCACTGACATTGCACTTCACGTAATATTGTCCCTGTGATGTCATATATAGGAAATGTTGCTGACAAATAATTTCTCTTAATCTATGTATTTGCTTACAGTTCTGCTAACCCAATGGGTAGATCAGTTTGTATTGTCGGTATTTGCAATGTAAGCAATATTCAGGTGATGGAGGCCCTTTAAAGGACAACTGTCGGCAAAAAGTTCTCTTTGACTGAAAGATTGTGTCTGTTGTAGAAGCTTTAGATAGAAATGCTCTAATGAAAGTATAGAAGTACATAAATGTGCCTTCTTTGCTTTTATACAGCACAATCAGGGGGCGGACATGTTGTTTAGAATCTTGGGTCTGATCCTCATTCACCTTGGGTTAGATGGCGGAAGACCTGACCCAAGATTGTAAACGACATGTCTGCCTCCTGTTTTATAGGTATTGGAGTCAAGAGGGCTACTTTGTTTAAATTATTTCATAAAATTATTTCTATATAAACCTACACTTGTTGCAAATCTTTTACTTTTTGTGTCGTTCCCCCCCCCCCCCCCCCCCCCTACAGTTGTCCTTTAAATCATCTGGTGGTGGCCCTCTCTCTGGCCCTGAGCTATATCTTCTGAGAAACAACCTAAACAAACCTGGGGGGGCTTTTTCTGCCCAGCAATCTTTTTTTTGCTTTTACTCTAGACACGTCAGTCATTACTCTAATATCGCTATACGTGATTGTGAGATGAGAGTGTAGGTACATGTGGAATCTGGCCATTCACCTTGATGGCCAATGTTCTTTTTTTAACTTCTAGGAAAATCAGGCGATGCTCTCGTGTTTCTAGTACAGACCTGGAGCTGCTACTGATAATCTATACATATGAACCCAAGCACCCTGGGAGCTGATGAGTCAGGGGGCAAAGTTTAACATTACCCATAGCTTGCAGCACTGTCAGCAAGTAAAGACAAGTGATCAATGCTAGTATCAGGTTAATCCAGGAATTAATAAATCCTAGAATCCCAAATCCTAGAATTGCTTCTGCCTAATATTTTTTAATTTTTTTTACATATAACTTTCTAAAGTCTATACATATTTATCAAGTGCTATGTTAAAAGCTCAGTACCACCTATCCTAAATACTGTATATAAAAATTAACTTCAGAGTGCATTTTTTTTCTTTCTTCTTCCAGACAGTTCACCATGGTGAACGAACACAACGCCGATTCCGGCAGCGCCAGCAGTGGCAGCAGTACAGAAAACTCCAAGGAAAACTCGCGATGTTCTACGCCGGTCTTCGACGTCGAGCGCCATGAGCGGCTCCAGGATAAAATGCGTCGGCGTATGGATGCCGGAGATAAATGGTTCTCGCTGGAATTTTTTCCCCCACGCACGGCTAGCGGAGCTGTCAACTTGATATCCAGGTTGTAAAAAGGTTTGGTTTGAGAGCTGCTGGATCCTTTTTTTTTTTTTTTTTTAGCAGCTGTTTGTTTTCTAGTTATTTAAGAAAATGTGTATTTTTTTTTTTATCCACTTTTTAAATCGTTGCTAAATATATATATACCGGTATATATATTATTTAATTATTTGAATAAGCTTTCTCTAATAACCAGGATCTGTGTGGGTTTTTTTTTGCTTGGCAGGTTTGACCGTATGGGTTCTGGAGGACCTCTCTTTATCGATGTGACCTGGCATCCTGCTGGAGATCCGGGATCCAACAAGGAGACTTCATCCATGATCATCGCAAACACAGCCGTCAATTTCTGTGGTTTGGAGACCGTTTTGCACATGACCTGTTGTCAGCAGACCAAGGAGGATATCACCGGACACCTTCAAAGGGCAAAGCATCTCGGATTAAAGAACATCATGGCTCTTAGAGGCGGTGAGAACTACGCAAGCTCCCCAACTTTCCAAATGGCAAATGAGGGACATCTTTGTTTGCTTTGGGGGTGGCTCGTGGTGTGCGTATGGGTGAGGCTTTACCGGTGTTCTTCTTTCAATGACGCCGACAGTCTCCTTCTCTGATAAATATCGGTGGCCGGCGGACAGGACCCTTGTCATACCTACTTTCAGATTGGGAAAACTAGTAAACTGAGGGCTTGGCAATCTACCGAAAGGTGAAAAAGTCCTTTCAACAGAGGTAGCGATCACTGCGCTACAAATCCACATAGCCGCAAAGAAGAGCTAACTTTTTTTTTTTTTTTTTTTTTCAACAAAAGAAATAAATCTAGAATCTTTTGCTTTCTAGATCCCATCGGCGAGGAGTGGGAAGAGGAATCTGAGGGTTTCAACTACGCGGTGGACTTGGTCAAGCACATTCGGCAGGAGTTTGACGATTACTTTGATATATGTGTTGCTGGTAAGGCTTTATTGACACCAATTTTACCTAAATAGGTATGCATGTATCACAATATAGACAATATATGTATTTTGTGTGTAGGTTACCCCAAAGGTCACCCTGAGGCTGAAAGCTACGAAGAAGATCTGAAACGTCTCAAGGAGAAAGTAGACGCCGGGGCTGATTTTGTCGTCACTCAGCTCTTCTTCCGTACCGAAACGTACTTGAAGTTTTTAAAGGATTGCAGAGATATCGGCATCACGTGTCCGATTGTACCAGGAATATTTCCCATCCAGGTATGCATCTTGGCTATTTGCGGAGATTTAATGCACATAAAGTTTAATTGAGTCACTATGTTTCAGTGCTTGCTGAATGGGTTTGTATTTGTGTGATATTACAGAAATGGCTGAAAGGATGCAGCCATTGCATTCTAAACATTTAAAATAAGAGAGAGAGAGAGAGGCTGATTCCACAATAATGGCATTTTCTCAGAGAGAAACCTAAGCACTGCTGCTCTGGAATCCTTTGTTCTCCCTCTCCTCACGGGACATAAACATAGTGTTTTTGTTTTTTAATTCTTTTGTTTTTTATTATTATATAATAACAAGACAGTGTTATACAATTACAATTTGTATATAGAATATGCAAACTTTAATCTATTGAAAACATAGATATTTACAAAAATAGAGAAATTAAATGAAGCAAGAATAGTAAGTGAGCTTAGCAAAATGAAAGAGGAACTGAAATGAAAAGTAATACAAAGAACACCCAGTATTACATTTGTTTTTAAAGTGACTGACTAGTGCCAAAAACGCATCTTCCAAATATATGTGAGTAAAAGTCAAATTCCTTTTTTTTTTTTTTTTTTTGCTACAGGCACCAATGAGAATAATTTCATTCAAATGAATGGAATATACTGTCTCTCTGGTGATATCATCAGACAATGTGTTGCACTGTTAAGAGATCCTACTGTGCATAAGAGCAAGCTCACTGAGGGTCAACACAATATGTTAATTTCCAAGAGCACAGAAAGTGACTAAATGAAACAAAACTTTATATGCTCAGTGTTTATTTAATCAGTGCTGCCGCACCTGCAGTAAACATGCAGAGTAGTCACTGGGGGAGGGCTTGAGTCACATATTAAAAATGTCATTTATACTGAATGCCTGCATGAAATCACACAGGGATAAAAGCAGTAGAAGCAGTAATAATCTTGCACCAAAGTGAGTTTGGGGACTAGACTGTCCCTTTTAAAGTGAAAAAGTTTAGTTAACGACATGTTCCAAAACTGAAATTAAGAAATGTTTTGTGTAGTTGGAACTTCAGTTTTAAAAGAGAAGTAACGGAATCTCTTGAACAGTACTGGAAAAAAATCTCGCTATATTATCGTTTTTTTTCCAAACGATCGAGATAAACATCAGTCACACTAGCCTGTCCTGGGGCGAGAGGGATGTTTTTTTTGTAATCCGAAAACAAACCATCAAAAACAAAACTACTTAATGGACGGTAAATATTTGCTTTGATAGAGCCTGGAAAACCTTCCACATTTGGCAGTCTGTAGAGCAGCGATGTCATCAGTCCAAGCCCTGATTTAAAGTCCATTTCCATGTTTGCGAATCTGTTCTGCACCTGTGATAACCCGCCTTGTGCCTTGTTTGAATGCCATGTAATGCATGGAGAGGGTGTGACTTACACCCGGTATTTATTTGTACAGAGAAGTCACATACTCCATGAAATTCCTCCATTCCTAATTATCTTATTATTGCGGACTATCTTTAAACATGTCACATATTTAAAATATTTATATATAATTGGTGTGTGTGTACATGTATTATTTTTCAATTATCTTTTTACAAAACAGATTACAGGAAGATGTGTAATTTTGGCTCAATCTTTTCTATAAAGCAAAGTACCCAGTCTTTATATTATTAATTGTAGACAGCTGAAAGGGTGCACACTCCAAAAATCAACCAACGATATTCTTAAAAAATATTTTTAGAAATCTTCAATTTAAAAAAAAAAAAACAAAACAGCTGTCAGCAGGGGGTAAAAGCTAAAATGGAGTTTGAAGGGATGGCCTAGCGATGTGCACAGCTGGGAAATAATAGGGTTGCACGTTGCCACTGGAAGGCCACGCCATGTATCCACTGCACCTTTTTGACAAAAGATATGTGTTCTCTAATTAAAGTCCTGCTTCCTCAGGGTTACTGCTCCCTGCGCCAGTTGGTGAAACTCTCCAAACTTGAAGTGCCCCAAGAGATTAAAGACGTCATCGAGCCCATCAAGGATAATGACGCAGCCATCCGGAATTACGGCACTGACCTGGCGGTGAGCATGTGCCGGCAGCTGCTGGACAGCGGTCTGGTCCATGGCTTACACTTCTATACTCTGAACCGCGAGGTGGCCACCATTGATATCTTGAAGCGTCTTGGGATGTGGACAGAAGATCCAAGGTGAGTGAAAGACTTTTTAGCCCGTTGTTTTTGGGTACGTCGTTGATAAATCTGTGAAGGTCAGGACTGATGGAGGCAGGTATGCTTCTGCTGCTTACTTAGGGCAACACGTAGAATGTTTCTAGAGTAGGCTTGCCTCGGGCTGTACAAGATGATGCATTAATCTGTTGTTCGTAACATAGATTCTCAGGGTTTGACAAATCCCGTGGCTCCTAATATTTTCATGCTGGCTCCTAACGTTTCTGATTCTTTTGCCTTTGAACTCTATGGAAATACCACTTTACCTGGCTCCTAACTAGAAGCACGGATGGTTAGTGAACAGGCCTATTGGCTCCTAAAGTCTACAAAAATATTTGTGAAGCTCTGTGACAGGCACACAAAAAAAATAAAATTGGTAGCAGGTATATAAACCTAACTGGGAGCTTACTGGGAGGGATATTTGAACCCTTTAAAAAAGGTTTTGTGTGATAATTAAAAATGAAGGACAGAAATTGTTGTGGTAGCTCAAAATTCTTTGGTTAAATCGTATGACCAAAACATTTATATGGGGGCCAACTTTATATATATATATATATATATATATATATATGTGTATATATTATATATTATTTTTTTTTTTTTGTAACCAACATGTTTTATAGTTAGTTTCCAAGTCTCCCAAATCCAATTCTCTCTCTCTCTGTGTATAGCTTGTCCAATACCTTTTTGTTCCCTTCCTCTTTTAAAATGTTCTCCAGACGACCTATGCCTTGGGCGGTTAGTGCTCACCCCAAGCGTAGAGTAGAAGATGTCCGTCCGATCTTCTGGGCCTCTAGACCGAAGAGCTACATCTACCGAACGCAAGAATGGGATGAATTTCCTAATGGTCGCTGGTATGTCATCCCCCCCCCCCCCCCCCCCCCCATCCAACTATAACTAGTGCGCAGCTGCTGTGTGTGTTTATTTATTATTAAGAGAAAGGTAACGCCTAAACTTTTTTTTGTAAAGGGGAAACTCTTCTTCTCCGGCCTTTGGCGATCTGAAAGACTATTACCTTTTCTATCTGAAAAGCAAATCCTCTCGCGAGGGTTTGCTGAAAATGTGGGGAGAGGAGCTGAACAGCGAAGAGAGCGTGTTTGAAGTCTTTACCAGCTACATCTCGGGGGAGCCCAACCGTAAGGGACACAAGGTAAGCTGTGATCAAGTCAAGGAAGATGAAAGCACCATATCTTTTGAACTCGTCGAGATCTCACTCGAGACCAGAAAGTAGGCAATTTCCCACCCACTCTCAATGTTCAGGGTTGGAGTCTAATGGGATTGAGTTGAGTGGTCTGGTTTCTTCCCTTTAGGTGACATGTCTTCCATGGAACGATGACCCTCTTGCTCAAGAAACCAACTTACTTAAGGAGGAGCTGCAGAAAGTGAATACGAGGGGGATTCTGACCATCAACTCGCAACCTAATGTTAACGGAAAGCCCTCCACGGATCCAATCGTTGGCTGGGGGCCAAGCAGGGGATATGTCTTCCAAAAGGTATCTGGCCAGTTATCCTCCAGAGTGGTTTGGGGGGCCTTGAGCTAAAAAAAAAATCACATGTGGGGCTCTCCTGTCTTATACTTGCACCCTCTTCACAACTGTGTGAGTCCCAAAGAGCCACTTAATTTGCTCACATGACGGCACCACCAATGGAAGTTATGTTTCTTATTAAAAGGTAGCTTTCATTAAAAAAAAAATATGAATTCTTGTACTTGCTGCTACGTAACTGTGCAGCTCAAGCTGTGATTAATATGTTTGTTTATTTGTTTGTGATGCATATTGCCGTTCTCTTATCATACAGGCTTACCTGGAATTTTTTACATCCAGTGAAATGGTCACCGCGCTCATCAAAGTGCTGAAAAGATACGAGCCCCGCGTTAACTATCACATCGTCAACGTGCATGTACGTAGCCTGGATGTCTCGGTTTTTTGTCTCTAGTCGTGAATTAAGATCCATTGGTCTCTTCCTACAAGAATCAGGAAAAAGTTATTTCACTTGTTAATTTATACCTTTCCTCCCACACGTCCTGCATGTTTTGGACTGCAATTCTGATCATCCTTAGCCAGCAGAGTTGTATGTGGGAGGACCAACCAAGATGGTTATTTACAGTTCCTGTGCCACAGTATCTGCGCCACAATCCACTATAGTAAACACACCTCAGAATGCGCCAGCTGACCCCTGAGCAGTGTTGTTTTTTTTACACGGCTGTAATTTTTTTTATTGCTCGAGGGCTATGTTTTATTTTATGGATTTATATCCTCACTTTGTTTCGGCTGGAACATTTTTTGGTGTGTTTAAGCCTTTTTTTTTTTTTTTTTTTTTTTTAAGCTGATACTTGATATGATGTATGTGTAGGGTACATGCCATTTTATCCCTTGACTGGGAGCCCTGTTTCCCTGGGAAGCTTCAGGGCTTTGGATCCCGCTGCTAGCGAGACTAGGTTCCCTCTGATGGGGCATATACAAGAACGATGGGCACTTACTACTACTGAAGTTAAAATAATCGTGTAGTGCCACTTTGAGGAGTCCTAATCTACTCACCTGCCAGTGATGATCCAATGTTGACACGTTGAGATGCACCTTGAAGACCCATGTATTGTGTGATTTATTACGTATAGATAAAGGCATAGAATGTGTCACATGCAGATAAGAACCATTCGGTCCATCTAGTCTGCCCAATGTTCAAAATACTTTTATTAGTCCCCAGTTCCCTATCTTACATCTAGGATAGCCTTATACCTATCCCATGCATGCTTAAACTCCTTCACTGTATTAACCTCTAGCACTTCTACTGGAAGACTATTCCATGCATCCACTACCCTCTCAGTAAAGTAATACTTTCATTAGTCCCTGGCCTTATCGTATATCTAGGATAGCCTTATACCTATCCCACGCACGCTTAAACTCCTTCACTGTATTAACCTCTACCACTTCTACTGGAAGACTATTCCATACATCCACTACCCTCTCAGTAAAGTAATACTTTCATTAGTCCCTGGCCTTATCTTATATCTAGGATAGCCTTATACCTATCCCACGCATGCTTAAACTCCTTCACTGGATTAACCTCTACCACTTATACTAGAAGACTATTCCATACATCCACTACCCTCTCAGTAATGTAATACTGTCATTAGTCCCTGACCTTATCTTTTATATCTAGGATAGCCTTATACCTATCCCACGCACGCTTAAACTCCTTCACTGTATTAACCTCTACCACTTCTACTGGAAGACTATTCCATACATCCACTACCCTCTCAGTAAAGTAATACTTTCATTAGTCCCTGGCCTTATCTTATATCTAGGATAGCCTTATACCTATCCCACGCATGCTTAAACTCCTTCACGTTATTAACCTCTACCTCTTCTACTGGAAGACTATTCCATACATCCACTACCCTCTCAGTAAAGTAATACTGTCATTAGTCCCTGACCTTATCTTATATCTAGGATAGCCTTATACCTATCCCATGCATGCTTAAACTCCTTCACTGTATTAACCTCTACCACTTCTACTGGAAGACTATTCCATACATCCACTACCCTCTCAGTAAAGTAATACTTTCATTAGTCCCTGACCTTATCTTATATCTAGGATAGCCTTATACCTTTCCCATGCATGCTTAAACTCCCTCACTGTATTAACCTCTACCACTTCTACTGGAAGACTATTCCATACATCCACTACCCTCTCAGTAAAGTAATACTGTCATTAGTCCCTGGCCTTATCTTATATCTAGGATAGCCTTATACCTATCCCACGCATGCTTAAACTCCTTCACTGTATTAACCTCTACCACTTCTACTGGAAGACTATTCCATGCATCCACTACCCTCTCAGTAAAGTAATACTGTCATTAGTCCCTGGCCTTATCTAATATCTAGGATAGCCTTATACCTTTCCCATGCATGCTTAAACTCCTTCACTGTATTAACCTCTACCACTTCTACTGGAAGACTATTCCATACATCCACTACCCTCTCAGTAAAGTAATACTTTCATTAGTCCCTGGCCTTATCTTATATCTAGGATAGCCTTATACCTATCCCACGCATGCTTAAACTCCTTCACTGTATTAACCTCTACCACTTCTACTGGAAGACTATTCCATACATCCACTACCCTCTCAGTAAAGTAATACTGTCATTAGTCCCTGGCCTTATCTAATATCTAGGATAGCCTTATACCTATCCCACGCGTGCTTAAACTCCTTCACTGTATTAACCTCTACCACTTCTACTGGAAGACTATTCCATACATCCACTACCCTCTCAGTAAAGTAATACTGTCATTAGTCCCTGGCCTTATCTTATATCTAGGATAGCCTTATACCTATCCCACGCATGCTTAAACTCCTTCACTGTATTAACCTCTACCACTTCTACTGGAAGACTATTCCATGCATCCACTACCCTCTCAGTAAAGTAATACTGTCATTAGTCCCTGGCCTTATCTAATATCTAGGATAGCCTTATACCTTTCCCATGCATGCTTAAACTCCTTCACTGTATTAACCTCTACCACTTCTACTGGAAGACTATTCCATACATCCACTACCCTCTCAGTAAAGTAATACTTTCATTAGTCCCTGGCCTTATCTAATATCTAGGATAGCCTTATACCTTTCCCATGCATGCTTAAACTCCTTCACTGTATTAACCTCTACCACTTCTACTGGAAGACTATTCCATACATCCACTACCCTCTCAGTAATGTAATACTTTCATTAGTCCCTGACCTTATCTTATATCTAGGATAGCCTTATACCTATCCCACGCATGCTTAAACTCCTTCACTGGATTAACCTCTACCACTTCTACTGGAAGACTATTCCATACATCCACTACCCTCTCAGTAAAGTAATACTTTCATTAGTCCCTGGCCTTATCTTATATCTAGGATAGCCTTATACCTATCCCACGCATGCTTAAACTCCTTCACGTTATTAACCTCTACCTCTTCTACTGGAAGACTATTCCATACATCCACTACCCTCTCAGTAAAGTAATACTGTCATTAGTCCCTGACCTTATCTTATATCTAGGATAGCCTTATACCTATCCCATGCATGCTTAAACTCCTTCACTGTATTAACCTCTACCACTTCTACTGGAAGACTATTCCATACATCCACTACCCTCTCAGTAAAGTAATACTTTCATTAGTCCCTGACCTTATCTTATATCTAGGATAGCCTTATACCTTTCCCATGCATGCTTAAACTCCTTCACTGTATTAACCTCTACCACTTCTACTGGAAGACTATTCCATACATCCACTACCCTCTCAGTAAAGTAATACTTTCATTAGTCCCTGGCCTTATCTTATATCTAGGATAGCCTTATACCTATCCCACGCATGCTTAAACTCCTTCACTGTATTAACCTCTACCACTTCTACTGGAAGACTATTCCATACATCCACTACCCTCTCAGTAAAGTAATACTGTCATTAGTCCCTGACCTTATCTTATATCTAGGATAGCCTTATACCTATCCCATGCATGCTTAAACTCCTTCACTGTATTAACCTCTACCACTTCTACTGGAAGACTATTCCATACATCCACTACCCTCTCAGTAATGTAATACTTTCATTAGTCCCTGGCCTTATCTAATATCTAGGATAGCCTTATACCTTTCCCATGCATGCTTAAACTCCTTCACTGTATTAACCTCTTCCACTTCTACTGGAAGACTATTCCATACATCCACTACCCTCTCAGTAATGTAATACTTTCATTAGTCCCTGACCTTATCTTATATCTAGGATAGCCTTATACCTATCCCACGCATGCTTAAACTCCTTCACTGGATTAACCTCTACCACTTCTACTGGAAGACTATTCCATACATCCACTACCCTCTCAGTAAAGTAATACTTTCATTAGTCCCTGGCCTTATCTTATATCTAGGATAGCCTTATACCTATCCCACGCATGCTTAAACTCCTTCACGTTATTAACCTCTACCTCTTCTACTGGAAGACTATTCCATACATCCACTACCCTCTCAGTAAAGTAATACTGTCATTAGTCCCTGACCTTATCTTATATCTAGGATAGCCTTATACCTATCCCATGCATGCTTAAACTCCTTCACTGTATTAACCTCTACCACTTCTACTGGAAGACTATTCCATACATCCACTACCCTCTCAGTAAAGTAATACTTTCATTAGTCCCTGGCCTTATCTTATATCTAGGATAGCCTTATACCTATCCCACGCGTGCTTAAACTCCTTCACTGTATTAACCTCTACCACTTCTACTGGAAGACTATTCCATACATCCACTACCCTCTCAGTAAAGTAATACTGTCATTAGTCCCTGGCCTTATCTAATATCTAGGATAGCCTTATACCTATCCCACGCGTGCTTAAACTCCTTCACTGTATTAACCTCTACCACTTCTACTGGAAGACTATTCCATACATCCACTACCCTCTCAGTAAAGTAATACTTTCATTAGTCCCTGGCCTTATCTTATATCTAGGATAGCCTTATACCTATCCCACGCATGCTTAAACTCCTTCACTGTATTAACCTCTACCACTTCTACTGGAAGACTATTCCATACATCCACTACCCTCTCAGTAAAGTAATACTGTCATTAGTCCCTGACCTTATCTTATATCTAGGATAGCCTTATACCTATCCCATGCATGCTTAAACTCCTTCACTGTATTAACCTCTACCACTTCTACTGGAAGACTATTCCATACATCCACTACCCTCTCAGTAATGTAATACTTTCATTAGTCCCTGGCCTTATCTAATATCTAGGATAGCCTTATACCTTTCCCATGCATGCTTAAACTCCTTCACTGTATTAACCTCTACCACTTCTACTGGAAGACTATTCCATACATCCACTACCCTCTCAGTAATGTAATACTTTCATTAGTCCCTGACCTTATCTTATATCTAGGATAGCCTTATACCTATCCCATGCATGCTTAAACTCCTTCACTGTATTAACCTCTACCACTTCTACTGGAAGACTATTCCATACATCCACTACCCTCTCAGTAATGTAATACTTTCATTAGTCCCTGACCTTATCTTATATCTAGGATAGCCTTATACCTATCCCACGCATGCTTAAACTCCTTCACTGGATTAACCTCTACCACTTATACTAGAAGACTATTCCATACATCCACTACCCTCTCAGTAATGTAATACTGTCATTAGTCCCTGACCTTATCTTATATCTAGGATAGCCTTATACCTATCTCATGCATGCTTAAACTCCTTCACTGTATTAACCTCTACCACTTCTACTGGAAGACTATTCCATACATCCACTACCCTCTCAGTAATGTAATCCTTTCATTAGTCCCTGGCCTTATCTTATATCTAGGATAGCCTTATACCTATCCCATGCATGCTTAAACTCCTTCACTGTATTAACCTCTACCACTTCTACTGGAAGACTATTCCATGCATCCACTACCCTCTCAGTAATGTAATACTATCATTAGTCCCTGACCTTATCTTATATCTAGGATAGCCTTATACCTTTCCCACGCATGCTTAAACTCCCTCACTGTATTAACCTCTACCACTTCTACTGGAAGACTATTCCATGCATCCACTACCCTCTCAGTAATGTAATACTTTCATTAGTCCCTGGCTTTATCTTATATCTAGGATAGCCTTATACCTATCCCAGGCATGCTTAAACTCCTTCACTGTATTAATCTCTACCACTTCTACTGGAAGACTATTCCATGCATCCACTACCCTCTCAGTAATGTAATACTTTCATTAGTCCCTGGCTTTATCTTATATCTAGGATAGCCTTATACCTATCCCATGCATGCTTAAACTGCTTCACTGTATTAACCTCTACCACTTCTACTGGAAGACTATTCCATGCATCCACTACCCTCTCAGTAAGTAATACTTTCATTAGTCCCTGGCCTTATCTTATATCTAGGATAGCCTTATACCTATCCCATGCATGCTTAAACTCCTTCACTGTATTAACCTCTACCACTTCTACTGGAAGACTATTCCATACATCCACTACCCTCTCAGTAATGTAATACTTTCATTAGTCCCTGGCCTTATCTTATATCTAGGATAGCCTTATACCTATCCCACGCATGCTCAAACTCCTTCACTGTATTAACCTCTACCACTTCTACTGGAAGACTATTCCATACATCCACTACCCTCTCAGTAATGTAATACTTTCATTAGTCCCTGGCCTTATCTTATATCTAGGATAGCCTTATACCTATCCCACGCATGCTTAAACTCCTTCACTGTATTAACCTCTACCACTTCTACTGGAAGGCTATTCCATACATCCACTACCCTCTCAGTAAAGTAATACTGTCATTAGTCCCTGGCCTTATCTAATATCTAGGATAGCCTTATACCTATCCCACGCGTGCTTAAACTCCTTCACTGTATTAACCTCTACCACTTCTACTGGAAGACTATTCCATACATCCACTACCCTCTCAGTAAAGTAATACTTTCATTAGTCCCTGGCCTTATCTTATATCTAGGATAGCCTTATACCTATCCCACGCATGCTTAAACTCCTTCACTGTATTAACCTCTACCACTTCTACTGGAAGACTATTCCATACATCCACTACCCTCTCAGTAAAGTAATACTGTCATTAGTCCCTGACCTTATCTTATATCTAGGATAGCCTTATACCTATCCCATGCATGCTTAAACTCCTTCACTGTATTAACCTCTACCACTTCTACTGGAAGACTATTCCATACATCCACTACCCTCTCAGTAATGTAATACTTTCATTAGTCCCTGGCCTTATCTAATATCTAGGATAGCCTTATACCTTTCCCATGCATGCTTAAACTCCTTCACTGTATTAACCTCTACCACTTCTACTGGAAGACTATTCCATACATCCACTACCCTCTCAGTAATGTAATACTTTCATTAGTCCCTGACCTTATCTTATATCTAGGATAGCCTTATACCTATCCCATGCATGCTTAAACTCCTTCACTGTATTAACCTCTACCACTTCTACTGGAAGACTATTCCATACATCCACTACCCTCTCAGTAATGTAATACTTTCATTAGTCCCTGACCTTATCTTATATCTAGGATAGCCTTATACCTATCCCACGCATGCTTAAACTCCTTCACTGGATTAACCTCTACCACTTATACTAGAAGACTATTCCATACATCCACTACCCTCTCAGTAATGTAATACTGTCATTAGTCCCTGACCTTATCTTATATCTAGAATAGCCTTATACCTATCTCATGCATGCTTAAACTCCTTCACTGTATTAACCTCTACCACTTCTACTGGAAGACTATTCCATACATCCACTACCCTCTCAGTAATGTAATCCTTTCATTAGTCCCTGGCCTTATCTTATATCTAGGATAGCCTTATACCTATCCCATGCATGCTTAAACTCCTTCACTGTATTAACCTCTACCACTTCTACTGGAAGACTATTCCATGCATCCACTACCCTCTCAGTAATGTAATACTATCATTAGTCCCTGACCTTATCTTATATCTAGGATAGCCTTATACCTTTCCCACGCATGCTTAAACTCCCTCACTGTATTAACCTCTACCACTTCTACTGGAAGACTATTCCATGCATCCACTACCCTCTCAGTAATGTAATACTTTCATTAGTCCCTGGCTTTATCTTATATCTAGGATAGCCTTATACCTATCCCAGGCATGCTTAAACTCCTTCACTGTATTAATCTCTACCACTTCTACTGGAAGACTATTCCATGCATCCACTACCCTCTCAGTAATGTAATACTTTCATTAGTCCCTGGCTTTATCTTATATCTAGGATAGCCTTATACCTATCCCATGCATGCTTAAACTGCTTCACTGTATTAACCTCTACCACTTCTACTGGAAGACTATTCCATGCATCCACTACCCTCTCAGTAAGTAATACTTTCATTAGTCCCTGGCCTTATCTTATATCTAGGATAGCCTTATACCTATCCCATGCATGCTTAAACTCCTTCACTGTATTAACCTCTACCACTTCTACTGGAAGACTATTCCATACATCCACTACCCTCTCAGTAATGTAATACTTTCATTAGTCCCTGGCCTTATCTTATATCTAGGATAGCCTTATACCTATCCCACGCATGCTCAAACTCCTTCACTGTATTAACCTCTACCACTTCTACTGGAAGACTATTCCATACATCCACTACCCTCTCAGTAATGTAATACTTTCATTAGTCCCTGGCCTTATCTTATATCTAGGATAGCCTTATACCTATCCCACGCATGCTTAAACTCCATCACTGTATTAACCTCTACCACTTCTACTGGAAGACTATTCCATACATCCACTACCCTCTCAGTAATGTAATACTTTCATTAGTCCCTGGCCTTATCTTATATCTAGGATAGCCTTATACCTATCCCACGCATGCTTAAACTCCATCACTGTATTAACCTCTACTCCTATTCTTTATAGGTTTGTATTTATTTGTGTGTTTTTATTTCAGTAAAAATACTTTATGGAACATTTATTATTATTATTTCTTTTCATTTGATCAGAGTAAAAATATTACAAATGCCACTGACTTGCAACCGAACGCTGTGACGTGGGGGATCTTTCCCGGCCGTGAAATTATCCAGCCAACGGTAGTGGATCCAGTGAGCTTCATGTCCTGGAAGGTAATTGTCTTATTTTCCATATTTCATTCAATGTAATGTTTACTAATGACATAAACCTAAAGTAGGGCTTGACAAGCCACGGAACCATAGCTCCTGACTCTCCCCTCCCCTCTAGTCCTGACTCCTATATTTT
Organism: Pelodytes ibericus; assembly: GCA_036172795.1. Lineage (NCBI taxonomy): Eukaryota > Metazoa > Chordata > Amphibia > Anura > Pelodytidae > Pelodytes > Pelodytes ibericus. The sequence goes on along the minus strand of CM069866.1, from coordinate 9,298,881 downwards.
GGGTTGGGTTCCATTTTCCTTGCTCCTGAATTGAACCTGGTTTGCACTGGGTTACAGGGACTCAATCTCTCTGGTGCTTATACTGTGAATGTAGTGAAATTTTAAAAGAATCATATGAAATCTATCTATGGATTATGGTAAGAATTGCAGAAAAATGTATAAAAGAAGAGAGAGATATGGTTTACACATGTCTGTGGTGTTGCATGTCTGACATCCCCTGTGGCTTGATATGCAAATGTATCTTTTTTTCCCCAAAAAAATAAATCCTGTAATTTGCATGTCGTAAGCAGCAGACACCACAGACGCATTGAAAACACATTTTCCTCTTATTTTAGGCTTTTTTGGCAATTTATACCCAACTTAGATTATTTTAAATGTTTTTTTTTTTTTTTTTTTTCGGATCCTCTACATTCGCAGTGTAAGTAGTGTTGATGTTGACAGTCCCTTTAAATCTCACAGCATCCTGTTGAGTGACCTGTTTTGAGAAACCTTACACATGTCTGTTGTAATCGCTGGAATTCTGCTCCTTCCGTTTCCCGGCAGGATGAAGCCTTTGCCCTTTGGATAGAGCAATGGGCAAAGTTGTACGAGGAAGAGTCCCCATCTCGAATGATCGTCCAGTACATCCACGATAACTATTTCTTGGTCAATCTTGTGGACAATGACTTCCCGCTGGAGAACTGTCTTTGGCAGGTGATCGAGGATACGTTCAAAGAACACGATAACCCTACAGAGTAAACCGCCGCCCCCCTTCCCTACCAAAATATGTCACCGGCTGTACTAACTGGGAAAAATGGAGCACCACGGGCCCCGTCCCACGGAGAGCATCCGATATTGTTCCTGCCATCATGGATAACTCTTGTTTAATGAAAAGATATGTTCAGTGTACATTCTGTAGTTAATCCTACCTCCAGCTACAAGACTGGACTTTGCCAATAGAGATGGCACCTACTCCTAGGAAAGGGAGTGGTGAAATATTTGGGCTTTCTTCAAGAAAGGGGCAATTGACAAGGGAATGTCAAACTCAAGGCCAAAAAGTAGCCAAGTTGGAAAAATGCTCCCATACAGCTATACTCCAAACTCTGCTACTTTTGACCTTAAGTATTAAATTACCTTGTCAATTGCCTCTTTTATAAATAGAGCCCTATTTGCCGTATGACTCGTAGAGAGGGCTCAGCACACCTCTCTGCTCACGTTGGGTTTTGTGCCTGATCTCAAGCATTGATTTGGTGAGAGTTTGCCATAGGATGGGTGTTGAGCATTCATTCTAGTGACCTACAGAGTTCCTCAACCAGCGATACTTGAGATGCCAGCAAGGGATCCACCTCAGTAAGGGTTTGATGGCGTAAATAAATATTACTTAAATTAATATTATTATTTTCTTTCGGATGTTCGTGGTATATTAGAAGGAAACAAACCTGAGATTAAAAAAAAAAAAAAAACCTAGTTAAAAACTATAGCAGGACTGTCGCCTTAAATATTATTTACACTGTTAATGTAGAGAATTATAAATAAAATTAAAAAGTCGACCTATACATGGAGTTAGTGCAAGTGAATGCATAGCTGAAGTGAGACCTGTTGTGTCTCCAGTTTTATGACATCACAACTTTCACATAAAGTAGTTAATTTGACTGTTAAGCCACACACACGTTAAACACTTGTCTCTCTCTGGCTTTTTATTCTCTATGTTCAAGGCACAAACAGTGTTTAGTGGACTAGTCCTTTTAACTTTGTATTTCCATCCATTTTTTTTTATTTTTTATATCATTCAGATCACTGAGATTGTTTAAATTCTTTGGCTTGTATCAATGTACTGATGTCACAAGAAAGGAACTAAAAAGGTTTAATAAAAGTAGACTTTTTAAAAAAAAAAAAAAAAGTATTTTATGAAACTGTTTTCTTTTTCTAACCTCGTGAGAGTTTTAAGTCTACCCCCTCATCCTCCTCTTGGGCAATGACTTGTATATAAGCGAGTGAGTGAATGGTGGACTAGTATCTCGGTCTACAGGGTGAATGCTGATTAGTCCTGGTATCTCTGTCTACAGGGTGATACTATGGGTTTTAACTATAAAGGTCAATTCTGGTGCAAATTTTTAAAAGTAGTGCAATCACCACGGAGACCAAAAGAATGTTCTTGCTGGCTGCTCCACTTCTGACCTTTTATAAATAAGCCTCTATTTTTCCAATAGAGGCTTATTTACTGGAGATATTATATCATTAAATATTGAAACGGGCGGTAGGCTGAGTTTGGCGGAACCCTTTAACCCAAAACAGCAGACGTGCCAATGTTACTCGACCCAGACAAGCTGGCAATGTTCCCTGCTGTGACTGTACTTTTCCATTCCTGCTCTTGTCTTCACGTGTAGCTTTGTTTTATTTACCTTGGCCTGAACATACCTGTTGTGTTCTGTTTAAATAATCCTACAATACTGGGCCTGGGTCATCTCTTTTAAAGGAGAAAGCAAACAGAGGAGACCTTTCCCACTTCCTAATGGTAATAAAGGCTGATCTGCTTTAATCAATGTACACAAACGGCAGAGTCTGTACTTTTCTTAATGATTATTTTGCTCGTGCTTCATGGAGATTCTCTACAACACTGCCTGTAAAAGCTAAAACCTCGAGCGACTTCCCTTCTATACAGCCAAAAAAATCTTCTTAAAGAGGGGGAAAAAAAATACAATTAAAGAAAGAAAAGAGACGAGCCATAAAGCCATAATACAAATATATATATATTATTTGTTTAAAGATAAAACGGATTGGGCTTCACTGTCACTTTTTAATTATACATTTGTTGATGGCTTAGAAAATGTTCAGTATTTATTCTCTTATTCACCCACCCCTATGGGGAAGGGGGAAGATGTGTTGGTTTTCGGAAGGTTATAACCTTGCAAGGAATTTCAGCATCCTGTGAGGTTCTCTGTTTTGCAGAGACTCATTTCTGGAGTTATTCGGACCCCCCCCCCCCCCCCTTCCTGCTGTCTGATCTGCTCCACGCCAGTCTCCTGGCCGTTTGTTTCTTCCAGTTGTTAAAGATCTAAAAAAAATAAAAAAGCTGAAATAATAATTCACTATCTGGGATATTATGTAAAGGGCACCATTTTACAAGGCACAGAAGAAGTTTTGTCTCATCCCAGTTAAGCCCTGAAAACAAGCAGGTAGGAGGCCTTTCCCTCAACTGTGTTCAAGCAGCACACAGAAAAAGAGATTTACCACTCCCAGAACTAAAAACCTGATCATTGCAGTAGTATGCACCACGGGCTAGTGATGGGGTGTCCTGTGCCAGTTGCAGGACCTCGCTGCTGGAGGCGATGCCACATATACATACTTGACAACAGTACTGAATTTGCAAAGATAGTCCTGTTTTTTTTTTTTTTTTTTAATTCAGGTCCTGCCCTGTCAAATTCTGTCTGTTGCAGCACTAATACTGCCTCGGGCAGAACTGTGTTTAAACAGTTTGCGTTATCGCTGAGAAATGAGCATCTGATATTCGCCTAAAGCACAGTTCTGCAAAGATAGGCAGCGGCATGTGACATCACGTGTTAACCCCGCCTCTCTTGGGCTCTATCTCTTCACGTCCCAGTACACAAGAGAAGAGTTGGTAAGTATCAGGGATGTATTGCGCGTAGAGTGAGTGACTCTGTTGTCGAATTCGCAGCTGTCGCCTGTCTCCCGGGGTTTGTGTGCTCTCTGTTCGGAGCACACCTAGCACATATGGAGCATCCGCCATTGGTAAGTATGCATCGGGGGTAGGCTAAGTGTTCATGGTGGGATGTCAGTATCCCTGGCAAGATCTGTGATGGTCCATAGAACATCATTAAAGGGTCCAGTAAATTTTAGCATGATCCGTGTTGGTATCTGCCCCTGTGCCACAACTCTGCAACATGGCAGCCTGGGGTTGGGGGACTTCAGAGGCTCTTTAGAGTGTTTGCTTGAAGTGGATAGGGTTGCCACCTGGCCGGTATTTTGCCGGTAAAAAAATTGCCATCAGGCCAATGTTAAGTCTATGGAGACAGTACCTAGGCCGGTATTTTTTTGAGGAAAATGTGGCAACCCTAGAAGTGGACTAATCGAAAAGATAAACACAAAGATAGTACCTGGCTGCAAAGATGTCTGTCACCGGAGTCTAGAAACCGCTGGCTGATGCAGCATTGCAAGAACCGCCTCCTCCAAATAATCCAGCTGCTTTCGATCAAACGTCTCCGGGCCTAATAAGAAATAAATTACAGCATGTCCGCCCACGGATAGAGCTATACGGAGCAACGAGGGCTCAATAAGGCACTCTATTTATATTCTATCATTAAAGCTTTTCTATTTAAAATGCCTACACTGGATGCCATCTTTCAACCAGACAGTTAATATCGGCTGTGCCCCTCTAATCTGTTCACTGCTCTCACCAGTTCTTCCACCATTAATCTTGTTCTGTGTAACCCGTTCCACGCGAGCCAGGCCCCCTCCAGACACCGCTGATCCAGCTTGCGCCGAAACCTGTTCAGCAACTCATGCAGGCGAGCCTTGCGCAGTAACTTCTTTCTACGAGAAAAGATGAGACGACTGTTTTACATGAACCGATCCCTGACCACAGGATTGGTCAAACTATGGCCCGCAGATTTTGACTGGCTTTAGATGGTGGGAGTTTTAACGGACAACTGTAGTCAAAAAAATAATTCCCGTTTAACTGAAAGATTCCATCAAGTGTCGATGGTGTGTAGAACGATACTTTAATGAAAGTATATAAATAAAAGCTCCTTATTGACCACTCATTGCTTCATATAGCGCTAACAGGGGGCAGACATGTTGTTTACAATCTCAGGTCAGAGCTGCAGTATCCTTCAGGCAGATGAATAAAGATCTGACACAAGATTCTAAACAACATGTCTGCCCCCTGTGAGAGGTACGAGAAGCAAAGTGGGCTCAATAAAATACATTATTTGGATTCTTTCATTAAAATATTTCTTTGTAAAATGCATGCACTTTATGCAATATTTCATCTAAACACAAGTTTATTTGTTGGTACAGTTGTCCTTTAACTTTGCTTGTCAGTATCTTACATGCCAGGGGCTTGCAGCTTTGACAAAAACAGGAGGGGGGAATGTAATTTTGAATTAGGGGAAACTGCTCACCTAATGTGATTCCAGCATGTGAACCGACTCATGGGTCAGTGAAACACTGAGTAAGTGGCAAGTTCTGCCCCAAAATGTTTTTGTTTAAAGTCACCCCTACTATATTTTGTAAATAAATCCTCTAGCCCCTATTTACTGCATTGCACCTCTTATGTTTTATTGCCTTTTGGCTGCGCTTGCATCTCCTGCAAACACTGCCATGATGTCCCCTCCCTTGGGTCGGACCTCTGAATAATGTTTTGACATGTCCTCCGTGAATCCAGATCTTCCCATCTAGTGAAATGTCCGTGCACGTGTTCACTCAAATCAGAGATTAGACAACTCGGAGAAAAAGCACACTGGCATGAGTGAGCAGCTCAGCAAAGTCTCAGATGCCGACAACTACAACGGTATGAAAGCTGAGTGATTACACCAGCGGGTTAGGGTTAGGGTTAGGGTAATAAAACGTATAATTTTATATAGGCAAGTTTTTTGATTTAAAGGTCCAATGTACTAAATAGGACTTATAGGATTTATTTAAAAAAATATATATATTCTAGGTTGTTTAAATAAACACCTGTTTTAATGAATATTTTGCCTTGTGGGAGTCTTGCCCAATTGGATTTTGTTTACAAGAGAGGGAATGCTATGGAGAGCTGGTCTTGTGCCTCCAATTGAGCCATTCCCTGCTCTGGACCCCTGGTGAGCGATAATTGACCCAGCTCCTGACAACTTGTTCTTTTTTGGGGGTTATACCGTATATATCTGTTACCGTGACAGCTCCTGGCTGGATAGAGACTCTGTGGCAATAGATCCAGGCCACACTTCAGATAGAACATCTTCAGCAGACCGACTCTCATCACTCCCATCTCGTGTTCTGTACAGGACCAGCCATCCTCGATAGGAGCCCTGCAAGAGATGCTCACTACTCCTTTGCAGATGAAGACGCCAGGTATATTTTTGTGCTTTGGGAGCTGAAGGAAAAGCAATGCTTTTGTAAAACAAGAAACGGGCGTGTAGAGCTGTGCTCGGAAAAGACTTTGTGTCATCCGATAGTACTTTAAGAATCATTCAGTCCATCTAGTATGCCCAATTTTTCTAAATACTTTTATTAGTCCCCAGTTCCCGGTCTTATAGCTAGGATAGCCTTATACCTATCCCACGCATGCTTAAAATCCTTCACTGTGTTTACCTCTAGCACTTTTGCTGGAAGGCTATTCCATACATCCACTACCCTCTCAGTAAAGTAATACGTCCTGATATTACTTTTAAATCGTTGCCCTTCTAATTTTAGACTATGTCCTCTAGTTGTGGTAGTTTTTCTTCTTTTAAATATACTCTCTTCCTTTACTGTGTTGATTCCCTTTATGTATTTAAATGTTTCTATCATATCCCCCCCTGTTACGTCTTTCCTCCAAGCTATACATGTTAAGATGCTTTAACCTTTCCTGGTAAGTTTTATCCTTCAACCCATGAACCAGTTTAGTAGCCCTTCTCTGAACTCTCTCCAGAGTATCAATATCCTTCTGGAGATACGGTCTCTAGTACTGTGTACAATACTCCAAGTGAGGTCTCATCGGTGCTCTGTACAATACTCCAAGTGAGGTCTCACCAGCGCTCTGTACAATACTCCAAGTGAGGTCTCACCGGTGCTCTGTACAATACTCCAAGTGAGGTCTCACCAGTGCTCTGTACAATACTCCAAGTGAGGTCTCACCAGTTCTCTGTACAATACTCCAAGTGAGGTCTCACCAGTGCTCTGTACAATACTCCAAGTGAGGTCTCACCAGTGCTCTGTACAATACTCCAAGTGAGGTCTCACCAGTGCTCTGTACAATACTCCAAGTGAGGTCTCACCAATGCTCTGTACAATGGCATGAGCACTTCCCTCTTTCTACGGCTAATAGCGCTATCAGGGGTTGTTTAGAATCTTGGGTCAGATGGATCAGTTGACGGAAGATCTGACCCAAGATGTCTGCCCCTAGTAGAGCTAAACAGAGCAAAGATGTATGATATTTGTATATTTTTATGAAAGCATTGACTTTCAAAATGCCGACACTTGATTTTTTATTTTTTTTTTGCCAACAGTTGTCCTTTAACATTGTCAAATACTGGCAAGTTGACAACACTGCTAACAATCCACATCTCTACGTTGTCTAACCTATATCTTACCGTTGGCTAGGAGAAGGCAGATTTTCAGTAGTTTCCTCCCTCCGATTGGGGTGAGCGCCTTCTGCTTGTAGCGTGAGATTGAGGCAGATATTGTCCAAAAGTTACAGGCCTAAGAGAAAAATAAGTACAGATGTGGTGTTTTTATTTGGCCCATCTCATGTGTGATTAAAATGCTTTGCACAAAGCAAAATGGTGTGGTGGGGGAAAAAAAGGATTTAGGATTCTGTAACAGGGATGGCTAACTTTGCTCAGACGCCATTTGTATGTTTGTTTGGCGTATTATAAAGAGCTGAGCAACATTATGGTACGTTAGACGGCATAGAAAAAAATATATAATGTGCTTGGATACAGTTTCTGCTATTTTTTTTTTTTTAATTCCAGTTATTCTAAGTGATTTAAATTCCGGTTTATAGCGCCATCCTGTTCCACGGAGCTGTAGTACAGGAGTTGGAGCGATTTAGCAAAACAGTTTGAGAAAGGATATTGCTAAACTAAACTTATTTTTTTTTTTTTTTTTTTAGAGAAAATCTTATTTATTTTGTAATTGTTTTTAAAAATAATCAGTGATATAAAATGTATCTCTTTAAGGATTTAGATCAACCTGCTTCACAGAAGTGGTAGAGTGTAATTTTAGGGCTTGGTGCCCCCTACTGGCCGCTCTCCAGCGCTGCAGGTGTCTCGAGGATCCTCTCTCCATCTTTTCACTGTCCCTGTTGTGATTTGGTAACACGCATTTCTTTTGCCACAGGCGAAAACACCCCAGCAGACGGCGGTGATAACATTCAGACAGGAAGTGAACAGCTAACGCTCGCTGTGTAATGTGGATTTGTGCGGCTATGACCCATTTAGCAAATGCCCTACGCAATGAGACCAGAAAAAAAATATACAATAATGACTGGTTAATATATTAAAGAAATAAAAAAACTCACTATATGAACAATAAAAAAGGGAAAAAAAATACAGTGCAGTGTAATAATATTATGATGTGCATTAAAGAATATTTGTGGCAAAGATTTGATGGATTATGGGACTCGTAGTCCACAGCTGTCGACTGCATGTCCCATAATGCTCTTAGTGGTAATGCTGGCAGAGCACCAAGGGAAATGTAGTCCACAACATCTGGAAAGTCAAAGGTTGCCAACCCCTGACCCAACTCACACTGTGAATGTTTGAATGATGTATTCAGTATGGACAAGAACAATACGATAATTTGTGCGTTATCAGTTAAAACAGATTGTGTTTTTTCATTATTGTAACTGAGATGAAGATCCGGGCTATATTTTAAGAGAAATTAATACATAAATGCCGGTAATTCCAAAAGGTTCTTTTGCTACTGTAACACAGTAGAAATATTGAATGAACTCCTGTATCAAATTAATTCCTATTGACAATAAATATCCCACTTCTGACCCCAGAGAATTCCTGGAGATTCATTCTTTCGTAATATAAAATAAAGGAGGAATACCCTGGAGAACCAAATAAACGTGGTAAAACAGAACTGAGGGAATCAGGGGGCACCTGGTTGGACATAAGACGAGAGTGAGGAAAGAGGACTATTGTAGGTCTGTGATAGAGGAATAAATAATGCAACAGAGCCTACCTGCCTCTAGGGGGCACCAGCAGTATGTAGGATGGATATACACACAGACACAATCCAATTCATGTAAAGTGCAGCCCGGCAGTATGTAGGATGTATATACACACAGACACAATCCAATTCATGTAAAGTGCAGCCCGGCAGTATGTAGGATGTATATACACACACACACAATCCAATTCATGTAAAGTGCAGCCCGGCAGTATGTAGGATGTATATACACACATACACAATCCAATTCATGTAAAGTGCAGCCCGGCAGTATGTAGGATGTATATACACACACACAGACACAATCCAATTCATGTAAAGTGCAGCCCGGCAGTATGTAGGATGGATATACACACACACACAATCCAATTCATGTAACGTGCAGCCCAGCAGTATGTAGGATGTATATACACACACACTCACACACAATCCAATTCATGTAAAGTGCAGCCCGGCAGTATGTAGGATGTATATACACACACACAATCCAATTCATGTAACGTGCAGCCCAGCAGTATGTAGGATGTATATACACACACACACAATCCAATTCATGTAAAGTGCAGCCCAGCAGTATGTAGGATGTATATACACACACACAATCCAATTCATGTAACGTGCAGCCCAGCAGTATGTAGGATGTATATACACACACACAATCCAATTCATGTAAAGTGCAGCCCGGCAGTATGTAGGATGTATATACACACACACACAATCCAATTCATGTAAAGTGCAGCCCGGCAGTATGTAGGATGTATATACACACACACACAATCCAATTCATGTAAAGTGCAGCCTGGCAGTATGTAGGATGTATATACACACAGACACAATCCAATTCATGTAAAGTGAAGCCCGGCAGTCTGTAGGATGGATATACACACACACAATCCAATTCATGTAAAGTGCAGCCCGGCAGTATGTAGGATGTATATACACACACACACACACAATCCAATTCATGTAAAGTGCAGCCCGGCAGTATGTAGGATGGATATACACACACACACAATCCAATTCATGTAAAGTGCAGCCCGGCAGTATGTAGAATGTATATATACACACACACACACACACACACACACACACACACACACACACACACACAATCCAATTCATGTAAAGTGCAGCCCAGCAGTATGTAGGATGTATATACACACACACAATCCAATTCATGTAAAGTGCAGCCCGGCAGTATGTAGGATGTATATACACACACACACAATCCAATTCATGTAAAGTGCAGCCCAGCAGGATGTAGGATGAATATACACACACACAATCCAATTCATGTAAAGTGCAGTCCAGCAGTATGTAGGAGGGATTTACACACACACACAATCCAATTCATGTAAAGTGCAGCCCAGCAGTATGTAGGATGGATATACACACACACACAATCCAATTCATGTAAAGTGCAGCCCGGCAGTATGTAGAATGTATATATACACACACACACACACACACACACACACACACACACACACACACACACACAATCCAATTCATGTAAAGTGCAGCCCAGCAGTATGTAGGATGTATATACACACACACAATCCAATTCATGTAAAGTGCAGCCCGGCAGTATGTAGGATGTATATACACACAGACACAATCCAATTCATGTAAAGTGCAGCCCGGCAGTATGTAGGATGTATATACACACACACACAATCCAATTCATGTAAAGTGCAGCCCAGCAGTATGTAGGATGTATATACACACACACACACAATCCAATTCATGTAAAGTGCAGCCCGGCAGTATGTAGGATGTATATACACACACACACACAATCCAATTCATGTAAAGTGCAGCCCGGCAGTATGTAGGATGTATATACACAGACACACACAATCCAATTCATGTAAAGTGCAGCCCGGCAGTATGTAGGATGTATATACACACACACAATCCAATTCATGTAAAGTGCAGCCCAGCAGTATGCAGGATGGATATACACACACACACAATCCAATTCATGTAAAGTGCAGCCCGGCAGTATGTAGGATGTATATACACACACACACACAATCCAATTCATGTAAAGTGCAGCCCGGCAGTATGTAGGACGTATATACACACACACAATCCAATTCATGTAAAGTGCAGCCCAGCAGTATGTAGGATGGATATACACACACACACAATCCAATTCATGTAAAGTGCAGCCTGGCAGTATGTAGGATGTATATACACACATACACACAATCCAATTCATGTAAAGTGCAGCCTGGCAGTATGTAGGATGGATATACACACAGACACACACAATCCAATTCATGTAAAGTGCAGCCCGGCAGTATGTAGGATGTATATACACACACACAATCCAATTCATGTAACGTGCAGCCCGGCAGTATGTAGGATGTATATACACACACACAATCCAATTCATGTAAAGTGAAGCCCGGCAGTATGTAGGATGTATATACACACACACACAATCCAATTCATGTAAAGTGCAGCCCGGCAGTATGTAGGATGTATATACACACACACACAATCCAATTCATGTAAAGTGCAGCCCGGCAGTATGTAGGATGTATATACACACACACACACAATCCAATTCATGTAAAGTGCAGCCCGGCAGTATGTAGGATGTATATATACACACACACACAATCCAATTCATGTAAAGTGCAGCCCGGCAGTATGTAGGATGTATATACACACACAGACACAATCCAATTCATGTAAAGTGCAGCCCGGCAGTATGTAGGATGTATATACACACACACACAATCCAATTAATGTAAAGTGCAGCCCGGCAGTATGTAGGATGTATATACACACACACACACAATCCAATTCATGTAAAGTGCAGCCCGGCAGTATGTAGGATGTATATACACACACACACAATCCAATTAATGTAAAGTGCAGCCCGGCAGTATGTAGGATGTATATACACACACAGACACAATCCAATTCATGTAAAGTGCAGCCCGGCAGTATGTAGGATGTATATACACACACACACAATCCAATTAATGTAAAGTGCAGCCCGGCAGTATGTAGGATGTATATACACACACACAATCCAATTCATGTAAAGTGAAGCCCGGCAGTATGTAGGATGTATATACACACACACACAATCCAATTCATGTAAAGTGCAGCCCGGCAGTATGTAGGATGTATATACACACACACACAATCCAATTCATGTAAAGTGCAGCCCGGCAGTATGTAGGATGTATATACACACACACACACAATCCAATTCATGTAAAGTGCAGCCCGGCAGTATGTAGGACGTATATACACACACACAATCCAATTCATGTAAAGTGCAGCCCAGCAGTATGTAGGATGGATATACACACACACACAATCCAATTCATGTAAAGTGCAGCCTGGCAGTATGTAGGATGTATATACACACATACACACAATCCAATTCATGTAAAGTGCAGCCTGGCAGTATGTAGGATGGATATACACACAGACACACACAATCCAATTCATGTAAAGTGCAGCCCGGCAGTATGTAGGATGTATATACACACACACAATCCAATTCATGTAACGTGCAGCCCGGCAGTATGTAGGATGTATATACACACACACAATCCAATTCATGTAAAGTGAAGCCCGGCAGTATGTAGGATGTATATACACACACACACAATCCAATTCATGTAAAGTGCAGCCCGGCAGTATGTAGGATGTATATACACACACACACAATCCAATTCATGTAAAGTGCAGCCCGGCAGTATGTAGGATGTATATACACACACACACACAATCCAATTCATGTAAAGTGCAGCCCGGCAGTATGTAGGATGTATATATACACACACACACAATCCAATTCATGTAAAGTATAGCCCGGCAGTATGTAGGATGTATATACACACACAGACACAATCCAATTCATGTAAAGTGCAGCCCGGCAGTATGTAGGATGTATATACACACACACACAATCCAATTAATGTAAAGTGCAGCCCGGCAGTATGTAGGATATATATACACACACACACACAATCCAATTCATGTAAAGTGCAGCCCGGCAGTATGTAGGATGTATATACACACACACACAATCCAATTAATGTAAAGTGCAGCCCGGCAGTATGTAGGATGTATATACACACACAGACACAATCCAATTCATGTAAAGTGCAGCCCGGCAGTATGTAGGATGTATATACACACACACACAATCCAATTAATGTAAAGTGCAGCCCGGCAGTATGTAGGATGTATATACACACACACAATCCAATTCATGTAAAGTGAAGCCCGGCAGTATGTAGGATGTATATACACACACACACAATCCAATTCATGTAAAGTGCAGCCCGGCAGTATGTAGGATGTATATACACACACACACAATCCAATTCATGTAAAGTGCAGCCCGGCAGTATGTAGGATGTATATACACACACACACACAATCCAATTCATGTAAAGTGCAGCCCGGCAGTATGTAGGATGTATATATACACACACACACAATCCAATTCATGTAAAGTGCAGCCCGGCAGTATGTAGGATGTATATACACACACAGACACAATCCAATTCATGTAAAGTGCAGCCCGGCAGTATGTAGGATGTATATACACACACACACAATCCAATTAATGTAAAGTGCAGCCCGGCAGTATGTAGGATGTATATACACACACACACACACAATCCAATTCATGTAAAGTGCAGCCCGGCAGTATGTAGGATGTATATACACACACACACAATCCAATTAATGTAAAGTGCAGCCCGGCAGTATGTAGGATGTATATACACACACAGACACAATCCAATTCATGTAAAGTGCAGCCCGGCAGTATGTAGGATGTATATACACACACACACAATCCAATTAATGTAAAGTGCAGCCCAGCAGTATGTAGGATGTATATACACACACACACACAATCCAATTCATGTAAAGTGCAGCCCGGCAGTATGTAGGATGTATATACACACACACACAATCCAATTCATGTAAAGTGCAGCCCAACAGTATGTAGGATGTATATACACACACACACACAATCCAATTCATGTAAAGTGCAGCTCGGCAGTATGTAGGATGTATATACACACACACACACAATCCAATTCATGTAAAGTGCAGCCCGGCAGTATGTAGGATGTATATACACAGACACACACAATCCAATTCATGTAAAGTGCAGCCCGGCAGTATGTAGGACGTATATACACACACACAATCCAATTCATGTAAAGTGCAGCCCAGCAGTATGTAGGATGGATATACACACACACACAATCCAATTCATGTAAAGTGCAGCCTGGCAGTATGTAGGATGTATATACACACATACACACAATCCAATTCATGTAAAGTGCAGCCTGGCAGTATGTAGGATGGATATACACACAGACACACACAATCCAATTCATGTAAAGTGCAGCCCGGCAGTATGTAGGATGTATATACACACACACAATCCAATTCATGTAACGTGCAGCCCGGCAGTATGTAGGATGTATATACACACACACAATCCAATTCATGTAAAGTGAAGCCCGGCAGTATGTAGGATGTATATACACACACACACAATCCAATTCATGTAAAGTGCAGCCCGGCAGTATGTAGGATGTATATACACACACACACAATCCAATTCATGTAAAGTGCAGCCCGGCAGTATGTAGGATGTATATACACACACACACACAATCCAATTCATGTAAAGTGCAGCCCGGCAGTATGTAGGATGTATATATACACACACACACAATCCAATTCATGTAAAGTGCAGCCCGGCAGTATGTAGGATGTATATACACACACAGACACAATCCAATTCATGTAAAGTGCAGCCCGGCAGTATGTAGGATGTATATACACACACACACAATCCAATTAATGTAAAGTGCAGCCCGGCAGTATGTAGGATGTATATACACACACACACACACAATCCAATTCATGTAAAGTGCAGCCCGGCAGTATGTAGGATGTATATACACACACACACAATCCAATTAATGTAAAGTGCAGCCCGGCAGTATGTAGGATGTATATACACACACAGACACAATCCAATTCATGTAAAGTGCAGCCCGGCAGTATGTAGGATGTATATACACACACACACAATCCAATTAATGTAAAGTGCAGCCCGGCAGTATGTAGGATGTATATACACACACACAATCCAATTCATGTAAAGTGCAGCCCGGCAGTATGTAGGATGTATATACACACACACACAATCCAATTAATGTAAAGTGCAGCCCGGCAGTATGTAGGATGTATATACACACACACACACACAATCCAATTCATGTAAAGTGCAGCCCGGCAGTATGTAGGATGTATATACACACACACAATCCAATTCATGTAAAGTGCAGCCCAGCAGTATGTAGGATGTATATACACACACACACACAATCCAATTCATGTAAAGTGAAGCCCGGCAGTATGTAGGATGTATATACACACACACACACAATCCAATTCATGTAAAGTGCAGCCCGGCAGTATGTAGGATGTATATACACACAATCAGAATACACTTCATTAATCATAGTAGGTCATATGAGATCTCCACCCTGATTCATTATTTGGCTTGCAGATGGTTTTATAGTCAGTGATCTGTTAATACAATGCACCCCACCTACACTGTTCCTGCCAGGCTGCTGCATAAAGTGGGCTCCTCCACCTCTCAGATTGTTTGATCTGTAATTGATTTACCCAAGGACATTTATAACTAAGTCTCATTCTCTTACCCCTTACTCAGGACTGTGTTGCGATGGAGCTTGCACTCCATTACAAGCCGCAGCTGACATGTCCAGATTTGCCAGTAAGTTCCCATCATGCTCTGCACCTGTAGGTTCCCGTGCTTCTTCAGGCGTGCCCGCAGCGCTAAAGACTGTCTCCATCTCGTCAGTACCCAACAGCACCGTCTGTTCTTCAGATAGCGGTCGGCCTTAGCCTCCCTTACAGACTGTGTCCAGCGCCACGCAGCTGATTTAATCAGCCTGTGATCTCTGGTCCGTTGGCAAAGCGCAGTCTTCTGCTGGTCAATAAAACGATCCCGCCAGAGTCCGAACACAGAACCCGCTTTAACCCGTCTCCACACTGCGCGGAAGACAAGAACCTTCTGATTCAGTCTGACTCTCTCGGTCGTCTTCTCTCTCCAAATCCGAAAACAACTGGACAGAAACACCAAAAGCCAAAATTGTATTTCTTTTAATGAATATATATATATATATATATATATATTTTTTTTTTTTTTTTTTTTTTTAAAGGGTCTACTCTGTAAAGAGAGAATTGCAGGGAACTTAGGCCAATGTTGGAAAAATTCTCCAATGCAGCCGAACGGGAGAATTTTTCCAACCTGGCTACTTTGGCCTTACCCTCGAAATTCGCATCTCAATTCTCTGCAGTGCTCTCTTTATTGAATAGACCCTAAAGTGTTTCACCAGGAAGAGTGAACTGACTGAGATTACTGTCATTTCCACATATAATCTGGGGAGAAAAATAACCGCTACCTATGTACGGTATTTTCAAAAATATTTATTTAAATATTTATTAAAAAAGGAAAAATCCAATAGTAATGGCATTATTTCCAGTGACTTTAATACAGAGCAGCTTACACCAGCAGCTATAGTTTCTCCTGGGAGATGCTTTTTTGCTTCTGGGCTCACCATGAAGATTCTGCCTCTTTTGGAAATTGTTTTAACCCTTCATATGCCTGCTCATACAAGTTGCTTGGTGAGACTACACACAAATTTCCCTTGCTTCGTAACTATACTACAGTATATTGTGTTGCTTTATCGCTTCTTTGATTCCAGGTTTCACATTTGTTGTGTAATAAGAATAATTCTTGGTTGGAGACATCCCTGACACATATCAGGTTATGTTCATTTACATTTTATATACAGTTTGCACACTATTAAATGCACTATATGTTTTGTATGTATGGCCAACATAGGTCATGTTTCCAGGACCTACCATGATGAATCCACTGCATCCTCATGACCCCCAACTTTCCCTCTGACCTTTTCATGCAATTGTTTAAGCCAATCGGATTTGCCACAAGCGGCATCCGATCGCTGTGATTGGTTATCACAGGAATCATTATACCGCGTGGCTGAAAGAGCTCCAAGCAGGCTCCTGGAAGAGAGCTGGTGGGGCGCAGATTATGGGAATGAACTTCCTGATTTTGGATCAGAATCATGTGGTCCTGATTTGCATTATCCAGTGTCCTTTCTGCAGCATGTGGAACATGTATGTGAGCCTGGAAACATGGCCGACGTTGGCAGCTATGCAGTACCTGAGCATGGAGAGACGTTGCCAGTATAGCTGAGCCTGTTTCCTTCTCTTTGCCAGGGTATGCCATCTCCTCACAACGGTCCTTTTCAGCTGGATGTCCTGGTGCACTGACCAGAGAGACAGCTCAGCAGCCAACCTCTGTCTATCTATTGAAGAGAATATACTGTTTAAATATAATGAGGACCAAAGGTCAAAGGTCAACATGGCCAAAGGTTACATTTTATGTATTTTTTGGGCTTGGCCAAATGTCATAGCCACACCTTCTATACAGCCTCTGTCCATTCATTGTATATTTAATATTAATACATATATTTTTTTGTTTTGGTTTCTCTAGCATTTGCCCCCTATGGCCTTTGAAACTCCACCTGCCCCAGCAACACAAACAAAATCATATAGCTAAAATATATCTATGTAAACGCTAAAAATCCTTGAACTACACTAAATCTTCAGGAGATCTGCACTGTGACCAACACTAAAACTCCTCATCAACTACTTACGCAGCCAATATCTCTTCCAGTAACGAAAAACGTCCCGCGTTAATGTGTCCTCTTGACACCTATATTTTAAATCAGCTTCCTGCTTCTGGGCTAGTCGCCTCTTCCAAATTCCAAAGGCCTCTCTGCATTTTGATGAGAAATTCAGTTTCTGCGCCAAATCTCGCCTCACTCGTCCTTCCTTGGTATACGTGCGCCATTGGGATAAAGCTCTAGGAAGGTACCAAGAAGAAAGGATGGCAGTGGAGGCGGTAGATAATATATAGCTATCTAACGAGTAGTAGGCAAGAAAGATTGTCCTTCCAGGTAACAGTGTTAAAGGGAGTCTGCCATACAAAGAATGATATTTAGGTGACAGCATACTACTTGATCTATACATTGTGCTTTCCAAAATTGTATAAATCAAAAAATATCCTTGTGATTTTGATAATATGAGCGCAATGAGGCATTTATTCCACTGAGACAGAATTGTTTACCGTAGCACCCCCTCCAAAAATGAATGATATATTAATGTATGTATTAACTAGCAATTCAGGTAACAATGCATTCCCCTAGTAGTCTGGTATGGTCTAGTTTCAGGACAATGGACAGTGCTCCATCACTGATTGGTTGAGCAGAGTCTCAGAAGACAGAGCTCCATCGCTGATTGGTTGAGCAGAGTCTCAGAAGACAGAGCCTCAGAAGATAGAGCTCCATTACTGATTGGTTGAGCAGGGTCTCAGAGGACAGTGCTCCATCACTGATTGGTTGAGCAGAGTCTCAGAAGACAGAGCTCCATCACTGATAGGTTGAGCAGAGTCTCAGAAGACAGAGCTCCATCATTGATAGCTTGGACAGAGTCTCAGAGGACAGTGCTCCATCACTGATAGGTTGAGCAGTCTCAGAGGACAGTGCTCCATCACTGATTGCTTGAGCAGAGTCTCTGAGACCATGGTGGAGCAGAGCCATGGTAGAAGGAATTTTTCGACACTTACCGTTTCTGTAGGTTGACTCTGTGGATCTGACGTATTTTTTTAATGTCTGTGGATTTCATAACCCAGATCATAAGATATTTCTTCAGCAACCCGTCCTCTGTAGCAGATCCACCATTCAGTACCATATTGTTATCCTACAAAATACATATTTAGAACCAATGCGTAATTACCAAATTAATTAACGTTAATGTTTAATTAAATAATTGCTGGTGTTTCACTGCCTCTCTGAACCAGGCTTAGTAGGCACAGGGTTTTTTTTTTTATTGTGCTGATGGACAATTTTAGGATATTCTTTGGTACCCCCTTGCTCTCTGTGCCTGGAGAGTGATACCGGCCATGCTACCAAATCCTGGCTGGGGGATGTGGCCAAGGCAAATAAATAGATGTGAAAATATATAAGTGTTGCGCAATAAAACAAAATACTTATCTAGACAGTTGGTTCTCCAGAAAAAAACATTCTCAATAAAGATATAAAGGAAGGGAGAAACAGACAAAAAACAAAAAAAAAAACAATGTGAAGACCTGTAAGTATACGATAAATGGATAATACCCCCAAAAGAGATATACTCACACTTTACAGAGCCAAATATACTGGCTCTGGGTGTGAGAGGCAAGTGGACTATAAGTCCTATAACCCTCCAGACCTTTTAGGGCTCCTCTCCACTCATTCATAGAGGGGATGATGTTCTTGTTCAGTATATAGAAGGAGGCAGTGGAATGTATATAGATTTCCAAACGGTATAAATGCTTTAATAGCCCCTTAAGTATCTTTGGAGGCTTTTTAAAAACGGATTATAAATGACATACTTTTGTAGAAGTAATCAATACATTAATGCTGAGTCCACCGTTGTAGAAGTCCAGTGTTTATATCGACCAGCGTATCCAGATAAAACCGGAGACAAGCAATTCTCTGCAAAGCTTCCGGATCTCGCGGGCAAACAGAGTCTCTAGCAGTTCCAAGGTGCTGGAGGGTTATAGGACTTATAGTCCACTTGCCTCTCACACCCAGAGCCGGTATATTTGGCTCTGTAAAGTGTGAGTATATCTCTTTTGGGGGTATTATCCATTTATCGTATACTTACAGGTCTTCACATTGTTTTTTTTTTTTTGTTTTTTGTCTGTTTCTCCCTTCCTTTATATCTTTATTGAGAATGTTTTTTTCTGGAGAACCAACTGTCTAGATAAGTATTTTGTTTTATTGCGCAACACTTATATATTTTCACGTTTTCACTATTGTGTGCTTTTTTGAGGGAGTGGCACTTGTGTTTGCTGCACTTTCCTTTAGAATTTTTTTTTTTTTTTTCACTTAAAGCGCTAGTCACTTTTTTATTGTTAAATAGATGTACATGTAATGTGTGCAGTCAGTCAACATGATTGACACAAACTAATTTATCTCCACAAGTACAGCATGTGGGTGCACACAATATTATCTCCCAACCGCGCCTACAACCGAGCAACACAAGCTCTATGATAAAATGATCTTTACCAACAATTTGCTCAGTACAAAGCAGACCTATTGTTTTGCTTCTTATAGTTGTCTGGCATGAGTGATGTGCTTTAACATAATCTGCCCCCCCCCCGTTGTCTCTGAAACACATTGTCTTTTCAGCTCCGGTGCACCCATCCGACCTGCCTCAAAGTAACATTGGCAATTCAGGGTTTACGGTTACAATGATTGTTCTTGCTCAGAGAGTAACAAGTAATACGATCAAGACGTAACTTAATCACCAAACAAACAGCCATTGGGCTATGGCCTGACGTCGCGAAGGTGAATCATAGATCTCGAAGAATTAAGCACTTATTTGACAAATAGGTTTGGGCAGAAGAGAGGGTCAGGTTTTCAACCAGATGATTAACTCTGAACAATAAATTCTGGTGCAGGATTTCTCCAAATTGGGGTTTTTGTGCAAAGAGAAATGGATGTCCCAGTATCTCCTTGGAGCTAACCAGTGGTCTCCTCCCTTAACAATGCTTGGGTATGCCCACTGCATATCCGTGATGTACCAGTCACTCAACTGCCCTGACCCCCCCCCCAAACATTGCCATTAACCCAAACACTGACGTTATAAAGAGTGAAGCAGTGACCAAATTCTGAATAAACTGGTCTGGTACATGATACCGCCTCCTGCTCTTGCCTGCCCATTGCCTTTTCTGTACGCTTACATTGCAGAAAGATCCACTACTGCAATGAAAATAAGGACAAGTGGTCAGGCTATACAGTGAAACTTTGAAAAAAGATTTCTAAGGATTCCTTGCATGCATTTATAAAAAAATAATTTTTTAAAACCCCCCAAAACAAACCCACGCAGGGTATAGGTTAAACATCACCAGATGCATCAAATGTAGGTTGGTGCCTGGAGTGACCATTTACCAGTTCTGAGCTATCATTATGGTCGGCCTACAAGTTGTGCTCTTAGGAGCCCGTCATCCGGTTTAATCTGATATTTATTGGAAAGCAGTGTGCTTCACCCTCCTCTGGCCATGGAAGGTATTTAATTACAAACTATGGGCATCTTCTCTAGCTGCATGCTTATCCTACTGCTTACCTTCTCTCCAGGGTAACGGCAGAATTTCCCCAGCAGAATTTTATCATCTGCATCCCGTAGAATAACGGCCCACACCAGGGCGCGGAAACCCTTCTGTAACAAATGGCGCTCATGTAACCACTGGGCAGTCGACCACTTCTTCAGGACAAGCCGGTTCCAGGCGCGGAAGCAGCTGGAGAGAAGCTGCTTCTCTGGAGAGAATAAACACCTGGAAATGGGAAAAAAATGTCCAAAAAGAAACCACAGACAAATACATCACTTTCTCGCGCTGTTAATTACTCCCATCACTGATATCAAAATATAGTGATACACTCAGGGGCTGGGTAATAAACATGGCAAACATGCAGCTAGTGCCAAATACTGGTGCTAGCTAAGTGCCACCTATATATGAAGTAGGAGTCAGCAGTTGGCACTAGGTTTGGCACTTCTGCACTTCCGCTTGAACCAGCGCTCAGTATAAAGAATCAAGGACTAAAAAGTAATACATTACACAAGACGATTATGCCTTTTTTTCCCCCACTTCTCGACACTTTACAGTGTGGGAGTTTTTTTAGAAATATCCCCTCCCCCAGAATCTACGGCATAACATATTTACAGGTTCCCCCTTTGTTATCTACCTTGGCAGTTTAAAAGGCTGTGTCAACCCTGCCAGTAATAGAACCTGCAACTCTGAGCATGCTACAGCTGGTGCATAAGCCCACTGCGCTATCTCACCGCTATCATAAGCGCAAAACCGTTGCTCAAGAGGTGGACGCATTTTACCTTTGTTCAGTCATTGCAGGTGCCGAAGTCTAAAAAAATAGAAGAAACATTATTACTGACATTAGTAAATGATGTCACTCCTCACCAATTCCTTCCTGCCATGTCCTAAAGCAGCTTGTAAGGGAAACATACCTCATTGGGATATTGTACAAATCCATCCATGTGGACTGTAAAAGAATGCTGCCCTTCTGACACAAACCTCTGTCTCCCCATCATGTTGGGCAGCACTATTAGGAGGTCTTCTTCACCATCAAAGGTCCTACCATTCCTAATGTAATGGTCAGTTAATACCGTGTCTGCTCTATCACTCCAGTATTCAGTGTTGGTAGCTTCCTCTGGTAACATTGTACCCTCTCTTTGAAAGTCGCTTGATATCCTTTGTGGACCTGTATCTTCTGTTGATAAGTTCCCCTGTTTAGTTGAAATACCTGCCCACCGTTCATAGTCTGTAGAACATTGGGTGTAGACCATTTGTCCATTGGTTTCCTCGTGAGCCATTTTGAACAGTACTTGCTTATAACATTGCCGAATTATGGATGTACATGGAGAACCTGATATTCTAGGGGTGTCTGAATCCAGTGGACTCATTTTTGCAGTTCTTGTACCATACCTGTGAGATTGTGAAGATGCCAACTCTGTGCTTGCTGACAACAAGTGGTAGGTATCAGCCAAAGGTCCATTCCTAGAATCCTCATCATAATGACTGTTCCTGAACATAGGGTGCTGTGTGCACGGTTTGGGAGGCCGGATAACCTCAGGATTTTCATATATTGGGAGACAGGTTTGCTCATGCCCTTTGGACGAGTCCATCATCTTTGCTACGGGACAGTGTAGGCCCATAGGGGTTTCTGTTGACTGCAATGCTGACTCTCCTACGTTGATGTAAGAGGAAGAGCAGGAAGGATCTCGTACATCAAAACACATGCGACAAACTGGTGGTTCCATATGTGACTCAAACAATTTCTGAAGCAACGGCAGCGGAGTCTTTATGGGAAAAGAGGTAGCCTTTGAGTGAAACGCTAAATTGGCACAAGGACTTCCCCTGTGTTGTACGGTTCCAAGATGAGTGAGATGTCCCTCAAGATAATGGTCTGAGATGTCTTTCCTTCTACCCGTGACAATGTCAGAGCAACATGTAGAAAGGGAGTCACTATGTGTCTTTAATATCTTATTTGACTGCAGCCCATTCTGTCTTTCCTTTCTCGTCCATTGTCTTTCATTCCTCCTGACGCTATTTTGACCCACCAAGGCTAGTTCTGAAAACCGCTGACTTGTCGGAACAGTTTTACGGAGCCAAGTCCTCTGTCTCCCAGGAGATATATTGCTCTGTTTTTGTTGTTGGAAGTTCTGTGTAACATTCCGACCTACGAATCCCCTGTCCGGCTGCGAATATACATATATACTGGCTTGTACACTTTGGGGGTCGCAATTAGTTTGCTCGCTATCCCTCTTACCTCTGAGATACGACATATTCCGACATATTGGTTTCCCAGTCTACTTTCTTACTACAATCTCTCAGTATTAAGCTCTGTATTTTCTTCTGTATTATGAGAAGCTTGAAAAAAAATTATAGAAAAAAAATAAAATCATTATTCAACATGAGATTGACATTAATTAAACAAACAAAAGACTTTCCTATAAGGTTTTTTGATTTTAATGTGACACATCTTATTCATAACGCATTACAAAAATCCTAAAAAAAATGAATCTATTATTTTAATGACTTGTACCTCTCCTCTTACCCTTGTGGCTGGATTTAACTTTTATAATGTTTTTCATTACCCTAAGCACACCACATCAGATATCGAGGGGTAATTGGCAGCAGGACACCCCTCCACTGTAATATTTGTTTATATGTGGCCCCTCATGGTGTTCTGTTTGATCGAGTTGTAAACCTCTTCAAGGGCAGAGCTTTGACGGACTTTTTAAAGGACAACTATCTGCAAATAGTTAACTAATGTTTAATTTAAAGATGCATAATTTTCTTTCATGAAAGACTACAAATAATGTCCCTTGTGCTCTCTCCGTATAGCTTTATCAGGGAGGCGGACATGTTGTCCAGAATCAGATGAAGGAAAGTTTGATCCAACATTCTAAACAACATGTCCGCCCCCAGTTAGAGCTATATCGATGCAAAGAGGGCTCAATAAGATACTTTATTTGTGTTCTTTCATTAAAGAATTTCTATTTAAAAACTGTACACGTGATGCCATCTTTCAACAAGACAGTTGTTCTTTAAAGACTGTGAGGGATGGGAAGAGCTGTCTAGAGAGTCTCGGGCAATCCAGATTGATTCGTAAAGTTCCTCCTCACCGCACCCCTAGGAGATTATTGATTTCGGATCACGCTACCCAATCATGAAATGTAAATGTAGCTGGTTTTTTTTTTTTTGTGCTCTTTCCCTCTGTTTATTACTTACTGCTGACGCTCCGGGATCGGTGCTCCTGCTCTGGCCAGATATACTTCTGCCTTGAGTCCCGTAACACAATGGCCGACATGCAGGTTTCTGTTGAGAATATAAGCTGATTATTCCTGGCGATTAGTCTGTGTCGCGGCTGCATCTGCTACCACAAACAAAGGAAGAGGTGACCCCATCTTAATGAGTGTTTAACCTGTCACAAACCAATCAGGCAGTGGATTTAATGAGAAGGGGGCAAGAAAAGGCCTTTGTTTGTCTTTTTTTTCCCTACCATAATATAAGTATTTCTAAGGGCCTCGGTATATAAAATCTGATTTTAAATACATAAATGTAGAGGAAACATTGCACAGTGGTGGGGGGAGGGCAGGGTTTTATATATATATCGTACACAAGAAAGTGTCTGGAAGTAAAAAAAGACAATGTGGCCTTTTCTTGAGAATATTTGCCATTGTGACGTTTTTTTGTTTACCATCCCGGCACTTTTGTGGATTCTGCCATCTAACACTTCTCAGGTGCTGAATTTCTAGACACCGGTACGTATGGCTTGCGCTGGCACTCCACGCCAGACCTGCGAGACCCATTGGACGTCCATTACCCCCCCGCCCAAGCCTCACGCCCCAGCTTCCACTTCGCCATTCAAGCACATTGGGAGGTATGCAAAGGGCGTGTGGCTTAATTGTATCTCTCACCGTTCGAGATGCACCTTGTATATCTTATGCACAACCATTTGGAACTTGCCTCGCCGACCATTGCCTTAGACTCATCCATAAAGTCTCCTAGCATTTGTTTAGGGCACAGGCGTGCGGAAGGGTGCACGATGCACCTCTAGTATCTTTGCCTAGGAGGAGGTTGTAAGTCGTGCAGTAGTAGCAAGATGGGACTTAACTAAAGCCACATCTCTTACTAATATCCTAACGCACTGTGCAAACATCATTTGAGTTTAGCTTCACCGTTGACACACATTTAACTTGACTCGTTGCTCAGTTGATGCTAGGTCTCTGCCTCTTCTATTTGCTCGTTTCATGGCAGATCGCCCTGACCTCTGCTAGTCATTCTGATTCTGTTCTGCCTGCCCTGACCTTAAACTCTCCTTCTCCCCAATCCATGTCCACACAAGCTTCAGGACTGGTATGAACATGTCTTCCTTTGCAGATAGGGTTACCATCCAGCTCTTCACTCACCTTGGTCCAGATGAACAAAGATCTGACCAAAGATTCTAAACAAAATGTCTGCGTCCTGGTAGAGCTATATGGGGGTAAAGATGGCTCAATAAGGTACTTTATTTGTATTCTTTCATTAAAGCATTTCTATATAAAATGTCTACACTTGATGCCATCTTTAGTGTAAACAGAGCTTCACTACAGTTGTCCTTTAAGACTCTCTCCAAGACTTTGGTCTATGCATTTCCCCTAGTTCTACAGCAGCCAAACCCATGCGTTTTCTAGAAACTCATGGAGAGAATCACAGATAGAAAACAAAACAAAATCCCTGACAATTAAAAAAAAAAATAAAATAAATTTTAAAAAAACCCTCACAACTCATTCTCCTACCAAAGGGACCCAAAGACCCTTGACTTTGCATATAAAAATATCCCCATTTCTATATCTGTAGCCCCTACAAACAAACACGGGTTAAAGACAAATGATGAATTTCGCAGTTTTTGGACATTTTACACTTCTATATGAATATATTGTACAGCTATGTAGACTAATGCCAAGGGAAAGAAGTACAATTATATAGGACCCCTTAACTTCACGGACCAATGGGTGAGTGACAATAGGTCTTCTATTTCTGCATACACTAAAATGACTGCACAATACACAAGGTAATCTTGGTATGTACCCCCCCCCCCCCCTCGCTGGGTTAGGTGGCAGATGGTTTGAGCAGAATCTCTGTCAATATATTGATTTATGTCCCAAGCTGGACCTTATCACATGTCTCCTGGGTTATGTGCCGGTGAAAGAGCAGATAGTATTGGTGAGAACCTGAAATCTCCTTTAACCCTCCATGTCGGTGTACACTACCCATAACTACTTGCCTTAGTGTTGCTCTGAGGTCTTTGGGGCAGCTGGGGTCCTAAAGTGCCAATTCAGACAAATATATGTTATTTGGCATTTGATGAAGTGTGTTGTCTTAAAGGGACATGCCCACCAAAAAATGAAAAGGTTTTTGCATTGTTGATTTCAGATATGTCTTTTGTTATGTGACTGTATTTAATAAAATATGTAACTAAGCAAGTGTGACTGGGCGCCGCCATTTTGTGAAATATAGTGTTTTTGGGTGCCACCCCTCAGTGACTTTACAGCACTAGTATGTCACTTTGGGACTGGGGACACAGAATGCAGTCTATAAGTCAGAATTCTGATCATGAATTGAATGGGTAACAATTACATCACAAGGGACGGAGTTATGATCCTGTTTGATCAGGTCAATCTCCTCTCTTTGTGTTGGAAGGCAGGTAACAGAAAGTTGTACACAGCCACCTAGTCCTGCCCACTATTATACACAGGAGCCAGTAAGAGAGCAGGGGTGTTTATTATGACATCACCATGCATGTTTTGGGCACAGTTGTAAAGTGAGACTAGCCGTAAGATTTTGGACGATGTTGCATCATGGGAAATATTCACAAAATGGAGCCAGGAGATAAACACCTAATTGTATTTTTATTTTATATGCAATTAATTCAATCATATAAAACAGTGGCATATGATTTATATATGTT
Source organism: Pelodytes ibericus (assembly GCA_036172795.1). Classification (NCBI taxonomy): domain Eukaryota; kingdom Metazoa; phylum Chordata; class Amphibia; order Anura; family Pelodytidae; genus Pelodytes; species Pelodytes ibericus. The sequence goes on along the minus strand of CM069866.1, from coordinate 9,271,822 downwards.
TTTGTTTTAAATGACCAGGTTATCTAGTTACATCTTATGTAAGTGGTAGTGTCCCTTTAAGCAAGCATGGTTTGTTTGGTTTTTGTATGATAAAATTTGCAAGATTTTTGAAAAAATCTGTATACTCCACCTCCTGTACTGTATTTTAAAAACTCGGTGTACAGCTGTACACTCAGAATACACATGCCCGGTTCTTATCCTATTGAAAATAAAGGAGAAAGCCACATATGTATGGAAGTGACACCAAGCCCGTGAGCAATGCATACCTCTCCATACCTGCATTTTAAAGAATTTTTAAAGCACATTAATATGCATTAAAATTTGGAACATGCATTTTGGGCACCAGACAGTCTCCTTAATATTCTTTCAGTATCCTGCAATCATTATCATATTTTATAAACAAAATATAACAGTAGCAGTAGTTATTCCCTATACATCACTGTGAGATTTCGTACAGATTCGTCCTTTGAACAATATGAGGAGGAGTCCTGCAGGGGCAGACCAGCCCTAACCATTATTAGGACAACATCGCTACTAATTAGTTCTTTTTGCACAGCGATTGCAGTCTACAGTGCTCTTCACATATATGCTGAGCTGTCAATCAATGCACAATGTATCCCTTAAAAAAAAAACACGTTTTTGCATTATTTATAAGATGTCAACCGTATCATGAGACTAAAATACGTGGATGGGCAAAAAAATCTTACATGTAAATGGACACTGCTACAGCCATTAGAAAAAAAAAAAACTGCCTTTGTTTGCAAGAGAAAAACAAGGTGGGGACACATGTTTTCTGCAATCAGAGTAAATAGTATGGGGGGGGGGGGTCTGTATAAAGATTGTTTCTGGGGCAAAATTCTAATACTGATGAAATCTGCAGGAATGCACCACTGGTTTGCAAGCATCTTCTGCATCACTTTTTTCAAACTTTGATCTTAAATTCACCTTTATGCATAACTCCTTTGTGCTTATTGGCTGGTGTTGGGGAGACAGACAAAGCAAAACATTATCTACATACAAGGAATAGAAAAAGTAACAAAAGTAACAACATAAAGGGTATAATGTACAGGAGGGATGTATATTGTGAATGAAGAAGAAAAAAAAGGGATGCCACGTCAATGGGGTCAGAGCCTTGGAAGAAGGATGAGTGCACTAATGCATGGATAGCCATCCAGCAGAAATGGTAGCTGAATTGTGTGCACTGTTTTGAAAAATATATTTTTAAAAAAATTAATAAAAACAAGATTAAAAAAGTATAAATACATATATATATATATATATATATATATATCAATTCCCTTATTTACTCCTTAGTCCAGCAATCCAGGGGTTAAATGTACCCCAAGCATTTCTTCCTTCTACAGCAGCCAAAGCCATGTATTTCTAAAACAAATAGAGCAACAGACAATAGACAACATAAAAAAAAAAAAACCTTTAATCCTGCTACCAAAAGGACTCAACGACCTCTGACTCAGCATGTCTTTTTAACACTAATAGCCTCATACATGTCCCCCAGGTTATCCATAGACCTGTGCGCACCACGCCATTCCTTTGTCCTACAGCCAATGCAGCGTGTAAAATGATTATTTATTTCGCTAGCTAGCTCACCGCTCATGACAATTCACAGTGAAAAAGGAACCACTGGCGGCCTTATTTTAATCCTTGATACGAAAGGAGATCCATTTGTTTCTCTGAACCTCAAATCTAGATAAAAGATGGAACAATAATTAGCAGCCGGTAATGGTGAGAAAAATAGCAAACGGCCATCTGTGACCTGCAATGTGTTTAATCTGAATTATTCTTCAAGTCAAGTCAGTCTTCAACACAGTCATCAAATATTTAAACTCTAGGGGGAAACGAGCCTGTCTGAGGGTCTTAATGACAGGTTCTGGGGGGTTTTTTTGTAACATTTTCAGCCAACCTTTTATTGCCATGCAAATCGGCATCAGTATAAATAAAAAAAACAAAATACAATAAAATAAAATTAGATCCAAACTGAGGCGCGCACTTCGCAAATCAAGTTACTCCAGTGTCCACCTTTTAGTCCACCTTGTGTACTTTCATCAAGACGACCCACTTAATAAATCCACTGGAGTAACTTGATTTGTAAAGAATGTAAGTACCCGAAACTGCAGAGATGATTGCGTAATTTGTTAATTAAAGGCCGAGTGCTGGTTTCCTGAAGAAATGGGAAAAAAAATTATATATATATATTTTAGTGGATCTATTTCTTTTCATTTTTTTTATATAAATATTGTTGCTGATATTTTATTATTTCTATTTACTTTTTTCTTAATTCTGTAATATTCATCTTTGTTTTCGTTTATATTTTTAGTAATATTATAGTAATCAGCCATTTGTAACGTGTTCCATGAGCTGGATTAGGACATAACTTCAATAACTTAAGGAGTTAAAAATTAGAAGGAAAAAAAAAAAAAAGGAAAAACATAAGTCGCCTTTGTTAAACATTTTATTAAAATGTTTAAACTGCTTTTCTTGCAGGATTTGTGTAGCCAAGACACATAATACATTACTGAAGCATTTCTGATGGCTAAGTCGTCTGATAAATTTTCATTGTGTTGTAAATAAACTTTGTAATAAAGAAAATAAAAAAATACAACTGTTGTCAACACATTTACATATGTATTTGCAGAAAGACCAGAAAAGTAAATTGAGATCATTCCCCAAGGATCCACATCACAATGTAAGACACAATGCAAAAAGCTAAAGGCAGAGGAGTAAAAAAAATATAAGAAAAATAAAAGAAACAAAAAAAAAAAAATCACGGTTTGATTTTCACAGTATACTCCAAATATTTAAACAAAAATATCACACAGGCAGAGACGCCTTTAAAAACCGAGAGCCGAATTGCCCCAAGTGTCTTCTTTGTACTGATTTAGTGCATCATCAGCTCAGGACAAGTCTCTAATGAGCCTCACTGATTGACGTAAGGCACGGGAAGGTGAGACAGTACTATAGTGCAAGCAGATCTGCTGAGAGTCCCTCGTTATCCCTGGCTCCTCGGGTGGTGGAACCTTCTTCTTGGTTAACAGATGAATGCCGAAGGCCACCGATCGGTCGTCTCAGTACGAACGTGGAGGTACTTTGTCTTGTTCTGCTGGGGAGTCGAGGTGATCGATGGTCTGGTAAGAGCTGCGATCTCGATCTCGGGCCACTGTAAGGAATCCTTCAAAAAAAGACATACGTTGACAAACAAGAATAAATGTGGAGTTCTGTGCCATCTCGCCGAAGAGTCCCAACACAATTGGTTAGCCAAAATAAGCAGGCACGTCTGAGTACCTACTGAAGATTTCAAGATAATAGCACAGAAACACACGGAAAAAGAACTCCTGAAGACCAACTGGATTTGAATGCTGACGAACCACCAAAGGTCAGCATGTGATTCCTCACGGTTTTGCAACATATCGGTGGAGCTAGAGACTATGGGTTTTTAATCACGAAAGAGAGAGAACTGCAGGGTATGGGGAAGGGATTTCAAACTTAAAAAATTTCCGAACCAAGTTGGAAAAACTGTCCCCTTCCACCAAAAAGGAACATTTTTACAACTCGGCTACTTTGGCCTCAAGTTTGTAATTCCCTGAAACTCTCCTTCATGAATTGGTCCTGTATAAGTTTTAGGTATGAAATTAGAAGGTTTGAGACCTACGTAGAAGACAATTGGTACAATTACCTATACGTATTTGAAAATGATCTATACATTGTATTAGCAAAACAGCCAGCAAATGTCTAAATTGGGAGAAAAATGTGTTTTAAATATGTCCTGTGGAGTCTGCTGCTTATGACATCACCAGTGGCACGGCATGCAAACGACACATTTCCCATTCAAATGCAGTTCATTTGCATACCGTGCCACAGGTGATGTCATAAGCAGGAGACTGCCACAGACACATTTAAAACCCATTTTTCTCCTAATTGAGGCATTTACTTGCAGTTTTGCTAACACAATGTATAGATCATTTTCAATCATTGATTATGTTCTTCATGCACAGTAAAATCAATGTACAGGTGATACAGTGCCTTGAAATAAAACACGTCAATTTGGTAAACGGTGATAAATGATTATAACATTTGTCAGTAAAGGGAAGAGAGCAAACATTTTGTGGACTGCCACTCATCGATACAAATATACACAACACCGACGCATGTTAGTAACTGCAATTTGGTATAGGAGTTAGTGTAAGGAACACAAAGCTGCGCGGCAATACAGGAACACTAAGCAAAGAATCGAATCCCACTTACACAACATCAAGACAGCTCTTTTGGTTAACGAAAGGAAAACCTGCTTGCAAAGGAGGTGGCCAAATATCCTATGGGTGTCTTGGACACCCGTCCAACCCTCGTGTCTGATTTCTGCAGTAGCTATGATGCACATTGGGGTGATTTAAAGGTAGACAGTCACTTAAAGAATAAAGTCATTACATTTTAAAAAATGTGCTTCTTTTTTTTGAAATCTAAATGTATAAACTGCCCTTTCCTATCCTGATAAATGTTGACTGCAAGAGGAAGAGGCAGACATTTCCTCTGTCCGTTTGGTTGGCCTTGGTCTGACCTGAGTGCAGGGAAAGGTAGCCCAGTCTGTCACTCATGCAGGTAGGGTTGCCACCTTTTCTTCAGAAAAATACCGGCCTTGCTACTATCTCCATAGATTTAATATTGGCTTGATGCCAATTTTTTTTACCGGCCTGCCGGTAAAATACCGGCCAGGTGGCAACCCTACATGCAGGAGCATCGAAAATTGCAACACAACCTAGGATTTTGCAGAGAGATCCTCAGCTGCTATGATGTGCTGTCAGCATACAATAACTGTGCTAGCGGTGCAGGGGCAAGTAACTTTCACACCCCTTCGCCCCTTGTTTAGCGACATAGTGAGGCTGGATGTCACTTGTGAATGCGTTTGATGCCACTGGATTGGTGGACTGGTAGATGCTTCATCTAGAATTGCTGGGGGTGGATATTAAAGGTACCATTTTTACATTTAAACTGAACAGCCAATCAGGACAAGGAAGCCAAGTGCATGTTGGGAAATAATGTTTCAAGCCCAGAACACCAGGAATTCCAAAACTATGTTAAAACATAATTTTTATTGATATCCGTTTGGGCAATTTAAAAAACAAAAAACAAACTGTTAGTACAGCAACACAGAGAAAGGGTTTTTGGTGCTCTAGCGAGTAATGTATAGTGTTAGGTTTGATTGAGGCCCACCCGTAGCACTGGTGGGAGTGGTTTGAGTGATGATGCTCGGTGAGAGTTGTACCTTGTTCCGTGTGCGTTTTGTGTCCAGCAGGATGGGGAGTCTTTTCTGTAAAATGATCACACACCTATCAATGTCACGGCAGGACAATATCAGTGCAATTCAGGTATTGGTCTGGTTTTCTGACAACGCTTATGATGGGGGCAGGTTCCCTTTGTTCCTACGAAACTTTGTTTCTTTTATATGTACAGGTCAAGCTCTTCCTCTCTCTAGTTCACGGATGGCTAACCTTGGCACTGTGGATGTTTGGGAACCAGTTATAGGTTGATACAAAGTCTGTGAAAGTTCATAGAACATCATCAATGTATCCACCACAGTGTCCAGTTGGAAACTACATATGCCGTGATGCTCGGCCAGTCATAAGGCTGTTTGGGAACTACATATCCCATAATGGTCAAACATCTGCAGTGCCAAGGCTAGCCGTCACTGATCTAGTTTTTTTTCTCTTCTTCTTTTGTTCAAAACAGCACTTTCAGGCTTACATGCATGGTCGAAGCAGTCTAACTCCTATCCTGAATGAATAGTTTCCCACTATAATAATAAAGCACTGCTTAGTGATACCCCATGTGTCTTGGTTCAGGGGGCAGAGTCCCAAGTTGTGTTTTTAATAATGTGAATATAGAACATGAAAAACGATCAAACCCTCCAATAAATGTGTATGTGAGGTCACCAGTTTATGACATCACTCTGCGGCTCTATATGCAAATGAGACATTTTACATTCTCTACATTCACAGTTTTATATATATATATATATATATATATATATATATATATATATATATATATAAACAACAAAAAAAGAAGCTAATTATGTTTTAACTGCAATGCAAAAATAACTGTTAATAACTTTTATTACGAAAGTAAACGTTATTTCTTTGTGGCACATGGACGACAATCGCGCTGTGAGAAAGTCCGATTTTTCAGGCCGTGAATAATTGATCAATGTGTCTAGTTATCGGACACATTGGACGAGATGAGGGAAGTGTAGACAGGATGGTCTCGGCGGTAGCCGTGCAGCAGAGTGGATAAAAGAGGGGGTATGTTACAAACCACGGCATGGTTCACTTACCTAAATTCACACTGCACTCCCCTCCCCGCTCACGGTACATGTGATACGAGAAGAAGCAGGACAAGGGCTTGAGGAGCAGGCTCAAAATGGCCATCCCACCGCTAAACCGAAAGAGATCGCGAGCTGCCGTTCCTTCGTAGCGGCTCTCTTGCCCGGCAAAATATAGCGCAAACAGAAGGATATCTGTTATAACCGTAGCCACCAGCCCAACGAGGAACTGCAAAATAAACATTCATATATGTAAAAAACAGGTTACAAACTGTCACTAGAGACTTCCCTTCCCCTGTCCGTTAACCTGCGTTTGGGTTTTTAAAAGATTTGAGTGAAAGATTTCTAATTTCCTCATTTCTATTAAGCGACGATTTTCTCGGAGTTTGGGGGGGAGGGGAAGGGCATGTTGCATCATTTACTACCTTCATCGCATTTTTAAAGGGACTGTATCACCTAAATATTGTTTTTCCTGTGAATGGTGATAATAAAAAAAAGAAAATGATCTATACATTGTGTTGGCAAAATCACAAGCAAATGCCTAAATTAGGAGAAGAATGTGTTTTAATTGTGGAGTCTCGTGTTAATGACATCACCTCCAGATGCCAATGTATAGATCATTTTTAATCTTTTTTTTATTGTTTACAGTCACATTATAAACATTGTTTCGGTGATACAGCCCCTTTAACCCCTTCCCGTCCTTATGACGAGTTAACTCGTCATAAGAGCCGCAGCATTAGCGACCTTATGACGAGTTAACTCGTCATGCAGTCTAGCCGGCGGTGCGCTCCGTGGGCACCGCCAGCTAGTCTGCAACGGGTCCAGGACTAAGCCTCGCACCCGAGGCAAAGCTCCTGGACCCGATCGGTGCATTTCCGGGCATGTGATCGCGGTGATTTAGTCATCACCGCGATAACATGCAAATTAGATGCAAAGTCAGTGTGTTCACACACTGCCTCTAATTCACTCGCTGTGATTCACATTCTTATAGTGACAGAGAGTGACCTGTAAGTAAAAATAAATAAATAACATACACAAAAAAATTTACCCTTTCATTGCTGATCACAGTTTTTAACTGTGATCAGTTTCCTTCCACTTTATGGCCCTCATTTAGTTGTTTTTTTAACAGATTTTTTTATTTTTACAATTTATAAAGTTTTTTTTAATAAATAAAGGTCATTTTAATATATTTATTTAATAAAATGTAACCCCTGCATGCCTGTTGCATGATTTTTACTGATCTGACATCGCACTCTTCAGAGTTTTTTTCTGTCTTTTTTGTTATGGGGGGTTTGGGAACCAATATTTTTCTTTTTTATTAGTTAGTTAATTAGGGGGGATAAGTGGGTTAGTGTTGCACTAATTATGTAGCTTATTACTGGGAAAATAATGGGGAAAAACTTTTTTTTCCTCAAAAATTTCCTCTTTTATATTTATTTTTTAATACTAAAATGTAAATCATTTTTATGTATAGGGTATCAAAAGAAAGCTCTAACTGTCCTTTAAAAAACAACATATAACTTGTATGGGTGCGTTAAATGAGAGAGAGGAAAATTATGTTTCAAAAACCGCGTATTAAAAATTGAAAAACGCTCTGGTCCTTGGCCCAGGAAAATCCCTGGTCCTTAAAGGGTTAATGATGTCCACAAGATTAATATATGTAGTATTTTTTATTTCCAAGTATTCTCAAGGGATGTTACCATTAACCTACTTAACGGTATTCATTTTGTTGACCTCACAAGGTCTACATCACCCAACTCAATCCTCAGATGGACTGAAAGGCTGAGTTGAGGGAACCGGTTTTCCAGCTGGTGAATTAGTCCACTGGACCACTTCCTTCTGCTGTTTCACAGCGTGTCCAAGCGGAGATAGGGAAATTAAAAACCTCAACCCGTTACTTACCATAAAGATGGCGTCAGCAGAGTCTCTTTGCGCAATGGCCCAAACTCCCATTGCCAGGACGGTCAGGTTGGCCAGATAGTAGGCATTAGGAATCCATTCAATCATACATGCGCTGCAATACGAAACACACAAACAATCATGGGATCAGCAGGAAGAAAAGAAAAAATAATAATATAATTACATTATTCCCAGTGTTTCTAATGACTTCTTAAAGATCACCCCAGTCTGAAAACAAACTAGACAAATAAATGCAGATTAAAGTGGACAGTATAAAAATAATTATGTATATTTGAGGTTACTTTATTCTTAGCTTGTAAATGGTATATTTTGAAGGCTTTCCTCTGGGGATTTAACCTCTGCTTTTTCACATGTGCAATTTGCCAGTGAGTTACGATATGCAAAGGGATCAGCCCCCTTATTAAACAGGCTCCGGTATTTCCAAAGCGATATAAAAATACCTATGTGAGATTGAAAGTGCTCTAATAATGGAGGTTCCCAACACTAAATTATGTTGCTTCCATGTAACAAACTCTTCAGCTGCAATAACTATCAGGAACCAAAGTTTGCATACATTGTATTAATATTTATAAAGTGCAGGAATGTCAGGAACATAGGCAGACCTTTGACCCTGGTATGTGCAAACCCAGTGATTACTCTGCATGTTTACTGCAGGTGCGGCAGCACTGATTATATAGACACTGAGGATATTTAGTTTTGTTTCATTTAGTCACCTCCTGTGCTCTTCCTATTGAATACATTGTGGGGACCCTGAGTGACCTTGCTCTTGTACACAGTAGGAGCTCTTAACAGTGCAACACATTGTCTAATGACATCACTAATCCCTTTAAAGCAAATTAGTTTAAGGTTACAAACCAACAATACTACGGGGTGTTTTTATTTAGCTTTAAATAGAATTTGCAACCCGTATAATGAGTGTGCACTGGTTCCATTGTATATTACTAATGCTCATGGCAGCAGCACCCCTTGTAACATAACCACCAATCACTGTTGTCTGGAAACAAAACTAAAAAAACAAGGTGTTCCATGTAAGAGGACCCAGTTCATCTGCCCTTATCCTCCTGCAATGATTATATTTATTTTGGTGCCAACATAAATAAACATTAGACATCAAAAGAAAGCCTAAAACAATATATCGTTTGTATCAGTAATAAAAGCAATAGAAGAGATAAATTACAAATAAACACACACACACACACACACACACACAGAAACACACACACACACACACACACACACAGAAACACACACACACACACACACACAACAACAAAAACCTCTTGTCCAGAATGGATGAGTAATATTGCACAACTGAACACATGGTTATTAGAAATACAGCCTTGATGTCTGGAGTTTGGCCCATAAGCATTCAGTTGCCCAACAATGCTGTATATTATGTACTGAGGTTGTATACCCCCCCCCCCCCCCCCCCCAGGTGTAGAATCCCCCCAGGTGCAGAATCCCTAGTTCCATAAAGATTTATGTTAAGCTGTAATCACATATTATTTTTCTTAATAAGCAGAATCTCCCACAAAAAGAACAGTTTTGTGACAGCAGACGTGGGAAAGAGACAATGTGTGATACTTACAATATTGTCAGGAGCCAATGAACAAAGACAATCGCCTGGTGGGAAGGAAACGCAGGTTAGATGTGTAACACGCGTGTGATGTGTTCAGGTTAGATGTGTAACACGCGTGTGATGTGTTCAGGTTAGATGTGTAACACGCGTGTGATGTGTTTAGAGCAAACACTCTTGCCTTTTCACCTGGACACGCGTCTTTAAGTAAAACTGTCACTTTATTCTTTCAACAGATTAAAAACAAATAAACATTCAATTTGCGAACATGTCAGCAAACCCTTTGAAGTCTTTCCTTGTGTCACATGACAACAGCTTAGATTTGTTGTGGCCCGCATAAAATCTGAATGGTGCAAAATGGGACATTTGTCACAACATCCCCTGGGCAGAATTCAGACATTTAACATTGTGATATAGGTATTGTAATTTCCCAATATAATAATGACAGAATCTAAATGTTATAATGTATTTGTTTTTAAAGGGACCCCAGCACTTTAACCGTGCTTACACTGAGACAATAACAAAATGATTAAAGAGCATCTGTACATTGTGCTAACTATATATTAAATAAATATATTAACTGCAAAATGTGTCTCCTGTGGATGTCATCATCTTGTGACTTGATTTTCAAATCGAGCTCTTCCCAGCAGGTTATAAACAGGAGGCACGTTTAAAACTCATTTTCCCCTTTAATTGATGTATTTTCTTGCAATATATGTACAGATCATTTTAGATATATTTTTATTTTCCCCATTTTATAGTCATTTTTAATATAAATGCAATCCTTCAGAGGCCCTTTAATCAATGTATTTGGCTGCACATCTGCAAACACCCTGTGTACATTTGTTATACTCTAAACAAACCAAATCTATTGCTCAAAAATGACACAACTTCCTCCTCGTTATCAGCAGGTCACAAACACATTTCCTCTCACAAAGGACAGTATTAGTTTACTGAACATACAGTAACCTTAAATGGGAAAAACCCTCTGCAATCCCCTCTCATATGAATAAAGTCCGCAGCATCCAATATCATATGAATAAAGTCCGCAGCATCCAATATCATATGAATAAAGTCCGCAGCATCCAATCTCATATGAATAAAGTCCGCAGCATCCAATCTCATATGAATAAAGTCCGCAGCATCCAATATCATATGAATAAAGTCCGCAGCATCCAATATCATGTTTCAATTTCATACTTTATTGGATTCGGATTTTCAAAGGATACATTTCATTTAAAAAAGAAATATGTGACTGCAGTGTGGGTGGGATCGGGAGCAGGAGTGCGCCAGGGCCAGGGTGGGATCAGGAGCAGGAGTGCGCCAGGGCCAGGGTGGGATCAGGAGTGTGCCAGGGCCAGGGTGGGATCAGGAGCAGGAGTGTGCCAGGGCCAGAGTGGGATCAGGAGTGCGCCAGGGCCAGGGTGGGATCAGGAGCAGGAGCGCACCAGGGCCAGGGTGGGATCAGGAGCAGGAGTGTGCCAGTGCCAGAGTGGGATCAGGAGTGCGCCAGGGCCAGGGTGGGATCAGGAGCAGGAGTGCGCCAGGGCCAGGGTGGGATCAGGAGCAGGAGTGCGCCAGTGCCAGAGTGGGATCAGGACTGTTGCATTGGCAGGGTGGGATCAGTAGCAGTTCTGTGTCAGAGGCAACGGGGCATTTGGGGCAGTTCTGTCTCAGAGCAGCAGGGGAGTTTTGTGTCAGAGGCAGCGGGGCAGTTCTGTATCCGGGGCATTTGAGGCAGTATTGCGTCAGGGACATTTGGGTTCAGTACTGGGTCAGGGGTATTTGGGTTCAGTATTGGGTCAGGGGTATTTGGGTTCAGTATTGGGTCAGGGGTATTTGGGTTCAGTATTGGGTCAGGGGTATTTGGGTTCAGTATTGGGTCAGGGGTATTTGGGGCAGTATTGGGTCAGGGGTATTTGGGGCATTATTGGGTCAGGGGTATTTGGGTTCAGTATTGGGTCAGGGGTATTTGGGTTCAGTATTGGGTCAGGGGTATTTGGGGCAGTATTGGGTCAGGGGTATTTGGGGCAGTATTGGGTCAGGGGTATTTGGGGCAGTATTGGGTCAGGGGTATTTGGGGCAGTATTGGGTCAGGGGTATTTGTAGCAGTATTGGGTCAGGGGTATTTGGGTTCAGTATTGGGTCAGGGGTATTTGGGTTCAGTATTGGGTCAGGGGTATTTGGAGCAGTATTGGGTCAGGGGTATTTGGGTTCAGTATTGGGTCAGGGGTATTTGGGTTCAGTATTGGGTCAGGGGTATTTGGGTTCAGTATTGGGTCAGGGGTATTTGGGGCAGTATTGGGTTAGGGGTATTTGGGGCAGTATTGGGTTAGGGGTATTTGGGTTCAGTATTGGGTCAGGGGTATTTGGGTTCAGTATTGGGTCAGGGGTATTTGGGTTCAGTATTGGGTCAGGGGTATTTGGGGCAGTATTGGGTCAGGGGTATTTGGGTTCAGTATTGGGTCAGGGGTATTTGGGTTCAGTATTGGGTCAGGGGTATTTGGGGCAGTATTGGGTCAGGGGTATTTGGGTTCAGTATTGGGTCAGGGGTATTTGGGGCAGTATTGGGTCAGGGGTATTTGGGGCAGTATTGGGTCAGGGGTATTTGGGGCAGTATTGGGTCAGGGGTATTTGGGGCAGTATTGGGTCAGGGGTATTTGGGTTCAGTATTGGGTCAGGGGTATTTGGGTTCAGTATTGGGTCAGGGGTATTTGGGGCAGTATTGGGTCAGGGGTATTTGGGTTCAGTATTGGGTCAGGGGTATTTGGGTTCAGTATTGGGTCAGGGGTATTTGGGTTCAGTATTGGGTCAGGGGTATTTGGGGCAGTATTGGGTCAGGGGTATTTGGGTTCAGTATTGGGTCAGGGGTATTTGGGGCAGTATTGGGTCAGGGGTATTTGGGTTCAGTATTGGGTCAGGGGTATTTGGGGCAGTATTGGGTCAGGGGTATTTGGGTTCAGTATTGGGTCAGGGGTATTTGGGGCAGTATTGGGTCAGGGGCAGTTGCATGCTGTGTGTAGCAGTTCCTCCATTTAATAAGCGGGCGCTGAACATCAGGACAGTGGGGTGGAATAGTTCCCCGCACCTCATTGTCCCTCTCCCTGCCCCCGGGTACCTTAAGGTTCACCGCCGGCAGCTCCATGTCTCCTCCGCAGCGCTGGAATCTGGGCGGAGATCATGTGACCTGAGCAGAGAAGGGGGCGGTGTGCAATCCTGGAGATGTCAGGTGACCGCTGCCCGGGTTGCTAGGATACAGCGTCCTCTCCAGTCAGCTCAGACCCTATTCACTGTCACAGAGTGCATCACCTGTATATAATGCACTTATTATCATTAATATCATTTACAATAGTAACATAGCATGCTATTATATATTAAAACATACTTAAACATATACATTATACACACACATATATAATATATAAAAACATATATATAACCATCTGTCTATATACATATTATAATTAATATAATATATTCCTATTCTAGATTATAGTAATTTGATATAATATATTTCCTGCTAATTTCCATTTTTAGTGTCACTGAATGATATCACTCTTTTAAAGGGACTGTATCACCTAAACATTGCTTTTACTGGGCATGTAGAGCATTGAAAATTATTAAAAATGATCTATACATTGTGTTTGCAAAACTGCCTAAATTAGGAGAAAATGTGTTTTAAATGTGTCTGTGGAGTCTCCTGCTTATGACATCACCTGTGGCACGGTATGCAAATGAACTGCTTTTCAATGGCATTTGCTCTTGATGGACTGGGGTCTGTAAGGAACAATTTAATCTATGGTCTGTCACAGACCTTGCCACAGATATCTCAGCCAAGGTGTGAAGTCTTGATCACACATACAGTGGCCTTTTAACTTGTCTGTTGCACTTATCATCACTTATCATCACTAAGGTTGCTACTTTTTCTTTAGAAAAAGAAAGCTATGCTATTATGTCTATAGACTTAAAAATGGCCTCAAACCAAATCTTTTACTCTTTTGCCCTTAAATACCCGCTGGGTAGCAAGCCCACTCATCACCCCTTAGCCCAAAAAGCCAATGGAATTTGAAGCCGACAACTCTCAAACCCCAGACTAATTTTCCATTCAGTTTGCAAGGATAACTGTAGCAAAAAAAAAAACCATGTTTAATTGAAAGATTGTATGAAGTGCAGATGATTTATAAAGAAATTATTTAATGAAAGAATACAAATAAAGTCCCTTATTATGCCTTCTTTACTTCATATAGTCCTCTCAGGCGGCAGACATGTTGGTTAGAATCTTTACTCCATATCGTTCTCTCAGGGGGCAGACATGTTGTTCAGAATCTTTACTCCGTATAGTTCTCTCAGGGGGCAGACATGTTGGTTAGAATCTTTACTCCATATCGTTCTCTCAGGGGGCAGACATGTTGGTTAGAATCTTTACTCCATATCGTTCTCTCAGGGGGCAGACATGTTGTTTAGAATCTTTACTCCGTATAGTCCTCTCAGGGGGCAGACATGTTGGTTAGAATCTTTACTCCGTATAGTTCTCTCAGGGGGCAGACATATTGGTTAGAATCTTTACTCCATATAGTTCTCTCAGGGGGCAGACATGTTGGTTAGAATCTTTACTCCGTATAGTTCTCTCAGGGGGCAGACATGTTGGTTAGAATCTTTACTCCATATAGTCCTCTCAGGGGGCAGACATGTTGGTTAGAATCTTTACTCCGTATAGTTCTCTCAGGGGGCAGACATGTTGGTTAGAATCTTTACTCCGTATAGTTCTCTCAGGGGGCAGACATGTTGGTTAGAATCTTGGGTCAGATCTTCACTCACCTTGGTTCAGATGAATAAAGATCTGACCAAAGATTCTAAACCAAATGTCTGCCTCCTGGTAGAGCTATATGGGGTAAAGATGGCTCAATAATGTGCTTTATTTGTATTCTTTCATTAAATCATTTCTATGTAAAATGCCTACACTCGATGCCATCTTTCAACTAAACAGAAATGTTTTTCTACAGTTGTCCTTTAAAAGGATGTAGTGTTTGCACAATCCTTTTTCGCGTATCTATTCTCTGGGCATGACTTGATGAAATCAGTAAAACAATTGTTGTACAGATTTGTGGTTTTGAGGCCTTGAAGATTTGCACTTGACCTAAAAAATTTTTTTTAAAAAGATTATTAAATAAATTCCATTTTTAATAGAAACGTCTTTGACTTGAAATGGTGTAGAGTTTAATGCATGAGTGCAGTGAGGCTTCAAATTAACAAGAGCCCTTGGAAATCATCGCAACCTGACAGATCATTAGTCTCGCGGCCCCCAGGTCCCAGAGATATTACGTTTTTCTTGTCTTTCGGCATGACTTTACCGTGATGTTATTAGCACTTCAGAGAACTTTCGATACCTTTCTTTTTAGACAGTGACCCCCAAGTGTCACCCCCACATGTAAATGATTCTCTGCAAAAGCGGGACAAAGGTGGCCATTTCTAATTAGATTTAGCTGTAGTTTTAATTTGCCATTAGCCGATTCCTTTCCACGGCTTATTCGCTACATGAAACATTGTTACTCAGTGCTATGCAATGTCCGACCTTAAATGATATGTTTACACAACCAACAGATGAAGCACATCAGCTGATGGGGGGGAAATTCCACTTTTACTATTTATGACTAATTCTAAGAAAGAATGGATTGTTTAGCTTTTCATCACCAATGAAAGAAAAGACTGGACAGCTGGAAGGAAACAAACAGACAACAAAAGTTATGTTTAATTAAAAGATTGCATTAAAGTAGAGAAGTTCCAAATAAAAATGCTGTCATGAAAGAATACAAATAAATGATCTTATTGAGTCTTCTTTGTTCCATGTAACGCTCTCAGGGGGCGGACATTTTGTTTAGAATCTTGGGTCAGATCTTCATTCGCTTCTGTTCCGATGAAGCTTAAGATTCCAATCCACATGTCCACCCCAGTTAGTACTTTTCTTTTGCTACGAGTATTTCTATTTAACATCTACCCTCAATGCAATCTTTCAACAAAATACAGCCTCATTTCTTTGCTTGGGTTGTCCTTTTTAGAGAAACTAACCTTAAAGAGAGACCACCTATGGAGAATCTCATCTAGTCGGTCCCCTGGTGTGAAACTGGATGTCTGCACTTGATGGCTACAATTGTCCATAGCTAAATGGATTTTTTTTCTATCTCCTGAAGAAGCTAGTGAAACACGTTAAAAGATTAGGCCTTCGGGATTATCTTTCTGCTGGACAGTGGACTCCCAGGAGCTTGTCACTTCTGCTGCTACACTCCGTACATTGTGTGTTTTATACCTTTACAAGCTAAAGTGGTACTGTGCCATTGGTGCATTTGTTTAATCTTTTTTAGAAGGGGAAGATTAAAGATTCATATTTGATGAGCCTGACTGATATTTCCAATTCGTGCAATAACACCAGTGTTAGGCTTTGGACATGTTATCTTTCTTTTTTTTCTGCATATACTTGTGTCCCATGTGGAAGTTTATTTTGGGTTTTTTAGCTTATGAAAGAGAAAAGAGGATCCAAAACCGCTAGTTCTCCTTGACGACATGGTTTCCAAACATGAATTACTTTGCCAGTAAGCAGGGCCACCATCAGGGGGGGGGGGGGGGGGGGGGATGGGCGATACACCCATCCAGGGCCCGGCAGGCCCAGGACGGGCCCTTAAAAAAAAAAAAAAAAGTGGACAAATGGGGCAGCTGCTGAGGGGACGAGCAGCATCCAGGTAAGTACTGGGGAATGGGGGAGGAGGGGGGTATTGGCTATGAATGGGAAAATTATCAGTGGGCTTATAATGGACAAAATATCAGTGGCTATTAATGAGCAAATTATCAGTGGCTATTAATGTGCTAATTATCAGTGGCTATTAATGAGCAAATTATCAGTGGCATATTAATTACCAAATTATCAGTGGCATATTAATTACCAAATTATCAGTGGGTAATTAATGGACAAACTATCCAGGGGGAGGGGGCAGAATTTGTTTTCAGTAAGGGGCCCTGAAATTACTGATGGTGGCCCTGCCAGTAAGAATGCACTTCCTTACATATACGTTCTTTAAATATATCCTATCTACACCTTGAAAGCTAAATTAGGCCTGCCAAACCCACCATACCCTGCTGATTATAACCCAAGGTCCAGATTTGCATGACTGTTTGTAGTTCCTTGGTGCTGTGGGCAAATTGTGAAATGAATGCCCCCTGCCTCTACCAAACTCATTAAAGTAGAATGCATTAGGTCTGGCTTGGCACGGTGTGTTTTCTCCTGTCGTTTTGCATCCTAGAGGCTACCACCGTCTTTAACTCCAGGCTCCCACCTGTTTTATCTCTGTTAGATCCTTTGCTTTCATAAAGGACAAGGATTATATAGACGTAGTGACCGATGATTCACTCACAACAAAGGATTGAAAGAACAAGGTATGAGATCAATGAGAAGTCGCTGACTGTACAGCTTGTTCAAGGACATTCTGTTACCAAATCCCCCAAAGCGATTACTGGACTCTCTTGCTAAATTAGGGCAGTTGGCAGATTTAATTCCCAATGCAGGTTATAGTAAAACATTTTTCTTAGTGCATACGTAGGTTAACTTCAGTATTGTCAGAAGGCTCAAGGACACGGTACTTAGTCACAGATATACGTATGCATCAGTGCAGTTTCTCTGAACCCGTAAAAGAGGTAGGGTTTACTATTAGACTATTGTAAGTTCCCATGCCTGTGTGTTTTATAGGAACAGTCTAGTTTTTATTTCACTTGGTATTTAATCATATGCCGTCTCTTTTACAGTGCTATGGTGTTATTTTATAATCCATTTTTCTTTCATGCTGGGGGTTGATGTCACCGGACAAGAAGTTAGTTTATTTAATAGTAGGGAGCTGCTGAAAGTGGTTAAAACAAGAATCACACAGGGCAAAAGAATCATAAGTAGTTGTGCCAGCACCCAATATGATCGAAAAATAAATTATAAAATAACACCACAGTTCTATAAAACAACACAATTACACCTAATACATTGCTAAATTAAACTCATTTAACAGCCTATCATAATAAAACAGGTTGAAAAGTGTACATGTGCCTCTCCGTGGAAGTATGGTTTTCCCTTGAAGACATGGTATCCAAACAATAATTACTTTGCCTGTAAGAATGCACTTACTCCTATCGACACCTTGAAAGCTAAATTAGGCATGACAAACCCATCATACCCTGCTGATTATAACCCATGGTCCAGATTTGCATGACTGTTTGTAGTTCCTTGGTGCTGTGGGCAAATTGTGATTTGAATGCCCCCTGCCTCTACCAACCTCATTAAAGTCGAATGCATTAGGTCTGGCTTGGCACGGTGTGTTTTCTCCTGTCGTTTTGCATCCTAGAGGCTACCATCGCCTTTAATTCCAGGCTCCCACCTGTTTTATCTCTGTTAGATCCTTTGCTTTTAAAAGGGACAGGGATTATATACGTAGGGGCAGATGGTTCACTCACAACAGACCAAAGGAGGTGAGTGACATCTTTGTGTCTTGGGGGCAAGTGATTGATAGTTTATACAATAATCATAAGGGTTGTCGCATTGACAAGAATTTGAAGATAATGAAGTAAATAAATACATTTTATTAATAAAATTCAGCATCAGGTTGTAAGAAAAGTCTGGCTGAAGTGATATTTTTCAAGGAGAAATGCCAGCAAAAAAATTAAATTATATTTAATTGAAAGATTGCATCAAATGTAGACATTTCAATTACCTATGCTTTAATGAACGAATGTAAATAAAGTTATTGTTTGTATCACTCTATCAGGGGACTGACATCTTGTTCAGAATCTTGGGTCATATGGGACAGATCTTCTGTCACCTGACCAAAGATTCTTAGCAATATGTCTGCCCCCTGATACAGCTATATAAGAAAAGTGAGCTCTGTAAGGTACTTTATTTATATTCTTTCTTTAAAATGTTTTTTATTTAAAATGTCTACACTTGGTGCAATATTTTAATTAGATTACTATATTTTTTGTAGACATGTGTCCTTTAATTACCTTCAATTTTCAGAAACAGCCATTTTACACCTTTAGTAAAATATAATTGCTAAAATTATATACAAGGTGAATGAAAAGTCCTTTAAAAAAAAATTCACTTGATTTAATCCTAAAATCTGCCCAACTTGACCTGACCGTTATTGAAATGCTGTACGTTACCTGAGATTTACAGGGGGTATAATGATCTTGAACCCAAATGCTTCCTATTTGCCAAATGGGAACAGACAAATGGGATCCACACAAACCCTGTTTGCATATATTCATTCCTTGAACTTATCAGTTCTTGCTATATCACAATGCTGCACGTAGTTTAAGGCTTTCATAAATAGTCCTCAACAATTAAGGGCAACCTGATTTTCGAGATGATTACCCCCCACCATCTCTGGTGCTGGAACGTGATAAGTCTTTGCAGCTTCCGGGCAGGTGTGTATGAATAATTATACAGAATTTTGCCACACAAGGCATGTTGACTTAGAGGCAGTGTTTTGCAGGGCCAACATAACCTCCAATCGGGTCTAATTTCTCTATTGCACTGCTGGAAGAAGGCAAATGGAACATTTTCAAGGTGACAGGTTCCTTTTAGAATAAATTGCTCAATCTCCGTGTTTATATACTTGGTGGGATTACATAAAAGAACATTTTGTCGCTGTGATTTGATTCTCTGGCTAGGCAGGAAAGAAAGAGGAAAACAAATTGCAGGAAAATTGTTTCTAAATGCCCCGTGAGAATCCATGGCAGTCACGTACTGAAAGAACAAGGTATGAGATCAATGAGAAGTCGCTGACTGTACAGCTTGTTCAAGGACATTCTGTCACCAAATCCCCCAAAGAGATTACAGGACTCACTTGCTATATTAGGGCAGTTGGCAGATTTAATTCCCAATGCAGCCTATAGCAAAACATTTTTCTTAGGGCATAAGTAGGTTAACTTCAGTATTGTCAGAAGGCTCGCTGACACGGTACTTAGTCACAGATATACCATTAGAGTATTACGGTATAAGCTTCCATGCCTGTGTGTTTCATAGATATAGTCTACTGTAGTTTTTATTTCACTTGGTATGTTATCATAGTCTGTCGCTTTTTACAGTGCTATGGTGTTATTTTATAATTCCTTTTTCTTTCCTGCTGGGGGTAGATGTCACCAGATAAAAAGTTTAGTATGGTACTGCTGAAAGTGTCTTAATTAAACATCACATCACTGTTGCCATCATAGGGCAGCAGAATCACAAGTGGTTTATAGGCATTAAGACACCAACAGGCATCATTCCAGACTCTTTTGGACACTGACTTCCTGTCTGGTAATGTCAGCACCCAGCATGGAAAAAAAAAAAAAAAAAGAATTATAAAATAACACCACAGCTCTATAAAACAACACAATTAAACCTAACACATTGCTAAATTAAACACATTTAACAGCCTGAAGAAAACAGGTTGAAGAAAAGTGGGGTTTTTTTTAGGGTGGGCTATATTTTATCCAAAAGCAAGACAGAGATCATACACTGTAAGTTGGGTAGAAGTGGAAAGAAGATTTGAACTTAACAAATATGAACATTTTCCAAAAGACCTAGCCACTAGACCTAACATGTTTTATAACAGTGTAAATTACCCAACAATTTGGGCATCCCCTGCTAAGTGACCTTTAAAGATAAGTGTCCCCTATGCACTAAGATTGAATACATTTGTAAACATTCCATTATCCAGTGAACTATTATGGACACAAATTAACTAGACACATAGTAAAACATTTGGTATTTATTTACATCAAAAACTTTAACATTTCATAGCACCTTGATGGAAGATTCCATTACCATTGCAATAATACAGTACTAAAAGGGGGCACACTACCAACATTAACCCCTCTAATAATCGTACACATGTATAAAACACAGAAAAAAACAGCTCGGAGCAAACATATATTAACATTCAAAAACGTACAAAATCGTATTACTAAATCCCAAGTCTCCTGGAGTGAATTCCGTCCCTTAAATAATGTTTCTACTGATGATGTAGAGAATAAAAAATGATCTGCACATCAAGAAAATGCATAGATTAAAAGGGACTGTGAATGAAGAGAGTAAGAAATAATGGAAAATTAGCTATACATTGTGTTAGCAAAATTGCAAGCAAATGCCCGAATTAGGAGAAAAATGTTTTTTTTTAAATGTCTGTGGAGTCTCCTTCTTATGACATCACCTGTGACCGTATATGCAAATTACACATTTTTCCATTGAAAAGCAGTTCATTTGCATATCAAGCCACATGTGATGTCATAAACCAGAGACTCCAAAGTCCACATATTTAAAACACATTTTACTCCTAATTAGTGTTGAGCGAACCCGAACCGCACTGTTCGGGTTCGTACCGAACATTACGGTGTTCGGACCCCGGACCAGAACATTTCACTGTGTGTCCGTGTTGGAGTTCGGCTATAAACCGAAAGTCTATAAACCAAAAGACATTCGGTTTATAGACTTTCGGTTTATAGAATACCTGTAATGCTATTGCTATTCTATAAACCGAAAGTCTATAAACCGAACATCGTTCGGTTTATAGACTTTCGGCTTATGGAATACATGTAATTCTATTGTCTTTCTATAAACCGAAATAGAGTCCCCATTCATAAGAAATTCTTATGAATGGGGACTCTATTTCGGTTTATAGAAAGCCAATAGTTGACTTCAATGGGGTTCCACCCGCTGAACCCGAACATCCAGGTGCCCCCTCCACACTACTCCTAATTTAGGCATTCGGTTGCAATTTTGCCAACACAATGTATAGATCATTTTTAATTATTTTTTTATTCTCTACATTCACTGAAAATACCCCCAATGTTTAGGTGATACAGTCCCTTTAAGAAAAAAAATATGTTTTAATCACAGTGGCTTAATATTCAAATTACACAGTTCCCATTGAAATATTCCATTTGCATACCAAGTCACAGGAGATCCACAGTCAAGATTAAAATACCTTTTCTTAATTTCTTTTAATCTATGCATTTTTGTGATCTATACTTATTCTCTATATTAACAGCACAAACAATGCTTTGCCAGAGCAACAAAGGTCACATGCTACAAAGCTCTGGTTTAAGGTAGGTAAAAATGGACACCCTTCTGCCATTGTGGTCCTTTCTTCGTTCTAGACACCAAATCATTGCATATTAGAGTCATTACTGTTCTAATTTTATTGATTGAATTAGTAACAATCCTTTTGAACATCAGAGGTCAATTTATGAAAATATAAAGCGTTTATTTGCTCCAGAATTCATCCTGCAAGTGAGATTTTTAGTAATTTCGGCTGATATTTACATTTGAAGTTTGGGACCCTTTGGTGGTATTATTTATACGCTGAAGCCTTCTTCAGTCACTCACCGACTCCGATGCTACATGTCTAGATTTTTTGGGATCCTGCAACGATCGTCAGATTTCAGGTATAGTCAGCCTACGCTGGAGAGTGGTATGGGCATCCGAAATTATTTTACACAGATATAAATGACCCCTGATCTTTGTTGATGGACTCTGGGTCCACACAGCGTCCTTTCCTCCTGGTCACTCTTTGATTGCGGTGAAATTTGGCATAGCATCGGAGCCCTACAAGAATATTAATTAAAAAAAAGAGTTAGAGGAAATCTGTTTTATAGTTTTGTTTTGTTTTGTATTATTTATGTCTGATAATATTTTGTGGATGGGGGAAAAAAAAGATACATTTTTGTATTTATGTTATTGTTTTACGTCTGAATATTATAATAAAATATGAAATAAAAAAACAGGTTTATTGGACACCGATATGTGAATAAAGAAAACTCCTCTTAAAGGAAATAAACAGACAAAGTTAGAGGATTTGTTCAGGAAACAAAAATCCTACATTTTAGAGAAAGTTTGAGAAATGTGTGACAGTGACATATTCAAACTCAAAGCTGAATTCTCATTGGTTTCTTTGTGCGAGCCAATCAGAATACAGCTTAAAATCAGGTCCTGGTCAATGAAAATACAGGGATGAAAGTAATGGCAGCCGCCGTATTTAAAAAAAAAATCCAGATACCTTCAGAGCACATGCAGTCATCGTAACACTTATTGTTCAGCCCCCGGTTGTGAGGTTTGCAGAGATGTTCCCGTAAATCGCAGCATGAGCCTGGAATAGAGAAAAAAGTCATTAAAATAAACATATTCATCCTATGATATAAAGAGATGGATGGATAGATTAGATAGATAGTTACATACAAAGGAGGTAGGGAGGGAGGAAAGGGAAGGAAAGGAAAGGGAAGGAAAAGAAGGGAAGGAAAGGGAAGGAAAAAGAAGGGAAGGGAAGGGAAGGAAAGGGAAGGAAAGGGAAGGAAAGGAAAGGAAAGGGAAGGAAAAAGAAGGGAAGGGAAGGAAAGGGAAGGAAAGGGAAGGGAAGGAAAAAGAAGGGAAGGGAATGGAAGGGAAGGAAAGGAAAGGGAAGGAAAAAGAAGGGAAGGGAAGGAAAGGGAAGGGAAAGAAAGGAAAGGAAAGGGAAGGAAAAAGAAGGAAAGGGAAGGAAAGGGAAGGGAAGGAAAAAGAAGGGAAGGGAATGGAAGGGAAGGAAAGGGAAGGAAAGGAAAGGGAAGGAAAAAGAAGGGAAGGGAAGGAAAGGGAAGGAAAGGAAAGGAAAGGGAAGGAAAGGAAAGGAAAGGAAAGGGAAGGAAAGGGAAGGAAAGGAAAGGAAAGGGAAGGAAAGGGAAGTAATATAAACAGACAAGCAAACTTGGATGTATTTATGGCTATATAGAAAGAAAGAAAGAAAGAAAGAAAGAAAGAAAGAAAGAAAGAAAGAAAGAAAGAAAGAAAGAAAGAAAGTCATATAAACAGACAAGCAAACTAGATGGATGGACTGATATATGGATAAATGGAAAGAAAGAAAGGAAAAGGGGCAAGAAAGAAATAAAGATAAGGGGCAAGAACGAAAGAAGTAAAGGACGAGAAAGAAACAGATAAATAAATAGACAGTCATATTAACAGACAAGCACATTAGATGGATGGATGTATTGATGTTTATATATAAATGGATAAATAATAAATAAATAAGGAAAAAGGGGAAAGAAGGAAAGGAAGGAAGGGAGGAATACAAACAGACAGGTACATAGATTGACAGACAAACAGTGAAGTAGACATAAAGATATATATAGACATATGGATGGATAGATAGATAGATAGATAGATAGATAGATAGATAGATAGACAGACAAACAGACATATATAGACATATGGATGGATGGATAGATAGATAGATAGATAGATAGATAGATAGATAGATAGACACACAGACATATATAGACATATGGATGGATGGATAGATAGATAGATAGATAGATAGATAGACAAACAGACATATATAGACATATGGATGGATGGATAGATAGATAGATAGATAGATAGACGAAAAGACATATATAGACATATGGATGGATAGATAGATAGATAGATAGTTAGATATATAGATAGACAAACAGACATATATAGACATATGGATAGATAGATAGATAGATAGATAGATAGATAGATAGATAGACAAACAGACATATATAGACATATGGATGGATAGATAGATAGATAGATAGATAGATAGATAGACAAACAGACATATTTACAACACACATTTAGAGAAAGGGATTAACTGCAAAATGTTAATGTGAATATGTAGAGAAATAGCCAGGATTCCCGACATCCCTGAACCTCAACAAATTCAATGCCAACACTCTGAAACCTTCCCAGATCTGTTCAGCTGGGTGAAACGCGCCAGCAACTTGAGTCCAACACAATGACACAGATTGCTGCACTGATACCGTGAGGACTCAACTGTGAAAAGTTCTGAGGAGCTCAGAGCTGTAACTAGTAAACTGTTTGTGTTGGCAGTCCCAGTGAGGGCTGCTGAGGTTTCGCTAAACTGAACAGGGTCTGGGCACAACTGAAAAAGACAACGGACTTTGTTGTCGAGAACATAAAACGCGTCTGGGTCAACTTTTCCCCTTACCTGGGAGGCAGTCCAGATGGTGGTCACATGGCTCCTCCTCAGCCAATGAAGTTGTGTTGAATTTCTCTCTCAGTTTCCCTATTGCAGACAATAATTAAAGAGCAGCACATTTAAACTGTCGGCATAAAAATTAAGTTCTGTTTAATTGAAAGATTGCATTAAGTGTATGTATGTTAAACTGAAATGCTTTAATAAAAGAATACAAATGAGTCCTCCTTGTTCTGTATAGCTCTATCAGGAGGTGGATATGTTGTTTAGAATCTTTGCTTGTACAACTCTATCAGGGGGCGGACAAGCTGTTTAGAATCTTTGCTTTTATAGTTCTATCAGGGGGCGGACGTGTTGTTTAGAATCTTTGCTTGTATAGCTCCATCAGGGGGTGGACATGTTGTTTAGAAGCTTTGCTCTGTATAGCTCTATCAGGGGGTGGCCATGTTGTTTCGAATCTTTGCTTGTACAACTCTATCAGGGGGCGGACAAGCTGTTTAGAATCTTTGCTTTTATAGTTCTATCAGGGGGCGGACGTGTTGTTTAGTATCTTTGCCCTGTATAGCTCTATCAGGGGGCGGACATGCTGTTTAGAATCTTTGCTTGTATAGCTCTATCAGGGGGCGGACATGCTGTTTAGAATCTTTGCTTGTATAGCTCTATCAGGGGGCGGACATGTTGTTTAGAATCTTTGCTCTGTATAGCTCTATTAGGAGATGGCCATGTTGTTTAGAATCTTTGCTTGTATAGCTCTATCAGGGGGTGGACATGCTGTTTAGAATCTTTTCTTGTATAGCTCTATCAGGGGGCGGACATGTTGTTTAGAATCTTGACTGATGAAGGAAGAACTGACCCAAGATTCTAAACGACATGTCAGCAAAGAGCGCTCAATAAGCTACTTAGTACAATTGTATCCACCCCACTACACTGCAACCTCTGACATTTTCTTAGTTCGTTTAAATAAAGTTATATTTTAATATACAGGGTAGACCTCTTGTTTGCAAACTGTATGCTCTTGGGTCTCAATACCCGTAACCAATTGCATTTCTACCCTTTTTAGCTACTTTTTCACCCCAAATAACAGCAGAATAGTGGTCTTTTTTGTTGTTGTCAGTTGTAGCCATTTTTGCTTTTCCCCCCAGCAATGCCCTGCTCACCTTTCTTTTTTGGAGAGGGCCACATGTCAGGTTTCATGTCTTCATAATCCGTCCAATCAAAGAGCGCCATATCCAGAGTGGGCGTCACATCCCCGCCTTTCTTGGGGGTTTTGGGGGGCTGCAAGGAAGAATAGAACCATTCTACGAAAATGTTTGGACGCAAAGAGAGTTCATCTCTGTTGTCTACAATCCCAAGCTCCAATGTATCATATTTACAGCCAGCCCACCTACGGACTATCATTCTCAAGATGCTCAGCCAGCCTCTTGGTGGTTGAGCACCTTACAAGGTTTCCCACAAGATAAGTAACCAGCAAATATTTTGTTGATTGATTAATATCAGTCAATCGCTTTTTGGAATGTTTTGCTATAATTCTAATTCATTTTTTTTAAAGCTCTTGTTTCTAATCAGTGGTTTCTATTTTAAACTGTAAGGATTTTCTGTTACCTTTAGCTCACAGGTGCATTTGCATCTCAACTTAAGGGGGCTTTATTCATGAAGGTGGGAACTGCAGGGAATTGCAAAATTAAGACCAAAATAACAGAGTTTGAAAAATAAATGAATTGTAGAATTTTTCCAGCTCGGCTACTTTGGCCTTAAGTTTGCAATTTCCTAGTCAATTACCCTATTTCATGAATAATGAATCATGTAGCAAAAAAGGTAATGATTCTTTAATACAAAAAGAATTTTAAAAAATGTAAATAATTATTCTTTAAGATGAAAATGTACCTGCAGCGAGATAATGAATTTTGACACTTTCAAAGGTCACTAGGAGAGCAGCACTGTCAACCCACAGTCTTACCAGTAAATGTTTAGTATCTCAGGGAAAATAAATCATAAGAACAGAATTTAAAAACAATTTTACGCAACTTAAAGTGGCCATTCATTTAAAACAAATTGTCTTAACTCGCGCCAGGCGTAAGTATGAATGTGCTCCATTGTGTTCAGTGCTTCCGGCCGGGTACCAGTCCATGGGCTGCTGACGTCATAGAATGGGTTGGATACAAGTTTCCAATTTTCTTTCTCCATTTTCACCCCCTTTTTTTTTTAGGGTTGATTGTTGCTTTAAATGTGCGTATAATGGGTCCCATTTCCTCCTGTGTAACAATTATCCTTCCCCTTTTCTTTCACATATTTTAATTACTTTTATAAAATGCAATGTATTTCAGCTTAAATTGTTTCTTTAAATTTTTTAGGTGCCAAATTAACATTTACAATTTACAAGAATTCGGTGTAACAGGCTTGAAACAGCAGACAGATGGGATTAGCTGAAGGGCCAGGCAGAGAGCATAGTCTGAAATACAAGTGTTGAAAACAAAGAAACCTTCTATTTCAAAGAAGACAGCCCGTTGCCTCTATACAGCCTGCGGAGGTCTTTTTCAAGATTAACCACCTGAGTGCCAACGCGTTTCACTGCTTAGCCCTCTGGCCTTCATAGAGATAATCCATTCGCTTTGCTGGCTTATTACTTTAAAATGCATGTTTTACATTTTGCATTGCTTAAAATATATATTTTTTTGCTGCAGGGACCAATGAGAATAATTTAATTTAAGTGAATGGAACTCCTGCCTCTCTATTGATGTCATGAGACAATGTGTTGCACTGTTAAGAGATCCTACTGTGTACAAGAGAAAGGTCACTTAGAGTCCACACAATTTGAGGGGCACGGGAAGTGACTAAATGAAACACAACTTTATATCCTCAGTGTCTATAGAATCAGTGCTGCTGCACCTGCAGTAAACATGCAGAGTAATCACTGGGGGAGGGCTTGAGTCAAATATTAAAATGTGATTTATGCAGAATGCCTGCATCAAATCACACGGGGATAAAAGCCTGTGCACTATACAAGCAGTGACCTTCATCTTGCACCAACGTGAGTTTGGGGCAACTAGACATTGTACAGTGCAACTAGATGACATGCAGCCTAAGGTTACATCATATAAAAAGCATGTTTACCCGCATGCGATGCAATGTCTCCAGCGCAGTTGTGGGGTGCACATTAATCGCCCACGGGTTGGCTGTACTGAAAGAATACGAAGAGCCAGACCCACTCGGAGACGTCTCCAGATGAGAGAGGTGGGTGGGCGTTTTAAAGCTTAAATCTTCTTTCAAAAGACCGCTGGGCTCCGTTTCAAAGCTTCTCCCTGCGAAAAGCACAAAGGCATAGATTTAAAAAAAAAAAAGCAGACTATCTTCCTGGGAGAGCAATTCCTTTTATCTTATATTAGGCAAGCTGTGGATTTGGCTCTCCATTATATGACTCTAGTAAGGTCAGTATATGTCATAAGGTATTACTATTAGTCCATCATCCAAAGGCTGCGCAAATAGCATATGTAGATTATTATATCATACCTCCCAGATCATCTTATTTTGGTCTAAAGTCCCTCTACCTCTTATTCCTAATCTGCTGCCCCATTTGTAAAGAATGTGTCCGACGATGACAACCATTTGGCCCAATAAAAAAAATTCACACCCTTCTGCCGAAACCCGGGATCGAACCAGGGACCTTTAGATCTTCAGTCTAACGCTCTCCCAACTGAGCTATTTCGGCTGTGAGACTGAAGGGTCAGAGTGCGGAATGCCTGGCATCTCATTAGTCCCTGACCTTATCTTGTATCTAGGATAGCCTATCCCACACATGTCTTAACTCCTTTACTGTATTAACCTCTACCACTTCAGCTGGAAGGCTATTCCATGCATCCACTACCCTCTCAGTAAGTAATACTTTCATTAGTCCCTGGCCTTATCTTGTATCTAGGATAGCCTTATACCTATCCCACACATGTCTTAACTCCTTTACTGTATTAACCTCTACCACTTCAGCTGGAAGACTATTCCATGCATCCACTACCCTCTCAGTAAGTAATACTTTCATTAGTCCCTGGCCTTATCTTGTATCTAGGATAGCCTATCCCACACATGTCTTAACTCCTTTACTGTATTAACCTCTACCACTTCAGCTGGAAGACTATTCCATGCATCCACTACCCTCTCAGTAAGTAATACTTTCATTAGTCCCTGGCCTTATCTTGTATCTAGGATAGCCTTATACCTATCCCACACATGTCTTAACTCCTTTACTGTATTAACCTCTACCACTTCAGCTGGAAGACTATTCCATACATCCACTACCCTCTCAGTAATGTAATACTTTCATTAGTCCCTGGTCTTATCTTATATCTAGGATAGCCTTATACCTTTCCCATGCATGCTTAAACTCCTTCACTGTATTAACTTCTACCACTTCTACTGGAAGACTATTCCATACATCCACTACCCTCTCAGTAATGTAATACTATCATTAGTCACTGGCCTTATCTTATATCTAGGATAGCCTTATATCTATCCCATGCATGCTTAAACTCCTTCACTGTATTAACCTCTACCACTTCTACTGGAAGACTATTCCATGCATCCACTACCCTCTCAGTAATGTAATACTGTCATTAGTCACTGGCCTTGTCTTATATCTAGTATAGCCTTATACCTATCCCATGCATGCTTAAACTCCTTCACTGTTTTAACCTCTACCACTTCTACTGGAAGACTATTCCATGCATCCACTACCCTCTCAGTAAAGTAATACTTCCTGTTATTACTTATAAACCTTTACCCCTATAATTTAAGACTTTGTCCTCTTGTTGTGGCAGTTTGTATAAATAAAATATTCGGTTCAGACCCCCCGCACCACCAGCACTAGAAGCAGATCATTTAAGATACTGGGGATTATTTAGTAAAGGCCCCTGTCATCTAAACATTGTTTAAAAAGTGATCCTTACACTGTCTTGGCTGAATTGCAAGCAAATGCATAGATAGAAGGTGTATTACATGTCTGTGTGTGTCTCCTGTGCATGACATCACCTTCTGGCCCGATATGATAATCAGCTGCTTTCAGTTGGAATGTGTAGCTAGTTGATGTCATAGACAGCAGACATCACGGGCACATTTAAAACCCCTTATTTCCTCCTCTAAACTGTGCTCAATTTGTAGTTAGATGATGGAGCACTGGGGATGTGTGATGAACTATTGCTACAGAAATAGTAGTAGATGCTTGGAATAATCTTCCAATGCAGGTGGTCAAAGCTAACACTTGGGGCTTGCCAGTGAAAGGGTACTGCAAAAAGCGGTCATAAAAAATTGAGCTAATTTCGCATGAGGCGCCATACAGAATGTCAGACGGAGGGAGAAAGAAGTCATGACACAGATAACTAGATTGGCAAGTCTGGGAGGTAAATTGGCAAGTCTGGGAGGTAGATTGGAAAGACTGGGGGCAGACTGGCAAGTCTGGGAGGTAGATTGGAAAGACTGGGGGCAGACTGGCAAGTCTGGGAGGTAGATTGGAAAGACTGGGTGCAGACTGGCAAGTCTGGGAGGTAGATTGGAAAGACTGGGGGCAGACTGGCAAGTCTGGGAGGTAGATTGGAAAGACTGGGTGCAGACTGGCAAGTCTGGGAGGTCCATTGGCAAGACTGGGGGCAGACTGGCAAGTCTGGGAGGTAGATTGGCAAGACTGGGGGCAGACTGGCAAGTCTGGGAGGTCCATTGGCAAGACTGGGGGCAGACTGGCAAGTCTGGGAGGTAGATTGGCAAGACTGGGGGCAGACTGGCAAGTCTGGGAGGTCCATTGGAAAGACTGGGGGCAGACTGGCAAGTCTGGGAGGTAGATTGGAAAGACTGGGGGCAGACTGGCAAGTCTGGGAGGTCCATTGGCAAGACTGGGGGCAGACTGGCAAGTCTGGGAGGTAGATTGGCAAGACTGGGTGCAGACTGGCAAGTCTGGGAGGTCCATTGGAAAGACTGGGGGCAGACTGGCAAGTCTGGGAGGTAGATTGGCAAGACTGGGGGCAGACTGGCAAGTCTGGGAGGTCCATTGGCAAGACTGGGGGCAGACTGGCAAGTCTGGGAGGTAGATTGGCAAGACTGGGGGCAGACTGGCAAGTCTGGGAGGTCCATTGGAAAGACTGGGGGCAGACTGGCAAGTCTGGGAGGTAGATTGGAAAGACTGGGGGCAGACTGGCAAGTCTGGGAGGTCCATTGGCAAGACTGGGGGCAGACTGGCAAGTCTGGGAGGTAGATTGGCAAGACTGGGGGCAGACTGGCAAGTCTGGGAGGTCCATTGGAAAGACTGGGGGCAGACTGGCAAGTCTGGGAGGTAGATTGGAAAGACTGGGGGCAGACTGGCAAGTCTGGGAGGTAGATTGGAAAGACTGGGGGCAGACTGGCAAGTCTGGGAGGTCCATTGGCAAGACTGGGGGCAGACTGGCAAGTCTGGGAGGTAGATTGGCAAGACTGGGGGCAGACTGGCAAGTCTGGGAGGTCCATTGGAAAGACTGGGGGCAGACTGGCAAGTCTGGGAGGTAGATTGGAAAGACTGGGGGCAGACTGGCAAGTCTGGGAGGTAGATTGGAAAGACTGGGTGCAGACTGGCAAGTCTGGGAGGTCCATTGGCAAGACTGGGGGCAGACTGGCAAGTCTGGGAGGTAGATTGGCAAGACTGGGGGCAGACTGGCAAGTCTGGGAGGTCCATTGGCAAGACTGGGGGCAGACTGGCAAGTCTGGGAGGTAGATTGGCAAGACTGGGGGCAGACTGGCAAGTCTGGGAGGTCCATTGGAAAGACTGGGGGCAGACTGGCAAGTCTGGGAGGTAGATTGGAAAGACTGGGGGCAGACTGGCAAGTCTGGGAGGTAGATTGGAAAGACTGGGGGCAGACTGGCAAGTCTGGGAGGTCCATTGGCAAGACTGGGGGCAGACTGGCAAGTCTGGGAGGTAGATTGGCAAGACTGGGGGCAGACTGGCAAGTCTGGGAGGTCCATTGGAAAGACTGGGGGCAGACTGGCAAGTCTGGGAGGTAGATTGGAAAGACTGGGGGCAGACTGGCAAGTCTGGGAGGTAGATTGGAAAGACTGGGGGCAGACTGGCAAGTCTGGGGGGGTAGATTGGAAAGACTGGGGGCAGACTGGCAAGTCTGGGAGGTAGATTGGAAAGACTGGGTGCAGACTGGCAAGTCTGGGGGGGTAGATTGGAAAGACTGGGGGCAGACTGGCAAGTCTGGGGGGGTAGATTGGAAAGACTGGGGACAGACTGGCAAGGAGTTCATTTGCAGTTCCCCTTTAGTGAATAGCCCCCACTGTAAAGGAGTTCATGGATGCCTCGGATGTGCATTAGGCATACAATGAACACAATAAAGAACAAATAAATGTGTGCTTTTGTTATGATGCAGACTGCGCTGGGGCCATTGGGCTGCTATCTGCTGACACAATCGATGTTTCTATCTTCCTAGGTTCAGCCATTCCTGTTTCGCTAATTGTCTTTTGCAATTCTGGAATGATGTTGTACAAGTCCCACGTGGGAAGTCAGCTATGTTTATCAGACGTTAGAGCATATTGCTTAGCACATATTTAATTGAATTCATTTATCTAAATTAATGTCCCCCCGCCGTCTGGTTCTGTTTATAAATTCACATCTACCATCACCCAAGGAATTAAACACAAGACTAGCGACTCTGTACAGACACAGCGAACACAGAGCTTTCTAATATTAGGAATACGCTCCCTCTTCACCCCTGTGAGGAAAGTCTAAGTATCTCATTATCCCAGACACTTGAAACAGGCTAGTTTCTGTTAAAGGGGCAGTCTTGTTATTTTCTACATGTGCATAGTAACGGTATATGTGAAATGCACTTATTTTAACTTTAAAACAATGCATAGTTCTCCTGTAGTTTGATATTGAAAATAATTTCGCCGGGGCTTCTAAATTCAGACATCCAATAAGGAGGGCTGGTAGAGAGAGGCGGGGCTTGGAGAGAGAGGCAGTACCGGTGCTATAGAAACAATACCTATTACTCTTTATTTGCAGTTTTTCCAAGATAGGAAACTGATTAGACAGATCTGCTTCTTTAATTTTAATTTACACCAGGCAGTACTTATATCAAAATATTACTTTGGACACGTTAGGTGGGACTGTCCCTTTAAAGAGGCAGTGATAGAAAAATATAGATATCATATTTAAACTGCCAGTACTAATTATAGTAAACAACGTTGGAGCAACATAGATGTCAGTTGTAATTTTTGGATAGGTATCCTTTTAAATGTGTAATTAGACATGTGCAAAACTAAAATTTTCGTTTCGTTTTTGTCCATTCGGACGAAAATGTTATTTATTCTAAAACGAATTTCGTTCATTACTGCATTCGTTTCAGATGAAATTCGTTCATTATTTTAGTTTCGTTTTATTCGTTAGTACGAATCAATTGACCTACACATTCCATAAACCGAAATGCTATTGGCTTTCTATAAACCGAACTAGAGTCCCCATTCATAAGAAATTCTTATGAATGGGGCTCTCGTTCGGTTTATAGAAAGCCAATAGTATTACATGTATTCTATAAACCGAAAAGTCTATAAACTGAAGGTCGTTCGGTTTATAAAATACATGTAATACAATTGGCTATTCTATAAACATGTAATGCTATTGCTACTCACACGCTAAACCAGAAGACATCTAGCTGGACAAAGTAGTTACCGGATCTGCTAATCTCTCCCCAGAGGGGTTTAGAGTCGGCTTTGATAATACAGAATGACATTGAGACAACTCTGCGAAATCTTTATCTGCAGGACTAACGCCTCTCAAGCAGGGAAAATTGGACCCGATTACTATTAGGTTCAATAACTTCTTTAACCCATTCAGTGCCAGAAAAGGAAAACGGTGTCCAGATTTGGAGTCAGATCATAAATCACTTAGGGATGATTCAAAGAAAAGGCAATGACATCTGCCCCACAGACTTCGCAATGCATCCCCAAACATGTCAATCTGCCCCTCCGACCTGTCAATCTGCACCTCAGGCTTGTTAATGCACCCCTAGACTTGACATTCTGTAACCAGACTTGCCATTGTATTCCCACAGCCTGGTTGCCCATTAATATGCCACTGTTAGTTTGTCCATTACTATGCCACTGTTAGTTTGCCCACTAATATGCCACTGTTAGTTTGTCCATTACTATGCCACTGTTAGTTTGTCCATTACTATGCCACTGTTAGTTTGCCCACTAATATGCCACTGTTAGTTTGTCCATTACTATGCCACTGTTAGTTTGTCCATTACTATGTCACTGTTAGTTTGTCCATTACTATGCCACTGTTAGTTTGCCCATTACTATGCCACTGTTAGTTTGCCCATTAGTATGCCACTGTTAGTTTTGCTCATTAATATCCCATTATTTGCCCATTAATATACCTCTTCACAATTTCATTACTTAGACCAGAAGATAATTTCTGTTCTGAAACTTCTGATTCTGTCATATCTCCTGATCACGACATCACCTTGTGGCCTGATGTGTAAATGACCAAAAGGAAATGTGTAATTTGCATATCAAGCCACAAGGTGATGTCATAAACAGTTGACAGAGCCCTTTAAAGGGACGGTATCAGCTAAACATTGTTTTTACTGTTGAAAAATGATCTATAAATTGTGTTGGCAGAATTGCAAGGAAATGCCTAAATTAAGAGAAAAATTTGTTTTAAATGTGTCTGTGGCAGTCTCCTGCTTATGACATCACCTGTGGCCTGATATGCAAATTACACATTTCCCATTGAAAGGCAGCTCATTTGCATCTCAGGCCACAGTGATGTCATAAGCAGAACACTCCACAGATATATTTAAAACCTATTTTGTTTTGATAAATACGTCCCAACGTATAGATAATTTTGGCACTGTATCGCTTGATGCCCAGTCAGCCTTTTTTCTGATGGCGCATCATGAGATATATCGTTCCAAACATCTGTAGTGCCAAGGTTAACTATCACCGGTGTAACACGTCCTCTTTTCCGTTATAAAGGCATCCGATCATTCCCTACCCTATTCAGAGGGTTTACTGAGGGCTTGTGTAAGCACAGTCACACTACCCAGTATAGAGTTATAATTATGAAACCCATCGTTTGCAATCAGAAGCCTGAATTTCGATTCAATTTTTCTTCGCTGTCTTGTAATTTCAGATACTTTTTATAATGTCACCAGATACCAAGATGGGAAAAACATTGTATACACAATAATATCTTTGTTAGCCGAAGCTGGGAGATATATATACGTGCTTATGTGAGAGGAGGGAATCTGTGACATTTCAATTTAATAGCACAATATGCGACCAGGGTGTAGAGTAATCACCCACGGGGGATAGCTAAAAGTAGACACCGAGAAGACCGGAGTTTATTTATGGTTTGTAATTATAGAAGTGGGAGCTGAATGTAAGGTTTTCTTTGGTTACTTGTCTATGTAGCTCACACGAGACGTGATCATGGGCAATTGGCAACTGAACTGCACAGCTTACACCACAATAGCCGAGGTACACAAATTGCCATGCTGGGGAATCTTTCCATCCCTTCTATATTTGGCCAGGTTTTATAGCTTTGCTAATACACTGCAACTTGCTGCTTAATATTTCAATCTGCATTAAAACAGGAAGTTAGGAGTGCGATAGAAAAATACTTCCTCCTTGCCTGGCCCCTGTTATACAGATATATCCAGTCCTACCACTGTGTAAAATGCCACAGTGTATTGTTTTATAATGAACAGACTATTACATTAGAAGAGACTTTGAGGGGCATGTGCTAAAAAAACCGCAAATATATTTTATGTGCAAAACTATTTTTGCTCTTTGCTCCTGTACTAAACATGTAACGCTCCAATAGTACATACGAGCAAATTGCGAATAAAGACAGGCAATTTTTTGAATATTATTTCTACCTCTTTTGATAGCACTTGCTAAAATTATTATTTTTCACAATATATTCGCAAAGCTCTTTAGCGTGCGCAAATATAGTCGCAATTTATTAGCGCAGCCGGAAAAATGCACGCCAAATAAAAATAAACGGAACAGGCGCAAATCAGGGGAAAAAAGTGCAGAATGTTACAAATAGTGGCAAATTACTCCTTACTCGTGTTTTACCTACTTTTTCCCCCTACTGCACTTGTTTAGTACATGACCCCCTAAATCCTCAGTAGAGGTTTGAGCAGGCAAAGGGCCACTGCTGCCTGATCAAAGCTACCCTTTGAACAGTGCTACTGCTGCCCACCATACAATAGATGTTTCCAACTTAAAATTTGAAAGAACAAAGACTAGGGGTTTGCCACTTCACTGGGCTCAGCTCCGTAAAAGCATGACCCATCCCCTCAATTATTGGTGTATGGCCAATCACGCTGCACACGGTCAATATCTGAGGAAGCGATCAATGTCCTCCCTGCTAGAGGCGCTTTCAAATTGTCATACACATCAATGCCATGGAACTTAGATGGAACACAAATATATTTTGAACGGTTCATTATAGGAGCACCATTGAAAAGGCAGTTTGAATCAGGCAGAATCAATTTCTGCCTGAATAAATCTGTATTTAGTGTTTGATCATGTGAGTTTTTAATGATTTAAAAATAACGATTCCAACTTGCTAGATGCTCTTACAGCCAAATGGAGAGGTGCAAGCTTTGATGAGCGTTAGGTGAGAAAGAGTAAGTAGAGCAGTACTAAGTACCTCTGTGGTGCTTGGTTCGATCCTTGGCCCTTTTGTGGTCGCGGTTATGCTTCTTCCTCTTTGAATGGACTCCTGGCGGTTGGTTGTCCCTCTGCTTATATGGAAAATCGAAGCCCTGGAATTCCCCTCGGCCCTGTTTAAGAGCACTAGGTTGTAGGACCTCTGCTGTCTCTCTTTGGGGCGGGGACCCGTTGCCCCCTTCTATTTGTATGGAGGCTGTGGGTGGGATTCTACCATGAGTCCGATCTTTCTTGGACATCCCTGGCCTCCGGTGAGGTCTCTCTTGAGGTTGATGAATCCATCGGTCCTGGTCATACTTGTTGGTCTCCGATGTTCTTCTGGGTTTGACCCGAGGTTCCAACAAGCTCACACCGATCAGGTGATTGGCGATAACGACCAATACCAGGATGAAGGAAGGAAGGCGGCCCACGTAGGAAGTCATTCTTCTAAATGTTTCATCTGCAACAATATAGCAGTATGCAAGAAATTATCAACACCATAGCTGCCAACATCGGCCATGTTTCCAGGGACACATATTTGTTCCACATACTGCAGAAAGAGCATGCAAAGTGCTGCTCGGCAGTATGTAGGATGGATATACACACAGACACAATCCAATTAATTAATCATGGTAGGTCCTATGAGATCTCCAACCTGATTAATTAATTGGATTGTGCCTGTGCGTATATCCATCCTACATACTGCCGGGCTGCACTTTGCATGATCTTTCTGCAGCATGTGGAACAAATATGTGTCCCTGGAAACATGGCCACTGTTGGCAACTATACAACACAGGGTAATCATCGAAATAATCTATACATTGTTTTAGCAGAATTACAAGCAAATACATAAACACATATGTTTTAAATGCATCTGCACTGTCTCCGGTTTATGACACTTTGTGCCTGGGTATGCAAATTACACATTCCGAATTAAAAAAAAATAATTTGCAAATCCTGCTAACATAATGTACAGATCCATTTTGATATTTTTGACACTCTATATTCACAGTATATACATTGCTTAGGTGACGGAGCTCCTTTAAAAAAAAAATTCAGGACCACACAATCCATTCTCTCATTTTTTAAATGGTGTTAAGTCATTTTTGTCTCACTTAATTCCTATTTGACCAAGCAATTCCAAATACATCGTCAAAGAAATAAAACTAAGCTGCTTTAAACTATTTTAAAATGTAAACTCTCAAACTGATTTCAAATTACAGATGTAGTGTCAGTGCAATATTATAATATTTTGCAATATATCAGATTGGATCATGGAGTAGTACAAGTTGG
Source organism: Pelodytes ibericus (assembly GCA_036172795.1). Lineage (NCBI taxonomy): Eukaryota > Metazoa > Chordata > Amphibia > Anura > Pelodytidae > Pelodytes > Pelodytes ibericus. The sequence goes on along the minus strand of CM069866.1, from coordinate 9,234,021 downwards.
AAATTCCCATCTCAGCTGATAGCTATCACGGTGGATGGGGGGAGGCTATTCCCCCATGAGAGCATTTAGTAGGCAGCCGAAATAGCTCAGTTGGGAGAGCGTTAGACTGAAGATCTAAAGGTCCCTGGTTCGATCCCGGGTTTCGGCAGAAGGGTGTGAATTTTTTTTTTTTTTTTACAATCTGTTGTATGATTGCTGTTGTGTAGCCATAATAACCTTTAGACAGTGGTTCAGTGGTTTCTTTAGGGGAAGGGGGGCAGGGGACACGACTTTCAATGCATACATGCGCAACTGCAGACTGTACAGTTCAAATAACACAGAGGTGAAACTACACTCTTCATTTCTGTAAATAAAGTTAACATTTTTTTAATTTTACCAAACCACAAAGAATTGTAGGGGTCGTCGTCAGTAGGCAAACAAATAGGAGCATCCCATCCCCCAGTGAATGATTATTCCAGATTGGCCAAACTTTCTCCCAAGTCAAAAATCTGAATACGCACCAAGCAACATAGAAGAAGACCTCATGCACTTAGGTCCAATGGTCTCCCATGCTGCACTTGGTCCTAAACACTGTTTGTAGGGTTTCCACCATATGTAACCAGAAGAAGTCAATTAACTACTTGGTTCTGTGAGATCCACTACTTGATTAAGTAATTGATTTCCTTCTGGTCACATTTGACTTCTAAATACTGCAAAGAAGCCTGCAAAAGTTATTTGTGGCCTGTAAAAAGTGGCAAGCTCTGCTTATGTGAAACGGGTCGGACATTTGCATATCCTTCCTCGAACACTTATCTCTGCACATGAAGAAGTTCTAGGTAGCAGTACAGACTGTGCCTTGTAGATAGTATGTGAGGCTATGGACTAACCCTAGTGATATTGTGTAATCTTAATTGTTATTTGGCCACACCCAAAGACTCAAACTTCTTATTCCTATGTTTATACATTTGTTGCCAACTTTATAAAAGCAAAAACCACCTTATTATTATTATTTTTATCGACTTTTTATTTTTTGTGTGCATGTGTGTGGCCAGTAAGCGTCTCCGAGGCACTCGAAGGGTTAAAGGTTATGCTCCTATAACTGCGACAAGTAACAAGACACTTGCGCTGTGTCCTCCTTACGCGGTGAAATGATACTGTCATTTTGTAAGGAGTTGTGTAATACAACCTGAGCAGGTTCCTTGTCTACTTCTCATTACTGATTTTGAAACCTCCCGGTTTCATCCCCAGGGCAAATCCAAAGTCTCGTATTTATGTCAAAATGCCTTCTACCTGAACCCGTGGGTTAAATTTTAATTAGGATAACTCCCAGCTTTACAGTACTTAAAAGAGAGCTCAGAGATAAAATGACATATCACATCCCATACGATGCACCCGGCAGCTAGGAAGTGATTAATCGGTATCCATGAAGTATGCCTGTTAAGGCTCATGATTTGGCCCAGGTTAATACGATTAGAAGTGTTATAATAAAAAAATTTAAATACACTACTTTATTAGGCCTTCTTTGCTTGGTATATCTCTATCAGGGGGCGGACGTGTTGTTTAGAATCTTTGCTCTCTATAGCTCTATCAGGGGGCGGACGTGTTGTTTAGAATCTTTGCTCTGTATAGCTCTATCAGGGGGCGGACATGTTGTTTAGAATCTTTGCTTGGTATAGCTCTATCAGAGGGAGGACATGTTGTTTAGAATCTTTGCTTGGTATAGCTCTATCAGGGGGCGGACATGTTGTTTAGAATCTTTGCTTGGTATAGCTCTATCAGGGGGCGGACATGTTGTTTAGAATCTTTGCTTGGTATAGCTCTATCTGGGGGCGGACATGTTGTTTAGAATCTTTGCTTGGTATAGCTCTATCAGGGGGCGGACATGTTGTTTAGAATCTTTGCTTGGTATAGCTCTATCAGGGGGCAGACATATTGCTTAGAATGTTGGGACTGATGAAGGAAGACCTGACTCAAGATTCTAAACATGTCTGCCCCCTGATTGAGCTATACATAGCAAAGAGGGCTCAATAAGGAACTTACATTCTTTCATTAAAGCATTTCTATATGAAATGTCTGCACTTTTTATAAAACCTTCCAATTAAATATACATTTTTTTTATCAGTTGTTGTTTTTTGCCTTCAGTTGTCAGTTCGTATCCAAACATAATTATACAGTCTTTTTTCGGTGAGCCTGTCCTGTTATATGTAGCGCTGCCTACAAATTGGTCTGTATGTTGTATTATTAATGGGTTGGGTTTTTTTTTTTGTTTGTTTAATAATACAACCTTTTTTTCGGTCCAGCTGCTGCTACAGATGAACAAAAACTCCCACAAATAACAAATATCCCATGGTACACCTGGGGTACACAAACAGTACAGAGCTGTATTTAATATCATGCTCACACACTGATATAAAATGTAACCTTGTGTATCCAGCATACAGTGTCAATGGAACATAGGTTTTTGTGTTACTGTTATATACTTTGTGTATGTACAGGTATTTTTTGTGGTGGGGGTTTCCCCCTCTGCCCCCCTCCCATTATTAAATTAGTCTTTCTGCCCTTTGTCCACACATTTAAGAGTCGACTCAATAAAGAGAGGATCGCTGGGAATTGAGAAGGGAAATTCAAACTTCAGGCCAAACTAGCCGAGTTGGAAACATTCTCCCATCCAGCTGCATTGGAGAATTTTTCCTACTTTGGCCTAAAGTTTGAAATTCCCATCTCGGTTCCCTGTGATCCTCTCTTTATATATATGTTCACAGTTCAGTTAATGTATGGGTGACGGAGTGTCTTTGACAAGCGTTGTGGCAACATATTGTCATGAATGATGGAAAAACTGTCCCTTTCCACTTGAGGGGTATTTGTTTCAAAATGCAGTGGCTTCTGGCATGCACAGCTCTTTTTTATTTGACAACTTTGCAAAAGTTTGAGGCATGCAATCACACAATAGATTTCTGCCCTATATGTAGGGTTGCCACCTGGCCGGTATTTTACCGGCAGGCCGGTAAAAAAATTGGCATCAGGCCAATGTTAAGTCTATGGAGACAGTACCAAGGCCGGTATTTTTTTGAAGAAAAGGTGGCAAACCTACCTATATGGCCTAAGAATATTAAAGGCAGTGCTGTGAATACAACAAAACTAACACAGCGAGGGGGACAGAGAATCTGAGGATCACATCTCCAATGCATTACTTTAACCTTTATTTATATAGAGCCAACAATTTTACTAAGCGCTTGGTACAGAGCATAAAGGGGGACTACAAACTAAGTTACACAAACAAGAACAGACTGGTACATGAGGCGGAGAGCCCTGCTCACAAGCTTACAATACGGGGGGGGGGGGGGGGGGTGGGATCAGGAGACATAAAAAGTGAGTGAAAAGGGGAAGGAGAAGGTGGTGTTAGTAAACTTGTTTGGGGTGAGGTGGGTTTGGCAGAGGTTAGTTAATGGATGTTCTAGTGGAATGTACGGCTTCCTTATTCCTCATAGTATTTTGGGGACAGTGAGAGCTGGGTGGGTTTGACTAAAAGTTCATTCATTTTATTAATATATTAATATTCTCGCAGTGGTCCACACATGAGTTTTGAGGGTCTTTTTGAAAATTGAGGGTGAGGGAGACCGCTGGATGTTCCAGAGAAAAGGGGGGCATCTCGGGTAAAGCCTTGAGGGGGCAAATGGGAAGAGCCTTCTTCCACTTGAGGCATGTGGTGGCCACGCAGGTTAATATCGGTTAATGGTACTGTGGAAAACAGCAGAGGACCAAGGACCAACCCTTGCAGACCACCAACAGAAAGTGGAATGGGTAACGGTTAAGGTTACAGAGTGATGGAGCGCTGAGATAAATATGACTCCATCCAAGAGAGCGTCATGGCACCTGTGCCCGTTGAGGCTAATCTGTTAAGAGTGGTCAACAGTGTCAAAGGCAGAAGAAACTCGACTACTTTTCCCTTAAGTTTGAAATTCCCTTGTCAATGACATCTTTCATGAATATGGCCATCCATCGTCTTCGGCTGATACCAAGATCGTGCTGGGATTCATCTAGGGTTGCCACCCTTGGCAGGCCGGTAAAAAATTGGCTTGAGCCCAATGTTAAGCCTATGGAGAGAGCAGCATGGCCGGTATTTTTTTTTTTTTTTTGAAGAAAAGGTGGCAACCCTAGATCCATCGCTAAATTAAAAGAGATGGGTTTGTATGAAGTGTAATGTTTCCTGGCAGGAGCGTGCTCGGGAACAATCTGCTGCAAAGCATTGTGCTCCAGATTCACATGCAAATTAGAGTAATTAATCATTTTGATGTTTCCTTTTTATTTACTTTCCTCCAATTTATTCCTTCCCTGCTGCTAGAGATTTTTTTTGGAGAGGGTACCTCCTCCCCGCCCCCCCTTACGGTGCTCTCCAATATAACATGGATTGTGCCAGGTCGGCACAGCTGCCAACAGTCCCCTCCAAACTAGCACTAGAGCGGCATCTTGCTAAGCAACTCCCCCCCATGCACAGTCATTACTGGAGGATGCAACACCTTGCTAACCGCAAGCGAGAGGAAGCAAATTCTGCCTTTGGCTGCTACATCACCGTATGTCAGCCTTTAATCAAACGTTACAGTGGAATATGCGATTAAATAAATCAATTTAATATTATATCTGCTTCTATTAATGATCTCGATTAGTAGGAGTGAATCTTAAACTTCCGCCAGAGAAACAATACAAGCGTGCGTCCTCTCCGAGTCAGACCTAATCACTCTCGCAGTTGAATCTCAATTTTTTTACACGCAGAATCAGAATTATACTTAAAAACAAAAACATTGAGTCTTTAGTAGGTGCAAAAAAAAATAAAAAATAATATCTGTATATATGCACAACCAGAAAAATGCACCCCAAAGGATTTTTTTCATGATAGAGAATGGCAGGTTGAACGAAAGCTTGGTTTGATGGGAGAATTTTTCCAGCGCAGCTACTTTGGCCTTAAGTTTGCAATTCCCAAATATAAAATGTAAATGTACAAACATAATCCCAAAATGTTCCAAATTATTATACTCCTGCTTTACCATTGTTTTTATCCTCATTTCGCTGGTTTAGTACTTGGTCCCCCCTGGTCCACTGCTCACTCATTACATCCCCAGCGTCACATGGGGATCCTATACCCCACCGGCTTCCTCCTCTCTCCAATTCATTAGACCCTATTCATCTGCCTCCCCCACCATCTCTAATGAATCCTCCCCTCTCATTCCCTGATCACCACATCTCTGGACTCTTTTCGTCAATCTTCCCTCACTAATTAATTCTCTCTCATTTATCACATATCAACCCCCATCTCTGTTTCATTAATTGCACAATGCACACACAGATTGGGAAGATTGGTACAGCAAGGCTACGTCTTTGGACATAAAACTGACATAAGCACATCGAGCAAGATGCTGGGTTAACCAACCAGCGTGGGTCAGGTCGAAAAAAATGCTAAAAGGCCAAACTAAGAATGTTCTTATTTTATTTTAAAGGGACACTCCCACTACAAAATGAAAACGTTTTTTTTCTTTTTTTATTTTGTTTTGTTGATTTCAGATATGTTTTTTATTTGTATGTGACTGTATTTAATAAAATATGTATCTAAACAAGTGTGACTGGGCGCCGCCATTTGTGAAATATAGTGTTTTTGGGTGCCACCCCTCAGATACTTTACAGCACTAGTATGTCACTTTGGGGCTGGGGACACAGAATGCAGACTATGAGTCAGAATTCTGACCATAGACTTGCATTGAATGGGAAGGGTAAAGTAACTATTACATCACAAGGGAGCAGAGTTATGATCCTGTTTGATCAGGTCAATCTCCTCTCTTTGTGTTGGAAGGCAGGTAAAAAAAGATGTGCACAGCCAAGATTTACAGAATGGAAAAATGCTGAATTAGATCTATACATTGTGTTAGCAGAATTGCCAGATAAGGCTTAGAATAAGAGACAGTTATACTGTCTATGGGAAATGTGTGATTTGCATATCAAGCCAGAAGGTGATGTCATAAGGAGGAGACACATTTAAGATATACATTTCTCTTTATTTTATGCATTTGCACATCATTTTGCTCACACAATGTGTAGATCCTTTCTTCAATGTTTTTAATTCTCTGTTCACAGTGTTTAGGGGAAGGAATCCCTTGGACCAAGTTTGTATTGTGACTGCAGAGCCCAAAAATTAGCTGAATTTCCATACACTACATAGATCAACAGAATAAAAAGGGCCTTTTAATTTCTTGGCACTCCATGATGATCTAATGCAATACAAGATGATGCATTGATATATACCACTGAGCAGTTATTTTCATTTATTTGCGTCTCAAAACTGAATGCATAGGTCCTTTGTCCATATACATTCAGCAAAGACTGTTTAGTTGCCAGATTTTGTTTGTTTCCTACTGTGTGCAAAGGATGCTTAACTAGAAGGGTTTGTTTGTCTAGATTTGTAGAACGATACACAGGATCCTGCTGAGTGATGTCATCGCGTGGTTACATTGCAAGACCATCGCGGTGTGTGTAAATCAGATCCCAGGGGTCCAGGAATGTTTATCGTTTCATTATCTCGGAAACAAGTTTAGCGCTCCATAAATTGTGAGTGTAAAGTCCTGGCAAAACCAAGGACTCATAGCGTGCTTGAATTAAAGTCTCATTAAACATCAAAGATATGTCCCCCTGCCATTGGACTCACTCTGCGGTGGCTGCATTGTCACTTTCTGGACCTGATATTAAAGGGTTTTGGGGCAGTGTGAATAGCAGAAAGAAAGTGTTGGCTCGGATGATGATGATACAGCTGGGACCGCCAGAAAGAAGCTCAAGGCTTTCATCAGACCCTCTATTTCTTCCTTACATCCCGCTGGACACAGACGATTTACTGGAAATACATGGGAAAGTGACCATCGCAGAGAAGCTGCACAGCATGGGAATAAGGAGAATGAGATATAGGTATTTCCCCTTAGCAACATTACAAAGAAGACTTAACCCAGATTAACAATGCTAAAGAACAACTCATAGATGAGACAAACAGAAATCATGGGTAGAGATATAGATAGACAATAGATAGATTGACAGACAGACAGATACAAACCAGAACAACAGACAATACATAGATAGATTGAGAAGTAGACAGAAGACAGACAGATAGACTATAGATAGATTGACAGATAAAAACCAGAACAACAGACAATACATAGATAGATTGAGAAGTAGACAGAAGACAGACAGATAGACAAACAATAGATAAATAGCTAAATAGGCAGACAGATGATAGATACATAGATATGCAATAGATTGATAGACAGACAGCTAGATAGATTGTCAGAAGATAGACTGACAGATAGATAGATCGATAGAAGACAGATGGAAAATAGACAAACAATAGATAGACATACAGACAATAGATAATGAAATCAATAGATGACAGACAGACAAATAGAGAAACAATAAATAGATTAACAGACAGATTAAGAGACAGACAGATGGGTAGACAAGCAAACGCTAAATAGACAGACAGATAGATTGATAGAAAGATAGACACAACTATATACAGATAGATAGACTGGCAGACAGATAGACAGACAGATATATAGATAGCCCTGAACTTTGTCTGTGACCATAGAGACAGTGTTTATATCAATCTAGAAACAAACTATCTCATAAAATACTGGATTTGTTTTATTCTATGTCAGATCCCATAGTATGTTATTTATGGGCATTATCTTGATCATTGGTGGAGCGGAGATCTGTGCAGCCTCCCTGCAGGCTTCTTGCTTGCTGATGATGTCAAGGAAGGAAGCGGCAGAGCAAGAGAAGGTAACGACCTTTGCTCCCTTCCTGACCCAAGCTGTAGAGAGACAGGATAACTATTCTTCCATCATTATACAGCCCTTCCAGGCCATTTCTATAGACCAGTGGGGCCGCCCTGGAGCATGTAGTACTGGAGGTATCAAGATTAAACCAAGAAGACTTGTATTAAAACATTCAGCACACAAGCACTTCCTAAAAACGACCCATTTCTCAAGGTTTGTAAGCAAGCTTTCTATACAAGGTTTAGCCTGGTCCTCATCGCCATGACAACAATCCTTACACCAATGTACTGTTCTATAAATATGGGTGATGATTGCCTCCTGTCGCCCCCCCTAGTGCCCTTTCCTGCAGTAGTACCACCTCCTACTAAGGCACAAGGAATCCAACGCTGCATGTAGCGTGTCCCACTAAGATGCATATACCTAATTTAAGGAAGCCTCGTATCTGAGACTCTAAATAAAGCAGTACTTTAATACAACTTTAGCAAAAAAAAAAGAAAAGTATGTTTAATTGAGAGATTGTATCAAGTGCAGATGATTTATTAAGAAATTCTTTAACAAAATAATACAAATAAAGTACCTTATTGAGCCTACTTTACTCCATATAGTTCTCTCAGGGGGCGGACATGTTGTTTAGAATCTTGGGTCAGAACTTCATTTTTTGATACAGTTGTCCTTTTGCCCCAAACTCTAGCAGTCTTACAGCCAATGATGCCCCAGGTCAGCCATATGTACACCATGTGATCAATGGGCTGTCATGTAACATGTCTACAAACCCACCCCGGCTGTGTGCGTAAGACCAAGACATGTGTGTTGATTATAGAACCCCCGGGAGGAGGTATGGTTCCAATCCATAGCCGTACGCTGGCTCCTATTCTGCTCCGACAAGTCTAAGTCTCCTGAGGCCTACACGTGAGATTGCTCATGGTGGTGATCACTACGTGATACATGGGATCACCTCGTTTGTACACTGTTCCCTGAGATTTTCCAAAATTACTAGAATTTCAGATTCTGAAATCATTACGTTTATGTAGGGTTGAAATTATTTGGGGCGAGGGGAGGATCTTCTTTACAGTTAAAGGGTCACTAAATGATTCTTTTAACTTTTGCTTCACTCATAGAAGCCAAAGTTAAAAGACTGTTGACAGCTGAATGGAGTAAACTTGACGTGCAGACACACAGGGTTTTATTCCAAGCTCTGCCACGCAGTTGAGGCAGAGCTTGGCAGACGCACGGACAGTGTCAGTGTGTGCACCAATCAGAGCAGGAGTTTGCCACAGAACGGCTGAGATGGGGTATGTCATGTCTGACAGTCTCTCTCTCTGCTTCTTCAGAGGCAACAACCACATTTGCCACCCAGTTAGAGGATAAACTGACTTTAAACTGTACCTTAAAAAGTGCCTGCCAGTTTATCCTAATACTAGGGCCAACAGCTATTTCAAGTGAAAAAGTGTCACTTTAAATGGGTCCCTCCTGGAAGCCTTTATATTACCTGAATTGTAAAAATTCGGCAATCTTGCTTTTGTACAAACCAGACTCAGCGACTCACTTGAGTAAGAGTGGCGCCCTTATGCACAGTCTAATGGAATCTGTGCCATGCACTCAAGCTCATGGCGTTACCAGGTGTCCAGTTTTGACCTGCACAGTCCAATATTTGGCCTCCCTTTCCAAGAAAAACTGAAGACAATCCTGGACCTTGGCACTATTTTCCATGTGAGGACAGATGCCTTGGAGCCCAGTATTCTAGACAGAGCCATTCGCCAACCAATTGGTTCAACCCATACTCTCAAGGAAGTGTTATGTATTACGGGTCCTTGACAAATCCAAAGAGGCAGGAAGCCGGGCCTCCAAAAACTCCAACTGCTGGCTCCTAACTTGTTGGATTGCTTTCCATACAGATCCATGGAAGTACTATTTCCCTGGCTCTTAAAGAATGATTAGGATGGCTACTGGTGTGTTCGGCTCCAAATATTTGTCAAGCCCAGAGTTTACCTCTTTTTCAACACAATAATTAGCCAGCGACCTTTTTATGAATTTTATAATATTAGTCTGCTCACCCTTTCTGTGAAAGAGAAGGACAGGCGGTAGCTCATTATTGGCCTTAAACTCAAGCTCCATTCCTAGGGTATACTGGCCATGCTTTTACCTCCATAAACGTAACTTTGGTCACAAGAGAATATTCTTACTGGCGTAATACCGACTAGGTGGCGCAGTATCGCATGGCTATTGATAGGCAGATCAATAGAGGGGGGGGGGGGGGCAATACACCAGAACCTGTACCTTTAAGTTCCAATGGGAGACAAATATTGGCCTAGTGGGAGGTCTACAAATTGTCTCTGCTCCAGAGTACTTAACGGTTTTTTTTTTTTGCCGCTAGAACATACTGTTAGGAACATTTCATGGAGGTAATATGTACGTGCATGGATCATCAAGCCCTAGATTAGATAGATTTTTATTGCTTTCTTCTCACATTGCAGCCTGTAATTACCGTGGGGTTTACTAACCTGAGATTTCCCCTCTCATTTAAAGGATCATTGTGTCTTCTAGACAGACACTGAGCACAAGGGATTTTTTTAGTAATTTTTTGTTGTTGTTTTATAATATACACCAGCTGTAATGATAAACCCCACATACGAACTTTTTTTTTTAGAAATAAAAACCACAATTGTAAAGCCTCGTTAGCTAATGAATGAGGAAAACAAACCGCTCAGTTCCCTAGACATTTTAACTGATTAACAAGTCATTTTTACAGGCTATTATTTCCTGCTAGATACAGACCAGTGAAGTGTCCTTTTCTTCAAATGTTGATCCCTGAGCCGGCTTGTTAATTTTTGGCCCTGTAATGATCTGCTATCCAAAGACACAGGGAAATGTCATTAATACACTGATTAACCTCTACGCGACTGGCTTTTATATAGCAGAAATTTCACCATGTACAGATGGGAACTATGAAGGGTCTGCCAGTTAAAAGACAACTGTAGCAAAAAAAAAATAACTTATGTTTATTTGAAAGACTGTATCAAGCACAGATGATATCTAAAGAAATTATTTAATGAAAGAATACAAATAAAGTAATCTATTGAGCCTTTTTTTTAATTCCATATTGTTCTCTCAGGGGGCAGACATGTTGGTTAGAATCTTTACTCCATATCGTTCTCTCAGGGGGTGGACATGTTGGTTAGAATCTTTACTCCATATAGTTCTCTCAGGGGGCAGACATGTTGGTTAGAATCTTTACTCCATATCGTTCTCTCAGGGAGCAGACATGTTGGTTAGAATCTTTACTCCATATAGTTCTCTCAGGGGGCAGACATGTTGGTTAGCATCTTTACTCCATGTAGTTCTCTCATGGGGCAGACATGTTGGTTAGAATCTTTACTCCATATCGTTCTCTCAGGGGGCAGACATGTTGGTTAGAATCTTTACTCCATATCGTTCTCTCAGGGGGCAGACATGTTGGTTAGAATCTTTACTCCATATAGTTCTCTCAGGGGGCAGACATGTTGGTTAGAATCTTTACTCCATATCGTTCTCTCAGGGGGCAGACATGTTGGTTAGAATCTTTACTCCATATCGTTCTCTCAGGGGGCAGACATGTTGGTTAGAATCTTTACTCCATATAGTTCTCTCAGGGGGCAGACATGTTGGTTAGAATCTTTACTCCATATAGTTCTCTCAGGGGGCAGACATGTTGGTTAGAATCTTTACTCCATATAGTTCTCTCAGGGGGCAGACATGTTGGTTAGAATCTTTACTCCATATAGTTCTCTCAGGGGGCAGACATGTTGGTTAGAATCTTTACTCCATATAGTTCTCTCAGGGGGCAGACATGTTGGTTAGAATCTTGGGTCAAATCTTCACTCACCTTGGTTCAGATGAACAAAGATCTGACCCAAGATTTTAAACAAAATGTCTGCCTCCTGGTAGAGCTATATGGAGCAAAGATGGCTCAATAACATACTTTATTTATATTGTTTCATTAAAGCATTTCTATATAAAATGTATACACTCGATGCCATATTTCAATTAAACAGAACTTCATTTTTTTTTTGTCATTTAAACACATTTTCTTGTTCCAATTCTGGGTCAAAATTTTAAAGGTGGAACAATCAGCAAGAACATTCCATTGGTTGCCAAGGTGACTGCTCCATTTTTAAAACTCTGCCTTTTTATTAATAATAGTATTTACAGTGGGAATGTGAAGCATAACATAAGAGTTTTACATTGCAAATGCAAAGATTTAGCAAAAATGACATCACCTTGCGAAACTAACTATTCTTCCTAGTGTAGTACCTAGTAACTTATTGCTCCCACGAGATGATGTCATAAAGAGGAGACATCACTAGAAATGCTTACCTAAGATTAGGATTAAAGCTCTGGATGGACACTGCCATCTGTTTACGTCTTGATCTCACCTTCTAGACCTAAACGTCATTCCACGGAGGTCTAACTGCTAAGCAGTGATTTGATAAAAGTGTTGCCATAATCTGGGCAAGATAGCCGACCTGGAATAATAGACAGACTGGAGATTCTTTCCAACTCAGCTAGTTGGGTCTGATTTTTGAACTTATTTTATTAATCGCCTACAGATCAATATTATGTGCATAGACCCTATATGAATAGACACTATTGAGAGGCACAATAAACTTTGTGGTCCAGTGGCACTCCCCATATTGAGCACACAATACTTACCTGCCAGCATCCCGAGGGCGTCTCCAAGGATGTAGCAGAGTATCTTCAGACTGCTATTAAGATAGCTATTCACTAAAACATGAGTTGAGCTGAGATGAACATTTCATCTCCCCAGTTTAGCTATACATGGTGCAGGGACAAACTAGGTGAGCTCCCCCCACTAAGCATAGCATACTCACCAGGTTTATCCCTGTACAATGTATAGCTAAACTGGGGAGAAGAAAAGTTCATCACTTTTTAATGAATAGCCCCCACAGTATTTCCAAGAGAGTCGCTGTACTGTCTCTGGAATATATATTCTTTCTGCTGACAGATGTGTACAGTCCAAGAGGGGACCTCTTTGCTAGATTTGTCACTTGGGGGTCAAAAATTTAGTTTACAGCCCCTCAAAACAGTTGTTTAAGGTCTTAAAAATTCCATCAGGCCACATAAGAGGATGGAGGACAGATATACATCCGAGGGGGACAGACAAGTCATCATTAAATATTACTTTCCTTAATTTAATCCATGTAACAGGGTGCTAGTGAAGCCATAGCATAAAAAAATTAAAATTCATCAAGCTTTATAACTACAAATATAGAAAACATATTAAAATCAACATTACACTTTTCCAGTGCCCCTCCACGAAACCTAACAACTGCCACCTTAATTTAGCATATTATTAGGTAAAAAAAACAAAACAAAAAAACCCACTGTTTACCAGCAAACCATTCATTTGCATCAGAATAATACAAACGCAAGCATCGCCATCACACATGATAAATTGCGCTTGTGATTAAAGGTCTGCCTCTGAGTGACAGCACAGTGCTGACAGCTGGTTGCAGAGCAATTAAACTGCGCCACGCTGTAATACCCAAACGCCAAGTGCGTCCATGCACGTCCCCTTACAAGCAAGAGAGTCCGTTAGCTACGGATCCTGTTAGGGGCAAGAGGGGGGTGTAACATCATTAGTGCAGAATAATGAAAAAAATCACAGCCTTTAATAAAGTGTAACTGGAGACATTAAATGAACTTGCGTGGGAAGATTATATCGAAGCCTTCCTTCCCCCGAATAACAGCTGGGGCAATAAATAAGACTTAGATTAAATAAAATGAGTTGTAACGGTGTCTGTGCCGTCTATGTATGTCATGATCTTTCATGTCAAGATACAGAGGACTGAGAAGGAAATCGTTAGGCCGAGGTAGCAGAGTTTGAAGTATAGATGAAAGGGAGAATTCTTAGCACTCGGCTACTTTAGCTTCAAGCTTGCAATTGACTTCTCATTTCCCTGTCTCTGTTCATGAATAAGGCCATAAAAGTTAAAGCGCTGTGCATAGGCAGCAGTTATGCCAGAAATAATGATAGGAGAGGACCCCCAAAAAAGTGACTGTCCTATCAAATCCGGAACTGTTGGCAACTATGTTTATTTACACAGACGTTTTCTAATTTTCAATTGTGAACTTTTTTTGTTTACATTCCCGTCAGTCCTATCTACATTAGCATTTAAACTTCACTGAACATACTACCAAAAGGTGTGTGCCCCTGCAGAGCTCACTGTTATATGTTTACATTGGACTAGACAAATAGCAAGGTCACTTCTGTGGCTCTCTTGAAACATGAACTTTGGTGAACTGGCAAAGACGGCAGAGGAGAAAATACTGAAGCTAACCATAGAGATCCAGTGAGAAGCTAACCATGGAGATCCAGTGAGAAGCTAACCATAGAGATCCAGTGAGAAGCTAACCATGGAGATCCAGTGAGAAGCTAACCATAGAGATCCAGTGAGAAGCTAACCATGGAGATCCAGTGAGAAGCTAACCATGGAGATCCAGTGAGAAGATAACCATAGAGATACAGTGAGAAGCTGAACATAGAGATCCAGTGAGAAGATAACCATAGAGATACAGTGAGAAGATAACCATAGAGATACAGTGAGAAGCTAACCATAGAGATACAGTGAGAAGCTGAACATAGAGATACAGTGAGAAGCTGAACATAGAGATCCAGTGAGAAGCTAACCATAGAGATACAGTGAGAAGCTAACCATAGAGATACAGTGAGAAGCTAACCATACAGATACAGTGAGAAGCTAACCATACAGATACAGTGAGAAGCTAACCATAGAGATACAGTGAGAAGCTGAGAAGATTTTTCTCAGAAACATCACATGGGCCTGAATTTTAGATTCATTTTATGGTTGCCATTCTCTATAAAGTCTATTTTTTGTTGTTCTTGTAGTAAACCCAATAGATGCCTTCAAACCTGGCAGTGACATAACATGGGGCTAATTGAAGACAATATATATTCATTTTCCCCAAGACATTAATAAGTAAAAAGTTCAGTGAAAAGGTGACAATCTTCCCAAGGAAGGCCTGTGTAGGTTTTACTTATTTATGAGAGAGTTTGCCTGTGGCAGTGTTTCTCTAATCTGGGTTTGGAGCGTGTCTTTATTCAATGCTTCCCGAACTGTGTGCAGTATTGCTGCATAATACAGTGTTAAATTAATTAAATCAATCAGGGAGGGAGGGTCTGACACAGAAATGTAATTAGCAGTCATTACCTTGCGAGTGATAAAAATCTCCATAAAACATTGCTGGATTATGTAGTTTAATAACATGTGTGGTTATAATGGGTGCTACGTGTAAAGGGGGAATACTGTACCTTTAATATGACAATCCAACTGTGTTACTATATTTGCTCTATCTAATTGTGACTTTGAAAGCAGCGATGGGGGTGTAAGGTCATCTTCAAACCGCTGAGCTAAGCAGTTTAAGATTTTCCCAGAAGGATACATAGTAGTATCTTGTGATAACAGGCAGAAATAATGTATATTTAACCCATAAATAAACTACAATAAATCAGAGATTTATTAAGTAAAATAAAATAATTAACTGGCATTTTTTTTTCTTGATGAATACTATAAATGTGAGCAAAACGTTGGGTAATAAATCCATTCTTTGTTTTCTTAAACGGTAGCAAAAATATTAACTTATGTTTAATTGAAAGATTGCATCGACTGTAGACGTTTTGGTAAAAAAAAGTACCTTATCAAGCCCTCTCGGCTCTGTACAGCTGTATCAGGGGGCGGACATGTTGTTTAGACTCTTGAGTCAGATCTTATTTTATCTAGGGGTGCATTAAGGAAGATCTGACACAAGATTCTAAACATGTCCGCCCACTGATAGAGATATAAGAGGGTTTAAAAAGGTACTTTCAATGTATTGTTCCATTAAAGCATTATTAGAAATGTCTATACTTGGTGCAATCTTTCAATTAAACATAAGTTAATCTTTTCCTACAGAAGTCTTGAGTTTAATCTTTTGCTACAGAAGTCTTGAGTTTAATCATAGTTGGGAAGTCTCCATGTATTAGGTTATTCTGTAGTGCTACATTAGACTGGGATTAGATTGTATTGTCTTTGTAGCATAATGCTATACACAATCATTAAATAGTAACCAAATCACAGAGACGACCAACCTCTGGCCATCCAATTGCTTTTGGAGCAAAAGGGCCCAGCCTGTGGCTGGCTTAGATTCTTTGGAATTTGCAGAACTACAGTTCCCAACCTTTGGCTGGTTTGCTGTAGAAAACCCACATGCCTACATAGTAATGCATTGTAGGAATTGTAGCCCACCCAGGGGTTACCCATTCCAAGTTTGACAATGAATAGTAGCTGTTGTGGATTACATTCAATAGCCTAGGGCTGGCTAAGCATTATGAGAATTTTAATCCACACATATGTTATCCATTGCTGACTTGACAGTGAATGCCAGTTGCCTTGGGCTACAATCCCCATGCTCTGGCTGGCTGAGCACTGTGGGATTTGGGGGCCACAGAGAAGCTGCCCAGTTTCCCTGGCTTGGCAGAACTCAGTAATGACTTGCCAGTAGTCACAGAGAGCTGGCACCAGATTTAAATTCCCAAATCTAAGTTACTGCGCCCATGTGGAGTGTAATTAGGATAAATGTGCATGATCAATAAGACAATGAGCGCGCTGGAAAGGTATGAGGGGTGTGAAACAGAGGAATAACTATTTTTAGGAATGGGTAAACAGTATAATCCTAGCTGCATTACTTCTCTAAGGAACAAAAAAGGCACAATAATAAGATTTGTGGAGAACCCCACCTCCCACCCCCCTCTTTACAAGACAAGGAACTGGAGAGAGAAAGAGAGAAGACAGGGTGGAGAAAAAAGAGACTGTCTGAAGAAGAAAAGAGGAGAAAATAAGTGAGAGATATAGCAAGAGAGTGAACAGGATATTAAACCCATAGATCCTGCCTAATGCTGCAATCAGTGCATGGACTGGACAGATACATCTCTCCAAGTAAGAGAACATTAAACAAGTAAAGACAGAAGAAGGAGGACTTCTGTCTATCTGTCTGTCTGTATGTCTAGCTATCTGTCTGTCTAGTTATCTAAGCTAGGAACAGAACAGGCAGTCTTAATTAGATGGAGAGATATATTGTAAGCACACTGAATGATTATGGAGAAGAGTCTTTTTTCAGTGATAGCTAACCTCAGGCACTCCAGCTGCTGTGGACTGCAGCACCCATGAGGCTCAGCCTTTGCATGGCTGAGACTCATGGGAGTAGGAGTAACCCCAGGTTAGCAATCCCTGAACTTGCTCAGAAAAAAAAAAAAAGAGAGATTTAGGATGAATAGTGACAGCAGTAGAAAGTCACTTACCCACCACCAGCTCCAGTGACTGCTGGATGCAGGGTTGGTTCTACCTGTTCTCAGCTACCCGTCTCCAAATCTGCTTCAGCAGCAGCCAAAGGGATGAGAGTGAAAGTAGAGGGAGGAGGAGGGGAGGGGAGGAAAGGAGGGGCACAGGATGGAGAGAGAGGGGGGGAGGCTTCCTAAATCCAAAATGTGACCAGGTGCAATGAGAAGGCTGGGGTAGGGCATGGAGGGGGAGAAGGGTGGGAAGCCTACAGGGGATATAGGGTGAGGAAAGTTTAGGGAAACAATTGCCAAGGGAGGATATTAGTTTAGAAAAAAATGTAGGGATGGTGGTGTAGTGTGTACATGCATGTATCTTGCTGTCTCTCTGTATCCATGTGTTCTGTATGGTTTAAAAAAATGTGGAAGAGTGCAAGCTCTTAGGCCCAGGTTTTTTGCCACCTGGTGCTATAATAGGGTCCATCAGGCGCTCCAATGTCTTTGTGTTTGATTGGTCGACACCTGCAGTATCAATCATCGCCCCCCTCAAGGATGTTGGGTTGTTATTGATGCTTATAAAATAAATATGTGATTAGGGTTAGAATAAGTCTGTTTGTAACCATCAAAAATAATGCAACCAATCAGGTAATTTGTCATAGCCAGCCCATCTCGCCCATGCTCTACCTCCTCAACGAAAAAAAAGAGAGAATGATAACAAAAGGATAGGATGAGATGCTACAGGGGAAGGGAAGTAACAAAAGATCACACAGCTCTCTGCTAACCTTGAGCCCACAAGCTTGGTTTTCATTCACACAATCCCAGTCCTACAGCCAGAGCCCCCTGCCAGGGGCGCTTCTAGGTGTATAAGACCCCTGAGCGAAATGAGTTAGCGTAGCCCGTCTCTATCACATGTGAGCGATTTAATAGTCTTCAAAAATTAAAAAGCTTTTTTTAAAAAAAAAGAATATATTATAGCAATGTAAGGTTAGGATATATCTGTGTCACGGTCTTCAACAGGGGCATCTGGAGGGAAGGGCTAGAGGCTGTTCTTGTCCCACCCATAATATTGTAGTTTTGTTCCAGCTGCTGTCTAATGCTGGGTTGGTAGTGGATATCTCCCCTAATTAATACCTCGCAATCGTCCTGTTTTATATGGGGCGCTTCGAATTTGGCGCCGCGATGCTGCGGTCCTGACAAATGGTATAGTTAGGTTATGTGCTGCGCTAAGCTTGACTAAACTCATGCACCCCCAATCCCAAGTTGTTGCATCGCTTCTTTCCTCTCCAGTCTGTTCCCCTTCCTTGCATGACCTTTCAACTACACCAGATTGCCCCAACATCCTTGTCCACAGAGCCAGATTGCCCCCACATCCTTGTCCACGGAGCCAGATTGTCCCCACATCCTTGTCCACGGAGCCAGATTGTCCCCACATCCTTGTCCACGGAGCCAGATTGCCCCCACATCCCTGTCCACAGAGCGAGATTTCCCCCACATCCTTGTCCACGGAGCCAGATTGCCCCCACATCCTTGTCCACCGAGCCAGATTGCCCCCACATCCTTGTCCACAGAGCTAGATTGCCCCCACATCCCAGTCCACAGAGCCAGATTGCCCCCACAGCCCTGTCCACAGAGCCAGATTGCCCCCACATCCTTGTCCACGGAGCCAGATTGCCCCCACATCCTTGTCCACAAAGCTAGATTGCGCCCACATCCCTGTCCACAGAGCCAGATTGTACCACATCCCTGTCCACAGGTCCAGATTGCCCCCAGATAGGGCCACCTTTAGTAATGTTGGGGCCCCTTACATACCAAATTGTCTGTGCCTACACTCCCTCACTCCATTCCCTCCCCCACTCCATTTCTACTTTCGTTGTTGCCCCCACATTCCTTTCCATAACATGGAACATGCCCCAGGAACCATATTGCACAACCAGTACTTACCCCTGCACCCCAGGACATGGTCCACTACCCACATTTTGAACCCGGGACTTACCCCAGAACCGTAGGACATGCCCCATCACCCACATTGCACACCCAAGACTTGCCCCAGCACCCAAGGACATGCCCCATCACCCACGTTGCACACCCAGGACTTACCCCAGTACCACACTTTCACTGACAAGCTGTGTGAGGTCAGAGATGGCACTGACATGCTGTTTGGGGACAGAGATGGTACCGTCAAGCTGTTAGGGAGCTAAGATGGCACCAACAAGCTGTATGGGGGCTAAGGTGTTACAGACAAACTGGTGGCAAAGCAGATACTGTGGGACATGTTGTTTGGTGAAGTTGGAGGGGGGGACTGGGAAAATTTTGCATCCGTACCCTGTGGTTTCTAGTTATTCCCCTGTGCTGACTAGAAGTCTTTTGATCTACTTATTCTAGTATTTTAAGCCAGTGTCGCTGTGGATGATGGGGATTACTGTCCAGCACATGCGCAAAGCCCGAGGTTGTTTGTTACATCCTCCCTCACCTCTGACCCCTCACCCCCTATACACACACACATGCACACACTTTATATAAAGAGATACAAAGAACAGGTCAGCACATCTGCTACAACATCTGGATGGTGACCTGCTAAGACCTCCCTCAGGACTGACATTTCCCAATATAAGAAGATACGTACAGTCTGCCCCCGGGCTAGCTGCACTGCCAATTAACTCCTCTATTAACAGCCAGGGGACGGGTGAGAACGTCACAGTGGATGTTTAACCCTTTAAGTGCCAGAACTCCTTTGCAATGTGAAGCGGTACGCATTTATTTTTGCCTGGCTGTGGGGGGCTAGCCTCCTCCAAACAGACTATGGGCCCTGGAAGGGGTTACAACCTCCCAAAACACTGTGATAACCACTCTGGTCCTCTTTAGCTGGTGCCGTTACCCACCCTTCTGGCAGTGTAATGTAACCTAGCCACCGCTGCGTCTAGGACAGTTCATCGCGTCCATTTTACCACTGACAGTTCAGCGCAGACATTTTAGCGCTGAACTTTGAGCGTGGCCGTATCATCGTGGCAGTGTAAACTGTCAGTACTAACAAATATAGTAATAACCCCCTAATACTAACCCTGAGCCCTAATACAAAATCTAAAAGTAACCCCAAACCCCTGACCCTAATACTGACCCTGACCCCAATACTGACCCCAATACGAAGCCCTAATACTAACCCCCGAACCCTGATACCAACCGTAATACTAACCCAAACCCCAATATTAACTCCGAATACTAAGCCCACTAGGATTTTTTTTTTTTTTGCGTGGGGGGCACCTGCAATATTATTTCTATGGGGATCATGTACTAAACAAGTGCATCGGGGGAAAAAATAGTAACATGAGTACTATTTGTAACATTTTGCACTTGTTTTCCCTGATTTGCGCCTCTTCCGTTTATTTTTATAGAGATTTGCGAATATTTTGTGAAAAATTATTCTTATTTGCGTGTGAAAATTACACCGGCTTTTAGCGAGCGCTATCAAAAGAGGTGGAAAAAATATTCGCAAAATTGCCTGTTTTTATTCACAATTTGCTCGTATGTACTTTTGGAGTGTTCAATGTTTAGTACATTGCAATAGGAGCAAAGCGCAAAAATTGTTTTGCATATGAAATATATTTGCATTTTTTAGGTACATGGCCCTCTATGTGCTTTATTCCTGGAAGAGGAAGAACTGCAGGGAATTGAAAAGAGAATTTCAACGTAGCAGAGTTGGAATCATTGTCTAATTCACCGTTAGTTGAATGGGTGAATTTTTCCAACTTGGCTACTTTGGCCTTAGGTTTGAAATTCCCTTGTCAATTTCCTGCAGCTCCCTCTTTCATGAATCAAGCTTCTAACGAACACTTCTGGGCCAAATTTCTAAAAGTGGGTGGTACGCTCAACAGCAACCGTTTCCATGGCGACTTTCACAGTTTTCCGTAGAATTACCCTTTATAAATAAGAATTCTAGTCTCCATAACGATCTGCTTTCTAATAAGTATTTTTCGGAAGCAGACGAGATTATTTAATAGGGTTAATTCTTTGGCAAAAGGTTAAAGGTGGAGCCGTCACCGTGGCAACCAGTGGAATGCTCCTATCCAGTCATCCATTTTTAGAACTTTGCCCTAGAGATGAACTTTATAAATGATTATTTATTTAATGCTAGCTGGGCTTATCGAGCGATCATCGGTTATTTAGGCCATGCATTACTGGATTGAATTTATAACCCCCCAAATTGTTGAATTTTGCGGTTTCACACTGATTTTTTGTTGCTGGTAGGAGAATGTGCATTGTCGTGCAAATCACTGATGGTTTTCTGCATGTGAATCTGTTCTAATTTGCTGTGCCAATTGCCATCTGCTATGCCGGGCACAGAGCGCTGGAAAACTCTCAGTTTCAAATGCGCACGATGCAAGTTATAGAGAAATAAAGCCATGGGATTTCATGCTGGGTGAATTAGAAACATTCGCTATAAATCACTTTGTGAGGGGGAACCTGCACGGATCTAGAAAGGACAAATTATTTATGTCTAATTGAAAGATTACACCAAGTCTAGATGTTTTAAACAGAAATGCTTTAATGAAAGAATATAATTAAAGTACCTTCCAGCACCTTCTTTGTTCCCTATAGCTCTACTAGGGGGCAGACATGTTGTTTAGAACCTTGAGTCAGACTCAGAGATCTTCCGTGAGCTATTCCAAGATTCCAAACAACATGTCCTCCCCCAATAGAGCTATACAGAGCAAAGATTCTAAACAACATGTCCGCCCCTGATAGAGCTATACAGAGCAAAGATTCTAAACAACATGTCCGCCCCCGATAGAGCTATACAGAGCAAAGATTATAAACAACATATCTGCCCCCTGATAGAGCTATACAGAGCAAAGATTCTAAACAACATGTCTGCCCCTGATAGAGCTATGCAGAGCAAAGATTCTAAACAACATGTTCGCCCCGTGATAGAGCTATACAGAGCAAAGATTCTAAACAAAATGTCCGCCCCTGATAAAGCTATACAGAGCAAAGATTCTAAACAACATGTCCGCCCCCGATAGAGCTATACAGAGCAAAGATTCTAAACAACATGTCCGCCCCTGATGGAGCTATACAGAGCAAATATTCTAAACATATCCACCCCCTGATAGAGATAATACAGAGCAAAGATTAAAAAACAACATGTCCGCCCCCTGATAGATCTACACAGAGCAAAGATTCCAAACAACATGTCCTCCCCAATAGAGCTATACAGAGCAAAGATTCTAAACAGCATATCTGCCCCTGATAGAGCTATACAGAGCACAGATTCTAAACATGTCCGCCCCCTGATAGAGCTATACAGAGCAAAGATTCTAAACAACATATCTGCCCCCTGATAGAGCTATACAGAGCAAAGAGGTCTAAATCAAATTCTTTGTTTTCTTTTATTAAAATATTTCAATTTCAAACATCTACACTTGGTGCAATCTTTCAATTAAACACACTTGATATTTTTCCTATAGTAGTCCCTTAAAGCAAAATATCTGTAATAGTCAAAATGTATAGATTAAAGGTTTTTCTCTTTAAATGACACCAAGGGTGATTCACTAAATATGAACTCACAAGTAAATAGCAAAAAACATGCATTAATAACATATTATTGAGTTGGAGAGATAGGCAACCCATAATATTTCAAAATCTGTAATGGGGTTAAAGGGTCAGTCTAGTCCCCAAACTCACTTTGGTGCAAGATGAAGATCACTGCTTGTACAATGCACAGGCTCGTCTTCCAGTGTGATTTGATGCAGGCATTCTGTATAAATGACATATTTAATATCTGACTCAAGCCCTCCCCAGTGATTACTCTGCATGTTTACTGCAGGTGCGGCAGCACTGATTATTTAGACACTGAGCAGATAAAGTTTTGTTTCATTTAGTCACTTCCTGTGCTGCTGGAATAGAATTCATTCTGTAGACTTGCTCTTGTACACAGTAGGATCTCTTAACAGTGCAACACATTGTCTGTAAGACATCACTAGAGAGACAGGATATTCCATTCATTTGAATGGCATTATTCTCATTGGTTCCTGCAGCAAAAAAAAAAAATTATAAGGAAATTGACTTTTACTCAGCTAGTGTGGACAGTCCTGGCTTCTCCCAATCTGCTGTAATTGTACAATTTCTTCTAGCTGTAAGTATTATATATTTTAAGCCATGCAAAATGTAAGACATGCATTTTAAAGTACTTTGAAAGCACATTAATTTGCAATAATATTTGGAAGACGCATTTTGGGGACCAGACAGTCCCTTTAAATGTCTTTTTGTATTATAAATAAAACAGTAACTGTAACAACTACTATTATTTATTTATTATTGTGTATTATATATTTGTATTACACCTGTCATTTTTTACTGTAAACACTCCTTGGGACATATTTTAAAAAGAGAGAAATTTTAATTCTTTTAACAGTTACTTTCCAATAAAATAGATGATTCCCCCCCCCCCCCCCCCCCCCCCCCCCCCAGTCATCTAATTAATTATTCTATTCAGCTTCCTTTTTTAAACTATATATTTCATTATTTAAACCCCTGGATGACATTACCACTGTAAAATAAATTTATTACAAACCCACAGTTCACATGCTTTGTGTGCAGTTTGCTAACTCTTTAATAAAGCATTATACAAATGCCCTTACTATAAACCAGTGATGGCTAACCTTGGCACTGCAGATGTCTGGGAATTATACGCCCCATGATGATCAGCCAGTCATACGTAGTTCCCAAACATTGGCAGTGCCGAGGTTAGCCATCACAGCTATAGACAGACATTGACTGTGCTTGCTGGCTGCCCTATTATGACAAGCTCTGGCGCAATAGATCAGCACTAGGACCCTGATGGAAGCACCGCTGTGACGTCATCTTCTGTGCGACAGGAAGAGGACAGTGAATGGAAGCTGTGTAGCTGCAGGTAACCCTGGACATAGAGTGGGGTTGGCAGGCAGGGATGGTGGGGGGCAGGGTAATGCAGGGAGAGGGGCTGGAGGGGTTTTTTTTAGAAAGGAAAGATCCTCAGATGGCTGACTGGCTGACATATTATGAGGGTAAAACACAATTACAGTGTAAAAAGGGACAAAACCTGGAAATAAAACCTAATCATGCACTATGGTCAGTGCTGTCATGTATGTTACATCTATTGTAACCAGCTCTAATCTGAGAAGCCAGGCTTACTACCATTACTGCTGCTTTGGATCACAACTCCCATCATGCATAGCCAGTGTTTTGACATAGTTGCCAACATCGGCCATGTTTCCAGGGACACGTATGTGTTCCACATGCTGCAGAAAGAGCATGCAAAATGCAGCCCGGCAGTATGTAGGATGGATATACACACAGACAGAATCCAATTAATTAATCATGGCAGGTCCTATGAGATCTCCAACCTGATTAATGAATTGGATTGTGTCTGTGCGTATATCCATCCTACTGGGCTGCACTTTGCATGCTGTTTCTGCAGCATGTGGAACAAATATGTGTCCCTGGAAACATGGCCGATGTTGGCAACTATGCTTTTGGTCTGCTCGAGACATGATGTGCCGTGGGGAAAAAAGATCTATTAGTGTAGCAGTCGCCCTATAAACTCTTAATCACTCCACTTTTACCGCTTTGACTCACAGTTGAACTTTTATACAGAATCCCCGCTGCGTCTCATCTTATATACATCATGTATTGCTTTATCTTTTCCCATCAGATCACGATGACTACATTAACGCGCCAAGATCTGAACTTTGGACAAGGTAATGACTGTGCTCATGTTCTTATTTATTGCAATGTGTGTTTATATATGTAGCTTCCTTAACTGGTTGGCAGTCCATGAACACTACACACTGCAAAAAGTATAATGTTTTTGAAGACTAACTAGGTGCCCTCTGGCATGTAATAAAACCAGGTCCCTCTCTGTAATAACGGTGAATAATATGACCTGAACCAGCAGACCCCATACAAATGGGAGCGGCAGTGTGCATGCTGATATAATCCACGTGTGCTGGCATTCAGCTAAACTCTGCCTCAGCTGAGAGACAGAGCTCAGAGAAAACCCTCATGTTAACCCTCGGGGAATATGGGATATACTTAAACAAATTGTCTAAATGTCATGTAAAACAGGGAGAAATGGAATTTCATATAAATATGTGTGTATTGAGATCAGGGGGAGAGGGCTGATACAAGGTGTTATGTGTAAGGTTCTAAAAAAGTAATCAAAAAGGAACATTCCATTGATTTCCACTGTGATTGTGGAACATTCCATTGGTTTCCACGGTGATTGCGGAACATTCCATTGGTTTCCACGGTGATTGTGGAACATTCCATTGGTTACCGTGGTGACTGCTCCATTTTTATAGACCTTGCCCCACCATTGATCCCCGTACTGTTTGTCGTGTTTCCCTGATCCATAATCTAATCTTTACCTGCTCTTCTCGATAGTTGTCGCTGATATTTTATGTGAGTTTCTGGAAGTTGCAGTTCATCTCATTCTTTACGTTCGAGAAGTTTATCCTATCGGGATTTTCCAGAAAAGAAAGAAATACAATGTACCGGTACAGGTGGGTGATATTTGGTTTTCAGTATCCTACGACTGACTCTCTCTCCTGTTCATTTACCTGCTGTAAGTCAATAAAATTCATCCGTAACACTTCATTAATCGATTT
Source organism: Pelodytes ibericus (assembly GCA_036172795.1). Lineage (NCBI taxonomy): Eukaryota > Metazoa > Chordata > Amphibia > Anura > Pelodytidae > Pelodytes > Pelodytes ibericus. The sequence continues at coordinate 9,208,261 of CM069866.1, read as the reverse complement.
GTACTGCGAGTTTGGACCGATCGTGAATTTCTAGTGTAGTCTGTAATCGCATCGTTCCCTTCATCCAGGTAACTGCATTCAAATGTTTTTCCTTTGGTTTCTAGATGTCCTGTCATCCAGAACTAAATCGCTATATCCAGGACACTCTACATTGTGTTAAACCCCTCATTGAGAAGGTAGGGAGCAATATGGGAAGATCTGACCCAAGATGTCCGCTTCCTGATAGGGAGCAAATCAGGATCAAGAAGCTGTTTTATTTGTACTCTTTCATTAAAGCATTTATATTTAAAATGTCTACACTTGATGCAATTTTTCCATTAAACAAACAGTCATTTATTTTTTACTGACAATTGTCCTTTAAACCATTTCTCCCTGGACATATTCGAGCAGACGTATAGGATACATTTAGTATGCTTGGGTACACCTGACTGATACATGTTACTGCATTGAGTATTGTTTCATCTCAGTTGGGGATTTTCTTATATATATATTTTTTTTAATCTCTTTCGCCTCCCTTTTTTTGTATTTGTTTTTGCTTATTAATTCTTAATGCACTGTTTTATATGTGAATCATAGGTATAGGAGGGATGTTGATGCAGGATGACATATTGTGTGTTTTTTTTTTTTTTTGTAATTGTACATCTTAGAATTTGTTTTTGTTTGTCTCTATTTCAACTCAAAATCTAGGGTTTTATTCATAAAGGAATTGAGAAACTTAAGGCCAAATGGTAGAATTTTTTTTAAAGAAAAACCTATATATGCCTTGTGTAAGAGAATTGATGGCAAATACATAAAATATGTTAATTTTGTCTGCGGCGTCTGCTGCTTATGACATCACCTGGTGTCTTGATATTCAAATTAATACAGTTTGAATGAAAAATGTGTGAATGCATAACAAGCCACAAGGTGATGTCATAAGCAGCAGACACATTGACAATGTATTTCTCTTATCTTATGCCTTTTCTTGCAATTCTGCTAACACCGTGTATAGCTGGTGTTTTATCATTTTTTCCTTTGTGTATTCACAGAATGATGTTGAGAAGGTGGTGGTCGTTATTCTGGATAAAGAGCACCACCCAGTGGAGAGATTTGTCTTTGAAATCGCACAGCCCCCCCTCCTTTCTATCAGGTAATATCCACAGCGCCGCCTGCTGGCGTCAAGCCTTTTAAACTTCGACACTATTTCTTAATGATATGTATATTTTTTTGTTTTGTAGTTCTGACTCCCTGTTATCTCATGTCGAGCAGTTACTTCGTGCGTTCATCCTGAAGATCAGCGTGTGCGATGCTGTCCTAGATAATAACCCTCCTGGTAGGATTCTCAAGATCTACAATTGGTGCCAGAAACTTTACTTTAAGGCAACTTATTTAAAACAAAACCTTAATTTCATAGCAAGCCTGGAACCTGTAGGGACAATGCTAGTTGCTGCTAATTTCTATTTTTTTTTTTTAACTGTCTACTTCTACGTCACTAACCTAACAGCTTTTTCTGTACTACAGCTACCATAATTCCTTGCCATTCTAGAAAACTGATGGGGAATTATGGGGTTTGTAGTTCTGCAGTAGCTGGAGAGCCGCAGTGGGACACCTAGGCACTAGACTAAACTGAGCTCTCCCACAGTGATTAGGAGCTAGATTGTAATGGATTGGTGAGAATCCATTACTGTGTTAATGGGACCAGATTTAAAGGGAATCTTTTATACTGTGACTAAAGAATAAAATAAAAAAAATAAAAAGATTAAAAATGATCTATACATTGTGTTGGAAGAAGCGTATGTTTTACATGTGTCTAGTTACCATCTGCTGCAGAAAGAGCATGCAAAAGTGCAGCCTGGCTTTGCGTAGAATGCATCTATACACACAGACACGATGCACTTGACTATCAGTCAGGGTGGAGATTTTGAAAATGTCGTTTTTTCCCCCCCAAATGTATTAAATAATGCCTGATCTTAATCCAATATCAATGAGCGCAAATAGGAAACTTTATTACGGGCAATTCTTATCTCCCTGGCAGGGTGTACATTCACGATACTGGTACACACAAGAGAAGCAGCGACGAGGAATATGGAGAAGATTCAGGTTATAAAGGTATACTCTCAATCTGTATTCATTTTAATCCCTTGCAAGGGACTTTAAGAAAAAAAAAAAAATCTAGTAAACCGCGTTAAAAAACCCAAAACAAAACCGTCTGTATTTTTTTTTTTCTTTGTGAATTAGACTCAAAAAATGATTGTTGTGCGTTACAATTGTAAAAAGAAATGCACATTTATTTTTAAATAATTTGATCTATGTCGGAGCTGTCTTCGCTTTATGACATCACTTTGTACCTTCACCAGCAAATAAACTACTTCAATGAAGAAAGTATCCCTCGCATAGCATGCCACCAGGCGATGTCATAAATACCAGACAGAAAATGGATTTCTCTTAATCTCTGCATTTGCTTAGAATTTTTCTAGCGCAGTTTACAGATTGCACATTACACATTGTGTCCTATACCCCTGTAAACCATTTATAGAAAGGTGTTCTTTTTTTTGCTCTGTGTGTTCTAGCTGGCATGGAGTTAGGTTTCTTAGAGAGCTATGAGTAGTGCCATTCAAAAAAAACTGAAACGTTGTCACGTGTTGGCAATAAATACATGAATTCTCACGCCGTTGAGTGAGGGGGTATTTTTTGAATTGCACTAGTTGGGGATTTGGTGGCTCTTCCTTTTTATACATTGTTTTTAGAGATCTAGGACTGTGATTTTATGTCCTTTTTGCTCCTGTGCAGGATTTCCCCTGGATCTTGGCTGACGAGCAGGATGTACACATGCAGGAACCCCGTCTTATTCCTCTAAAGACTATGACCTCTGACATATTAAAGGTGAGATCCAGAATGTGAGGGAGAAAGGGACGCCTGCATCTTTAATAATAACCAGGGCTACTAAGGGTTTTATCTGTGAAAGAGGGAATTTCAAACTTCAGGCCAAAGTAAGCGCAGTTGGAAACAAAATCCTTCAGCTGAATTGGAGAGTTTTGATAACTCTGCTACTTTGGTCTTAAGTTTGAAATTCCCTTGTTAATCCCCTGCAATGCTCTTTCATGGATAAAGCCCCAAATAATAACACCTGTGCTATTATTATTTATATCTGTCTCATAATCTGCTCTTTCCTTTGTCATACAGATGCAGCTGTATGTAGAAGAAAGAGCCCAGAAGAGCACTTGATACCCGCAGGTCACTGGATGACCGTCTGCCTGGCTCCATGTGCCAGATGAAGTGATGGAGCCGCTCCGTGTAATTGTGAATATTTCTAACCTATCGCTAGGTACAGATTAAGAGACCTTGATAGACATCACGTCTACACAAAGGGAGAGGACCGGATGGATCCTACTGAGCTCTGTACAGCTTCATACTAAACCTCGGCTGATTAAAACCTCTGGAAAGTACCCAACACCCAAACTGTGGACATCAATACATCACCCTACGTATTTAATGAGAGGACGTTGCCAATGAAGGACCTTGATTCACCCCATATTGAACACTGGGAAAGTAATTTGGCATCTGAATGGATTTGCACATGCCAGGAAGAAGCTATATCTGTAATCCTATGGGCCTGATAGCCGTGAAGGAGTATACTTGGAACAGGTTTCATGAATTTTATTTAATGTAAATACATTGTTAATGCCTATATTTGTATAACATTAAACTTTACAAACATCACACATTTGAACGGCTCTACAGCTCTACACAGCCCCCTGTGCGATACCCTCACTTCCACATTAAATGGTACTAAATAATAAAAACATCAGGTAAGGTGTTTAGATAGTGGCAACAATTTAAACTGGTTCAGGAATTAAACCTGTAAATTGGATGATAATACAGGCTGAGTATCCTTTATTCAAAATGCTTGAGACATTTAGTATCTTGGATAACAGATCATTTTCACCAATAAGATCTTTTACAGTGATGTGAGGCATGTTTGGGAACTTGTCGTGTCAGGTCTGCACACGTGTATTATCCAGTGTGGGTGCGGGGGAATCAGAGCATGCATAGAAAGGCTATATCACAGCTTTAACACCATTTAAAACATTTTGATGCTCGACATGCACAGTAAAATAATTTGCAGGTGATACAGGCCCTTTGGGGGGGTCTGGACACTGAATAAACTGTTTTGGGGTTTGCACACACAGGTGTGTGTGGAATTTGCAACTTGTGGAAAAATAAAAAAAAATGTCTGGTTAACGGATAATATTGGATAAGGGAAATTAAACCTGTAATATATCTATTATCTGCAACCAGTTCAGTTAGGTCCAAGACTGTGATCTTAAGTATTTGGAGAGAAATTAGTTGTCTTTTAACACAAATTCTAGGACTTTTTTTTTTTCTCTACCGGTATATAACCCATTTATTGATTTGAGCATGTCCTTTGAATAAATGTGTAAAAAAAAAAAAAAATGTAATATCCATAAAGTCCATGAGCAGTTTTGTATCATCTGAAGACTTTTTAAGGATGAAGGTATTTTTTTGGGTTCCCATTCAGTAATTGAATGTTATACTACATGGCGTACAGGCCATCTCATTTCATGCACTGAGGTTCTCTGGCTCTATCGTGATACTGCTGTTGGTCACCCTGACCCCATACCAGCCGGCCCAATACTGGGTATCTTTCCCGCCATGTTGAAAATAAATGTAGCGAACTCCGGCTCCGTAGTTCCTGAATGTGTACGTCATCTAAAAACAAAAATATCATTACAGTCAAGTTCTGTAAACGCAGTGGAGGGCACTGTAAGGGCATATTATGACCCCACAAAAAAAGGACAGATGTGAGCACCGCTAGAATTTTTAAAATGACTGCATCTGGCATTAATGGAATAAATGGGCATGGAACATTCCATTGTCTCCTGCCCTTCCTATGACATCACTTCCCCAACAGGCTGCCATGCCGTTTAAACAGACAGGCGACCGCTAAGTTTGGATGCTTAGCTGCCTACCAGACAAAAGTGATCACACAGGTTGTACTAAACCTAATCGGATACATGTGTAAATAAATATATAAAACCTTGTGAACTATTCTAAAAGATGTTAACACAACTCAGAAACCCTTTTAATACTGTAGTGGTAAATTTTATATATATATATATATATATATACATACACACACACACACAATTTATAGATTTATACATATACACAATATATATATATATAGTTAAAGGGACACAGTCAACTAAACATGTTTTTTGATCTTTTTGATGTTGTGACAAAGTCCATTTAAGTTGCCAGAATTAAGTCATTTTACACGTGAATTAAGGTATTTGCACCTGTTGCCAATTGGCCTCACTCCACTGCTCCATGATGACAGGATCTGGACAGTATTCCCTTAACGTCTTCTTATTTTTGGAAAGAAGCCGGACCAGGATTTCATAAGTGGAACCGCAATCCATCCTGGGGGCGAACCTGTATGGACGACGAGCTGTCACTAATGTACACGGTGGTACTGTCCCCCCAACATACATGACCCAGTACAAGACATCCTACCTGCACGGGTTGATATCGACCTACTCACCAGTCTTTAATAACAATATCCGGCTGGAACAAGTCCATCAGTTTTGGATGGTAGCCTCTTTGCTTAAGATCAATAAGCTGGGATTTTTTGCACGGGCTGTAGAGATAACATTTACATTATGGTCTAAAGGAACAACCCTGAGGATTAAATAGAAGCAAAAAATAAATATATATATATATATATATATATATATATATATATATATATTGGAACACAGAGGGGCGTGGCCAGCTCTGTGAGTACCGCGATGTAAACACACGAAAGAAGGAAATGGGGGGAGTTAAAGCAAGTGGAGGGTTATTATAGGGGGGGGGGCACATTATTTAGTGTTCTATCATCTTATTTGGGGAAAATTGATGAGACTGATCTGTTTCTTTATTTAACATGATGTAGCACATATTTAAACCCAGAGCCAGCCCTACAGTGGGTCCTGGATATGTCCACTCCCCCCAGGCATCATTTTAAAAGGGGGGGGGGGGGGGCAATTTGACCAGTTTTTATTTAATTTTTGTTTTTAACCTAGAGTGTGGTCCCCTAGTCATTACTAGGGGCATGCACGCAATCTATAATATCTAAATTAGCGCTGCGCGAGGGTGTGAAGCATGTGTATCAGCAGACTGCCTGCTCCTCCCCCTTGTGTTCGGCGCTCTTTAATTTGAGCGTTCCGGGGTGTCACATGACATCCTGGCGCTCAGAAAGAGACAGATGAATCCCGGTGCAAGAACATTAGCCATTTTTTTTTAAAGTTTGTCACTATGAGTCACTGCTCACAGTCATTAAACATGACAAATTAAGTCTAATTTTTTCTTCTCAATAATGATATTCTTAAAGAGACTGTATCACGAAACATTGTTTTTCATTGTGAATCTAGAAAAAAAAACACTGGTAAATAACTGGTGAATAAAGAGTTTGGGGGGGGGGGGGGGGTGTTTAATTAAAGAGGAAATTGACAATGCCCCCTTTCGTGATTAAAGCTAATATAATAGTTATATCAGAATATAAAAGCTATATAATGCCAGCCTATCACTGTCAACAGCTGGAAGCAGTCCCTGAGGGCTGGCGATCGGAACACGGTAATACATGATATCATGGGGGTATAATTAATCGGGGTAAAGATCTAAAGGTGGTCCAGTCACCATGGAAACCAATGTCCCTGCTGATTACGTCACCTGTAGAACTTTGCCCCCCAAAATTACGCTTTGTCAATGAAATTCGGAGTTAAATCTGGGTTGTGGTTATTTGTTATGTCACCGGATACACAGGATATTCATTCTCCTAGGATCAGTGACGATGTAGGGCCCTTACCCGTATGAGGTGACAAAGTACTTTGTAACTTGTTCAACAGGGAAATCCTGGCCGTGAGCCCCTGGCATATCTTCCACTTTCCACTTGTCTCCCTCATTCTGCTCAATCTTCCAAAACTCAAACGCTTCTGAAAACACAGAAAGAAAATGGACAGTTTCAAACTTGGTCATTACACAGTGCAGCTTGAACAAAACAAAACAACAAAACATATCTAACATGTTGTCTACTACAAAAGCACAATGGACACTCCCTGCAACACCCCACCCAAAAAAAAAAATCTAGCTGCTTCTATACCTGCATACATTACATAAACATTTACCGTATTTGCTCGATTATAAGACGACCCCCCAAACTTTGGATATTCCTTTAGGAAAAAAACTAAAAGCCTGAATATAAGACTACCCTATAGGAAAAAAGTTAAACTTGTATATATTCACATGTAAATTGCTTTTTAATAAAAAAAATTATATCAAAAAATGCATTTCTTGTTTTTATTTCCTTTTATGTGCCAATGCTGCCTCTCTCTTTCCTTTCCCCCAGCTTTGTCTCTCTCCCCCTCCCTTTGACTCCCCCCTCGCCTCTGTCTCCCCCCCCCTTGTTTCTCTCTGCCCCCCTCCCCTTGTTGCTCTGTCCCCCCCTCCCTCTGTCTCTTCCCCCCCTTGTTGCTCTGTCTCTTCCCCCCTCCCTCCCTCGCGCAGACATCCCCTGCTGTTAGAGAGGGGGATCCAGGTGCCCTGCAGCTCTGCGGGGGACCTGGATCGCTGTTTTATAATGTGACCTCAATTTGAGGTCAGATTATAAGACGAGGGGGAATTTTCTGAAAACAATTTCCTAAAAAAACCTTGTCTTATAATCGAGCAAATACGGTATTTACATAGAGCCAACAATTTACATAACGCTAGGTTTACATAGAAGGCTGGCAGTACAGTCAGTCAGTGCTCTGTTATCCAAGCATCTCTCATATATGGTTAATGTCATTATACCAGTGTCCATTTCAAGTAATTACATTGCTCTAGAAAACCATATAAATCGGGCTGGAACTCCCCTATTATGTCAATTTGGATTTAAATCTGGGACACAATTAACTGTTTATATGCAAGTGGTTTACACAGGACATTTATAATCCTGGAGGGAGAACGTGGCCACCAGAAGGAGCTGGCAGATGATATTACCATGCATAGTAATAATAGTTTGCAATGTTTACATCTGGCTTGCTACTCTGGAGCTGTTAAAGGGACACTAAACGATTTTTTTCTTTTGTGCTTCTAATATAGAGGCACAAGTCAACACAGTAAAGGAAGAGAGTATATTTAAAAGAAGAAAAACTACCACAACTAGAGGACATAGTCTTAAATTAGAGGGGCAACGATTTAAAAGTAATATCAGGAAGTATTACTTTACTGAGAGGGTAGTGGATGTATGGAATAGCCTGCCAGCAGAAGTGGTAGAGGTAAACACAGTCAAGGATTTTAAGCATGCGTGGGATAGACACAAGGCTATCCTAGCTATAAGACCGGGAACGGGGGACTAATAAAAGTACTCAAAAAAAAAAAAAAAATTGGGCAGACTAGATGGACCGAATGGTTCTTATCTGCCGACACATTCTATGTTTCTATGTTTCTAAGTGAAAAGTTAGTTGTCCCTAGTAGGAGGATGAGCTGGTAGGTACTTTTGATAGTACACGCCAGTTTATCATCTGAGCGACAGCTGCCATTTTCCCACAGGAAGCAGGCAGCCGTCTGGTCGGCGACTGCCTCTCGCATGTGAGACACAGCAGACAGTAAACCCGCGTGTATCTATTAAGATACACGTCGGGTTTACTTAATTCTACCGGGACATGTATTGTTTAACCCTTGCTTCCTTCAAGGAAGCATGGGTTAAACAACGTTTAATGTTCCTTTAAGGAACTACAATTCCCAGGATGCCTGGCGGGTTTAAAGGGAATATAGACTGGCAATTGTAAAATAGCCTAATCGAGGGACAGAGAGAGCCGAACACCGAGTTAGTACCTTACCTAGGGCACACGTGTTTTTTAATAAATTTCTCTTCTTGCTGCAGATATGATAATAAATCTTCCAGTCCTTGGGATTTCGTTTGTGATTCTTGGAGATGTAGCCCATCCTCTGACATTTAGTTTTCCATAAGGTGGGGGAGTCGACAAGGTCCTTCCATAAGGAGCAGACACGCCTGCAGCGAAGGATCAGGTCTGAAGCGGGAACCAAGGTCAGGATTTCCAGTAGCACATCCTCTGGGAGCTCGTTAAATATTAGCATCCTGCATAGAAGATAATCACTTTTAGCTGCAGGTATTAATTCCCTGTGTTAAAGGGACCCTATCCTGGGTCCTGGGGTGTCCAAGTTTGTTCTGCTGACGGCCACTTCATTAGAAATGTATATATGCGTGGCCACATTCATTTTTCATTGAGAAAAAAAAAAAAATATATATATATACCGGTATATACCGGTATATATATATCATACCTCCCAACTTTGCCCCCCGGCGAATTGGGACATCAGGGGTGGAGTCTGGAGAGGGGGCGGAGTCTTGGGAGTGAGGTGTCAGCGCTACCGCTCATGTGCGGTAACAATGTCACCCATTTTTGCCAGGATCGCTACAGGGCATGCGCACAATGCTGCGCATGAGCAGTAAGCATTCTCGGGTGTCTGGGACACCGGCCTGGGCCTTGCTTCATAAACCACAAAAAGGAGGTATTTTTAACCAATACATGTCAGGCTTTATTCAGCATGCAGGCTGTGTTACACACATAAGACATGGAAAAAAAGCAAATAAAATCCTACTCCACTCTGGAGTCTGACTAATGTAAAAGATCCCTCTCTATCCTACAGGGCAGCTAAAGCAGGTCCCAGTAGTTCAATAACCAAAATAAAGACTTGCATGATACCTTTGCTTGCTTTACAGTTTGACAGTCTCTTTGCCCCAGCTCTTCACGCAGGTCAGACACCGATTGCCCTCTGTATAGGGTTAATGCAGCACACTAATTAATGCTCTAAGAGCAACCGGAAATGTAACTTCCTTTGGTCAAAACACACACACCTATATATATCATGCATACCCACAGTGACATACAATGTCATGCATACTGTCACGAATGCAGGCTATTGGCCTGGCTAAGACAGAGGGGAGAGTGTGGGAGTGAAAGGGTTAACACCTTAGTCTCAGCAACCTAAAAATGACCCCTTGCAATCTCTCCTACACTATCACCCTAGTAAACAAAAACTTTATATCCGGGCATCTTAGGTTACCCCAAACATAACAGAATTATAGTAGAAAACAAACACCTTACTGATATATATATATATATATATAATTAACCCTTTGGTACCCGAGTTCGTATTAGAGAACAAAGACATGAGCTGATCAAGTAAACATTTCATCTGAGCAAAAGGCTTTACAGTGCCGTGTACAATAATGCAGACCCTGTGGGGCCAATTTACTTTTTATTGGAGTCTGGGGGCCCATTTGCAGCCCCCAAACTTAGGGAGCCCACTTTTTTATTTATTATTGTGGGGGTATATTTCATTATATGGTGACCAGAGCAAATAGCACAGCCCCCCAATATATTTTAGGGGCTGTGAGCCCATGGCTACCCAACATTTTTTATTGGGTGGGGGTGGGGGGTTAGGGGATCAGGGCTACTTACACTGACACCCCCCCCCCCCCCCCCATGTATATTTTAGGTTCCCCTCCCTGTGTATTATTAAGAATGACCAGTATTACTAACCCTGCCTCCCCTTATTTTATTTAGGGAAGCGCACTGGCCTCAGGGGCAGGTTTTTTTTTAATTATTATTTACTTTTTTTTTTTTTTTTTTAAAGATTTTTTACTCTTTATTTTCAATTCTTCATCTCCTTCTGGGTAACCAAAAATCTATGTTTTTTGAGTCCTCATCTTTGGCCCAGGGAAAGGAGCTACCAAATATAAAAATGAATCCACCTTTAACTAAAAAAAATACACACACGAGAGCCTCTGCTAAGCATCCATCCTGGGGCCGAAGATGAGGACTTGAGGGCGTCACAGGACATCAAGAACGGGTAGAATTTTAATCACAGGGCACCCTTTGGGCACCAGGGTGGTGCGCACTGAAAATCCATAGGGTGTTTTTATTTTATTTTTTTACAGGTGTCCCGTCCCATCCTACCTTGATCGGGTCAGTGGCCTTTGACCAGCCTCCAGACCCCGGGGGTGTTATGCTTTCCGGAGACATTTTGGGAGCCCCTGAATCTTTTTCTAGCAGCCAAAGTCCTCCCAAGATGAGTCTCGATCATTCCTTTAGAAGTCTATCGGGAGTATAGAGGCTACCACTTTGGGTTCTGTGCGTTTTGGCCTCTTTTGGAAACTATTGGTGTGTAATTGGCTATGATTTAGAGGCACACTGGGGTAGATCGTAATTCAGTCCAGGCTTCAGAGGCACAATTTTGGGGCTGAATATCAGGTCATAATGAGTAGACCATTAAGTCCCAAGTGCATTAATATCCGCCCCTACTTTTCGGAGTGGTTGGAGGTCATGCGACCCGGCACTCTAATCGGTGCATAGTTGCCAACATCGGCCATGTTTCCAGGGACACATGTTTGTTCCACATGCTGCAGAAAGAGCATGCAAAGTGCAGCCCAGCAGAATGTAGGATGGATATACACACAGACACAATCCAATTAATTAATCAGGGTGGAGATCTCATAGGACCTACCATGATTAATTAATGGGATTGTGTCTGTGCGTATATATATCCATCCTACACACTGCCGGGCTGAACTTTGCATGCTCTTTCTGCAGCACGTGGAAAAAATATGTGTCCCTGGAAACATGGCCGATGTTGGCAACTATGTCGGTGGTGGCGGGTGTACGGTGTTTGGAGAATATTGAGTTGGAGTGGAATTCATACCTGGTAATGTGCTGGGCAGGACTCACAACCTCTGTATATAACAGCTGATCGGTTTCTTCTCCAGACAGAGTATCACACTGAATATACACCTGTGCTTTCAGTTTTAATTGGTTTCTATTTCGCCGTACTCAGCTCAGTGGCTGGAAAGTACGGGGAAACAAATGCTTTCTGTTTCCCTTTGATTCAATCCCCCCCCCCCCATTCCTAAAATTGCAATATGTTTTTATGTGATAACAAGTTATTATAGCACAGCCATACATTCACATTTAAAGTGACAGTAATGGTTCAAATAAATCTTTTTAAGGAGATCCATATGCACAGAGGTCCTCCTATTGTTAATTAAATCTATACTGTCAAACCCCCCTCCCATTCTGCAGCACATTTAGAATGTTGTGTTACTATGAGGTCATGTAGTAGAAGGCGGAGCTTTCTACTACAACTTTGGTCTTTAAAAGGGGAGGAGCTTGGACATTTCTTGCAAATTGTATGCATCTGGACATAAATATATACATTACTGTGACAATCCAATACTGAGAGTTTAAAGCCAAAGACCATGCATGGGTCAGAATGCAACACCTGCAGCTAAACATCTATTACTGGGCAGATTATTATTATTATTATTATTAATAATAATTATTATTATATGCTTATAGCTAAACTTGCACAATCCATGAAAGCCCCACCTTCCTGGATAACTTACCCGTCCAGATGGTTGCAATATTTTGCCAGAAAGCAGAGCTCTACATGCAAGAGGTGTAACACTGCTTTTTAAAAGTGCCTAGATCTTGGACCACAGCAACATGACTGCCTGTGTTTGAATCAGCTGCTTGTGACCTGTGCAGTAATTGCTGCAATGTGTCCCCCAGATGACGTCAGAGGGGGCTTCTGGTCTCTTGCAGCTCCAGTGCAGGAAGAGAGAGCTGTGTGAGTTAGCTGCTTCCTGCTGTCAGAGAGGGAGGGCTCAGTAGAGATGATGTATCTGCTGTATACTTCCCTTTTAAAAGGACAGTCCCTATTCTCATGCCTCCAAAGTATAGTCACTATATTTACCCCAAATCCCTCTCATTTCCCCTGTTTTTATAGGATCTGATCATTTGTAGCTGTGTATAAGTATATTTCACATTTCCAAAACAATAACAGGGATCGCACGGTGTGTTTAACCTTTTGCATGCTCTTTCTGCAGCATGTGGAACACATATATGTCCCTGGAAACATGGCTGATGTTGGCAACTATGCTTGAGGACACAACTGTTTTTTTTGGAATGTTGTGCAATTTAGGACACAGGCTGGTTTTACACTTCTGTGGTGTTTGTGTGTTAGCCGTAATTTTCTCATTTACTGTACCCGCACATGATATACTATTTTAACGCCATAAAAGGGGCTCTCTTTAAATACAATTATTTTTTTTTTATCATATCACACAATTTACTCTAAAAAAAAGTCATAAAATATGTTTGAAAAATGTAAACAAATAATGCTTTTTCTAACTTTTACATGAAAAACATTTTACACATTTACAAACACAAATAAAAAAGCTGCTAATTAGATTCTAACATTTGTCCTGAGTTTAGAAATACCCATTGTTTACATGTTTGCCTGTTGTTTTTTTGAAAGTTATAGGGCAAGAACTCAAAGTAGTGATTTATTTTTTTCTCTCCTACAGTGACCTTTTGACCCCAACTCTAATCACCCCAAAACTAGCACTAACCCTAATCTACTGGGAACTCACTAGATACTAACCATAGACACTACCCTTCACAGAGCAATGTTGCTGGCTGCCTCTAGAGGCAGTCTAGCAACAGTAAAGAGCGACAGAAGTACTAATGATCATCTCTGTCGCTCTTGCCAACTCCAGGGCAGCGCCATGTTGGAGGGACATGGAGCCCACGATCACTCCCTGGAGTGATCGCGGTGCCCAGGGGGAGTCAAATTTGATTTTAACATAAAATGCATGGCGGTATCGAATCCTCATGTCCTCAACGGGTTTAAATTCAGTGTGATGTGTTTCTATTTTGTAAATAAAATGCATTATTAAATGGCTGTAACCAAATCACATAAATAGCTGTCAATTGGCCCTAAAGAACAACTGAACTTTATTTTTCACTCGTGCTTCTAATATTTTTTATTTATTTATTTATTTAGAAAGTGTTTTACCGGGAAAAATACATTGAGATTTCTCTCGTTTTCAAGTATGTCCTGGGGACCCAGTCCAGAATGGAGTTACACAGAGTTACACATTTAACAGTAGATTCAAAAATACATACATACATATATTAAACAAGTTGGAAGGGGAACATACAGGGTAAATCATTATTGATACAAAAAAGGAACAACATGTACAGTATACAAAAGAGTTTGTAAACTAATAACAGGTACAATCTGTTTTGAGGATTTGGGAGATACTTATTTTCAGGGATCTTAGACTAGATGATGATTTAGCAGAAACAGGAAGGCTATTCCACATATGAGGAGCTCTGAAAGAGAACGCACCTCTACCTGCTTCCTTTTTGAAGTGGGGAATCGCTAGTGAAGGGTTGGTGCAGGATCTGAGAAATATATTAAGTGGAGTGCCTTTCAAAGTCACATCATGCAAATAATGTCACCAGCTTTTGCTTGCACTGTCCCCAGTCAGCTGGATAATCGGGTAGAACAAGACTGGAGCATATAGAAGCACAAGTGAATAATGAATTGCTCCTTCTCTGGGGATAAACTCGCGTGTCGTTTTGATAGTACATGACAGTTAATCCTCTGGTTGGCAACTGCCTTCTCTGCAAGCGCAATCGTTCGGAAAACCCCCCAAAACAATAGCAGAGAGAGTTTCCCGAACAAATTCAGACCCTGACCAGATGAGTAGGGCAAGTCCCCCGCTCTGAATATCAGCGCTCCTGCCTCCAGGCCAGCTGTGTCTCAGCCGTGAGACACAGCAGAGAGTAATCCCACGTGTATTAAAAAAAAGTGTAATTGTCCTTTACAGTCACCTACAAATTCCCTACCCCTAGCCACATCTTCGGCCCCTCCCCCCCCCAAAAAAAAGGGAAATGTTTAAAAACTATCCCTAAAAGCAGTTCCGATTTCACACAAGCACTTACAATGCTGGTTTATTCTTCTTACTAAAGTGAGTCCTACGTACAGATGTAGATAGGATTCAAATTTATACAGTCAAAATGAGGGGCAAAGTTAGAAAACAAGATTAATCAGCAGGGACATTCTCCTAGTTTCCTAGGTCATTGTTCCACTTTTAGGCCAAAGTAAGTGAGTTGGAAAAATTCTCCCATTCAGCTGCATAGGCGAATTTTTCCAACTTTGGCCTAATGTTTGTAATTCCCGTGCAATTCTCTCGCTAATGAAGGTCATGTTGAGATATTTTTTGGGTTTTCAAACACGTTTTTTTTTTTTGGCCAACATTCGGGGGGTGTTACCATAAACCAATCCATGGTACTAATTTTAGCTATGTCTTAAGGATGAAGGGCTGTGTCGATCCTGCCAGGAAGTGAACCTGCAATCTTGAGGGTTGAACAGATTCTACAGAGGGCGCAGAAGCGATCTCACAAATTAAACACACAATCCTGCCTTGTACTGTCATTTTATTCCGTAGGATTATCTTTGAAACTCCAAAAAACTTTAATAAAAAAAAAAAAAAAAGCCAGTACAATCACGTATACTCAATTTTTCACTATACATTTTAAAATAACAGGTTTAACTAAAACTCAATCATTTTTGTTTATAAAGCACCACCATACTCCATATCCGAAGTATGTAACAAAAACAGGAGACTTGCATATTTATAATAAAGTAAACGTTTTGTTATTTGTTTTTTCTTATATTCTATCCATTAAATATTTTTAAAAGTAAACTCAAATATCTTTATAAAAATCAGTCTTTATAAACTGTCAAGCTCGAGGCTAACGCTACTGTTGGTCACTCGAACTCCGTACCAGCCCGCCCACAAAACTTGGTCGTGACCGCCATGTTGGAAAAATATATAGCGAACTCCGTGGCCGTAGTCACGAAAAGTGTACTTGATCTGAAAAAAGAAAAGTAGAATTAGGGCAATAAAAAGGCATATAATTTAGAGGAAATCTGTCAACAACTAGTTTAATAATGTTTAATAAAATGTTTGCATCTCTTTGCTTGTATTGCTCTATCAGGGGGCAGACATGTTGTTTAGAATCTTTGCGCTGTATAGCTCTATCTGGGGCAGACATGTTGTGTAGAATCTTTGCTCTGTATAGCTCTATCAGGGGGCAGACATGTTGTTTAGAATCTTTGCTCTGTATAGCTCTATCTGGGGGCAGACATGTTGTGTAGAATCTTTGCTCTGTATAGCTCTATCTGGGGGCAGACATGTTGTTTAGAATCTTTGCTCTGTATAGCTCTATCTGGGGGCAGACATGTTGTTTAGAATCTTTGCTCTGTATAGCTCTATCTGGGGGCAGACATGTTGTTTAGAATCTTGGGTCAGATCTTCCTTCATATTAGGCCAGATGGAGGAAGATCTGACCATTTATAGAGGTGGTAAATAAAAAAAATACTAATTTAGAGTATGAATAAACCGGTTTTTCCTACCTGCTGCCACTGGCCATCATTCCCAGAATCCATGTACACCGGTTTGGGGTGAAATTCTTTTAGGACTTTTTTATGTTTTGAAAGAAGTTGAACCAGCAGCTCGTATTTGGCACCACTAACCATCCTGGGGGCAAACCTAATCAGATAACAATAATACATTGGGTTTTTTTTTTTGTTAATACAACAGGGCACACTGGGAAAAGATAAGTATGCAGATAAACGTTATCTAACTTTATTTTTTCCCTTCAGTCGCGGAAAGAAGAATAGGATGGATAGGAACAAAAGAACCCTGCATTTTAATTGGCTGCTCCGTGTTCTAAATTTGGAATACAGCTAATCCTGGTCAGTGACCAGAAGATGAACAGAGAAGGATAATATAATGGCAGCTCCCAGCATGCTGTGAAATAAAGTCCTCTGTGAACAACAAAAGAGAAGTTGGAGAACTTTTACAAATAGCTCTGAATACCGTGACATATGTACACTGAATGTACATCAGCGTATTACTGTCCCTTTAATTCCTAAATAAATTGAGATATCATGGGAAAAACTAAAACAAAGAAAGAATAATCCAAAAGAAGAGCACCGCTGGCTTACTCACCAGTCCTTAACAACAATGTCTGGCTGCATAAGGTCAATGAAATGATCACGATAGCCCATTTTTCTCAGGTCAATGAGTTGAGACTTCTTACATGGTCTATAAAAACACAGCATTATATCAGGATTTGCAGGTGAAAAGTAATTATTAAAATTGTAGACGAGGGGTAGGAAGGTTTTTGCCCTCACAATGCGTGACTGACATACTCATCATCCTCAGTCAACCAAACAGAGAGAATATTTGGCTACACAGATACATCCTCTGATCTCATTTAAAATAAGGAGCTCTTGACCTTAATTAGAGCTTTATTCTCTGGTCCACCTCCTCGTCTACCTTACATCCTTGCCAACCCATCATGCTATCCCCCCACCGATCTCTCAGGTCACTACACATCCACTTCATCACAACTCTATATCCTATGGATTCACCACCCATGGGCCCACACCTCCCTTCCCATAACCAACCTCTTCATCTAAGGCTTTTCGCTGCATGGTTACTCATCTCAGCGTTCTTACATAGAAACATAGAATGTGTCGGCAGATAAGAACCATTCGGTCCATCCAGTCTGCCCAATTTTTTGAGTACTTTTATTAGTCCCCCCGTTCCCGGTCTTATAGCTAGGATAGCCTTGTGTCTATCCCACGCATGCTTAAAATCCTTGACTGTGTTTACCTCTACCACTTCTGCTGGCAGGCTATTCCATACATCCACTACCCTCTCAGTCCACTTCTTGGATAACCAGAGGTCTCCCTACTTTTGTAAAGCTGGTGCTCCTCTGGGCTTTGTGATCATCCTTACCCTGTCTCTATAGTGAAGCCGTTGAGGCCCGACCACAAGGTGATGTGTAGGACCATGAAACAAGGCTGACATTGTACATTCTAATCTGTAAGTATATAGCCTGGTCTCCCACATTATGGTAGGACTAGGCTCCAACACTACAGATCCATGGGCAGGTAGAACACATAGAGCAATCGTTGGGCACAAGGGGCAGCCTCTCTCAGCCCCTTTGAAACTTTTTTGTCCCGGGCAGGTGCTCTATTTCCCTTGGATTAAAGATGGCTCTGCTCAATTTGCACACAATTCATGTTTATTTCACAATAAGGAATTATTTGTTTAAAAAAAATAATAATCTTGTAACCCTTTTCAGCATAGTTGACCCATATACAGATTAATAAAATCCTTCTTCTCTTAAGTTACTTTCAACAACCCTTGAAAAACCTGTTTAAACTGGTGCTAAAAAAAGGCAAATCACTATAAAAATAAAAGTATTAAGAGAAAAAAATAATAAAAATAACAAACTGTAAAATCTCCTCTCCTGTGTAATACGCACCACCACAAACCTAACCCCTCCTCCTTGATTGGTTGGTTAGTTTCTTAATGTTTATATCTCTTTCACTGAGAAAGTTAGAGGGATATTAAAGCATATAACTGAAAGTAGGGCGAAGACAAAATAAAAAATACAAAAAACTCAGGAAGGATGGAAATTGAGGGGCAAACGAAAATGGATTTTCCACGCGGATTACTAAAAGAATAGCGAGCGCCAAAAAAATAAAACAAATACAAGTAAAATCAAACCAATAAGGCCAGTTATTTGGTCTATGGCTTACTCAACCTTTAGCTTTTAATTCTCTTTCTCACGATAAAGTAAAATCCTGAGGCAAGCTGAACTCTACCTTCCAGATTAAATGTACACAAGGTAATCTTTTCTACTCTGGGATTTTGCCTAAATCTGGGGCAGAGAAGGGCTGTCACCACGGAAACCAATGAAACGTTCCTGCTGATTGTTCCACTTGTTTAAATAATCCAGTAGTGTCTCTTCCACAAGGCAAACAAGGCACTCGCCTAGGGCGGCACTTTGCCAGAGGGTGTTAAAGCACACTTCTGGTGCTTGAAACATTTTTGCTCCCTCCCCCACTGATCAGCAAGCTTTAGCTCCTTCCAGTTAATTGGGGTAATGGGGGCATGTAATGGATGTGGTGGGGGTATGTAATGAGGGTGATGGTGGCATGTAATGGGGGTGATGGGGCATTTAGTGTGTGTGCAATGTGGGTGATGGGGCATGTAATGGGGTGATGGGGCATGTCGTGGGTGTGCAACGTGGGTGGGGGAGTGCCCGAATTTTGTCTGCCTAGGGCAGCACAAAACCAAGATACACCACTGAAATATCCCCATATATTTCTTAGGTTTTTACAGCTAGGGTTTGGTCCACTCTCTGGGACATCATTTACACCTTATTATGTCTGACAGGTATGAAAATAGGAGTACAACCAAGAGCTAGCAATTAGGGAGTGGCGCTTGCTTCATATATATTATGCTGACTGCGAAAAAATTCTAATACAATGCATGTTTGAGCAGGTAATAAATAGGTCTGAGAACACTTGCATCAAAGGAACAATTGAATAGGCTGGAGAAGCTACAGATATTAAGTAGACACATGGCAGGCAGTAGTGTATCTTCCACAAGGCAATCAAGGCACTCGCCTAGGGCGGCACTTTGCCAGAGGGCGGCACTTTGCCAGTGGGTGTTAAAGCACAATTCTGGTGCTTCAAATATTTTCGCTCCCTCACCGTTCAGCAAGCTTTAGCACCTTTCAATTAATCAGGGTGATGGGGGCATGTAATGGACGTGGTGGGGGTATGTAATGAGGGAAATGGGGCATTTAGTGTGTGTGCAATGTGGGTGATGGGGGCATGTACTGGGGTGCAATGAGGGTGGGGGGGGGGGGGGTGCCCAAATTTTGTCTACCTAGGGCAGCGCAAAACCATACACCACTGTCTACAGGAATACAAAAAGAATAACATTCTGTAAGCTCCTACCTATAAGAAGTAACAAAATACTTCCTAACTTTGTAATCGGGAAACTTTTGACCATCTTGTCCTGGCATCTTTTCCACTTTCCAGTGATTTCCTCCATCCTCATCTATGATCCAAGATTTAAAACCCCCTGCAAAATAGTTGAGAAATATATTCAAGTAAAATGAAACTGTTGTATTTCACAAGGCCCTGTCCTTCTCTCTTTAATGCATTCAGTAATACAGGGATGGCTACCTTTGGCACTGCCGGTGTTTGCAAACTACACATCCCTTAAGTAAGCCTACTAGTTTCTTGGCACAAATTCACAAAGAGCATGTAAGAACCAGTTGACCTCTCTAATCTGCCCTCTGTTCTACCGGCTGTAATATTCTTTAAAACTTCTTTGGCCCTGGGTCTTATCTTATGTTCATAATAACCTTATTTATCCCATGCATGCTTAAATTCTTTTACTGTATAAACTTCTAATACATCTGCTGGAAGACATTCCCATGCATCCACTACCCTCTCAGTCCAGTAATACTTTCTAACGGTTCTTTTAAACCTCTGACCCAATTTAAAATGTCCTTTCTAAATACAGTCTCCTCCAATTGAACCTTGATTCTCTTAATCTATAAAAGTCCATTCAGGGGTCATTTAAGTTGGGATGGGTATGCAAGATAAAGAATAGCAGTAAACATGTGGAGCTGTCACCGAGGAAACTGATAAAATTGCCCTGCAGTTTAGGAACTTTGGAACCATTTTTGGAACTTTTCAGATATCCCCAGAGGTGAGAAACAAAGTGAGTGACTCAGTTAGAGGAGAACTCGCAGAGGGGAAAAGTAAGCTGTGTTTAATTGAAAGATTACATTAAATGTAGGCATTTTATTTAGAAATGCTTTAAACGGACACTAACCTTTTTTTTCCACTTGTGCTTCTAATATAGAAACACAAGTGTAAAGTTAGTTGTCCCTAGTATGAGGATGAACTGCCATGATGTTTGTCTGCCCGCGACAACCAGGAAGTGCTGTGTCTCGCATGTGAGACACAGCCATTAGTAAACCCGCGTGTATCAATTAAGATACACGTCGGGTTAAACAACGTTTAATGTTCCTTGAAGGAAAGAATACAAATAAAACACTTTATTGAAACCTGCTCATATGGCTCTATGCGGGAGCAGACATCTTGGGTCACATTTTCCTTCATGTGACCCAAGATTCTATACATGTCCGCTCCCACACAGAGCTGTACGAGAGAGCTCAATAAAAGTGCTTTTTTAATATTCTTTCATTACAGCATTTCTATTGAAAATGTCTACACTTGAAGTAGTCCTTTAAGGCCCCAGTATGAATGTGGGACTTTGTTTGCTTTTTAGTCATATTGTACCTAATTCTACCCAGGTTTTCTGATTGCAAAAAAGAAAAGAAAAATAACTCAGGTTGTAGTTTGTACAATTTTTTAATATACCATGTCTGCCCATCGATAGCAAATTAAGTTAATTAAAAACAATTAAGTTCTGTTCAACAGAAGATTACATGAAGTGTAGATTTTTTTAAATAGAAATGCTTGAATGAAGGAATATAAATAAAGTACTTTATTTAGCCCTCTTTGCCCCATTTAGGTCTACCAGGGGGCAGACATGTTGTTTAGAATCTTGGGTCAGATCTTCCTTCTGCTGATTCAAGATGTCAGCCCCCTGATAGAGCTATATGGACCAAAGAGGGCTCAATAAGGTACTTTATTTATTAAAGCTTTTGTGAACACACAAAGAATAAGAAGGGCTCCTACTCGAGGCACGGGGGTTACTTAATAGATTCCTTCTCAGTTTGGCTTTCCAGAAAAACATCTTCCAGTCCATAGGGTTTTGGATGAAACCATTGTTAATGTATCCCATTTTCTGACACTTCAACAGCCACAGAGCAGAGGAATCGATAAGGCTTCTCCACTTGGTGCAGACTTGTCTGCCATGGCCGATCAGGACCCGAGATGGGACCGCTGCCAGGATTTCTAGCAAAGCATCGTCGAAAAGATCATTAATGTGACAGTGTATCATCGTTGCTACAGACGCACAGTCTGTGATCTAAAACAAAAAAAAAAAAAAAACAACACAAAAGATTGATGTTAGACTGGCCAACAACAGTAATGAATTTACAAACTCTGGGTTTACTAAACTGACTGGATCCTTTCTGGGCTCCCCTGTAACATTTCAGAACAGGCTAATGATTTATTAAAATAAAGTGATTTGCACAGAAGTTTATCAGTTACTTTTTTTTTTTTTTAAATAAAAAATATAAACAAACATTTGTAAAATTGCTATAGCATACTATTTCAAATACCTAGAGGTACACTTTAATTTTTTTGTGGGAGTGGCTTGAAGTGAGGCTGTGGGCGGAGCATTACCGGAACATATTCGGTGACTTTATGGCCCATTGATAACTATTTATGTCATTTGGTAATGGGTTTCGATTAAGAAGAAAAATCTTTTATTTATACAAATTAACATATAAAAACACATTAACTGCAGTTTTAATGCACTTTATTGGGAGTTTTATTGATCTGGAGATACACTCATACAAAGCAGGATTTTTTAACTCCCAGAAAAAGAGGGTCAATAGAGGACAAAAGAGGGACAGGGGTGTAAAATGAGGGCTGTCCCTTAATATCACAGACATACTGAGTAAAAATAATATTAATTAAAAAAAAATATATATATATATATTTTTAAAGGGTTATTGCAAAAATCCAGAGGGGGGGCCTGGTCATTATACTATATTAACACATAATATATATATATATATAATAAGTCACTACCTTTCCATTTAATACCTTTAATTTGGGGTGATTTTTACTTCTAAGGGATTAATAAGCTTTAAATTAATATTTAATAAGCTTTATATAAAAAAAAAAGAGAGAGAGAAAAAGGTAGAAGCATTTTCTTAACTCACATGGATTACAACAAACCCTGTAAGTGCTATGTGACGTCACGTCTCCCAGGTTAAAAGTCCTGCAGCGGCTCAGTGACGTCACGCCGGTGGCTTTTGACCCTTACTGATGATGACACCTGTCAGTCCGGGTTGTAACCTCCATGAGAGACCTCAGCATATAAACAAAAGGCTAGTTGCGGGGCTTGGTGGAAAGCAGGCTTTCCTGTTTGTCTTTGACAGGGGGGCAGGACTAGCAGCAGCCAGGCCCTAGCCCTTTAAGAAGAAGCTACTTCAGTACTGCCTCTTTAAAGAGGGCGTGGCTTATCTCCCAGTAGTAAACAACCAGCTGGGCCCCGCCCCTTTAAGGATGTTATGTATCTGGAATGCTCTGTGACATGATAACAATGTATCAGGGGCCCAGCTGCTGTGGTTGTCATGCCTACAAAACAATTAAAGGCTCTCCTTTAACCCTTGTGATGCAGGATGGGAGTGGATGATCAGTTCTCTTGCAGTCATTTTTTGGGATGTGTCATTTTAAGTTTATTATTAAAAAGAAAAAAACATTTCTGTTTATATCCCAAATATAATTTACTTTACCAATATTAGAGAAACAAAAGTGTAAACAATGCTAATGACATGTTTTTATGTACTGGTAGCTCTGTAGGTACAGCAGCATGCAGGGGAGGGCTGGCAAGGGGGCTGCAGGGGAGGGCTGGCAAGGGGGCTGCAGAGGGTGGGCTGGGGCTGCACTACCTTTTATTTCTAAATGGCCCAGTGCTTGGCAGACATCTTCCTCAGGTGAGGTTCCAGCTGGGCTGTCCTGCTGAGCTCTACATCTGTCTCAAAAAGCAAGCCCCCCCCCCCCCCCCCCCCCAAATGTCTGCTTTTTGAAAATCACAACATGCAGCCAAGGGAATTTAAGGGTGCATAGTCATATCCCCCCCAATTGAGTATGCACCCTCAATTTGCCCACCCCTTGGCTTGACTGCAGTCCCAAACTAAAGACAGATGTAAATATGACCCAACCTTATGTATAGGGAAAGTATTTGGTTGCAGTGGTCCTATATAAAGTAATAAATTCCATGCATGTTGTAGTCCAGAGGTGAGAGCTATTTACAGTTTCCGAGGATCCAGTTACATTTCTGGTTTAACACTGAGTTTAACTGCTGAGTAATCACTAGTGATAGATTAACCCTTTTACAGAGAAACAAACGATGAATGAAGAGGCGTGATCCAGGTCAGGCGTGATCACAATCCTGTAACCCTTTATACACCATGAGGTTCATGGAATCTATACTGGATAAATATTTGTGTCCATAGAAGAAAGATTCTTTTGGTTTTGGATCAGCAGTTTGGCTTATCACCAAATGAGAAATGAGTAGGGAATTTCTTGTTGCAAAAGGATCTTTGAAGACCAGATCAAGTGTAGATATTTTAAATTTGCATTAACGGTTATTCATACAGCGCCAACAATTTACGTAGCGCTAGGTATAGAGCATAGAATATAACTGCATACTAAGTTAGACGAACTAGAACAGACGGATACTGTACTAAAACAAATAATGTATCTTATTGAGTTATCTTTGCTCTAAATATCTCTATTTGATATGTTTTTTAGAATCTTGGGTGAGACGAAGGAAGATGTGACC
The DNA here is from genome assembly GCA_036172795.1 of Pelodytes ibericus. Lineage (NCBI taxonomy): Eukaryota > Metazoa > Chordata > Amphibia > Anura > Pelodytidae > Pelodytes > Pelodytes ibericus. The sequence goes on along the minus strand of CM069866.1, from coordinate 9,183,987 downwards.
CAAGATTCTAAACAAAATGTCTGCTCCCTGTTAGAGGGATTTGGAGCAAAGAGAGCCCGCAGTAAGGTACTTTCTATGTATTCTTTTATTAAAGAACTTCTATATAAATCATCAATACTTAGTACATTATACATTACTTATACTGTTAATATAAAGATTTTAAAAATGATCTTTTATGCCTCTACTTGCAATCTTTATGTGCAGATAGGGTTGCCACCTTTTCTTCAAAAAAATACCGGCCTTGGTACTGTCTCCATAGACTTAACATTGGCCTGATGACAATTTTTTACCGGCCAGGTGGCAACCCTAGGTGCAGATTATATAGAATGTCTTTTGAAAATGAAAAAAATACACATATACTTTGAGCCCTCTTTGCTCCAGCTACCTCTAATAGGGAGCAGACATGTTTAGAATCTTAGGTCAGATCTTCCTTCATCTGAATCAATGTGAATAAAGAGCTGATCTAAGATTCTAACCATGGATCAAGGAGGTCTCTATAACATACTTTATTTGTATTCTTTCATTAGAGCATTTTTATTCCAACCATTTGCACTTGATGCATTTTTTTCCATTTAAAAAAAGTTTTTTTTTGAATATTTTTTTTTCATAAATCAATGTTTTATTGTTTTTTTTTGTCACACATACATGAGCAAGCAATGGGAAGGGTACAAAAAAATGAAATGGGGGAAATGGGAAGGGGAACATTTCAAACGTAAAAACAGGAGAGTTCATTTTTTAACCTTTATCCACTCAGGTCGTCAGGTTCAATAGTCTCACTGCCGTTAGTCACTCGTATCCCACATAGTATCCATAGTTTCTAAATGTGTGATCCATCTGTGGAGAGAGTATATATGTGACTAACTGCCCAAGGTTATACTGTATAGAAAGGTCAGTTATAGGGCAGAATTGTGCAGACAACATGGAAGCCAATGATCCTGCTGATAGATCACATTTAGAACTTTACTCCAGTAATTACCTATTTATGTAAACCTATACCTGCCAATATTTCAAAGACGCAGACTTTTATTTTTGTGATAGGAGCTGAAGCTGTGACTACGGGTTGGGGCTTTACATTATGACATTATGGACAGTTGGTAACTAGAAGCCTTTAAAAAAAATATATATTTCCCTTTAATAATCTTAAGTGCATTTGCACTTTTTATAGCGTAAATCCTTGTATGACCTACAGATCTGATTTTATGGTTGCAGAATGCCATCCTCGCCAAGCTTCCTGACTTTCTGTAATAACTCCCATTAAACTGAGGCCAGCAGGGAACTGCAGCCACGCCTAGCCATAGTAACAAGCCTTACTGTACTGTATGGCATCCACCGCACACCATTTGCCGCTTTATAAATAATAAATGTAAAATACAGTTCAAACTAAAATACGAGCGATTTGTGTCTTAAAGGGGCAGTACCCCACGCAGTGCTGTATCATGGGAAATAAAGCAAAAGATTAAAAACTGTCTGATCAGTTTTTTTTCCCCTGAACTCTTCCCATCACCTAAAAACTACAAATAAAGGGTCACAGAGATACCGATGTTGCTATAGCAACAGTCCTGCCTATCTCACTGAATTCAGCAGTCCCGGTGAAATTATTTTAGATGTAAAACTACAGGAGAACAGTAAAACGTTTTAAAATAAAAATTAGTGCATGTCACCCCTGCACCTATTTCGTGATCTGAAAACAAAGCCCGTCATAAACATATTTCATTATTTCTCTTTTTTTTTGGGTTACTTATTTTTAATTTTCTTCTCTCCCAGTCAATCATTCGGCCGTCCCACTCAACCTTCATCATTGGGACTGGTCCAGCTCTGATCACCCAACAGACAAGCTCCATTGCGGCCTCACCCCATGCAGATAAACTCTCTGCAGCATGATGTCAGAGGGATGCTTGGCTGTACCGACACAGTCTGGGAACAGCTGCCAGAATATGACTTGACAGAGCTAGAGAAAACCTTCGCAATCACAGTCTTGGGAAGAGGACACTGGAGACGTTCTATCACTTTGAACAGGGATCATCTTGTGCGTGTCTGGGATCCGTGAGGCTGTCACAAGTCACTTTAGTGGATTCTTTCCACAGCTGGATAACTGGACCAGAACAAAAATCTGGAAACTGCATCTTCATCCATTTGAAGGTTATTCTTCAGGTTTTATAGAACGGGAGGAAAAGGGGGGCAAGGGGGCAAAAAAGAGAATCTGCCTTAGATTTTGGTTCATGCAGCTCCTAACCGTTGACCATTATTATTATTAATGGTGTTAAGAAGGGCTTGATATTTATTATTAATAAAAACAGTAAGAAAGTTTATTTTTCCTTTGAGAGAGAGAAGGGCGGTGATCCTCCAAATAGCTGGCTGAGCATATGACAAGTAGTTGCACTAGGAAATGTAGTATGTAAATGAAAGGACACACGATTAAGTTCTGTTTAATTGAAAGATTGCATGAGGTGTAGGCATTTTAAACAGAAATGCTTTCATGAAAGAATATACAGTTCTTTGTTGAGCCCTTTTTTGACCCACATAGCTCTATCAGGGGGCAGACATGTTGTTTAGAATGTTGGGTGAGATCAGTCCGTCTTTCATCTGACCCAAGATGTCAGCCTCCTGATAGTGCTAAACCAGCAAGTCTTTATGAGGTACTTGTATTTGTATTCTTTCAATAAAACATTTCTATTATGAATGCCTATCCTTGATGCAATCTTGCAATTAAGAATAATTTCATTTGTTTGCCGTTAGCGAAGCTCAAGTTAGTTACAAGTCTGAAATGTGTGTATATAAAGACATGTTGGGCGATTAACTGCTGAAACTTGTTAACTGCATGGCTAGTTTTTAAGGCAGCTGGCTATGTGAGGGAATACAACATCTAAATGAGCTCTGTCAACCCATACTGTCAATGCAGAGAATTAAAAAAATATGAAAAAGGATCTATACATTGTGTTAGCAGCATTGCAAATACATAAAATAAGAGACATATGTTTTAAATTGGTATGTGTGGCTCCTGCTAATAACATCACCATGTGGCTTGTTGTGCAAATTACACATTGGCCATTTAAAAGTAGTTTATTTGCATATCAAGCCATAGGTGATGTCATAAGCAAAAGACACAACTGACCTATTTAAAACATATTTCTCTTATTTTATGTATTTGTATTTCTGCTAATACAGTGTATAGATTTATATATTTAGTATACACTTTTCACCATTTGTTTATTCTCTATAGCATTAAGGACCATTTGTATTATCCCGAATCATGGCTTTGATATTCCTTGTTTTTTACATTGCAATGTGTTTTCATTTAGAAATATTTTGCAGGAAGTAATATATAATAAAACATTACCACTAAGTAATACCGGTAAGTCTAATTTCCAGCAAGTGTACTCTGACTTTTGACTCACTGTTTAGTTAATTAAATCCTTTATTGCTTAGGAGTTCTGCAACATATTGTAAAAGAGAGAACATTACTTTCAAACCCTTCTGGAAAGATACTAAGTATGTTATATTTTGCTTTATTAATAGTTGGCTTTTAATTTAGTAGCTGAAGAAAAGACAGGGAGGTTGGAAATAAAAACATTTTCTTTGCCAAATCCAAGTCTATATTATGTATATTTCCTGTGATATACCTTGTCAGATGCAATAGACACTCCATTCTGCAAACTAACTTTGATTCATGTGTTAGTGTTTAACCTGTACACTGTACAGGACTTTTTGCATACAGATGCAAGCAGGCATTCCTTGGGAAGCTCTTGCAAATAAATATCCCTGCTCTAGCAGACTCGGCTGCAAAAGGGTCAGAACTGGCAGAACAGCTGTGTGATGTCACAGCATCCCTGGGAGCCTAGTGATTGGCTCTCGGGAGATGATAGGGCTTTCATTTTTATTATGAGCTACTGGTGTCATGGTGGCCTGGAATTCCCAGGATACAGCTTGTCACAGGTATGGTTTTAAGGTGACCAGGTGAAAATAAACGCATATGTATTTTTAAAGTGCCAGATTTAATATGTGTTTATTGTCTTGGATTTTAAATGTAGTTTGTAACAGATCTAGTTAGTATCCCCTCTGATGATTAAGAATACAACCATGTGTCAGTCACAGTGAAAATGTCTTGCAACATTCCAGCTCCTGTGGTCTCCTGAAAGGTTTCGGTGCCTGAACGTTCTATGGAGACATTCCCTGATGATGTACTTTCCCGGATCCTGGCTGGACTGCCTGCCGAATACTTGATCCTTGTCTGCCGTTTGGTGTGTAGCCAGTGGAGGAACCTAGTGGATGGGGTGGAAGTTTGGCGCATGAAGTGCCAGGAGGAGGGATTCGCTGACCCTGCAAGGGAGACAGAGACGGATAACTGGAGAACCGTGTACTTCCTAAGCAAGAAGAAGCGGAATCTTATCAAGAACAACTCCGGGCAAGGTGAACATTCTAACAGAACCATACTGAGCACTGAGAATCTTACCCAGGAGGTGTGTAAATAAAAGGATTTGGCCTTCCATGGTTAACCTTTGGCACCCAAGTTAAAATTAGCCTACTATGCCCATCCATTGGCTGATGGAGTATCATGAGCATTCGTGTTAAATAACTAGGGTGTCGAAGACTGGCTAGGGTTCCCCTGACCATCTGCTCTCCCAATCAAATTATGACAAATCCATAACTCCTGTGGGCTGAACAGTTCCCATGATGCTCCGCTGGACATTTGCCAGTCTAGACCACTTTTTTTTACCATTAATATTCATCCCTCACTAGGATTCATTCCAAAGCATCTTAAACCTTTTCCCGTAACTCAAACCTTAGATATTACTCCTTACATTATCACTGGGGTTGTGGGCGCACTTTTTTGTAATTAGGTCACCATTTTGGGCTTTATTTGCTAATGTCGAGTTCTAGCTGTGGGGTTTCTGTAGATAGCTACTGCCCAGCAGACGTCACACTGAAGTCATGCAAACTCGGCTGAGCAGTAGGACAATTCATCAATTGGCGAGTGCCACAGCTCGAATTTAATGGGTACTAACTGGATTAGCGATGTTGGCATAGTCCAAGATGTGAATTCATCCCACTTGAGGAAAAGTTCTAAAAGTAGAACTTTCCATCTGTTTCCCTGGCGATTAGAACTCTGCCCCAGATATATCTTATAAACCCAAACCCACAATGTCTACTATGGATTATGGAAAATCTAATCTTGGCTCTAAGATTCCAGCAAACAAAACAGTGTATAATGTTACATGATTGACAAATTATAGGGTCAATTTACAGTTTTATTTCATTGTTTTATTTATACATTTGATTTTCAATACAGGAAAAATTTTAATTACAGGACACGAGTAACAAGTTAATGGGCACATTACACCAAACATGGCTGAACAGAAACAGCACATGGAAGGCACATAACATTTCAAAACTTTCTCAAATTATAAAAAATTTTTATTTTTTTTACAGCGGATTTTGAGTTTGACTCTTGGGAAACTTCTCACAATGGAGGAGATAGTTGGGCCCTTGAATCAATTCCTGGAGACAACGGGCAAGATTTTCCAGAGGAAGATGTCAAGAAATACTTTGTTACGTCTTTTGAGTGGGTTATAGTCACTATTAAATACACGTACATTATACAACTACATCTTCCAAAACCAGACAAAACTCTTTCAATTGAAGGATTGCAGCAAGCTTTATGTCTATCCCATGCATGCTTAAACGCTTTTACTGCTAAACCTCCACTACTTCTGCTGGAAGGCTATTCCATGCATCCACTACCCTCTAAGTAAAGTAATACTATCATTAGTCCCTGGCCTTCTCTTATATCTAGGATAGCCTTATACCTATCCCATGCATGCTTAAACTCCTTCACTGTATTAACCTCTACCACTTCTACTGGAAGACTATTCCATGCATCCACTACCCTCTCAGTAATGTAATACTTTCATTAGTCCCTGACCTTATCTTATATCTAGGATAGCCTTATACCTATCCCACGCATGCTTAAACTCCTTCACTGTATTAACCTCTACCACTTCTACTGGAAGACTATTCCATACATCCACTACCCTCTCAGTAAGTAATACTTTCATTAGTCCCTGACCTTCTCTTATATCTAGGATAGCCTTATACCTATCCCATGCATGCTTAAACTCCTTCACTGTATTAACCTCTACCACTTCTACTGGAAGGCTATTCCATGCATCCACTACCCTCTCAGTAAAGCAATACTTCCTGATATTACTTTCTAACCTTTGCCCCTCTAATTTAAGACTAGGTTCTCTTGTTGTGGTAGTTTTTCTTCTTTTAATTATGCTTTCCTTTACTGTGTTGATACCTATTTTTAAATACAGAAAGAGGATAAGGGTAGCATTTATTGCAACCACTGAATTAAATACTCATACTAATCAGATTATATCTGATATATAACAGAGTTGTTGTTTTTTAAAGGACAATTGTTGGCGAAATGAGTTCTGTTAAATGAAAGATTTAATAGAAATACTTTAATAAAAGTATACAATTAAAGTATCTAATTGAGACGAATTTGCTCTGTTTAGCTATCTTGGATCAGATGGGTCAGGTCTTCCAGCCTCTAACCCAAGATTCTAACCAACATGTCTGCCCCCTGAGAGTTATTATATGCAAAATAGGGTTCAATAAGGTGCTTTCTCTAAATCCCATTAAAGCATTCCTATTTACCGTATATACTCGAGTATAAGCCGACCCGAATATAAGCCGAGGCACCTAATTTTACCACAAAGAACTGGGAAAAAATATTGACTCGAGTATAAGCCTAGGGTGGAAAATGAGGCAGCTACTGGTAAATATTGCCCCCAATATGCCATTTAATATGCCAGGATATTGCTCCAATATGCCAGGATATTGCCCCCAATATGCCAGGATATTGCCCCCAATATGCCAGGATATTGCCCCCAATATGCCAGGATATTGCCCCAATATGCCAGGATATTGCCCCCAATATGCCAGGATATTGCCTCAATATGCCAGGATATTGCCCCCAATATGCCAAGATATTGCCCCAATATGCCAGGATATTGCCCCCAATATGCCAGGATATTTCCCCCAATATGCCAGGATATTGCCCCCAATATGCCAGGATATTGCCCCCAATATGCCAGGATATTGCCCCTTAGTATGCTCGTTATGCCACCATCCTCCCCCAGCACTTACCTCGTTCCTGCTCTGTCCCCCGGTGCTCTGAAGCTGCGTGGGTGTGAGGGAAGCGGTGTGAGCTCCCCTCCAGCCGCGCGGTCAATAAAGTTTGTTTAAAAAAAACACACTTTATTGACCGCGCGGCTGGAGGGAAGCTCACAACGCTTCCCTCACAGCCACGCAGCTTCAGAGCACCGGGGGACAGAGAAGGAACGAGGTAAGTTTTAGATTTTTTTTTTCCCCCGACTGACTCGAGTATAAGCCGAGGGGGGCATTTTTCAGCACAAAAATTGTGCTGAAAAACTCGGCTTATACTCGAGTACGGTATATACGGTATATTGCCTGCATCTTGCAACAGAACTTATTTTTTTCTCCAACAATTGTAACAACTCAGTACAGTATCATTTGATTATTTTGAGTTAGATTTTCACACGGATTGTCTCTTTTACAAGTGAGGTCATACATAAAGCTCAGGCTTACGGCACGGTTCTAAGTGATAATCATTATTGACAGATATGATCTGTTTCAGGTGGTGCAGTAAATTCCAGATCATAGATCTTGTGAATGAAGGCTACTGGGAGGAGCTCTTGGACATTGATCAGCCAGACATTGTGGTCCGTGACTGGTAAGAATAAAATCTCCGTGAACGTTGCTGGTCTGATAATCTTCGTGGGCACTGGGAACGCAAAGTCACTTTCTTCCAATATGTGATAAATGCTAAAACTATAGAATCCAAGGACAAAACCAGATTTTATTTCTGCATTTCTGCCAAACGAATGTGTTTGACAAATTATCCGCTAATTCTCAAAACAAAAAATACATCCTTCTCACTAATAAAAGTTTGTTAGTACATAGTGAAGAATCAAAAAAAAAAAATCGCAATATTTGGTATGACTCTAGTGCCACGCTACTGTCAGGCCAGTATCAAATTGGCTGGAAGGCAATGGTAGGTCTATGAAGGCCATAGTATACATTCTTTTACAATTTTCTAAAATCTGCTCCTTAACCCCAGGATCTTGAATTGGCAGTACCCTTTCCCCTGACATCAAAGGCACCATCTTGGTTAACTCTTTACTCTAACTCCACCCACCTTTTGGCTTGCTACACCCACTGCCCCCCCCATCATTCGACGCTAGAAGACCATACACACAGTAACACAGTAATACATGTGGTGCACTTACCATGCAAACCAATAGAATGTTCAAACCAATTGCTCCACATTTCGAACTTTGGCCTGGGATTGCCCCAAATCGGACACTAATCTCTGTTCTCAATGCATGCGGGGGGGGTTTAGGTACGCAGCCCGGTCTGATGCAGGATGTTTGTATCAGCTCCACGTAAAGCTTCTTTCTGAAAACCAAGACATTATTACAGAATACAAGAGCGAAATGATCACCATTCCCCAGTTCAGTGATGCCAGCTGGAACCAGGTGAGAGAAAATTGCTTCAAATAATTCAGGGAATTTAGAACAGTTACTCCTGGTTCATTTTATGTATGTTGCATAGTTGCCAACTTCGGCCATGTTCCCAGGGACACATATTTGTTCCACATGCTGCAGACAGAGCATGCAAAGTACAGCCCGGCAGTATGTAGGATGGATATACGCACAGACACAATCCAATTAATTAATCATGGCAGGTCCTATGAGATCTCCACCCTGATTAATTAATTGGATTGTGTCTGTGCGTATATGCATCCTACATACTGCCGGGCTGCACTTTGCATGATCTTTCTGCAGCATGTGGAACAAATATGTGTCCCTGGAAACATGGCCGATGTTGGCAACTATGATGTTGTACAGGTTTCTAATATATGTGAAATGGGAGTCATTTTTACATTCAAATGTTTTTTCATTTTACATTAAAACAATAATTTCACTGGGCTTCTAAATTCAGTGGAATCCTATAAGGAGGGGCTCCGGAGGGGCTCCCTCCACCCCCCTCAGCTCACTCCCAATCAAATAAAATACAGCAATATATATCATTTATAGAAGGGTCTCTTGCAACCACTGACTCTAACGCTGTGCCCCAGCATTGATTTGTATAAATAACCCCCCCGTGATGCTTTGGAGGCTCCCGATGAGGTGGATACAGTAAATGTTCTTCTCTTTCCTTTCTCCCAATCACCAGATCAGCCACACCTTCTCCGGTTATGGTCCTGGGGTGCGCTTTGTCTGGTTCGAACACGGAGGACAGGACACCATTTTTTGGAAGGGTTGGTATGGCGTACGAGTGACTAACAGCAGCGTAACTGTCGAACCCTAACGTATCTCCACCTGCCAAGAGCACCGAGGACGAACTTTATACCCACAATCTGCAAGCATGTTAAAGCTCCAATGTAGCCAAGTGTGAAGCTGGAGATTGATAACTACCGACTGGTCAGGAGTAAAGGGTTGCCTACTTAAAGTGCTATTAAAGGTTCCTTTTTAACTTTTGCTTCAAAGCCTTGGGCCACATGCCCTGAGTAAACCCGGCCTGCATCTTTGCAGATACAAGTGGATTTACTCTGAGCTCTGCCTCTCAGCAGAGGCAGAGCTGATCTGGATGCTGGCGCTGTCAGTGGGCACTTATCCAATCAGAGAGGAGGCCCCCGCCCCACATGTTTGTCGGGGTCCATCAGGTGGACTCTTCACAGGAAACATCATGGCCGAGGCTGTCGCCCGACAGTTTCTCTCGTCTAGTGCAGAGGCGACCCAGTTAAAGTGCCCTCTGCTGGCATTCAAAAATTGGGATTTTCTTCTACACTGGCAGCAGGAGACTGTTGGGAATAACCTCATCCATGGTGCTTCCCAAGGCCGCAGGTCAGACCATAAACTGGCAAGTTAGTGGCAATTTAATACACTGGATTCCACAACTCTCGGTCCCCCCTCTACTGATTTATAGCTATTTTAGAGTAAAAACATACTGTGAAACAAATGCCTCTTCTAACTATATTCTGTAGACCTGGATTAAAAGTATAACCTGGTCTATTTAATTAAGTAAAATGTACAGTAAAGGCAAATGATAAAAGTATATTATTGTTCCTCTGTGCAAACAAACTCTTTGGCTCCCTGCTGAATGAGGGCCATATATATATATGCTATTATATATATAAATGTTAATATTCCAGTCTATACGCAGTTCCAGTATATACGCACAGACACAATCCAATTAATTAATCATGGCAGGTCCTATGAGATCTCCACCCTGATTAATTAATTGGATTGTGTCTGTGTATATATCCATCCTACATACTGCCGGGCTGCACTTTGCATGCTCTTTCTGCAGCATGTGGAACAAATATGTGTCCCTGGAAACATGGCCAATGTTGGCTTGTTAAAAGACAGGGGGCGTGTCTCGCAATGATGATGTCACAGGAAGGGGTGGGGATTAGAATGAGTGTCAGGTGACCTGTGCGGGGCGCATATAGAATATAGGCATAGCGTGACTCCCCCCCCCCCCGGGCCAGTCATTTTCTTCCCTATGTAACCACATGTCATCGGATTATTTATAATGGTTTATTCGAATTTAATGGCTTCACACTTAGAGTGTCAGAGAGTTGAGCGCTGCAGATAAAGCTAAAACAAAGTCTCTAATGCAGTGAGCAACCCTCTGGCCACCCAAGAGTTAAAATATAGAATTATATTACCCCTATATCCACCGCAGTGAATTGATCATGCATACTTGCCGAGATTTAAATATTTGTTGCCGGAGATACAGCGCTAAAAGGGGGCGTGGTTACATAACTACCCGCGGGAGACTGAGCTCCGGACTCCACCAGTGCAGATTAAGTGTCTCTGGAGCTCAGTTCTCCTCGTCTCAAGACATACACAGTTTAAACACAGTGCTGCTGGTGCAAGGTGCGTAGGCAGTTTTGATGCCGTGGACAGACAAAAATATGACAGAACACAACCCCCCCCAAAAAAATGGGGGGGCCTGCTGGCCTTCAGTCCTCCTCGAGCGGCGGCCGCGGAAGGGATTGAAAATGAATCCCAGTAAAATGAGTAGGAGGAGTGGAACGCAGCGGTTCTAATTGCCTGGGCCCCATTCTGTGGCCATCTGGTGAGAGAACCTCCAGGTGGGACCTGCACAGTTCTCAGGTGCTACACTATGAGTTATCTTCTCCTCTCTGGCCTGCATGTGCCCCTTACACCAAAGAGGATAAATCATTAAATCAGTCTGTGATCCAGTAACCCCCCCCCAAAGGCCAGGCTTTGTGTGTTTAATGTAATGATTCATTCCTTACGGGAAAGTGCAATAATTGTGTTCTCAGTAAAGCGTTACATTAATAAAACCAAGGCCAGTAAATCTGTGTTTTTCATTCTGCTCATGTGTTGTTGTGCATTGGGATTGAGGAGCAATCAGTGCATTTGTTCATCATTAAGCCTTCAGTGTATATTGTCAGGAGTGAGTACATGTTCAGGAATGGTGGTGTATATACATTACATCCACAGCTGGACATCATCGTGAAGCTGTAATGGTTTATACTCCAAATCCCAGCCCCTGAGCTTGACGCTATAAATTGGGGATCTTGGGAATGAAAATAATATGTGAACGACCTCCCCAAGAATAAACAAAAACAGGACAGGAGGACGTCTCTAACATAATCCACTCTGCAGAAGGGTTTCAGACACAGAACCAGGAGAGACCCAGGAACCAGCATAAGACACAGGCAAGTAACACTGGTTAGGAACACTGGTAAGGATACTGGTCAGAACACTGGTTAAGACACTGGCAAGGAACACTGGTTAGGATACTGGTCAGAAGACTGGTTAAGACACTGGCAAGGAACACTGGTTAGGACACTGGTCAGAACACTGGTTAGGACCACTGGTTAGGACCACTGGTTAGGACACTGGTTAGGAACACTGGTTAGGACACTGGTCAGAACACTGGTTAGGACACTGGTAAGCACCACTGGTTAGGACCACTGGTTAGGACACTGGTTAGGAACACTGGTTAGGGCACTGGTTAGGAACACTGGTTAGGGCACTGGTTAGGAACACTGGTTAGGAACACTGGCTAGGACACTGGTTAGGAACACTGGTTAGGACACTGGTTAGGAACACTGGTTAGGACACTGGTTAGGAACACTGGTTAGGACACTGGTAAGCACCACTGGTTAGGAACACTGGTTAGGACACTGGTTAGGAACACTGGTTAGGAACACTGGTTAGGACACTGGTTAGGAACACTGGTTAGGAACACTGGTTAGGAACACTGGTTAGGACACTGGTTAGGAACACTAGTTAGGACACTGGTTAGGAACACTGGTTAGGACACTGGTTAGGAACACTGGTTAGGACACTGGTTAGGAACACTGGTTAGGACACTGGTAAGCACCACTGGTTAGGAACACTGGTTAGGACACTGGTTAGGAACACTGGTTAGGAACACTGGTTAGGAACACTGGTTAGGACACTGGTTAGGAACACTAGTTAGGAACACTGGTTAGGAACACTGGTTAGGACACTGGTTAGGACACTGGTTAGGAACACTAGTTAGGGCACTGGTTAGGAACACTGGTTAGGACACTGGTTAGGAACACTGGTTAGGACACTGGTTAGGAACACTGGTTAGGACACCGGTTAGGAACACTGGTTAGGAACACTGGTTAGGAACACTGGTTAGGAACACTGGTTAGGAACACTGGGTGGGCTCCATTTATCAACATTTTCTTTACTGAAATGAACCCACAGATGAGCACTGTTTGAACCTTGTTGCCAACCATGTCGATTGTGTAACCAGTGATATAACTGCCATCATCCTCAGCCATCAACCCAGCCCGGGTGCCACAATAATATCTCTGTACTAAAGACCTTTTTAAAGCTGTGTTTTTGTTGCTTTCTAATCTGAGAGCGCGTTTGGTCCGGTGACCAGCAGATGGTGCTGTGGCTTCAGTTAAAGCATTTCCTTGCACTTTGAGCACATCGTCTCCAAATAACTCAGAATACACAATGGCATGGCAATACGCATGCAAGTCATGCATTAGTAGCCTCTTCCATGCCCAGTCTCTTGTACAACGGCCCCACAGGCCATCCAGTACTGAGCAGAGACATCCTTTGGACGTATGGCTGCTGTAGACTGCAACTCCCATGTTTCTCCGCGCCAGCACTGCCAGCATGTCCCCAAACTGGGATAGATATTTGAGATTGCTGTTAGCATACACAACGAGATTTATTTACTACAGTGAAACGTGCCAAAGGGACAGACGCAAATCAGGCTCGGTGGTGAAGATAGGCTGGAGAGTTCTTCCAACAAGAGGTGCAACTCAACAGCATGCATCAGCAAGCCCCGCCATCTGAATTGAGACCCCATTAAAATACTTGACATGGTGCTGGGGCTTGAACCAAAGTCTCAGCAATTGAGAGCTGATTGGGGGTCTCCTTGGGCAAACCTCTCGTTTACGAGAGACAGGCCAATAAAAACTTAACCCACGGTCAACATTAAGTCCTTAGAGGCAACAGCATGGCCGAAATTTATTTTTTAGGAAAATCCGGCCACCCTACTCATCTCTAGCTAGGTCTCTTAGAGACGTGAAATGTTTAATACGCGGTTTCCATCGAACACCAAGCTTGACATGTCTTCTCTCCCCTGATGCACAGATACTCACACAGCGTTGACTGTAAATTTGCAGCAGTGCCAAAAATGTTAATGGATGTTCCCTGTCTCGAGGAACATTATCCGCTAACTTTGGAATTTGCATATTTTGGGAACAAAGGCTGCAAGTTAAATGAAAGTTTAAGGCTTTCATGCTACATAAATCTGACTTATGGCCACTGTAAGATCATTATGAGGCTCATATCAGAGTCTATAATCGTATTTGGCAATGGATCTACGTCTGGCATATTCCCCAGATAGCCAGGGAGCGCACGCAGCAACGGCCAGGATCTTTTTTTTTCCTTTTGCACAAACAATTCGTTGATTCTGGGTTGTAAATGCGACCTAATCTGTTGTTAATAATGCAGTACAAGCCAGGATAATGAGCACAGGAGAGCGCTGCCCTTACTGGTGAGTGATAGGAAGCAAGGACAGCCGAATGGTTGTACCCACCTATAAATTAGTAATTAGCACTTGCGCTTTAACCGGAGGTCGAACAAAACATCTTTCGAAGATCCTTTATATCGCCTCCGTAACTCAGCGTCCGACATTCCAACGTCTCCAATGAACACAGAGGGAATTGTCATGGAGATAGGCAGGGAGGGTCAATAGGGAGCCAAAAAAGTCATCATGTTTATTCCAGAATGGGCATCACTCCCCCCTGCTCAGAGATGACAGGACCGGCCCAGTCACTTTATACCAATGATGTCTATGGACCTCATGTGAGATGAACATTCCACCTCACCGATTAGTTATACGTTGGGCAGGGGCAATCCTGGGGGGCTTCCCCTCCTTAGCAATTAGTTGCCTCTGTTCTGATTCTAACACTGTATCTGGAACATCTCAGTACTCATCTGGCGAGTATCACTTCCGAGGGGGCCTGATGATATATATATATTTATTTTTGGTCTGCAGGTCAACTTCAATATGTTCCCTATATCGGCATTGTTTTAAAAGCTCAATACTTATACCCGGGAACATTTGGGGCACAAGAGCCCACATATCGCCCCTTCTTTCTACCCGTCGGTGCTAAAAGCCACTATCAAAAGAATAACAGAGAGTGTACTCCGTCTATTTTGCTTTTATAATAGTTTCTTGGTGTGCCTGAGGTTTTTACACTAGATTGGTTTTGCAGCAATTATACATAAATTGGTAGCGCCAGTTATTCACTGTTTTCCCTTTCACTATTATACACTATCACCGTGTACATTCACTTTATCTTTTATTTCTAAAATTATAAAAGTGCCGCAATCACCATGGAAGCCAATTGAAGTTTCCTGCGTACTGTCCCACTTCTACTTCCAAATGGCTTTCGAGTAGGGTTGCCACCTGGCCAGTATTTTACCGCCAGGCCGGTAAAAAATGGGCATCAGGCCAATGTTAAGTCTATGAAGACAGTGGCAAAGCCGGTATTTTTCTGAAGAAAAGGTGGCAACCCTACCTTCGAGAAATGACCTTTTAAAGGGACTAAACCACTGGAATGAAGTGGCACCGTGAACGCAGCCTGACCTTGTGCATTTCATCTGAGCCTTTTCCGAGGTTGCGTTCCTGCACCTCGTCTAGCGGGTGGATCATTTTCATTGGGAAGGTAGATGGTTGGATGCGCTATCGTGTCCCGTGCTTCAGCAGGAGCCTTTAGAGCATAATTTGTTATGTAAAAAGCAGGTTTTCATTAATCTCTCTCCTCCCGTATTGCGTGGTTTGCCTTCCAGCTTAGAATATCTATTGGGATCGTTAAGATCCGATAAAGATTAATTACACCGTGATTATATAGAAGTTATATCTCCCTGTTGCTATTACAGGGCTGAAATAAAAAATAAATAAAAAAAATGATGTGCTTGAGCCTAACAGAGAAAGATTCCTTTCTAAATATAGTGGGGGGGACGGGGGATGGACGGGACGGGACTCATCGGTGTCATGTGATGTCATTGCAGAAGCACCATATTGCCCAAGTTGACCACGCAATGGAAGCTAAAGAAAGTTGTACCAAAGTTAGTTGAAATTCTTTGATTGGATGACATCAAAGGGGGGGCTCTGGGAACTTAGGAGGGGCAGGTCTTGGTTTTACCAACATTGCTAGATTTATGTCCCTGGTGCCTGTCATGGCTAACCTCGGCACTGCAGATGTTTGGGAACAACCCCCAAAAAATGACTGGGCATCATGGGATATGTGCAGATGTTAAGGTTAGCAGCCATTGACGTATGCAGGGTGACTTAAAAAGCCCCCCGGCCCCTAATATGCATTAAACAAAGCTCAGGAAGGACTTGTGGGCACAGTGCCCTGAAAGGAACAAGGGATGAGTAAATGCAGGTTTGGCTAAGTTAGGAATGTGACCCTTCATTCCACAAGGGACATAATACAACACACATTCTGATAATGCAATAAAACTGTATGACCGTGTTCATTACCAGCTATCCCATGAACAGTTCACATTAACACAGATCTATTTTTTTTATAACTGGAAATCGATACTGAGGGGCCCAAGGATCTGAATGGACACATCGTGGGCATCAATTTTGTGAGATTTAGGGAGGGGGGAAAAAAGGGGGAAATCAATAAAAAGAGCTGAGAAGGACTGAAATAAGGGCTGGAAATAAAGTGGAAAAGAAATAAGGGTGGTGCCAGGGGGTCCACAGCATCTCCCCCAAATATAATATCAGGTATGTTGGGCGTCAGGAAAAAAAATGTGTTTAAGCCTTGGCTCAGCCTTGCCCCCTCTATTGGGGAATAAAATCCTACACTAATCCATGTACGTACAATCTCTTCTCCTACTTCAAGGCCTGGGGTGGAATACATTCCCTGCCTGGTGCCACTGATAGCATCACCCACAATATATGTTTCCACTTTGAGATTAAAATAATCCCCGGGTAGGATGGAATCCCCCCGGGTAGGATGGAATCCCCCCGGGTAGGATGGAATCCCCCCCACCCGCCTCTCATTGAATAATTCATATGCTCCACAATCCCTGTCATTCCCTTCATACTGGGGCTGCTCTACATGTATATACAGTGTGTCATTTGTCATAGACAGGGGTACTAAATGGGCTTTAAGTTGTACCAAAAGCTTCAGGCAACCTATTATTGTACAATGTGCATCCCGAAGGCACGGGTAATGTGTGATCTCACCCTGTGCTTCACCAGCAGCTAGCTGTGGCTCCATTCTCAAATGATAAAAGAGAGGTTTGCTATGCGCTGGTGAGAGGCTCAGCCGGCTGATTAGTCTTTTGTAAAATCTGTTTGACCCTCAGGGTTGCAGGTTCAATTCCTGGCAGAGTCAGCTCAGTCCTTCATCCTTTCCAAGATCAATAAAATGAGTCCCATTATATTGGACAGTAGTAACATCCCCAGAATGTCTGAACATACCTGTCCTGATTAGATTCTTTGCTATTATGGGGCTGTCATCAAGTCATGCATTTATTGGTGAACTCATCTCCTTTACTATTGATTCCCTTTATGTATGTAAATGTTTCTATCATATCCCCCCTGTTACGTCTTTCCCCCAAGCTATACATGTTAAGATGCTGTAACCTTTCCTGGTAAGTTTTATCCTTCAACCCATGAACCAGTTTAGTAGCCCTTCTCTGAACTCTCTCCAAAGTATCAATATCCTTTTGAAGATACGGTCTCCAGTACTGCGCACAATACTCCAAGTGAGGTCTCATCGGTGCTCTGTACAATGGCATGAGCACTTCCCTCTTCCTACTGCTAATACCTCTCCCTATGCAACCAAGCATTCTGCTAATACCTGTCCCTATACAACCAAGCATTCTGCTAATACCTCTCCCTATACAACCAACCATTCTGCTAATACCGCTCCCTATGCAACCAAGCATTCTGCTAATACCTCTCCCTATACAACCAAGCATTCTGCTAATACCTCTCCCTATGCAACCAAGCATTTTGCTAATCCCTCTCCCTGTACAACCAAGCATTCTGTTAATACCGCTCCCTATACAACCAAGCATTTTGCTAATACCTCTCCCTATGCAACCAAGCATTCTGCTAATACCTATCCCTGTACAACCAAGCATTCTGTTAATACCGCTCCCTATACAACCAAGCATTCTGCTAATACCTCTCCCTATACAACCAAGCATTTTGCTAATACCTCTCCCTATACAAACAAGCATTCTGCTAATACCTCTCCCTATGCAACCAAGCATTCTGCTAATAACTATCCCTGTACAACCAAGCATTCTGTTAATACCTCTCCCTAAACAACCAACAATCTTGCCAATACCTCTCCCTTTACAACCAATGCAAGTGTGCCATGTTACATGGGGAGTAATGTGCCTGTGACTTCAAGGGGCCACCAAGCATCAGATCACCCCTAAACACTTGACTACCATGTATGTAAAGCACAGATAACAACAGGAAAACCCAAATTATGTAATCACACAAAGAATTAACATAAAGGGTTTGGAGCATTCATAACACCTGTCTGCAAGGAGTTAGTATGGCTTCCAATAGTCCACGGGGTCTAATGCTGGAAGCAAACATTGCGTTTCTTCCTTCGACCCCCATACAAAGCATTGCACTGTATGCTCCTTCTATGCAGAGCTCTATGTTGTCTCCATGAGGATTCCACCTTCTCGTCTGCACAGCATTACATTGCTTCCTTCTTATGTGCAGAGCATTATATTGCTTCCTTCTTATGTGCAGAGCATGACATTGCTTCCTTCTTATGTGCAGAGCATTACATTGCTTCCTTCTTATGTGCAGAGCATTACATTGCTTCCTTCTTATGTGCAGAGCATTATATTGCTTCCTTCTTATGTGCAGAGCATGACATTGCTTCCTTCTTATGTGCAGAGCATTATATTGCTTCCTTCTTATGTGCAGAGCATTACATTGCTTCCTTCTTATGTGCAGAGCATTGCATTGCTTCCTTCTTATGTGCAGAGCATGACATTGCTTCCTTCTTATGTGCAGAGCATGACATTGCTTCCTTCTTATGTGCAGAGCATTACATTGCTTCCTTCTTATGTGCAGAGCATTACATTGCTTCCTTCTCATGTGCAGAGCATTGCATTGCTTCCTTCTTATGTGCAGAGCATGACATTGCTTCCTTCTCATCTGCAGAGCATTACATTGCTTCCTTCTTATTTGCAGAGCATTACATTGCTTCCTTCTTATGTGCAGAGCATGACATTGCTTCCTTCTTATGTGCAGAGCATGACATTGCTTCCTTCTTATGTGCAGAGCATTACATTGCTTCCTTCTCATGTGCAGAGCATTGCATTGCTTCCTTCTCATGTGCAGAGCATTACATTGCTTCCTTCTTATGTGCAGAGCATGACATTGCTTCCTTCTTATGTGCAGAGCATTACATTGCTTCCTTCTTATGTGCAGAGCATTGCATTGCTTCCTTCTTATGTGCAGAGCATTACATTGCTTCCTTCTTATGTGCAGAGCATTACATTGCTTCCTTCTTATGTGCAGAGCATTACATTGCTTCTTTCTTATTTGCAGAGCATGACATTGCTTCCTTCTTATGTGCAGAGCATTACATTGCTTCCTTCTTATGTGCAGAGCATTGCATTGCTTCCTTCTCATGTGCAGAGCATTACAATGCTTCCTTCTTATGTGCAGAGCATTACATTGCTTCCTTCTTATGTGCAGAGCATTACATTGCTTCCTTCTTATGTGCAGAGCATTTCATTGCTTCCTTCTTATGTGCAGAGCATTACATTGCTTCCTTCTTATGTGCAGAGCATTACATTGCTTCTTTCTTATGTGCAGATCATTACATTGCTTCCTTCTTATGTGCAGAGCATTACATTGCTTCCTTCTTATGTGCAGAGCATTACATTGCTTCCTTCTTATGTGCAGAGCATTACATTGCTTCTTTCTCATGTGCAGATCATTACATTGCTTCCTTCTTATGTGCAGAGCATTACATTGCTTCCTTCTTATGTGCAGAGCATTACATTGCTTCTTTCTCATGTGCAGAGCATTACATTGCTTCCTTCTTATGTGCAGAGCATTGCATTGCTTCCTTCTTATGTGCAGAGCATTACATTGCTTCTTTCTCATGTGCAGAGCCTTACATTGCTTCCTTCTTATGTGCAGAGCATTACATTGCTTCCTTCTTATGTGCAGAGCATTACATTGCTTCCTTCTTATGTGCAGAGCATTACATTGCTTCCTTCTCATGTGCAGAGCATTGCATTGCTTCCTTCTTATGTGCAGAGCATTACATTGCTTCTTTCTCATGTGCAGAGCATTACATTGCTTCCTTCTTATGTGCAGAGCATTACATTGCTTCCTTCTTATGTGCAGAGCATTTCATTGATTCCTTCTTATGTGCAGAGCATTACATTGCTTCCTTCTTATGTGCAGAGCATTACATTGCTTCCTTCTCATGTGCAGAGCATTACATTGCTTCCTTCTCATGTTCAGAGCATTACATTGCTTCCTTCTCCTCTGCAGAGCATTACATTGCTTCCTTCTTATGTGCAGAGCATTACATTGCTTCCTTCTCCTCTGCAGAGCATTACATTGCT
This sequence comes from Pelodytes ibericus, assembly GCA_036172795.1. NCBI lineage: Eukaryota > Metazoa > Chordata > Amphibia > Anura > Pelodytidae > Pelodytes > Pelodytes ibericus. Next base: position 9,163,768 of record CM069866.1, on the reverse strand, counting down.
TCCTTCTTATGTGCAGAGCATTACATTGCTTCCTTCTCCTCTGCAGAGCATTACATTGCTTCCTTCTTATGTGCAGAGCATTACATTGCTTCCTTCTTATGTGCAGAGCACTACGTTACATCCTTCTGTGCAGAGCACTGCATCCTTCTCCGCTGCAGAGCGTCACGATGGCTCGGCGGGGTGAGTGCCACCTTCCTTCAGACCTGTTGTGGCAAGGATTCGGCAGGATAAAGATTCGCTTCCCGCGTTGTGCAGCCGGGGCGCCATGCAATTACAGATTTATTAAGAAATGCTCTATGTTCCTGTGGCGATAAATTCTTAATTGTCTGTCTGCACTTGGTCTTTGCGCCGCCCCCGGCCTCTGTGATATAACATGTGGCCCAGGATACATCTCAGCGTGAAAAAGATTTACAATTTGTCCCCCTCCCTGGTTATCAGGAGAGAGCAGGTCCTGTGGAATAAAGCTCGCTCGCCTTCTGTAAGCAAGGCGAGGACACATGTAAATGATCTAATCCCTTGTATCGGAATCTACAGCAAGCTCTATTGTTATATCCGTCGTTATCTTCTGTTATCCAGATTCATCTTTTGACAGGGACTCTCAGCATCACTCAGTAGTCGCTCTGTATCAGTACCAAGCATACTGGACCTGTCAAAAAAATGTGCACGCATCAGCTGTAAAGTAGGTTTATTTGCAATCTTTTACAGTACAATGCTTTCCAAGGACCAGGGAAGGAAAAACGCGTCAGCACTGGATAAATGAATGTCAGAGGCCACGTTTAGGAACACAGAAAATTCTCTGGGCTCCTAAAAATAGCTTGAACTTTGCCTCAAAAACATGCGGATAAGCGAGTTCCAGCAGGAGATCACCTGACATGGTTTGGCTCTGCACAATGTAGTGTTTAAAAAAATTCCCCTTCCTCTCACGTTCTAAATGACCTCAATGCCTTTATTATACAATACATCAACAGTGGCCCACTTGCAGATTTGAGACTACAGAGGCTTGCAGAGCAGCATGGGAGCTGTAGTCCTGAAGGAAGGGAAATCTACTTCTTTAATTCTTGGATGACTGAAGGTTGCTCTACTCCTGTGTAGCAGTACTGCAGTGTAGCAGTACTCCTGTGTAGCAGTACTCCTGTGTAGCCGTACTCCTGTGTAGCAGTACTCCTGTGTAGCAGTACTCCTGTGTAACAGTACTCCTGTGTCTCAGTACTCCTGTGTAACAGTACTCCTGTGTCTCAGTACTCCTGTGTAGCAGTACTCCTGTGTCTCAGTACTCCTGTGTAGCAGTACTCCTGTGTAGCAGTACTCCTCTGTAGCAGTACTCCTGTATAGCAGTACTCCTGTGTAGCAGTACTCCTCTGTAGCAGTACTCCTCTGTAGCAGAACTCCTGTGTAGCAGTACTCCTGTGTAGCAGTACTCCTCTGTAGCAGTACTCCTGTATAGCAGTACTCCTCTGTAGCAGTACTCCTGTGTAGCAGTACTCCTGTGTAGCAGTAATCCTCTGTAGCAGTACTCCTGTGTAGCAGTACTCCTGTGTAGCAGTACTCACTCCTGTGTTAAATTGTAAGGGTTTGATGAATGAATTGGCCGTTTTACATGGAGGCCGTTAGTGTACAGGTAAATTACCAATAGAAAGAAGGCAGTGGTTGGCAGCCTGCTTCGATTAAGGGGCTGCAGGTGCGAGACCCTCATGCTGCCAAGTTGTATCGGCTCCAAGAACCCAACGGTGCTGTATTTTGCAAATAAATAAAAATACATGTGTCTAGCAGGATAATTAGGAGATCACATATAATCCATTCTTAATCTTCATTAACCTAACATGGTAACCTAACATGGTAAGCAGGCACTCTATGGGGTCCCATCGACTAAAGGAGAGAAAGTGCTAAGGGAAATTTGTTCCAAGAACATTTCAAACAATGACCATGAACCTTTCCTCTAAATCCAGCACGAGAAGACTGAATAAACATTTTAGGGAAGCATGATGCTCCCAGAATTTTCATTGCTCCCAACGCATTCCTCAAATAGGAGGGCATACTGCTGCATCAGATATAGAGACTTTACCTGGGGTTTTCTTTATTGGACTCCATCCTGTGGACACAAACCTACAGGATGTGGGAGGTATGTACCAAAAAAAAGAAAGAAACCAAGACCTTTGTGAATAAAAAAAATACAATTAAGAATAAACTCTTAAAGGATCACTCCAGTCTGAAAATAAACCAGGACTGATAAATGCTGACACTTTAAAAAAATATATGCGTTTCGTTCCAATTCCAGCTTTTGTTTCATTTTTTTTTTTTGCAATGCCTAAGTTTGCATGCTCTCTCCTGGAGATTGACCAAGCCCACCATGATATTGGAAACTCAAGAAAAAAAAGACCTGTAGAAGGCAGATCTTGGAGTAGCAAAGATTTGAACATCTTTCCTAGTGAGGTTGTGTGGATAAAATCCATACTTTATAAAAGAAAATGGTTCATCTTGATGACCCAGGAAGAAATCTGGAATCCAGGATTTTGTACCCCTTCTATGTGTTATTTTTTTCTTTCTTATCATACCTCCCATCATGCCCCACCTACTATTTGTAATGGCGGAGCGGGGAGGAGTAGGGAGTCTTCACAAGAGCGGTATTTCTTCTCTCGTGGAGAATATACTCAGGACTGGGGTCTAGAGTTCTCGAGTCAGGACTCTCCCATTAAAAACAGGAATGATGGGATGTTTTTAAACCTAAATTTTTAGGTTCTACTGGTATTTTACTAGGAATTTTAACCAATGAGAACAATCATTTCAGCACAAGGCTACTAACAGAGGGGGAGACAGGCCTAGTTATATAAGATTCAGTGATCAGGTTTGCAAAAATGCAATTACAGCTTCTAATAATCAAAAGCAAAGAAGGTTAATTACATCCCAAATAACTCCATCATTAGCAGCTTTCTTCAACACACCACCTTCCCATCTACGAACAGCAGGTGGCGCTCCATCGACAGCGTACTGCCGGCACATTTTATTGTTGGAGCATCCAGCAGTTCCTTCCTTTTATATCTCTTGTGACATCTCTAATAAAAATCCATTTAAAAACCCTGATCACGATGTTATAACATGCTCTGCAGAGAAGATTTTTTTTTTAGGATAACGTGTGCTTTTCAAACACTATTATCCATCTCTACCGATTATTAACCCCCCCAAATATTTTACACAGCGAGGTTTGTGTATGGGATGTTCCTGGTTATTGTGTTGGGAATTACATACAAATGACTCACAAACAGTACACAATAACAATGACATTGTATCCGTATGACTAAAATACCTATAATATTTCCTTTATTCAAAAACAAACAAGAATAAGGACCAGTAATCGGGTTGGATAACTGTGTGAGTTAATTCTAGCAGAGCATGATCAACAATACTAGACTAACACATTTCGCATTACAAAATGTGCGAAACGCGTCATGTTTTTCCTTCTTGTCCTGCTCTGCTATGACCTGTGTGCACAACAATAAACTCTCAGTGTTAAGTATGGCACCTGGGGTTTACGTAAACATATTCTTTTCTGGTCCTGTTTTATTTCAGATGTATATATGGAGGATGATCGGTCCTCAGGGGTGAGCAGTATTCAGCATGCTGTCTTTGACTTTGGACTGCACCAAGGAGACTTTGGTCATTGTTTCTTTTAATTTCTCGTATTCTAAGCCATTTGCTTGTGATACATAATGATGAGACATTTTGTAGTGCAGCCTTTTTAAACATACTTATTATAGTACACCCAATCTGTAGACGTAGAAGCATTAAACCTTATTACCTCCAAGTCAGAAGCCATTTCCTGCTGTGCTGATGGCTGACATATTGAATAAGCTTTGCCTCAGCTGCGGATCAGATTGATGTGCCGGGTAATCCACAATCATTAGTTTGAAATGGAGATGCCTCCCACCCTACTCATTTCGCACTTATGCCTTCAACAAGGATCATTTTGTGGTAATCACAAATTAGTGATCGTTAAGTGCTGTTACATTCATGGAAATTGGTACTAATTTGATTTTAAAAAAAAATATTGAGGCTAGACATATACATTTTAAATCCACTATTTGCTTAAGTCTATGCATTTGCTTTCAAAAATTCCTATGAAAAATACAAATCATTTACTGTAAACACTATTGAGGTACCATTTATGCAACCAAATCTGCCAAAATATAACCAGCTTGCAAGCCATGGAGGCCAATTTACCACAATTCTACCAAATCTTTCAGCTTCACTACCCACAGCCTATCTGACGGATATCAATACCCATTAATACAAATTAGTTACTTTATTACAGATAGTCTTATTAAAATAACAATAATTAGTTTTGCTTTATATTTCCCAAGATTAGATGCTTAGTCATAGTTACAGGGAAGGCTATAACCAAGAACATTATAGTGCGAAATGCGTGGGCAAAGGTTGCTTTTTCTCAGTACACTTCCCACATACATTTTTTTTTAAACTTTTAATGACACCAAAGTGTCTTTATTTAAAACTGCTGGTTTTAGTGTCTATAGGCATGTGTGATGTAGTCAGAGAGTATGTGATCAAGAAAGTAGGTAAAAGGAAGCAATTAATATTAATAGCCCTCAATTGGTTTACAGGTAGAGTACAGTCATTATTATATATCATAAGCACTACACTTTTGTGGGCAACTCAGGTTAAGAAATCTAAAGTGCAAATGAAAGTGAAAGAGATTTGTAAAAGTATTGCTGTGGAGCTTTTCACATCATATTTTTATTGATCCGTCGTTCCCCCTTCTATCGCTGAAGGCAAGATATGATACAAGCTTCTGCGAAAACGATCTCGGAATGAACATAACAGATTGTAACATATAGGAAATCAACACCAAGGTCTAATACCAAGATGATATTGTAATGAACGGGGACTTTGTGTGCTCGGAGCCAGAGCCGGTGATCATTAAGAGATGATAAGAAACTCGTAAATGGGTATTAAAAACGGTTGGATGTGAGAGAGGGAAAGGGATGTTAAAAGGGAAGCCATTTAAATATAGGCAATCAATTCAGGGGGTGTAATTTTTTTTTTTTTTACATTTTAAACAGTAACCATTTATTTTTGGAATTCCAGTAAGTAATATATGATGAATGCTATCCTTTGTACATTATTACTGTATTGTTGATGGAAAGAAGAGATTGGTGAACATTTGTACAGTATTGACTTAAAGGGACAGTCTAGTCCCCAATCTCACTTTGGGGCAAGATAAAGATCACTGCTTGTATAGTGCACAGATGTGAGGTAGTGAGGTAGTGTGAGGAGACCAAGGGGACATTCTGAACACTGGACACTTTTTCATAATCTGCACTGTTTTTAATTCTGAGAAGAATCCTGTGATTTTAAGTGTAAGGCTTTACTATGTGTTTGTAAGTGTATAATAAACATTTCTATACTGACATCCCTGCTCTCTTCCCCATGTGTACACATATATGATTCTTGGATCTTCGAGCTGTGAGCTGTCAATGGTGTCCTATCATCTGTCACCCGCTTCTGGGCTCCCTTATGCTGATACTCCTGAGCAGATTACTGCTCTAACAGTGAGTGGTCACTTCTCAGATTCCATTGTATATTTTCACTTTTAAGCTGATATACTACACTATATTTTATTATTATTTTTTATTGTTTTTCCCTTTGGATAACACCTGTATAAGCTTTACTTACTGAAAAGGGTAAATATTTAGTGTGATTAGTGTTGGTTTTGATATTTCGTTTACACTTGTTTGCTAGGAGTGAAACACTAGCTGTGTCTAGGTGCTGCTCACTCCACCACATATAGGCGCAGTATATTATATATATTTTTGGCCTACTGTGACTGATCAATACTATTTGCGTCTTAATAAGTTCTCTCCTCCGAGTCAAGTTGATCCCTTTATTGGCTAACTGTGTAGGTTTAGAGTGCAAGCTTTCAAGACCTCTCAGATCTCTTCATCAGGCATGTTGACAAAGACTATGGAATGTCTCTTAAATGGTACTTTGCTAAAGCTAGCAGCAAGGAGAGAGTAGTTGGATGATCTCTCACACTCTTTCCCTGCATGCTGTCTAGTCCAGCATGCAGGAAGTAACATCCACAGCCATTTGCTGCCGGATCCGATGGAAAAAGTCAGACACAGGCACAGGCAATCTGTTTAGACACTAAAATGGCTCAGGCAAGTTGGGGACAAAGAAGGCACAGAGAGGCTGTTTGGTGGGGACTAAGATGTTATAGTGAAGCTGTTTCCGGGGCTAAGATGGCACAGAGAGACTTATTTGTGGGCTAAGAGAGTACAGAGAGGCTGGGAGCAAATACGGCATAGGGATGCTGTTTAGGGGCTGAGATGACAAAGAGAGGCTGGTCCAAAGCCTGGTTGAGCAATTTTTGCACCAGAGCCCTGTGCTTCCTAGTTACGCCCCTCCTCACAATATATTCTTTGTTAATTATCTGCACGATGTTTTCATGACATTTGTGCAAATTTGGAGGACATATCGGGTCTAAAGCAATGAATTAGAATAAAAACTAAACAAAAAAAACCTCATCATTTCATATGAATTTAAATTGTAATACATATGTAATCACTGCCGCCGTAAAGGAATTAATATTTATAATTCAGAAAACACATTTTTTTTTCTTTTTTGCAAAACGCAATTATGTTTCTCATTTACGATGAGCGAAGCCATCGCTGGGCAAGGCACCTTGTATTCATTTCATGTTTCCCTTGTCCATTTAAACTTATGTTTCTGCTCAGAAGAAACGAACAATCTTAACCATCCTGTGTATTCAGCATAATGCAGGTGTAATTGATATTCACCTTGCAAATTACAAATTTATATTTTGAATAATTTCCATTCGTTCGCATGCTCTGAGGGGCTCTTTGCCAATTCCCTGCCCCTTTAGAAAGCTGATGATATAATGCATATTTGCCGCTCGTTGAAAAAAAAAAGAAAGGAAGAAAGAAAACAGGTTACAATCTCATTTTTTCCACTTACCTGAATATAAATTGGAACAGCTAAGATCAAAATTGCCTGTTCCTCCATGACATTAATTTAGAACTGTGGGTTAGCCTTTATCTCAGGCATATTGTCTGGCTTTATGAGTTCACAGTTTTTAACCAGTCAGATGAAAGCTAATTTATGGATGTCTCTATTATCTCCCCCCTTCCCACGTGAGATTGCATATAATCTTAATAAATAAAATAAACGTGTATTGCTCCAAAAGTGTACAGAACTAGGAGAATGGAAGAAAGACATTAACCAGGCCTAGGTCGGCAGACTGGAGGGGGGCTCCAAGATACTGGAGGGGGGCCATCGCAGAGCCAGCAATATGAATGTTTTTGGTACATAGACACCCTCAAGATCACCTCCGCTAGATCACCAGGGAGCAATCTGGTGCAAAGGGAAGGAGGGGGAAATATGGGGCAGCATAGAGGGAAGTGGGTGGCAATCTGGTGTAAGGAAGGTTTGCCCAGGAAGGAATGCAACCTGGAGAGGAAGAGGTTTGACCATTGAAGGTTGGAGTACGATTAGCTCAGTCCGGCCTTGGGCAGCAAAAAACTTAAATACACCACCGCGAACCTTCGACGCACAGTGTGGTGCGCATGCTTTGAAAGGTTCTGCAATATGTGTTTTAATTCGGCAAGGGATCAGGGCCAGACAGGAAATCTGACTGGTATACGCCCCACTGACTGACATTGTGATGAGAGAGATTTTAATCTCATGCAAACTCATTCAGCATATTTCTTAAAAATAAAAAAAAATGCAACTTACACCACAGTAGCTGACCTCCAACAGGTATCCGATGTCTGACCACAGACAAAAAAAACAAGTCCCGTTTTTATTATGATGAGAGTTTGCGCTCCCGGGCTGACTGCATTCGTTACGTTACCGGATTACATCCAGCATAAATGACATGGGAGTGCCAGGAAAACCAATCCTCTCTTAGGATAGTTGCCCTAGGCACTATCCCAATACAATTTTTATAAATGGGAATTGTATGGGAGCTACCTGTTCCTTCAGCCTGTCTCCAAGGATTAAATTTCGATCGAACAATTCAAAGACCCCCAAGTCTGGTAAACGTCTATAGCTACTTTGCGCCTTTGATTCCTTTACAGGCATTTATAGACTATTGGCCATGCCAAACCATCAGGGCCTCCCGGCACTACCTGTCTATACCGGCGTAATTTGTTTGCAAAGATGTCTATCCAAGGTCTTTCAGAGATATGTATCAGGACGGGTAGATTGTTATAGGTTGAGTTAGTTACAGAGATGCGGCTGCTTTTTTTTTTTTGATCAATAGCTAATTGTTGAAGATTACACCGGCCACTGTCCGTAGACGTCTCTCCGAGATGACACGTTCCCCGCTGTAACAAGGCTTTCATATTTACTGCTCAGACAACGATGAAGAACTCTTTATGGTTCCAATTAAATTCCCAACAAGCTGCATCACCATTATACTTTCTGTAAGAGCGTTACTTAGATTAACATCCCGCGGTACGTGCCTGGCATTGAAATCCCCAATTACCCCCCCCCAGTGCGTCAGCGTGTTTGTAATGCAAGGGAGAACTTTCATTTATATTCCTATTTTTTGCGCATCCTATAGTTTGAAACAGCTGCTGTCTAATCAATAGTCCTACACATTTCTACACCTAGGAAATGCCCCCCCCCCCCCCCACTTCAATGGAATCGGCTGTTACCTTGTATCAAGGTGGTTAGGTTGTGTGAAATTCCTAAAGTAGCAAACAGAAGCCGGGCTCCCCTCCTCTCATGCTCGAATCACAAGGCAAGGAACTTGATGGCTAGATGCGTCTGGTTAAGGGGTGCTCCGAGTGTGGTTCGTCTAGTTTCAGAGTGTTGAGTTAGTAGATTTTTTTGTTTTGTTTTGTTGCTGTGGTTAGGTTATAGCTCTGATGGAGCTATTCACTAAAAGGCGAGATGAGGGGGGTTGAGGTGTTTGCTTAGCAAACTCACCAGGTTTGTCCTGGCAGAAATGCATAGCTAAACTGGTGAGATGACATGTTCATCTCCCCTCATCTCACCTCATCTCACCTCATCTCCCCTCATCTCACCTCATCTCCCCTCATCTCCACTCATCTCCCCTCATCTCCCCTCATCTCCCCTCATCTCATCTCATCTCACCTCAACTCCCCTCATCTCACCTCATCTCAGCTCATCTCACCTCATCTCCACTCATCTCACCTCATCTCATCTCACCTCATCTCACCTCATCTCACCTCATCTCAGCTCATCTCCCCTCATCTCACCTCATCTCACCTCATCTCCACTCAGCTCACCTCATCTCACCTCCGCTTACCTCATCTCACCTCATCTCCACTCATCTCACCTCATCTCACCTCATCTCACCTCATCTCACCTCATCTCCCCTCATCTCACCTCAGCTCCCTTTATCCCACCTCAACTCCCCTTAGTGAATAGCCCCCCTCAGAAAATGGGCCTATTAGAGTTTCTGTTACCCCCGTTGGCTCAGACTGACATACTGATCATGACTTTATTGTATTCTTTACTATCCACATTTGGAACGGTCACCCATCTTTCTACTAAATGTATAACAATGTTCATGCCGTCAAAGAAGCATAGGTAGCGAAATGCGTCAGGCTTTTTTTCATCTGGCCTATATGTGCGACGCACAGTTATCCCTATCCAAACAAAAGAACATTTTATTACTGATCTCTAGAGAAGGTATCATTTACCTTTGCTTTATGTGTTTTATCAGTTCCTGATTTTTTTTCATTTTCCAGATTTGGATATCATTGTAATAACAACCCTTTGAGTTAATTATTTTAATTACATTGCACAAAGGCCTCCTGAAACTCGTAACACGATTTATATTACACGTGTGGATGGGGTGGTTGCGTTGGGGGAGGGGGATTCTTTCCATAGGTTTTATTATCTTTAACACTCCAGAAGATGAATGAACCTATTGTAAGGGTTAGATATACAGAGCAGGCTGATTGATAGACAGCGGACTCATTCTCCTCGTCTTCGTTCATTAAATCCTTGCTCAGACACTATGCTCATGTCAGAATTTGCGCTCGTGTCATTTTGTCTAATGTCCTGTCCAATTTCTTTTTGGATGGGAGGTCAAGAGTATTAATAAAACTTGTCTTCTTTGCATTTCAAGATAATGTGACACTTTGGTGCCTCTGTCGTTAGCAGATAATCAATTAAACCCACGAATCAATTCAGCGCCTGCATTAGCGATTATTCGGACTCTCTGTTTGGGAGATGAGGCACCTTTAACATGTGTATAATAGACTGCTCCAACACACATGAATGAATACAAATACAATAAAGTGAACATGTGCGCTAGTGACCAACACTAGAGAAAAAAGAGCATTACCCTTTTCTATGAGACGAAATGCTCAGATATTATGCAAAGGGAAAAACAAAAACAATAATAGTGGAGTATATCAGTGCAATGGTATAATAGTGCAAAGTGCATAAATGGTACACTCACATTTACATGAGCAATACCCTGCTCAAGATAAATAGCGTGGGTGAGCTCAGATAAGAGCAGGTAGATCTTGTAAACCAGCTCCAGAGGCAGCCCAGATATCCAGATCACATGGTAAGGAGAAGGCAGTATTTTAATATAAGCAATAAAACCAACAAACAATAAGATCTTACATTTAAAAACGTTTTAAAAGTCCCAGATGCTTGTCCATAAAACCAATAGTGTTGTCTGTGCACTCCTCTCCTCTCACACAACGCGTTTCCTCTCTTGTTGATACTTTTTTAAATGTAAGATCTTACTGTTTGTTGGTTTTATTGCTTATATTAAAATACTTACTTGTGCAATCCTGCCTTCTCCTTCCCATGTGATCTGGATATCTGGGCTGCCTCTGGAGCTGGTTTACAAGATCTACCTGCTCTTATCTGAGCTCACCCACGCTATTTATCTTGAGCAGGGTATTGCTCATGTAAATGTGAGTGTACCATTTATGCACTTTGCACTATTATACCATTGCACTGATATACTACACTATTATTGTTTTTGTTTTTTTCCCTTTGCATAATATCTGAGCATTTCGTCTCATAGAAAAGGGTAATGCTCTTTTTTCTCTAGTGTTGGTCACTAGCGCACATGTTCACTTTATTGTATTTGTTTTCACTGGTTTTCTAGGAGTGAGACACTAGCTGTGCACAAGTGCTAGCTTACTCCATCACAGTTATTGGCGCAGTATACTGTATTGTTTGTTTATTACACATGAATGAATGTCTTTGACTCCCTTCAATGACTATGATTCTGTTCCACCTGCCCTGACCTTGGCTCTGGTCTGGGGCCACTATCCAATTCCACATGCCCCAACCTTGGCTCTGGTCTGTGGCCACTATCCAATTCCACATGCCCCAACCTTGGCTCTGGTCTAAGACTTGTTCTTCGTGCCACGGATATATTGCTAACGTTTTAAATTGCTATAGAGTTTAAATGTTGGTCAGAAGAATACATTGAAGGGTCCCCTCCATAAAGAAAGAATTGCCGGTAATTGAGAAGGGAATTTCAAACTTCAGGCCATAGTAGCTGAGCTAGAAAATTTCTCCCATCCAGCTGCATTGGAAAAATATTCGGCTACTTTGGCTTTAAATTTGAAACTTCTCGTCTCAATTCCCTGCGATCCTCTCTTTCTTGAGTATCAGAATCAGCCGCTTCCTTACGGCAAAAAATTAAATAAAAGAAAGAGCAATTTTTTATCTTTATAACAAGGAAAATGGTAAACAATTAGGGCTGAACTTTTTGGCGTAGCTAATGATGACAATTAATAATACAGCAAATGACTAATGTACTAGAAAATACAGTTATTTCAGATCTCTACTGAGAGTAACTGTCCAATTAAACATTGTATCACACTCCACTGTGTGCACCAGCTAATACATTGATTATAATATGTGTATTACGGGGATTCTCAGAATCTAGACTGCAATTCTAAACCTCATATATAAACAGAGGGTTAAGGTATAAGAAAGCAGTACAGACAGCAGGAACAGGCTCTTGGTCGCCTTGGTGATTGCTCCCATTTTGGGATTTGGGTACAGACAGCCTCTAGTCTGGGAAAGATAACAGATAGGAACCTTTTTGTCATTTTGTGTCTATAGTAACCAGGATGGACAGTGTTTGCAGGTATCGCACCGAGGTCTGCAGAGCTGTGTCTTGATACATAGAGGGCAATGTACTAAACATGTGCTGTGGGGAAAAAAGTAGGTAAAACATGCGTAAGGAGCAATTTGCGACTATTTTAACATTCTGCGCTTTTTTCCCCGATTTGCGCCTCTTCCAGGTATTTTTAATTAGCGTGTATTTTTCCGGTTGAGCTAATAAATTGCGATTAGATTTGCGCACACTAAAGAGTTTTGCGAATATTTTGTGCAAAATAATTCTTATTTGCGTATGAAAATTACACCGGCTTTTAGTGAGCGCTATCAAAAGAGGTAGAAAAAATATTCGCAAAATTGCCTGTTTTTATTCGCAATTTGCTCGTATGTACTATCGGAGTGTTCAATGTTTAGTACATTGCAATAGGCGCAAAGAGCAAAAATAGTTTTGCACATAAAATATATTTTAGCGTTTTTTTTTTAGTACAATGCCTCTCATTGTGTGTTATTTATAGATGTCATTCATGAATGAGTCACCATGGAAAACAATTGGTAAACACAGTCAAGGATTTTAAGCATGCGTGGGATAGACACAAGGCTATCCTAGCTATAAGACCAGGAACGGGGGACTAATAAAAGTACTCAAAAAAAATTGGGCAGACTAGATGGACCGAATGGTTCTTATCTGCCGACACATTCTATGTTTCTAATGCAGTGTTCTTGACGATGGTTCCACTTCTACTTGGCCCCATCATTGACTTATCAGAATAACCCCCCAAAACCCTCCTTGTTTTCTTTTTAATCTCCAAACCAGAACTCTTCTTGTCCTAGCACTTCTCAGGATTTTCTGGAAAGCATCCCCTAAGTCTAAGTGTTCCCCACTAAATATATATTTTTTATTTTTGGAATCTGGCCAATAAGTTGGAATAACACGTCTTAGATGAACACAGGGACCACCTGTAGAGAAGGGGTATGAGAGACCTGTTACCCAGACAGCATTATACAGACAGGCTGGTAAAAAAAAAAATGTTGTGGTCAGTCTATGCTGGTGATATGATAAGTGGTATTTTTTCGAAGGAAATGTGGCTAGCTACTTGCCACTCGTGGTCTACTGGAAAGGCCATAGGGGTGCACCCTATCCCTCTGTAATGAGAGTGTATTCTGTTTTAGGCAAGGAAAGATATAACCCAGGAATATCATTCTTTCTTGTATTTTTTCTTGCAGAGTGTATACTGTTTATTATATATTATATATGGATGTGACCTCCACAGCCAGTTCCTTTGCTCATTCCCCAGTTGCTGCCCAGTGTGCAAACATCATATTATTTATTATTATTTTTCTGGATCTTGTAAAGCAGTATGCATGCGGAATTAGTGTGAAATAGGGATGAATATTCTTATCGTCGGAGACCCCTCAAGAAATCTCAGAGTACAAAGGCATCATCAGCCCGTGCATTTGGCAGAGCCGTTACTTACAGAGAGCAAAGCCATTTAATTGCATCAAAAGAAACTGCCTCTCGCTGCTAGCACTGATACCGATGGCAGCTGGTGTTCCAATTATCCTGGGCAGGTTACAGTGGCAGGAAATCGAGGGTGCAGCTTTCATCAACTAATGTTTGTTGTTTGGAGTTTATTGTAGATCAACCAAAATACCCTCTAAATAAGGATTTTTTTTTAAAGAAATGAATACTAATGAATGGCTCTTCTCTTGATCCTCTACCCTACATCAGGTATTCCTTTGTTTGGGGGCATTTAGGTTAATAGGAGTAGTTGAGATTTTGATTCCTGCCTAGTCAGGTCAAAGTACCATCAAAAGAAAAATGGTGGATTGACGTCAGCTCCTCCCCTTTCTATGACTCTAGCACCGTAGCCTGTCTATTAGGCTTCCATGCTACCTGAATGGCCAGCTTGACATCAGGGCAGTTTCCCTACCTGGTCTAAGGTAAGTCTAATATTGTCCTTTAGCAGTTTCCTTCTCCCCATGAGGACTCATTTTGAAAACCCAGCATTATAAATAGCAATAAAGTTATTAAAATTCTTTGTAACATACAGGGGGGTCATGTATAAACACGGCACATACGCAGATGGCGCCAAATACAACAAATTTGGGGAGTCTGCTCTGCCTCTACTGAATACATAGATTTGGGTTGTGTTGGCACGCATTGCGCCATATTTGTATAAAAAAATTAGGTGCTGAAAATCATCTTATTTGTGTTGGGGAACCTCTGCCAAACACTGCAATCACCATAATACATAACAAACCGCGACTGAGCCTTTTTATATAAACTTTGCAGTGTGGAAGTATTTATACATAACCCCCATAGGGTATAGAATGTAGACATTCGGTCCAATAGCTGTCCCGGTGTGGCCAATATCTTCCCCGTTACTCTTGAGCATCTTTGTTGAAGATAACGCACTGGGCTGTAATTGCTCCCAAGGATTTCCTCCATGTTTTGATACGAGTGGACCCTGTCAGCTTCGAACCAACGTTTGTCTTTGTGAATAACCCCCTTAGTGATATCACAGACTGCGATTTGTGATTGCCATTGGCGTGTGTTTGTTGTGTAATAGATGGGCAGGTAATTCCCTTTGCTACGGTTGTGGTGGCAGTAATGGCATCAAACAATTACAAATACACAAAAAAGTGATATGGCTGGTGCGCTACAGAGACCAGCACCAGAAATAAGCAGAAAATAAGCAAAAAAGAATTGCCTGAGACAACAGACATAGTGTAATACTGTGAATAAGGTAGGGGGGGTTACTGGTTGCACAAATATTTGAAGTACCGTATATACTCGAGTATAAGCCGAGTTTTTCAGCACAATTTTTGTGCTGAAAAATGCCCCCCTCGGCTTATACTCGAGTCAGTGGGGGAAAAAAAAAAAATCTAAAACTTACCTGCTCTGTCCCCCGGTGCTCTGAAGCTGCGTGGCTGTGAGGGAAGCGTTGTGAGCTCCCCTCCAGCCGCGCGGTCAATAAAGTGTGTTTTTTTTAAATAAACTTTATTGACCGCGTGGCTGGAGGGGAGCTCACAACGCTTCCCTCACAGCCACGCAGCTTCAGAGCATCGGGAGACAGAGCAGGAACGAGGTAAGTGCTGGGGTCTGGGGGAGGAGGGTGGCATAACGAGCATACTAAGGGGCAATATCCTGGCATATTGGGGGCAATATCCTGGCATATTGGGGGCAATATCCTGGCATATTGGGGCAATATCCTGGCATATTGGGGGAAATATCCTGGCATATTGGGGGCAATATCCTGGCATATTGGGGGAAATATCCTGGCATATTGGGGCAATATCCTGGCATATTGGGGGAAATATCCTGGCATATTGGGGCAATATCCTGGCATATTGGGGGAAATATCCTGGCATATTGGGGGCAATATCCTGGCATATTGGGGGCAATATCCTGGCCTATTGGGGGCAATATCCTGGCATATTGGGGCAATATCCTGGCATATTAAATGGCATATTGGGGGCAATATTTACCAGTAGCTGCCTCATTTTCCACCCTAGGCTTATACTCGAGTCAATATTTTTCCCAGTTCTTTGTGGTAAAATTAGGTGCCTCGGCTTATATTCGGCTCGGCTTATACTCGAGTATATACGGTATATAGGCTCTTCGTAAAAAGTGCTGCTTGTAATTCCAAGTAAACGTCTCCCTTCCCTTGGCTCTCCGATAAGTGTAAACAGAGAAATACACAGGAGCAGGGGGTGAGTAAAAACAAACAGCATACAGTTTCATATAGAAATAGTAAATTCTTACATGTGGTTACTGGAACTTCAGCATGCAATCTTTACAACAGCAGCAAGTACAGCAACAGATAGCAGCAAAAATAGCAGCAAATTGGACGGACAAAACAAATAAATATAAGAACATATATTTAAAAAATGTCCCGATGTAAATAGATCCAGGAGATAAATTGAAAAAAAAAAAAAAAACTGCAAATAAACTGGCCGCGCTACGCGTTTCGCCCTCTCCGAGCTTCCTTCTGGCTCAGGCGGTGAAATGCGCAAACTGGTAAAGATAACGTTTTCTCTTCATAATCTATCTGCTATTGTCTAGGATGAAAGAGTGCCTAGATCTCCGAGCTATATTGACTTCTGCTGTTAAATATACAAATCAAGCTGGTATTCATTTCAATCATGTTAAAGGAAAAATGTCACTGCTGGCTTCATCATCCTCGACTGAGCCAGAATACGTCTAGAGACAGCCGTCTGCCAATTCCTGGAGATTTTGGCAAGTGTGCATTTTTTGGGATAATACTGTTATTCTGACATTTCCAGAGACATCTGTTATATTAATTATCCTTACCCTAATTGTTACAAACCATTTCCCCGAATGAAAAGGTTTTTGGTTCCTCAAACAGTGAACACCACCCCCGGGGGACACCATGATATTAGGAGATTTATTGTGTGCGTGTGATCTAGATGCAAGAGAAACTTAATCAACAGACTCAGAAAATAACATCAGTAGCCAAACAAGAGAAATGACATTGCAACTGAAATACACCAAGTGAAACTGAACCTCCGGAATCTAGTCTGTGGGTAGCATTGCAGTCGATTTAACTGATGACGAGAAGATGGAGGTCTGTGACACAGCTTCTTTTAGGGTACCTAAGGTTTAGGTGATCGAAAGTGAAAAAATTAATTTTTTTTTTGTAAAATCCGAGCTAGTTTGGTTTCATTTTAGCCAGGGTTGGGACTTGCCATACAGTGAAGTACTTTATTAGGTTACAACCCACATGCTTCTGTTCCCTTTCTGTCTTTGCTTTCCTGTTTATGTTTTATCCATGTTCCTGACAACCTTCTTGTGTCCTGCCGTGAATTCTGAGAACCTGTTGGGGGCTATCCTCCACCCTGTTAAGAGGCTGTCTATCCTGAACCCTGTTAATAGCCATGCCCTACCAGAGGGATATGCCCTGTCCTATGACCTACCAGAGGGCTATCCCTTGGCCTATGCCCTATCAGAGGGCTGTCCCCTGGCCTATGCCCTATCAGAGGGCTATCCCCTGGCCAAAGCCCTACCAAAGGGTTTCCCCAAGCCATGCCCTATTTTAGGGACTTGCCCGATTGTGAGGTACCTTGACGCTGGTTGGCAAGCTTATTCATTATTTGGTCATTAGGTGTAACTAAATCCTCACCATCCCATCTCAGAGTATTAGGCTAGTTCCTGTATTTATGTCTCTATGTTTCTATATTCCTTTATCATCTGAAGCACCTGAGGATTCCAGGATGTCTGAGCCTGAGGCTTCCAGGAGAAGTGGTAGAGGTTAACACAGTAAAGTCGTTTAAACATGCGTTGGACAGAAATAAGGCTATCCTAGATTTAAGATAATACCAGGGACTAATAAAAGTATTTAGAACATTGGGCAGACTAGATGGACCCAATGGTTCTTATCTCCCGACACATTCTATGTTTAGGTGATTTTTTATTCGCTACTTTAACTGTTTAGAAAAAGGTTTTATCTGAAAGAACCTCCGCTGAGATGAGTCCATATGGCACCAGGATAATTTGTTTTTTAGTACATATCAAATAAATGTAAGAAACATTTAAACATAACTACAGTGAACACGGAGCTCCATAGATTTCTATTCTTCCAGATGATACTTAACTGTAAAGTGTATATAAAAAAAAAAACCCAAAATAAAATAACCTTAGTTCTGTTTGTTAAACCTTGATTCTTTTCCATTCTAATCCAAGCATTACATGCTTCACCTTTTATGTAACTGTGGTTGTTTTTATTACCAGTCTATTCCAATTTGTATTGTCTAGATCTTGACAATACAGCCTCCATTATTTTATACACAAGGCAAGAGGCTGGGAAAGTCTAATTTACCACTGTATAATCCTGTTTTGTCTGCCTCCTTATGTGTTTTTATTGTGTTTGCGGATTCGGATAATAGTTGGAGTGGATGTGTGCTCTTGACTCTATTCAATGCACTGTGACAATTACCTTTTTTATTTCCCGAATACAGAAGGAAAGTGCATTTGGCTTTTAAACTATTCTGTTTTATTGTCTCCTTTATTTTGTTTCTTTTTGCAGTTTTGGAGTTTGGGCCAGAGGAAAAGCATTTAACCCCTTAGTGACAAGACATTTTGACCCTGACTTTCCCTTGGTGACAAGGGTTGTTTTTACATATATGGAATGTTTGTGTTTAGCTGTCATTAGATACCATTATGTTTATCATATCTTATAATTTACTACAAAAAAAAAAAAATCATAAAATGATGAAATAAATGAAAAAAATACACTTTTTCTAACTTTGACCTAAAATATAAATTACACAAATACAATCATTAAAAAAGACCCCGTCTAAATATTGCCCCGAGTTCAGAAATATGCATGATTCCATATTTTTCTGCATTTTTTTTGCGAGTAATGGGGCAAAAAACAAAAATAGTGTTTTTTGTTTTTTTCCTATATTGACATTTTGACCCAAACCTGAACACAAAATTTAACCCCAACTCTGGAATTTGAACTGAGAAAATCTCTTCGGATGTTGTTGCGGTGGAGCATCGTACAGCCCCCCCCCCCCCCCCCCCCAGGATTTAAGTGCTCAACTGCAGAGTATCATTTATTACATTGTTACATTGCTGACACAAAAGGTTGCCACAATCTTCAATGACTTAAACATTCTGTATATATTGGCCATTTTTTTTGTAGGGCTTTATTTCGAAAAGAGAGATAATTGCAGGAAATTGAGAAGGGAATTTCAAACTCAAGGCCAAAGTAGCCGAGCTGCAAAGAATTCGGGACTGGGATTTGTAGACTGGATCACAGTATTCGCTCGTCTGAAAAAATAAAAAAAACCTTTCCATAATCAGAGCCTGATACTGAAAGCAACTATTTGATAAGCTCCTGCAGATTGTAAGGAAAGACACATTTGTTAATACATTAATTACCGTATTTGCTCGATTATAAGACGACCCTGATTATAAGACGACCCCCCAAAATTTGGATATTCCTTTAGGAAAAAAACGAAAAGTCTGAATATAAGACTATCTATAGGAAAAAAGTTCAACTTGTATATATTCACATGTAAATTGTTTTTTAATAAAAAATTATGATATCAAAAATTGCATTTCTTTATTTCCTTTTATGTGCCAATGCTGCCTCTCTCTTTCCCTTGCCCCCAGCTTTGTCTCTCCCCCTCCTTAGTGTTGTCTCTCTCTCCCCCTCCCTTTGTCTCCCCCTCGCTCCCCTTGTCTCTGTCTCTTCCCCCTCCCCTTGTTACTCTCTGTGCCCCCCTTGTCTCTCTCTTCCCCCCCTCCCTCCCCTTGTCTCTGTCTCTTCCCCCCTCCCTGTCCTTGTTTCTCTCTGCCACCCCTCCCTCCCCTCATTTCTCTGTCCCCCCCTTGTTATTCTGTCCCCCCCTCCCTCCCCCTTGTCTTTCTATGATGAAGCCGGGAAGGACCCGGCTTCATCATAGAAGCCCCGGCGGTCGTGCCGGGCGGCAGCAGGGGGAATCTGCGCTCATCGCGCAGACATCCTCTGGCTGTTAGCGAGGGGGATCCAGGTCCCCTGCAGCTCTGCAGGGGACCTGGATCCCTGTCTTATAGTCTGACCTCAATTTGAGCTCAGATTATAAGACGACCTCGAATATGAGACTTTTTATCCCTCACAGGCTCCAGTTAAATGGCGAGAGCTGACTGGGAGGATCAGAAGAAACGTCAAACGAGAGTTAAACATATTTAAAATACAGATTTGAATAAATACATTTTTCTAAAGGCTTGAAACTTGCGTGAAAAAAGTAGATAATTTTCAAGTCAGCGTGGGATCATAAAGTCTCATCACAGCATCTGTAACAAATATATATATATTTTTTATAAATTCCAATTTTTTTGTATAAACACTTTTGAGATCATGATAGGTAAGCAGTGCTGCATGCTTGTCGACCTTCTGCAGTTGGAACGTAGAACAGAAAGAGGAGGAGCTAAAAGGGTGGCGAGTCACGGGATGACGTGATGTCACACAATGTCAGGTGACATTCCGTGACCCCTGGAAACTATTCTTCAACCTTTCCGGTACAAATACTGAAGCTCAATTCTGCTAAGCACTGTACATAGGCAGTAATAATGCCGGGATTGACCCCAGTTTGAAGGAAGAGGGCCCCAAAAAACTGGACGGTCCTGGAAAATTGGGGACCGTGGTCAAGTATGCCACAGAAGGAGTTAAACACACTTCACCCTTACCCCACGTGTAACAGGGGTGTGTGAGCCTCAGTCTTTATTCTCCAGCAGTCCGGGCTCAACAGATGTTTAGAGTTCAGCTCATTTGATGACTATTGATTTCCTGGCTAGACGAGTTGCTTTCTGTTCACAGCAGGAATATAGGTCAGTGGCAGCTGTGTACTGAAGTGTGGTCACGTGGCTTATCCAATGGATGAGCTGGATCCCACCGAAAGAGGCACTGGGGCAGATTTACTAACGAGAACAGACAAAGGGATCAGAATAAACGGATAACGGGAGACTAAGCCTTACGGTTTAAAAAAAAACAAAACCAATCTCTATTCCTAATGAACACAGAGTAAAAGGATATAATCTTTACGTAATCCACAGAAAGAAAAGTCTTTAACATGAGACTTTTTCACTAAGCTTGTTATGCATGAAGATTCTGCAGCTTTAAAGGAGTATTTACTAAATAATATTTACAATAAAACTGCAGAGAAGAAAAAATAATAATAAATGGGGGTTATTAATAAATGCAGCACAAACGCAGAATGCGCTAAATACTGGCGCAGTCCGTGGATGAAGATTCAGGGGATGAAAATTGTTTTGATTTCCTCGGACACTCTTCCAACCTGCACCACAAAGGGTCGCGAAAGAAAGAGCGCAATCACCATTATACAGAGCGAACGCCGTTTGTACCTTTTTTTTTTCAGTTCCCGGCACTTTAAAAATGTGGTAAGTTTTACACGAAACCCTCACTACTTTGAGGTGTATTCGCTGAGCAGTGAACTGTGACGAGGGGCCTATTCAATAAAAGGTGGGTTAAGATGAGATGAGATGAAGATTTGCACTGTGCAGGGACAAACCTGACTAGCGCCCCCTGCTGGAAGAAAGAGCTGATCTTTCATAAGTTCAGAACAGGTTGAGTATTGAGTATCCTTTATCCAAAATGCCTGGGACCAAAAGTATATTGGATAACAGATCATTTCCCCCCATAAGATATATTAAATCCTCTCAGCTCTCATGAAATACAGTAATATCAATGTAAATACTGTATAGAGCAAATAAATCCCTGTTACTGTGATGTATCTGTGATGTGAGGCATCGTTGGGAACCTGCCGTTGGCGTGTCAGGCCTGCACACGTGTCATTGTATTACCCTTTGTGGGGGAATCTGAGCATGCATGGAAAGGCTATATCACAGCTTAAGGGGGCTGGACGCTGAATAAACATCTGTGCCCTTTAAGTGTGTGTGGAATGTGCAACTTGTGGCAAAATTCTAAAAAAAATGTTTGGATAATGGATCATTTTGGATAATGGATCATTTTGGATAATGAATCATTTTGGATAATGAATCATTTTGGATAATGGATTTCTGGATAACAGATACTCATCCTGTATTAGACAAAGTGAGAGTTTGTAAACATTGAACTCTGCATTATCCATGGCCAGCAGAGCTCTTCTAGCAGGAGAAGATCACCCAGTTTGACCAGGTTAGCGAATGTTCATCTCATGTCAATTCTCTCATACCTCATATTTTAGTAAATCGTTCTCGCCAAATTCGCAAAAATTCATTTCCATTCCATGTGCTTGTATGGTTCATAAATCTATAGAGGCCTCACCTGTTACCTTTACTGCCAAACCCAGTGTGAATCAATTACCCAGCTGAGCCCATCACCAGCTATAAGGACATTATTTGTAAAACAATGCTATAGTTACAGAGTTCTGGGGCTGAAAGGTCTGGAATTGGTGCTTTTAGCAGGACAACTAACATCCACATGTCTGTAAGACATTAAAGGGACAGTCTAGTCCCCAAACTCACTTTGGTGCAAGACGAGGATCACTGCTTGTATAATGCACAGGCTTTTTCCCAGTGTGATTTGATGCAGGCATTCTGTATAAATCCCATTTTTAATATTTCACTCAACCCCTCCCCCAGTGATTACTCTGCATGTTTACTGCAGGTGCAGCAGCACTGATTCTATAGACACTGAGGATATGAAGTTTTGTTTAATTTAGTCACTTCCTGTGCTGCTGGAATTGAATACATTCTGTGGAGATCTTTTGTGCGAATTCCAGCCATGAAAGAGAAATGCGTTGGGGGGTCTGTAATATCTTGAGGTATTAGCTTTAGCTGTAAAGACGCTGAAATGACAAAGCTATTGATGGGTTGGGTGGAGTCAAATTGTTTAACTTTTCAGCAACTCTGTAATATCATAAAAGAGTTCTTTCCACAGATATTAAATTCAGTAATATAGATATAAAAAAAGATATGAGTCACTTAAAAAAAAAAAGTACTTACAAGTTGCATTTGTTTTCAACATATACCAGTTTGGGAGCAAAGAGGTAGCCTGGGTGATGGAGCCATTAATAAACATGTCAGGGAATCCATCAATGCTAGAGCGAGCAACCTAGCCTTAAGAGAAAGATGGTGTAAATTAGGCAATTGATGTTTAGTAGGCCTCAAACAGCTCGCGTCTGAAGAGGTCATTACAAGGAAAATCGCTTCTGCGGAATTGAGTTTGAAAAGGAGAACTACTTGGTGGAATTGTACCTACTAATAACTGAAATAAGGGGGGGGGGGGGAATTTAAACAGGTTCTGCAAACCTTAAATCTATCACGAAACCATGACTTTGCCTATTTCTCTGTATTAAAGGGACCCTGTCACCTACACATGCTGTGAATGCGGGTGGAGAAAAATCATTGATACAAAATGATCAATACACAGTTCTAGAAGGGGAGCAGTTACTGTGGAGACCAATGCGAGGTTCCTGCTGACTGTATCACTTTTAGAACTTTTTTTTTTAGAACGAATTAAAATAAATGCGAAAGTAGATAATTCTATGAGCAGGTACACACTGGTGGCTGAACACAACCATTCAGCAATGGGTGTCAAAGAATATCAAAGAGACTAATGTCTTCCAAGGAATGATGACCTAACCCGCTACTAATAAAAAGTATTCCAGTCTTCAAGTAAATATGCATTCTTAGCGAAATGCATAGGTAAGGTGAAATGCATCGGCAACAGACATTTCGCTCTTGCAAATTTAATGTAGAAAATTATGTTAAAATTATTGGTCCGGCACCAAATAGGTTCTCTAGAAAAAAGCATCGAGGATGACTTCCCCTCCAGGGTAACTGCTAGCCTCATTGTAAAATAGTATATCTGCCTTGCACATTAATGAGAATTGCTTTTTGTTTAGCATGAGAGCCTTTAGGATTCATACTACTCTATGTTGTAAGCCTGGATTATTGGTAAAAGTTAATAGTCTCACTCTGCTTAGCAATGCTTTAATTGTCTGCAATTAGTTACCTCTACATCAGTGAATAAATCTGCCTGAATTCAAATGAATACTGGAAATGCAAAACTCTACACATCGTAGATAAGTAACATTTATGGGATAATGAGAATATGGTTGGCTAAGGCGTACATTGGACGCCCCTGATCTAGAAACTATTGGATTTTTGTGCATTACGTTATATATTATATATTTGTTTGTCTATTTTTTGTTTTATAGATCATGGTCTATATTCAGAGATTCTGAATCTTATCAACCAGTTTCATGAAACTTTCTGGTTCATACATTAAAAGTAGTAAAGACAAAACAATTTTTTTCTTAAAAATCCACTTTCTGATGAGCAAAAAAAATTGGGGGAGAATTTTCTCTCTATCACTTATTATTGTCCATTTATTAAACTTTTACTGCAGAATGTGCAAAGACTTGGATGGATTTTTCCGACCGATGAGCTGTGTGGAGAGAGTCTGTTGATCAAAAGTGTTGCTCTCTCAGTGACCTCTGAATGTGTTAAAATTCAGAACTTCAGTTAGAGATGCATTTCCATGTCCAAGGATGGCTGCCTTGCTTACGTGATGCATCGTCCAGACCTTTGAGATGCTAATGTACCCCTTAAGCAGAAATTGTAACTATTAAGTTATAATTATTGCAACGTTATAAAAGGTCACTGAAAGATCAGGAAATTCTCCCAGCAAGCAAAACGTTGTAAAAGGGGAACACTGACAGAAATCAGTGCTTAACTAAAAATTCTATCTCTGAAAAAAAAATAACAAAAATTCGATTTTGGTGTTCTATTTTTTTTATTATTGGATTTTGTTCTTTGGTTTATTAATCCTGCCCATCTATTGCACTCTGACAACAATTTCAAGGGAACATCCATACTCCTTGTATTACAACTCTCACTACCTCCATGCCTGAGTTTGATGGGGTAAGACCCAAAAAATAGCTGCGGAATTACTAACATTTTAAACCAACTGTGAAATTTGCAAAAAAAGGTTTTGGTAAGTACATGGCAGCTAGGCATAGACGGCTGAAACAGTTAGAGGTACAAGTTTGTTATAGCTTTATGTATGGAGGAAAGGGGAAATTTAGAGACTATAAAAAAGTGTAATCAAGAATTAGAACAAACAGAAGTTGCAACAGTAGTAGCCTACCTGGCAAACCTCAGTATCAACCAGCATGTGTGAACTGCATAGTAATAAAGTCACTAATGAAAGATAATTACAGTAAAGCTGGATTATTTTGAAAGATCTTGGAGCCAGGTTTGCCCCTTGAGGGATCTCAATGGGCAAACTGCGTGATGTAGGGATGGGGACTCATTCACTATTTGGTCTCCATGGCAATCACTAAGGATTTGGCAATCTACAGCTGAATACAAATTGCAAAGTGCCAGTGAGGACCCTTATTGTAACCAACAGGCGTCCCCCATTTGCCATGGCCAAATTTGGAACTGTTAAGTGATTCCGTTAAAATATTACAAGAATAATTCCCAAATAGAGCAGTTTCTCAAATTAGGACTATTATTCCTGATAAAAATAGAGGGGAATTCGGTAACAGTCCTGGTTTAATTAACACAGATTTCTCAATGATTCGTTCAAGTGAAACTGCTGTTTAATGGTTTAACTTATTGGTAAGGCATATAGCACACAGAAAAACACATGGAAATTGAAAAATAAAGTGTATTGTTGCTGTCACGTTACATTTGTTACCTGGAATGTGGTGTTTCTGCTCTCCCGATGACTACAGTGCCATCTACTCTTTCTTGTCCCCTGCGGCATCTCCAGAGCCTTTGGGACATCCGTGCCGGACCTCTTCTTGGCGTCTTTTCCAGCGGTTGCCACCAGATGAGTCTAGCCACTAGAAGGTGAGCTGATGTGAGATGAACATTCCTTCTCAACAACATAACTACATTGTGCAGGGACAAACCTGGTGAGTTTCTCCTGCTAGAAGTGTTCAGCTGGCCATGGAGATAGTGTTAAAATAGTTACTTTTTATAATGC
This sequence comes from Pelodytes ibericus, assembly GCA_036172795.1. Classification (NCBI taxonomy): domain Eukaryota; kingdom Metazoa; phylum Chordata; class Amphibia; order Anura; family Pelodytidae; genus Pelodytes; species Pelodytes ibericus. The sequence goes on along the minus strand of CM069866.1, from coordinate 9,138,194 downwards.
TTTGATATTTTTTGTAAATATGGATGGGTTTGACAGGATAGGGGGTGACATTTTAACAACTCTGCCCAGAGCTCACCAGTGCCTTCATTCATCACTGGTTTAAAAATCCCCCCAGTTCCCAGTTTGCTTATATCAGCCCCCAATCCTTTTTTGTTCTCTTCTAAAGAGAGGTACCTCGCAGATTCAAATGCATGTTAATTTGCTTCTCAGGTTTTGATTCCCAGGTGATCAGAATAATTCCTATTTTATTAAATTACATTTGTTGAATCTACATTTATTTTATATTTTTTTTCTTTTCAAATATGCTTTATTTTTTCCTCCCGGAGGTGCTCAGGACTCTAATTAACTGAAAAATACTTTTTTTTCTTCTCCTTCACCACAATTTTGTACTTATGAATAGTGATACAAACTCATAAATGAAAATTGCTTTTCTATTTAAATTCTGTCATTTCTTTAAATTGGAAAAATGGAAATATGAAATGCCGGCCCAAAGGTCATTTGCAACTTATTAATTTCACAAATGCTTTTCCCCCCTACTGAATTAGCGATAAGCATTTCTTACAAAAGTAAAAAAAATAAAAAACTCAGATGAGTTTGCTATTAATTACTTTCACTTTGTATATAATAAAGCTTTATGTTCCACTGACATCATGTTACAAAGAGGCAGTCAGGTAAGGATTCAAGGCAGACAAGTATTCAGAATGCTTTGAGGTATATTCACAAACTCTCTCCTTCACTATTATTCTGTATACAGAAGCTTGGAGCTCTTGGAGCTCTTGTGCAGATCAATTGCAGCCACTCCCCCTTTTCAAGCTGCCCAATGAAACTATGCAGAAGAGTGTGATGTCACATGTCACACGTGGTGTTGCTAGATAGTCTCCATCTATCTCACAGAGGGGTTTAATTCATTAAACTACAAAAAAATCAGGCAGAAATAAGCAAGTTTTGGAATTTTTCCGCTAAGATATTTTACCTCTTGTGTTTCCACTTACTCCCCTTATATTGTATGTTTGCAAACAGGACTGTATCAACCTTACTTATTGGTCTGTCATGTTTAATGAATTGAGTTTTATAAAAAAAAAAAAAGGGACTAATCCCCAAAAACGTTTTTGTCAGGCAGAACAATCTTTCTGCCTGAATACAATGCACATAGTGCAGATCTTTGAAGTTTGCCAGCATATTACATTAATGCAAATAGTGATAGAGCCACTATTCCGGTTTGCTAGTAGATGCAACTACTTTATTAATGTCCCCCCAATATCTCTGCATGTTCTGTTCTTGTATGACTTGTATTTATTAACATGAAGTCTTTAAAAAACAAAACAAAAAAACACTGTAAACAAATAAACAAAGATGGAAGAGGGGATGGGAGATCAAATGCTCCCAGAGTCTCCTCCCTAGCAGTTTTAACAAACCCATGTCCAGGAGTTGCAGGTTAAGGAGAATGAGTAAAAAAAAATTTAATCAGGCAGAACGCTCTCTCTGCCTGAATAAATAGAGCTCAACTCTCTAAACTGCAATACATCGATACAAGTGGGGACTATTCATGCTGCATTTTGTTTTAGAGATGGTTTCTTTTTATCAACCTGAAATCCTTAAAAATAAAAATCAACTAAACAAATAAACACAGATGGGAGAGGAGGTGGGGAGATCAGAGTCTCTTTCCTGGCAGTTTTAACAAGCCCATATCCAGGGGGCTGCAAGACAAGAGGAGTGAAATGAATTCCTAGGAAGATTGGATTCAGAACAGACATTCACAGAAACATCTTCGAATAATAAGAATTTCTTCTGATCAGACATAAGAGACGCTGCAAGTTATTTCTGAACATCTACTGATGTTTTTTGCTGTTAGAACGAGGAAGCTGATATTCCCCCCCTCTATAATAAACACTGGGGATGTATTTCAAAGACTGGCCCTGACAATGTGGCTCCAGATTATGAAATCCATTGCAGCAGCGTTTTGCAGGAGCCTGCACAGATGGAGCATGAATATGTCTGTGAACAGTATAAAGAACAACAATTACCATAAAAAAAAACAGTGATGTGTGTCAGATCCTTCCAGAGCATGGGATTACCTGTGTATCAGGCTGAGAAATCCTCCTGGAAATAAAGTAGTCTGTATTCACACTGTAGATTACAAGGCAAAAAAAAAAAAAAAGGATTGAATATGTACATCACACAATCAGCATCGTCTGGTACCATCCAAACCCTGAACACATGGTTTTCTGTGATTTGGAATGTGTCAAACTGTCTACAAACACTTGGTATTCAGTCGGGTGCGCACTTATATAAGGTGACGATTATACGTGAATGGCGTTCAAAGGGACCTCAGTCTGAGGCCGGGGTTGCCAACATTCCTGGAATTGATGGGACAGTCCTGTTTTCTCTCATCCAGTTCCATCAAATTTAAGAGCTGCCCCCCAGCAGGATTGTAATGGGTAGACTGGATATCAATAAATATATCTCTATATACTTACCAGTCTCTGCTTGCGTGCCGTGATGCCGAAATCATAACCCAATAGTTTTTTTTTTAGTTTTATTTATAAAACTTTATTCATTTATCTCCTACCCTGTAGCCCAAACCAAGAGACCTTGTTAAACCAAAATATACATTTCACACATTTTTATCCCGTTTGTCACCATTGCTAGATATTTTATGTTCCATTTTCATCCCATACTCTCTGCTTTGCTCTTCTTCAGTTGCCGTAGTAATGGCTGCAATGCCCTCCCAGCGCCGCAGGGAAGTTAGCGCCTCCCCTAGCTGGCTTTATGGCATTCCGAGCTGAGTCACACGGCGCAGTTCGCTAGAATTAAATAAAAATGTCACCTTGCGTTACAGAACTCGGCCAGGATGCAGTTTTGACATTTATCGCACACCCCCCTGTATTACAGTCGTTTCCCCGTCCGCCCCCCCCAACTTAATAAAAAGAACAATAAATCAGCATATTGCTAAATTATTCAGTCTTTTGAATGTCAGTTTAGATTGCGAAGGACGAGGTTATCAGGAGATATGCTGCCACACTGGAAGCAAGGCTCTGAATTGCTCTTTACAATAAATGTGCCAAGTTATTGCTGCACTATTAGTTTATATTTGAGGGGGGCAGTAGATGCTGCAGCTGTTAAATACATTATAACGGGGGGGGGGGGGGGGGGGATAAATGATTCACTAATGCAAATATATAATGCTGAGACCTGTGTGATGCAAAGTGCTTTTAGCACAAGCTCTGTCACCCCACTAAATGGTTCTCATTTATTGACCTTGGGAAGGATATAAAGCTGAGTTGAGCCTGCCTGGATCTGAACCTGCAGCCTTAAAGTTGGAATCTATACTGCAATCCATGCCAGAGATTGTAATTTTTTGATAGCAGCCTTCCAGCCTGTCTAACAGACTTCCGCACTTGTGGCATGGGTGGCAGATCGCGAGGGTTCGGTGGACTTTGTAACCACAGAGAAGGCATTGGGTGGGAGCATGTGCATCTGCTCTCCTGATCAAGGACAGTCACCAGAATTGTTCTTGGTGTTTGTGACGGACAGGTTGATAATACGACTCTATTGACCTTCACTGACCTTGACACTTTGTCTATCCCTGCATCTGATGCATGTCTTATATACTGTGCCAGCAAAATGCAGGAGTTCGTCCAGTATAGCCCAATAGTCCCAGAGAGCTTCTTCACCGCAAAGCAGATATGGGGTTAACCTAGTATCACAAAAATGTACAGTGGGGGGGTGTACCCAATAAAGGAACTGTTCTCTTTTCCATTGCAGTTTATTGCAAGCCGACCCTCCCCATAATAAAAAAAATGAACAGCATGTAACAACCTATAAAGCCTTTATTAAATCTGCCAGTAAGATTTTTTGGGAATGGCGATAATTGAAACAGTCGGACACTCCTGAGTGGCAGGATGGATCATTTTACAGCTGCAGAAATAAACCGATGTTTTTATGTTATGTTCTATACCGTTCGCTGTTTAATTGAGCTCAATGTGGACAAAATCATAAAACAAAAAAAATATATAACTTTAATAAATGCCTACGGAAAAAAAACACATATCTTAAAATTCCCCAAGTAGAATTCGGGTAATTTTAAAGTAGAAATAACACAACGGGGGAGCATTTTTTAAAACATCCCGCTACCAGTGTTGTTTATTTTTAGTACTTATTGGAATGTATAAGATCTATTGTTATCATCTCGTTCCTAAATGAAGACCACAGCACATTTTGCATGAAATTCATTTTTTTCCCCCACAGACGCAAATTCTATATTTCTTTTTTTTATTCTTATTATTATCTGATTTTAATGGGTTTATATAATATATAACATGTAAACACAGATACATTTCATTACTCTATGGAATAAATTAATCAGTACAATAATTTTCTGTAAAATAGTGTTATATTCTCTGCAATACATGCTCTTTAAATAAAAGTTTGAGGTTAAACCCACACAATTTTCAATGTGTAATTAAGTAACAATTTGGTAAGTGAAAAAAGATAAGTGAAAGAAACCACACGGTCACTTACCGCCCCTTCCTGTCTCCCCCCCCCCCCCATGTATGTGTCTCTCTCCCTTCCCATGTTTGTCCCTGTCCTCTTTCTTGCCATATCTGTCTCTCTCCAACTCCCCCATACCTGATAGGTAGATATGTAGATAGATAGATAGATAGACAGACAGACAGATAACTAGATAGATAGATAGATAGATAGATAGATAGATAGACAGACAGATAGATAGATAGATAGATAGATAGAAAGACACACAGACAGACAGACAGATATATAGAGAGACAGAGAGACAGGCAGGCAGACAGACAGACAGACAGACAGACAGACAGACAGACAGACAGACAGATAGATAGATAGATAGATAGATAGATAGATAGACAGACAGACAGACAGACAGACAGACAGACAGACAGATAGATAGATAGATAGATAGATAGATAGATAGATAGATAGATAGATAGATAGATAGATAGAAAGACACACAGACAGACATACAGACATACAGACAGACAGACAGACAGACATACAGGCAGATAGATAGATAGACAGACAGATAGATAGACAGACAGACAGACAGACAGATAGATTGACAGATAACTAGATAGATAGATAGATAGATAGATGGATAGATAGATAGATAGATAGATAGATAGATAGATAGATAGATAGATAGATAGATAGATAGATAGATAGACAGACAGACAGACAGACAGACAGACAGATAGATAGATAGAACATTATTATTATTTTGTAAAGAGAATAATTCAAGGCACTATCTACCAAATAGTCTGATTTTTACTTACTCTCTGCTTAAATGCTATGCACGGGTTGGTACATTACTGATATCGTAACTCTCTGGTGCCTTTCTGACACCCACGTATTGATCCCACTGGCCCCACTTTTTCCTATAAAGGTTTTAATACAACAGATTTATAGAAGCAGAGGGAGAAAAAACGAAAAAACAAAACCCACACGCACCAGATCTTTGTTAAACTGCAGGATAACAGATAATCACAGTGACGTACAGACCTTGATTTGACAATGTAATTAAATAACACTGCTGGCCTCCTGCGTGCGTGATTCCAGAAACATATTCTGTACCTGTGTACCCTTAAATCTTGTGCAACGAGCCAGGCACTGACCTCAGGCTACTAATCTTGTAAACACTAATACACACAGTTTGCTCCATCGATTTGTAAAATGCCTCTTTTCATTTGAAGGAAAAAAAAACAACTTTTCATAAAAAATGTACTTTTACAAATATTTGTAATTAACCTTTTTTTCTCCTTGTTCTGGTTCGTACGCTGTCGAATCGATTCTTTTCAGTGATAAATAGTTTTTATGTTTTCAAAGTCATTTGTGCGCGTTTTGTGATGGTGTGTGCGTCAGCGAGCTCGCTTCTGTATGTTTATCTGTCTCTGTACGCTGGCCGTAAATGTCTGTGTATCGGTTTCATTGTTGCTACATAAAAAAAACTTTCGACATAAATAAAGCTTCAAAGATTTTATGACTGAGACGCCTCCGTTTGTAACTCAAGTCTTTATGATGTCGAAGCCAAGAGAATGCATTGATCTTACTGTTTTTAAAAGGCCAGTAACGCCCACAGGCGCGGAATAAAAAAGAAAATTAAACAAAAATCAGCACCTTGACACCTCCTCGATGTGTAATTGATGTAATTGCTGGTGCTATAGCAATCTCTCCAGCACTGGATAGCACTGATTTTAGAAGCCCCGGTGAAAATGGTTTTCATTGTAAAACTATGGGAGTACTGTAAATTGTTTTAAAATAAAAATAAGTGCCTTTCACATATATCAGAAACATGTATAACATACAAGAAAAGAAGCCAGGCGGAATTATTGTAAAAAAAAAAGCAACAAAAACAGCATAGTGTATCCAATGTTTCACAATGAGCATAAAAGGGTCTATCAGATGAATTATCATTCATTGTTTAAGCGTAAAGTTTCCCATTTCAGTCTCAGATGTTGACTGACTAGTGATACATTTCTCAGGTCCTTTTGCACCTCCCTACTGGCCCCACTGGTGAGGTGGGATTTAGGGGAGTGGCTTGGAAAGCTGTTGAGCTGTCTCTCGTGGGGCAGGGGAAACTCTGCAAGCACAGAACTCATTCTCCTGTTTTTTTTAGATAAATGGGACACAGGGATTGTAGCCTTGACTATCTCTGTTTCCCAGGGCTGTCCTGCTTAAAGTGGGACAGTGGCGGGAGTATGGGTAATTAAATACCCAACAATGACACTTACTTGGCTACTTTTGAAAGGTCATGGTATTTTTATGGCATGAAAAATACCAATCTGTGTGTCTGCTTCCGATGAGGAGCAAGCCAGCTCCATCCAGAGGTAGACAAGGTTCTACAAGGACTCCAGTGTCCGTGCCAAGGTCTGTAAAGGTCCACAGGACTAATTTTCCATCACACAGTCTAGGAAATGCCCACCCTCAACAATGCTGGTGCCTACCACCAATTGCATCTACGAAGGCCAAGCAATCTACTAGAGTAGGTCTGGAGGGAGTCACTCAAGAAGGTTAGCACAGGAGACCTCCCTTTCTATGAGACGTTTAGAAAAATACTTCAGGCAAGTTTGAGAGCCATGAGAAAGGAAAGGAAAAGTATTCAAAGTGAGAGGAGATGTCAAAGTGAGTGAAGTCTTCTTGCAGTAAGAGAAGAGGATAGATTCAGGTCTTCCGAGGACCGGAGGGCCATATTGAAGGATGAGGAATATCAGGAAAGAGATTCAGGGAGATCTTTGTAATAGAGCTCCATGAATTTAGGATGGTTTCGCAAAGTGGTGGGGCTGTTGAGGAATGGTGGATAATGAAGATGAGCCTGTGTAACAGTTTGCTGCTACACCAAAATGGGTTGACATGAGCGTAATGCATGGATAGACATGCACTATACTTTCCCAATGCAGATCTCTCCTCTTTCACTGTAATTCAGCAGCAAAAGTTCAACCAGTGGAAATAGTGAAATAAACGACACAGAGCGCCTCCATTAATACCTGCTCTGTTATTTCAATTTTCCAATACACACTTTTGCATGCAGGCTTTTAAGCGACCTCTAAAGTCACCTTTACTCTTTATTCTGATTTGTTTTCTACAGATAACAAGTTTTTCTCCTAGGAAAACAAAACAGAAAAATATAAAAAAAATAAAATAAAATACATGACCTCTCTGGGCTTCAATACACCTTTCCTCTTCCTCGTTTATAGAAATAAAGGCTACTGGTAAGTAACTTTTGCTGTAGCAATTAAGGTTGAATCACCATTTCAGCTCAGTTAATGGATGTTAACACTCTCTCTTTATCCTTGGCAAAAAAAAAAGCATAATTGGCTTATTTTGTTTGAATAACAAAAGCAGAATTCACAGCTTTTATTCCTCCCTCCCCCCCACTCCCCAAATGTCCCCCCCCCCCCCGTGCTATTTATGCTGTTTACTGCCTTGTTTGTTTTACATACTGCTGTCTGTGACCTTGGGATACCAGTGAGCTGGTGGTAATGTTTGTGTAAATCAAACCAAGTGGCAGATTTTTAAGTAATGCTCAAGACTTTAGAATGACCTTGCCTTTTATACTCCAAGGTCGCAGGCTTACAGTTCTCTGCATAAAAAGAGAGAAGGTTTCATGAATTTGCTATCAGGAGGCTGAAATGAAATACTGCATCGCTGGCTGCCTTGAACTAAAAAGTGGGGGGCCATAAACGTGGCAGCTTCATTAGCTGGAAAATACATTTTGTGCCTTACCTACGAAAACCTACGGAGAGGCAAAATAACTGTTCTTTATTGCTTTGCTCTTCATGGGTGAGGAAAGAGTTCGGCATACACACTTACACCGAGCTTGTCTCCTGCTACAGTCAGAGCGGTTATTGGAAGAACGCGTTGGCTCTTATTAATCTACAGCTGAGAAGAGAAAGTCATTTCTCTCTTGGCCCTAAATTGCCTTCGATCTACGTCTTACGGTTACATGTCCAAATGCCACACGGACCAAGTTCTTTATTCGATATTTGGAGTATATTGGGGAATATTGCTAATTCCCTTTATTGCATTAGATACACTATATAAATGTCTGTTATGTGTGTTTTAACAAATACATTGTGTTGATGGGCAATGAACATAATTTACCTTTCGTTTTTTCACTTTAGATACTATGTTTAAAGGGACTGTATAACCAAAATATTTTTTACTATGGCTAACAAAATGATTGAGAATGATCTATACATTGTATTAGCAGAATTGCAAGCAAATTCCTAAATTAGGAGCAAAATGTGCTTTAAACGTGTCTGTGGAGTCTCTGCTTATGACATCACCTGTGGCACGGTATGCAAATTACACATTTCCCGATGAAAAGCAGATCATTTGCATATCAAGCCACGGGTGATGTCATAAGCAGCAGACTCCACAGGACACATTTCTCATCCTAATGCGATAGTTAAATCCTTGAAGATTTTTACATTATCCATCGCCGAGGTTTGTCTCTGAACACCGTATAATTAGAGAGTTAATTAGATGTTAGTGAATAGCTCCCAGCTTCTCCAGTTCTGATCTATGTTTTATTTTGCTCTCTCTCCCACTAAGTAGGATGACCACATGCCCCCGGATCAGGATAGGGCTGGAAACTTGTTGCCCAAGGGGCAAAAACAATTTAGTGACCGCTTTGCAATTTTATCAGCCCACTGGAAAACTGGGGGGGGGGGGGGAATTAGAGGGTTTGTAGTTCTGCAACAGCTCTATGGCCGCAACTGGACACCTCCACACTAGGGCATTTATAAGTAAAAAACGGCACCAGCTTATTGTTCTAGGGTTGAAGGAAGCCCGGGGGGCAATTGTCCCCATTGCACACGCAATCATTTTTTACTGAGGCATGGCTCGCCTCGCTGTTTGGCATACTGTTTTGGCCTTTTGGTGTCTAGGGTTTGTGCTGTCTTACCAGTCTCATACGCTCCGGTGCTCCATGGGTTAAGTCACACTGGCATCTATTCCATGGTCTCCAATCCTCTGCTCTCTCTTTATCTCCCTTGTGAGGTTTTTGGTGCGGCGTTCTTTAGCGCGTATTAAAATTATGGGATTTTTTTTTTTGATTAAAAAAAAGGTGTTTTATGGCTGAGAAAGATGCTCCCATCTGTTTTAATTGTGCTCCCAGCAAGGTCTCCGAAAGAAATTCTCATTAAAGTGCCTCTATATAGAGAAAAATGAACGTTAATTTATTAACGCGGGGGGGGGGGGGGGTTCGGAGCCTTAAACCTTTGATTTATCCTTTTTATGGCTCTGCAAAAAATCTATTCTGCAGAGGAGGAGATATTTTTACCTAAATAGATATCTCCTGTCTGCACCTTGTCCAGTGTAAAACTTGCTAAACCTCTCCCTATTACATTAGCTCTATCATATTAACCTGCACTCCTTACACCAACGTCACCAGCGCAGGGTTCGATCCCAGCATGGCTATATACGCATTGGTAGGTCAGTTACTCCTCTTCCCACTCCTCCCAGACGCAGCCCTGAGCAATGAGGAGTCTTGGAAAATTGAGTTGCTCTTGTCCTGAAAGTGGGGGTGTCCACTTAAAAGTAGGCGTGGTTGCGCTTGGGGGTGGATAGGGTTAAATTCCCTTCTCCATGCCCATATTAGGGAGATCTGAGCCATTGGCACATATATGGGTGGGGCTTCTCCTCCAGCCACGCCCATTCACCCCTGACGCACCTCGCGGTATACCTGACCCTGTGCAGAGAGGGAAAAGGAGTTGTCTTTAGAGGAGATCATTACTAATTACAACCCTATCAGAATCCAATTTACTACAAAATAGTAAAATTGCTCCCTCATCTGCGCATAAACAATAATACTAAGGTTGTAAAAATGAATCTCCCAGTTTGCAAATCCTGGATTTCATTTTCATTCCGTCCTTCTTTCATCTGGATTTTCAGTGCTGAAATTTCTGCTTTTCTTCTATTTCAATGAGCGAAAACCCTGCAAACGACCTTATATCTCTGCAATGTGCAAGACACAACCACTGAAAAAGTTAAACGTGGGAGGAAGTACGTGTCACTTGTGTTATGACGTGACTGCAGCTAAATAGCTCCTCTGATAACTTAACCATATATATATATTTTTAATGCCTTTAGCGTATTCAGTTTGAGCCTCGAGGGACTGATCTCCGAGAGCATTTTCTGAACATCATTACAAGATACGTAAACCAGCATTACAAACTGTGCAAAAACCCTGCCTGTCAGGTATCCAGATGGCAGAAGACATAGGCCCAAGAATCCCTGGTGTTTGCTCTGAGCACATAAATTGGATTAATTGTATCCCGCAGTGTGTTACTTTACTAGCAACTTCAACTAACCTGAAAAGCCTCTGGGCTACCTTCTGATACCCAGCGAGTGTTTCCTTGAAGGCGCTGTCTGGTGTCTTCCAAATATTAATGTGCTTCCAAAGTACTTGCATTGTTTAAAATATAAAATGAAGCTACATTTAAAAAAAAACAGGACTGCCCACGCAAGCTGATTAAAAGTAATTTCCTTTATTTTTGGCTGTAGGAACCATTGAGAATAATTTAATTCACATGAAGGGCATTTCCCATCTCTCTAGTGATGTCATCAGATAATGTGTTGCACTGTAAAGAGATCCTACCGTGTACGAGAGAGTCACTTAGTGTCCACACAGTGCACTCAATACCCGGAGCACAGAAAGTGACTAAATGAAACAAAACTTTAAATCCGCAGTGTGTATATAATCAGTGCTGTCGTACCTGCAGTATACAAACAGAGTAATCACTGGGGGAGGGCTTGTGTCAAATACTAAAATCATGATTTCTGCAGAATGCCTGGATCAAATCACACTGGGGAAAAAAAAGCCTGAGCATAATAGAAGCAGTGATCTTCATCTTGCACCTAAGTGAGCTTGGGGACTAGAATTTGCCTTTAAAGACCATGCAGGATGATTACATCACTTCATTGTTTTTTTATAGATAACAGGATAGGACCCTTTTGGGGGCAGATTACTCAGTTTGTAATGACCCCGTTGATAGCTGCTCATAGGATATTTCTTCCTGGGCATGATGACAGGTTGTCCTCTCGCAGAGGCCTACAGGGCAGCGTTCAGTTTAATGCAGTTTAAAGTATATGTTGTGCCTAACTCACCCTCTTAAAGAGACCAGGTGATGTTTTTGGGTAACATACTAAACAAAAATTGTTAGTATTATTACATCACTCTACGTACTTGCTCCATTCACAGGAGCCATCTTATTGGAGCCTTCCCATGATATTGAGACTCCCAAGCAAAGCGTACCTTATAATGGATTGGTGTGGTTCCCTAACGGTTAGGGAACCACACCAGGTGTTATCTAAATTCTTATTTAAACACAGCTGGGCAATTCCTAAATCCTGGACCATTGGGGGTTCTTGAGGACAGATTTAAGAAGCACTGTTCTAGCCCCCTGACTAATTATATCTGCCTCCTACAATCCTTCCTTCCCTCCTCAAAGAGTCGAAGCTATTTTGCGTTCTAGGCTCTTTTGCGCTCTACCTACCATTCTATTTTTGAGTCTTGACCTGGTTGGCAGCTGGTTTGATTATTTCTCTTTTCCAACACAATAATCTTCTGAGTATTTTCATCATTCAGGCATATTATTTGACCCCGTGGTAAGTCAGAACAGAAAAGCATTCTTTGCTTAGAACTTGTGGGCTCTGAATAATAATACCATGAATTACATTTAACTTCTGTTGAAAAGTATCAGACACATAAAGGAACCCTCGAGAATATCTGTGAACCCTTTTGATCTAAGTATCCCAGAAATGTTAATAAAGACACTCTCGATGTGCCATAGGCTCACACATATCGGTGCTTTTCAATTTCTGCAAGGCATCAGCAATACGCGGTAATATCACTGCTTTCTCACTGTCAGAGCTACAATGTTGATAAGATTATTACTATGTTGCTTTTACCCCATTTTGAGGGCCTGTACTAAAAAACGCAAATATATTTTATGTGCAAAACTATTTTTGCACTTTGCTCCTATTGCAATGTACTTAAAATGTAACACTCCAATAGTACATACAGCAAATTGTGAATAAAAACAGGCAATTTTGCTAATATTTTTTCTACCTCTTTTGATAGCGCTCGCTAAAAGCCGGTGTAATTTTCACACACAAATAAGAATTATTTTTCACAAGATATTTGCAAAACTCTTTAGCGTGCGCAAATCTAATCGCAATTTATTAGCACAACTGGAAAATGCACGCTAAATAAAAATAAACGGAAGAGGCGCAAATCGGGGAAAAAAAGCGCAGAATGTTACAAATAGTTGCAAATTGCTCCCTACGCATGTTTTACCTACATTTTTTTCCCACTGCACTTGTTTAGTACATGGACCCCTTTATTTCTTCTTTTACTACAAAAAATATATATTTCAAATTAACCTGTTCGACATGACATTTTTCTTAGGCACAGTGGGCATGCAACATCATCTAGAAGTTCTCATACTTCTTTTACCTTGACAAACACAGCAGACTCATGAATATCCAAGGTTCCTATTGGCTGCTGGTTTTATTTTTAATGAGTACCTATTTCAATGAAGCAGAAAGACAATATTTAAAAGTAATAATGTTTTTCCAAGATGCCCCCCTCCTGAATAATTTTCATAATAATATGTTGGGAAGGTTTTCAAGTTACAGTTCACCCTGTATTTGCAAATGTATCAGGCTCTGTTCAGGTCATACCTTGTTTTTAACTCACCACATCTCACCAAAACTCACCTACGAGTTGTCACCTTTTAGTGACTAGACCCGCAGGAGTGCTCACAGAACGAGCTGAGGATTATTTTTGCAGATTGCTGTTCCATATGGATTTTTCCAGTAAATGCCGAGCATATTGTACAGCAGCAGTAATTTGCATTCACAATACAGAACGTTTATAGCTCTGCTATAATAAACACATCTTCCCTTTTCTTTTCCTTACAAATAAGTACAAACAGTTACCGCAAAGGACATCCAAACAAAAACATCCACACTCAATCTGCTTAATTTCACAGCTCATCTTGTAAACGACCATTTCAACATGTAAAAAAATCCAGCAAATAAATGCACATAAAAGCCAGCACTTAAAGGGACTGTCTGGGGCCCGAAATGTAACTTCCAAATATTCATGCAAATTATTTTTTTTTGCAAGTATTTTAAAATGCAGGTTTTACATTTTGAATTGTTTAAAATTTTAATTAATTACAGCTAGAAGAAATTGTGAAATTACAACAGATTGCGAGAAGCCAGGACTGCCCACACTAGCTGAGTAAAAGCCAATTTCCTTTTTTTGTGTGTGTGCTGCAGGAACCAATGAGAATAATGCCATTCAAATGAATGGAATTTCCTGTCTCTCTGGTGATGTCATAAGGCCATGTGTTGCACTGTTAAGAGATCCTACCGTGTACTAAAGCAGGGTCACTTAGAGTCATCACGATGCGTTCAATTCCAGACGCACAGGAAGTGACTAAATGAAACAAAACTTTATCTGCTCAGTGTCTATATAATCAGTGCTGCTGGACCTGCAGTAAACATGTAGAGTAATCACTGGGAGAGGGCTTGAGTGGAGAATGCCTGCATCAAATCACACTGGAAAAAAATCCTGTGCTTTATACAAGCAGTAGTGTTCATCTTGCACCAAAGTGAGTTTGGGGACTAGGTTGTCCCTTAAAAAAAAAGAAATACTCAGAAGCAGCCCGAGAGATGATAAGGGGTGTCAGATCTGCATGTGCACAATGCCAGCATCTCACCTATTGAATGCACTGTACATGGGAGTGAAAGGCTTGCCCCACCATATATGCAAAACATCATCTTTTCATACTGTCAAGAGTGACCATAGAGAAGAAACAAATTTATCATAAATAGTCTATAAATTGTTTACCTTTTACTCAACTTTTGCCCTGGTCCAATGTGATGAACAAACAACTTACCTATGACTCTTCAGCATGTTCTGTGCTCCTTCTTCAACTTTAGTGCAGGCATCTTGTACAAATTCTCTGAGGCTTTGGTTAACCCCTTTTTTCATTGTCTGTCTATTTCCCCCTACTGTTCCCATGCATATTCTCCTATCTGAAGCACAGACACAACACTAGGAATGGCTGACGATCGCTGAACCGTCTCAGTGAAGCAGCAACTTCAAACACTATGGAATATCTTTTGAATGGTAATTCACGTAAATACCATTCAAAATCGATATAAAAAAGGCAGACCTAAGATTTGCTTTCTGTATAGTAAATATAATAATAATTATATATAATATATATATAATAATAATTATATATAATAATAATTATATGTGATTAAGAGTGATCGGTCTGTATGCTATAGAGTTTGTATGTATCTGCATACAGTCGTAGACATGTAAGTAGAAGATGGGATGAGCATATATCTCAGCAGATGGAGCAGCAGATGCCCTGCCCCTAGTTCACTGAGCTGGTGAGGTTGAGAGTACATCTATCCCTAAGAGCTCTGTATTGTCATATGCTGTGAGCTTGCTTAACATGTTTAGCAGCAGATGGTTTAACACATTCTACTGGTGACACCGAACATGTAGTGTGGCGCATGTAATGTAGCAGATGCTCCAGAGGTTGAGGTTTGAACTGTTTGTACAATGCCACTTTCCTTCTATTTTAAACCTCAAAATAAAAATGTATAAGCTCCTCCCCTTTTGCCTGGCAATCTCTTTTAGAATCCTACGGAGAAAGTTGCGCTTACTGGCTCCACCTTACACTTCCTGATCAGTGACTGCGGAATACCCAAACATTCCGAAAGTGATGTCAGTAAAAGGGAGGGGCCAAGATCATTTTATAGACTGAAAATCTAACAGAAGGAGCTCCTTACTGCATCTGGACACAGATATAATATGTATTTTATTAAAATGAACCTGAAGAATAGTTCCTTTGTGAAGGTTGGGGGAGAAGGACTGATTAGTCCCATTGTACTCTAAGTTTCTATTTCTATGTCTACATTTGATGTAATCTTTGAAATACACAGAAATGAATTCTTTGCAGACAGTCGTCCTTTAACACACATCTATTGTAGCATAAAAGTTACGACATGTAATCCTATTGCTATTCTATAAACCGAACGTTTGGTTTATAGAATAGCAATGGGATTACATGTATTCCATAAGCCGACAGCCTTTAAACCGAAGGTCGTTCGGTTTATAGACTTTCGGCATTTGTAAGAGTCCCTGTGGGTTTTTTAATTCAGCTGCCCATTGAAGTCTATGGCGGTTCGCGAAGTTCGCCCGTTCGCGAACGGGAAATTTTAGGTTCGCAACATCACTATTGATGAACAATGTACATTTTTTTCCCAGTGAGTGCTGCAATTTAAACTTAGCCAAACTGCAATAGTAGCAAGTAATCATTGGCTGTAAAGGGAACCAGAGTCTTTCATGGAGACTCATGGCATATAATGGCAGAAAAACCATAAATATCACAGGAGCAGAGCATGAAGTGACACATATACCCAGACAGCTGGCGTGGCACGCAGATTGGGCTAATTAAAGGTCCCACAGTAAATTGGGTTCAGAAATGTCACTGACTCCATGATCCAGTTGTAGGTAATTATGTGCAAAGTCAGCCCGATATTAGAGATATTGCTATGTCGTGTCAGGAGAGCATTAGAAGCACTCTTGTTATTATGGCTTAGTCTATCATAATGCCTGGGCTTAATATTCAGTTATAGTTTAATTTGTTCATTTTCATAGTAATAGGGCCACCATTACAGGGTTGGCAAGAAGGTCATGGGGGGCAATGGACCCGTGGGCTGCTCTCAAGCCTGACTCAAGGGGCCTCACCAATTCTAACATGCAGATTTTTTTTGCTGCACATCACTCGTTTGACCAGTAAACAAGATTAACACCACAGATACCTTCTTTTTTCGTGGAAAAAAAAATACAAATAAAGCTCCTTGCTCCATTTAGCTGTATCGAGGGGCAGACATCTTGACTGAGGTCAATCGAAAAGGTCAGTTCTGGGACAACATTCTAAAAAATGAAACATTCGACAGGAACATTCCAATTGGTTTACAAGTGGAGTGTACCACTTTTAGAACTTTATCTCTTCAAGTACAAAACATAAATAGATAATATTAATAAAATAAAAGACATGAAGCATGTATATTCATGTAAAACATGTTTTGAGATGCTAATTAAAATGACACGATAACAAGGGTGCGGATTATTTTTTCGGAAAGGACAGGTCGTAAGATAGATGAAACACATGGAAGTGGCTCCATTTTCCTCCTCCAAGCATTACTCATTTAATAAAGGATTGATCTTTAGCCATAATTACATGTCACTAGAATTCCTTTTAAGTAAGAAGCACTTAATTTTCTCAATAACAATTGACAAAACAATGTAGGGCAAAGATGTAATCACTATCACATCAATGGTGACATTTGCGTTGAAAGATCTGTCATTAACTTGGTGGGACAGACGCAGTTGTTTTTAGATTGCCGCGTGACCTTGTAATTATGAACATGGTCTGTTCGGAGATGACTCTACGGATACTACTGACAAAATAGAGAACCGTCAGTCGCCGATCATATTGATACATGTTCCGAGGAAATCCTACTGAGACTCACTGTCGATGAAGGAACAAAACAAGGTGGAGGTGAATGCTGGGAAATATTGGGGTCACGTCTATAATTTGCTCAGGCCCAAAAAAATCAGGCAAGTGGAAAGTGACTGCATGCCTGAAAGTGATGGTATGTTTCTTTTAAAAAGCCCAACACTTTATGTGAGCTGCGACTGCGCCTGCGGCAGAATGGATGTCGTTCGGCACTAATATAACATGAAGCAGGAAGATGGAGTAGGACATGGTTCCCCCCCCCCCATGCAACGTACAGCTGTAGATATTGGTGCAGGTAACCACCGTGGAGTTCCTGGCGTCTGTGAGGTCCCCTCTGTCTGACAGGCTAAATGTAACCTAGATCTGATCACTCTTAGTTTTTGGCATTGGAGGAGAAATAAACCTTGATCTAGGGTGACCGCATATCCCAGAATGCCAGAGACAGTCCCACAATGGGAGCTCTTAGCAAATCAGGAGAGACTTCTCAGCACTTTTACTGTGTAAGCTGCAGACAGCACCAGGTTGTATGTGGATCTGTGCAATAGAGGGGTTAATTCTCTGAAAATGCTCATATCTGGCAATAGAGGGGTTAATTCTCTGTAACGGCTCCTGCCTTGTAATAGAGGGGTTAATTCTCTGAAACTGCTCCTGCCTGGTAATAGAGGGATTCATTCGCTGAAACTGCTCATGTCTGGTAATTGAGTTTTTAATCCCCCGAAACTGCCCATGTCTGGTGATAGAGGGGTTAATTCTCTGTAACTGATCCTGCCTGGTAATAGAGGGGTTTATTCTCTGTAACGGCTCCTGCCTGGTAATAGAGGGGTTAATTCTCTGTAACTGCTCCTGCCTGGTAATAGAGGGGTTAAATTATCTGTAACTGCTCCTGTCTGGTGATAGAGGGGTTAATTCTCTGAAACTGCTCATGTCAGGGAATTGAGGGATTAATCCCCTGAAACTGCCCATGTCTGTCAAAAGAAGGGTAAATTCTCTGAAATTGCTCATGTCTCGATATTGAGGGGTTAATCCTCTGAAACTGCTTGTCTAGTAATAGACGGGTTAATTCGGGGGAAACCTCCCATGTCTGGGATTCGAGGGGTTAATCAGAACAGTGTAACTGCGCAGAACTGACCCGCCAGCCTTAATTCTGTCTGGTGTAGATAATCTGCGAGGAGCAGTTTGTCTTTAATTACCCACTCCTAACTCTTCTACATCTTATAAACCACAGCAATTCCTGCAGCAGTTACCCGGGGGAACAAAGTAATAATAAGCCTCCAGGATATTCTCGGCTGGGTTACCTTGACACAAGAAAGATCTTTGTGCTGCTGTGTTCTGAATAAGACCATTTTTTTTGGAGTGGATGAATAAGGAAAAATGCCATTAGCTCTGTGTTATTTGCTCTTTGCAAAGGCTGTGGTGCCTGAGTGCAGAGTACATTAGTATTACATTCATTAGTATGGGAGGAGAACTCTAATTTATTCATATTGCTTACACTGTATCACTGTGACACTGCAAACGCATTTACATTTACACATAGGCAGACCCTTTATTTTTTCCAGAATACGGGGGCCCATAATATATTTGGAATTAATGTTTAATGAATCAATTTTGCTAATCTATTATGCTCTAACAGTGCCTTTCAATAGATGGAATTATAAGCCTGTATTTTTAGCTAATGGATTTAGTTGTTCCAACTCTCATCTCTTTTGTTGTCCATTTTTCTATTTCTAAATTCTTTTCCATCTACATTCAGAGCAGCCGAGGCCAGAAGGTATTTGTCCGGACATACTGAACACAAATAGTATAGCACAGTTCATATAGTGAGCCAGACAAGTGATACAATGTAGCTTCCATCAGTGTATAGTTAGCCAGGCATAGAGGATGGTACAGCGCAGCTTGCTTGGGCATATACTTAGCACAACTTTGATGGGGGTACAGTGGAGCTTCTACTCCATTTATAATTAACCAGATATTAGTGGTGGTAGTTGAGCATCATGGGAAACTTTCGATAGGTTGGGTGTCCTGGGAAATAAAGTCCACATTAAATATATCTTCATCTATTGAGCACCTTCTGATACAGTCATTAGGAACTCAAAATAATGAGACACCAGGTTACCAAAGACAGACAAACGGACGGGGGGTATTATTTAACATGTATTTATTGAAATACATTACCTTGTTTTGTTTTTTTAACCACAGGACCACTCTACGACCTGATACATTTGTTCTGTCAGACTCCAAAATAATCGAAAAATGTTATTTTAAATTAAAAACTTATTTTGTACAGTCTACAGATACAGTCTATAGTACAAATGTCTTAATAGACAGGATGGACCTCACCCGAGCTCTTACCGGATGCACAAGGAGATGGTTCTCTATTGCTTTCTCTCTTCTCTGAGATTTTTGAAACGTAGCGAAGATAATATTCAAAACCTTTTCAAATAACAGATTGAGTTTTTTTTTTTCTTTATAAATCATGACAACATCTCATCTGCTCGGCAAATAATTTCCAAACCTACAGGATGTGCTAATTTATTCAACTCAAACATTCATGAAATGACTTTTTCCTCAACGATGACCCTCATTTTCCACCTATGGATTCCTATTTATTCACTCAATTCAGAGTCTAATTCATTTACCGCAAGGGGTAATTTATTCATTAAACCCAATGCATGATCTTTTGGATACATTTCCAGGATAGACTGCACAGAATTCATTTAATATTCAAATGCTACGTGCGCGTTTTACTTTCTATCCCTTTAGTGCAGAATAAATAGTCAGCCCTGCTCGTACCTTACAACTGACCATTGTATATGTAAAGTATATTGCAATATTGTGACTTTGCTTTGAATTAAAACAACTTTTAGGAAGGAAGAGACGGAGTAAAATTGGAGAATTGGCATTTGTCAGCGTCTGTTGGCCGTGAACATTCAAGAACCAAGAACAATGGAAATTGTAGTCTAAAAATTGATACATAATCACCAAAAGAGGTGTGCACCTCACCTCCGGAGTTGGAATAAAGTTCAATATGTCATTCAGGGCGTTCTTGGTAAAATACATAAATAAATAACAAGGGCATGCTTTTACTCATTTGGCAAAGAAAATATAAACCTTGGACTGTTCAATAAAGAAACCTGATTCAAAATTCCCCTAGTGGACACATCTATAATAAAGGCTGCATGGCCATAAAGGACAAGAGTAGCAAAAACTGAGATTGTGTTTAATTAAATGATTGCCTCACGTGTAGACATTTTCTATAGAAAGGCTCTAATGAAAGAATACAAATAAAGCACTTTATTGAGCCATCTTTACTCCATATAGTTTCACCAGGAGGCAGACATTTTGTTTAGAATCTTTGGTCAGATATTTGTTCATCTGAACCAAGGTGAGTGAAGATCTGACCCAAGATTCTAAACATGTATGCCCCCTGAGAGAACTATATGGAGTAAAGATTCTAACCAACATGTCTGCCCCCTGAGAGAACTATATGGAGTAAAGATTCTAACCAACTTGTCTGCCCCCTGAGAGAACTATATGGAGTAAAGATTCTAACCAACATGTCTGCCCCCTGAGAGAGCTATATGGAGTAAAGATTCTAACCAACATGTCTGCCTCCTGAGAGAACTATATGGAGTAAAGATTCTAACCAACATGTCTGCCCCCTGAGAGAACTATATGGAGTAAAGATTCTAACCAACATGTCTGCCCCCTGAGAGAGCTATATGGAGTAAAGATTCTAACCAACATGTCTGCCCCCTGAGAGAACGATACGGAGTAAAGATTCTAACCAACATGTCTGCCCCCTGAGAGAACTATATGGAGTAAAGATTCTAACCAACATGTCTGCCCCCTGAGAGAGCTATATGGAGTAAAGATTCTAACCAACATGTCTGCCCCCTGAGAGAACGATATGGAGCAAATAAGGCTCAATAAGGAACTTTATTTGTATTCTTTTATTAAAGATTTTCTTCATAAATCACTTGATACAATCTTTCAATTAAACATCAGTTAATTTTTTTGCCACAGTTTCCTTGAACAGGTTTGTTGGGTTAGAGGCTTTGTTTTTTGCAGATGCAATAAATAGTCAAAGTCTCGGCACTCAATCGGTGAGGTGTTTTAGCCGCTAAGGGTCTTAGCCATACACACTGAAAGTTTTGAAATACAAGCACCTCACTAATTGAGTGCTATTCCTTCGATTATTAATGCATTTGAAGGGTCTTGGTGGGGCCCAGCTCGAGCACTTGCCATTCGGGTGTGCTCCCTACTCATTTTACTTTGGTGTATGTTTTTTGCAGCCAAGACAAATCAGGCTGTTTTTTTCCATCCATACACGAAATCCCTAATGCTAGCAGGCAGCCCCTTCTGCGTAAACAATAAAAATAGGACCACTTGGCAGGAGCAGGGGCAAACACAGCATATGCTTTTTATGAGGGTGATAATATTTATTTTCTAGTTACAGTGTTCAGTACAATTTATGCTCAGTATTAGCGGAAAGACATAAAAATATACCCGGGAGTGCCATAAACAACCATACAATAATTAAACCAGGCCCTAAAAATGTATCTAAAGATTCCAGCCAACAAGATTAAATTATACCCATTTGCCCAATTACACAGTAGGTCCCCTTTGCTGGGGAAAACGTACACTGAATAACACTCCGATTCGGATTCTGCCAGCTCAACGCGAGCATTGCTAAATGATGTAAGGTACGGTTTATTGATAATAAGATGCACGATTTCCCCAAGGGGGGGAGTTGATTATCTCTCCTTATAGATAAAATATCTAAGTAAGAAACGGCACACCGGACTCCCGATAGATTTATTTAGCCGGATTCATTGTACAGCAGCAAAACTATCAGACTAATAGTTAAAAATCAAAGCATTATATTAAACAGACAGCCGGAGGCAACAACAAAAAAAATGAAGTTATATGTAATTGAAAGATTGGTTCAAGTGTAGACATTTTAGATTAAAGGAATTAATTTGGTGAAAGAATAGAAACATAGAATGTGTCGGCAGATAAGAACCATTCGGCCCATCTAGTCTGCCCAATGTTCTAAATACTTTCATTAGTCCCCAGTTCCCTATCTTATATCTAGGATAGCCTTATACCTATCCCATGCATGCTTAAACTCCTTCACTGTATTAACCTCTACCACTTCTACTGTAAGACTATTCCATGCATCCACTACCCTCTCAGTAAAGTAATACTTTCATTAGTCCCTGGCCTTATCTTATATCTAGGATAGCCTTATACCTATCCCACGCATGCTTAAACTCCTTCACTGTATTAACCTCTACCACTTCTACTGGAAGACTATTCCATACATCCACTACCCTCTCAGTAAGTAATACTTTCCTTAGTCCCTGACCTTATTTTAGATCTAGGATAGCCTTGTGCCTATCCAACGCATGCTTAAACTCCTTCACTGTATTAACCTCTACCACTTCTACTGGAAGACTGTTCCATACATCCACTACCCTCTCAGTAATGTAATACTTCATTAGTCCCTGGCCTTATCTTATATCTAGGATAGCCTTATACCTATCCCACGCATGCTTAAACTCCTTCACTGTATTAACCTCTACCACTTCTACTGGAAGACTATTCCATGCATCCACTACCCTTTCAGTAAAGTAATACCATAATTAGTCCCTGGCCTTATCTTATATCTAGGATAGCCTTATACCCATCCCACACACTCTTAAACTCCTTCACTGTGCTTGCCTCTACCACTTCCGCTGGAAGCCTATTCCATACATCCACTACCCTCTCAGTGAATTAATACTTCCTGATATTGCTTTAAAATCTTTGCCCCCCTAATTTGAGACTCTTGTTGTGGTAGTTCTTCTTTTAATACAAATTAAGTGCCTTAGGAGCTCCTTATAGGAGGCGGGCATTTTTATTAGAATCTTTGGTCACATGAAGGCAATTCTGACCCAACGTTCTAAACATGTCTGCCCCCTGATAGAGCTATACACAGCAAAGAGGGCTCAATTAGATACTTTAATTGTAGTCTTTCCTTTAAGACTAACAGAAGCATTTTATTCAATAACGAAGACCCTGCGCTCACATGTTGTGCTTAGTCAGATTTTCCAAGGCACAGAAATTTAAATTCGCTTTTGGAGAACGTACTTTGAAGCGCGTACAGGAGATCAGCGATTGTGCTTACTGTGGCTGGAATTACTATATTTTGAAGACAGGTTTCCAATTTATCTCGTTCCCTCTTGCTTTGCACTATCCGTTTGAATTTCCATATATTGTCTTTGAATGTTTTTTTTTTTTACATACATACTGAAAGTCGTACTCAGTATTGCCAAGAAAAAGAAAAACGTTCACATTTCTTGTCTCCGACTCTTCGCTGAAGTATTATTTTTAGGCCTCACGTTACCACGGTTTTGTTATTTTTCTGACACCTGGATGCCAGATTACAAACGGATAAACAAACAAACTTTTAATTAGTTTTTCTGCAGCAGTACAAATCATTCTCGGAAATAATCAATTACAGACATAATTAAAATGATCCATTGGGATGCACACTCCTATTTTTCTTAATTTGCCCCTTGTCCACAACTTGTCCTATCAGCAGATACTTTGTATATGTACATTCCTTCCTTTATGTTAGGTTGAATAACACTGTATATGGTAACATGGGCCTCCAAAGAATCTTTGTCTTGTGCGGTCAAAATGTAACACAAGCCAAGCCTCGTTACAATCTCTTGAAGGCTTACTTTTTGTGGGTTCTGGAGAGGATGTCCCTTGTGGTCCAGTGTAGGGTCTGAAGACCCTGTGCTCTTCCTGCTCTACCCTCACATGGCTTTGAGCCTGAAGTACAGGAGTGCTAAGGGGCAAAACAGAAAGAGTCTGTGAACACCACCGGGCTGGTTAAGAGAGATCTTCAGGGACAGTGGGGAGGGACAAGTAGAATATAAATTCATAATGTCATACTGTGGGGGTTTTATTTAAAGGTAATTTTTGGTGAAAAGTTCTAAAAGTGATGTATTCAGCAGGAAGATTCCACTGGTGTCCATGGGGACAGGACCTTTTTTTTTTAAAAAAACTTCTAAGACCATAACTGACTTTTATAGATAACCCCCCAGCTAATAAGTGAGGTGCTGGTGAGCATTCCAACCGGTACTATTTCTTATAAGTGGCGTTGAAATAATATATATAAAATAAATAATAAATAAAATTATGACGTCCGGCCTGTTGAGCTGATTTAAAAACAACTTTTTCCCGGTTTTGAAATCACGAAATTCCTGCTTGAATGCAGGTTAATGGATGAAGCAGACCTATATTTCTCTGGTTACTTCATAGAATCCTGTCGTTCTGAGGTTTAATGTCTCATTGGTGTGACAAGAACTGCTATGAAATAGAAACGGACACCCAAACCTTCCCTTAAAAATACTATTTCACTTTCCCCTGAATCCAAATGTTCCAGAGAGTGAGCTAACCTGAAATTGGACAGCAGAAAAGATGTAGCACTGATGTTATCTCCAGGACCCCAAAAAAAAAAGACATATTGATTTTCTTTGTTACCTCTTGGATGTGAGTTTAGACATAATAGTTTCCGACCAAAACACAGTGTATATAAGAAAACAACATAAGGATCCAGGGTGGGGAGGCTGAATTTAATGTCCCATGTTAGTTAAAGATGCAGTTGGATTTAATTTACCCCGAGTTAAAGCTCCAGGGAAGACAGCGGGAGGTTCAATCTCTGCTACACCAAAGTACCGGTCATTAATCACCAGCGCTAAGATAGGCTGTCACTTCGGGGCCTGTGCTGAGCAGTGTCAAATACTATTCACGGAATAGAAACCAAACCAGAGAGTCTGTATTCTGGACAAGAGTCAGAAATGTCTTCAAATAAAACAGGACATTATAAATCACGTTGTATTTACCCAGTGGTGTATCTTGGTTTTGTGTTGTTCTAGGCAGACAAAATTTGGGCACCCCCCCACACACACACGTTGCACACCCACGACATGCTCCATCAGTGGCGTAGCGTGGGGGGTGCAGGGGGGGCCGGCCGCACCGGGCGCAATATCTGGAGGGGCGCACTAGCCCTATGCGGCCGCCAGGGCCGTCTTTAACGCGGGGCAAACGGGGCAGCTGCCCTGGGCCCATTTACTCCTGGGGGGCCCCAAGGCAGCTGTCCCGTGGGCCCCCAGCCCGTGCTGCCGCGTTCACAGCGCATTGCGCTTGTGAACGCTTTTTTCCGGCAAGCCGCATCCGATGGATGCGACGGCCGGAAAAAAAAAAAAAAAAAAATGCTGCCGGATGTGACGTCGCGTCACATCCGGTTTCTGTTTCCCTCCTCCGTACAAGAGGGAAGACTGCACGGAGGAGACATCCGGCGGGGGACACGGAGCAGCTTCATGTAAGTACGGGGGGGGGGGGGGGGGCTGGCTGGCACAATATTCCTGGTATCTGACTGGCACTATATTACTGGGTATCTGATTGGCACAATATTACTGGGTATCTGGCACTATATTACTTGGCATCTGACTGGCACTATATTACTGGGTATCTGATTGGCACTATATTACTTGGCATCTGATTGGCACTATATTACTGGGTATCTGATTGGCACTATATTACTTGGCATCTGACTGGCACTATATTACTGGGTATCTGATTGGCACTATATTACTGGGTATCTGATTGGCACTATATTACTGGGTATCTGATTGGCACTATATTACTTGGCATCTGACTGGCACTATATTACTGGGTATCTGATTGGCACTATATTACTGGGTATCTGATTGGCACTATATTACTGGGTATCTGATTGGCACTATATTACTTGGCATCTGATTGGCACTATATTACTGGGCATCTGATTGGCACTATATTACTGGGTATCTGATTGGCACTATATTACTGGGTATCTGATTGGCACTCTATTACTGGGTATCTGATTGGCACTATATTACTGGGTATCTGATTGGCACAATATTACTGGGTATCTGGCACTATATTACTGGGTATCTGATTGGCACTATATTACTTGGCATCTGATTGGCACTATATTACTGGGTATCTGATTGGCACTATATTACTGGGTATCTGATTGGCACAATATTACTGGGTATCTGGCACTATATTACTTGGCATCTGACTGGCACTATATTACTGGGTATCTGATTGGCACTATATTACTTGGCATCTGATTGGCACTATATTACTGGGTATCTGATTGGCACAATATTACTGGGTATCTGATTGGCACTATATTACTGGGTATCTGATTGGCACTATATTACTGGGCATCTGAATGGCACAATATTACTGGGCATCTGATTGGCACTATATTACTGGGTATCTGATTGGCACAATATTACTGGGCATCTGATTGGCACTATATTACTGGGTATCTGAATGGCACAATATTACTGGGCATCTGATTGGCACTATATTACTGGGTATCTGATTGGCACTATATTACTGGGTATCTGATTGGCACTATATTACTGGGCATCTGATTGGCACTATATTACTGGGTATCTGATTGGCACTATATTACTTGGCATCTGATTGGCACTATATTACTGGGCATCTGATTGGCACTATATTACTGGGTATCTGATTGGCACTATATTACTTGGTATCTGACTGGCACTATATTACTGGGCATCTGGCTGGCACAATAATACTGGGCATCTGGCTGGCATAATATTACAGGCATCTGGCTGGCACTATATTACTGGGCTCTGACTGGCACAATATTACAGGCATCTGACTGGCATAATATTACAGGCATCTGACTGGCACAATATTACAGGCCTCTGACTGGCACAATATTCCTGGCCTCTGACTGGCATAATATTACAGGCATCTGACTGGCATAATATTACAGGCATCTGACTGGCACAATATTACAGGCATCTGACTGGCACAATATTCCTGGCCTCTGACTGCACACTATTACAGGCATCTGACTGGCATAATATTACAGGCATCTGACTGGCATAATATTACAGGCATCTGACTGGCACAATATTACAGGCATCTGACAGGCACCATATTCCTGGACTCTGACAGGCACAATATTCCTGGGCTCTGACAGGCACAATATTCCTGGTATCTGACTGGCACAATATTATTGGTATCTGACTGGCACAATATTACTGGTATCTGACTGGCACATTATTACTGGTATCTGACTGGCACAATATTACTGGTATCTGACTGGCACATTATTACTGGGCTCTGACTGGCACAATATTGCAGGCATCTGACTGGCACAATATTACTAGGCTCTGACTGGCACAATATTACTGGCATCCGGAAGTTACAATATTACTGGCATCTGAATGGCACAACAATTATGGCATATGTGTGTGTGTGTGGGGGGGGGGGGGGGGGGGGTAACATTAGAGGTACAGGATTGAGGAAGTTGAAAATCCACGGGTTAGGGGGCGCAAATTACTTGCCTTGCCCCGGGTGCTGACAACCCACGCTACGCCACTGTGCTCCATCACCCCATTACATGCCCCATAACCCACATCACACACAGATTAAATGCCCAATCACCCCATTACATGCCACCATCACCCTCATTACATACGCCCACCACATCCTTTACATGCCCCCCATCACCCCGATTAATTGGAAGGAGCTAAAGCTTGCTAAACAGTGGGGGAGGGAGCGAAAATGTTTGAAGCACCAGAATTGTGCTTTAACACCCTCTGGCAAAGTGCCGCCCTCTGGCAAAGTGCCGCCCTAGGCGAGTGCCTTGTTTGCCTTTCTGAAGATACACTATTTACCTCAGTTACCAACAGTCCTGGATTTGTAGGTGCAAGGTGTCAGGATAGGTATAAAGAGGCGCAACTGCTGTTTGTTACATATAACGGAAATGGCACCTTTTTATGAATCCCGACACCATGGTTGCCAACATCGGCCATGTTTCCAGGGACACATTTGGGTTCCACATGCTGCAGAAAGAGCATGCAAAGTGCAAAATAGCACAAAAAAAGAAAATCAGTAATAGATACAATGTTCTCACTTCTGAAGATAAATTGGCTTTTTTTACGAATCTTTTTCACTTTGCCCCGAGACGCGAAAACTCACCTTTTTCTCAAAACCTGTTAATATCTGCCGTGCCTCGCACCGGGGAGACCTTGTCCTCTCCAATGTCCTTTTTTATATATTCACAAATGAAATTAAATGTTTTCTAATTACATTCAGATGGATGATTGCCTGCGAAGCCAGATTACATCTTAGTATTACTTTTAAAAAAAAATTGAAAAAAATTTAAAAATTGAAAATGTCTGTCTCTTGTTGGATCTGAAAAGCTCCTCACTATAGCACTAAGAGGTCACGCAATTTATGAAAAAGGGCAAGGCTATTAATGGCTGAGTTAGGAGTGCAGATGCCCATATCTGAGGTTTGACAGGGCTGTATTGATCACTTAGTACAAAATGAATTAGCCTTTAGTGTAGTGTCAAGTAATCCAGAGCAAAATGCTCAGTGTTCTCACAATTAGTTTTTCCATCTGAATTCATCTCCGGCTTAAGGCTAGAAACTGTTTTTTTCAATTAAATAAAAATAAAGTCTTGGATTTGGAATGTGGCTTTGGTCAGGCTGCATGGTATGTGACCAAGTAAAGAATGAACCCCACTGTAGGGATGCGAAATATTGGAGTAGTGGGCGGGGCATCATTGAGGGGGTATCACATATTTATCTTTTCCTCTCTACCAGGTCTCCAGAGGCTGCAGCTAAACCTGTCTGGATATGACCATGCTTTTGCGGACTTTACTCTATAGCAGTGATGGTTAATGTTGGCAATGATATTTGGGAACTTCAGGTTCCATGATGCCTGATCTTTCATAAAACACTCCTGACATCAAAGTAACTTCCATCTGTTAGTGTTTAACCAGCGTTGTGTAAATGTTTGCTTTTGCAGAGAAATGTCTGCAGGTCAATGTATTTCAATGCCTCCTGCTTTATAACTCTTTGGTTTAAATTTACTTTTGTTTACATTGCAAGAGGATCAGTTCGGATACACTGGATCCCCTTGACCTGAGAATGTCCATAAACAATTTTATCCAGGCGGTGGTAACTGATTCCCATCTTTTTTGACAGCAGTGCTGTGGTGTCTTTGGTGATATCCCTGATATCCTAGGCATTGGTGTTGGACATCCTCATGCATTGGGAGTGTAGACCCCTTCCCGGAGGTACTCACTATTTGCATTGCAAAAATTAAATAAACAGAAAAGCTCATCTTTAATTTGCTTTCATTTGTGATTTGTTAAAAGTCTTGGAATTATGAAATAAATCATCAATGGACTGTAAGAGCTGGACAGCCAAGAATGATGGTAAGGGGGGGCAATAAATTAACTGATTTGCATAGAGAACAGACATGCCATAGATCATTTTGTATAGGGTAAATTTAATTATGGAAAGGATCAGGGTACAGATTAGAGTTTAATCTCTTAGTTTAAAAAAGGGAAGGCTACAGCTGTGAAAACATATTGCTATTGGCTAGATATGATGGTGTTTAATAAAATGGCAATTCTGGTCCTGAAAGGGAGGTAAATTAAACACAGTCTAGGAAATATTTAACTTTAATGTTCTAATATGAATATAAATACTAGCTGTGAGTGAAGTGAATGGTAAAGGCCCAGGTATAATTGGGGTAAGAGTAGATAATGCTTTATTTTTACGGTAAGTTATTTATCTAGTCTCATTTCACATCTGTATGTAATTAATTTTAAAGTAATTATGGTAATAATTTTCCATCATAATTAAGCATATTGAACATTTGCAAAATTAAACGTTTGTTTCATTCATTGCACTGACACCCAACATCTTTTCCAGAAACCTTCAATATAATAAAAACAGATGTATGAGTTACCATCGGCTGCACAGCCCCAAATAACAGACTTTTAAAATAACATAGAACATAAAAAGTATTTTTCTAAATGTCTATGCTGCTGTGTGCTTCAATAACACACTCTGATTTTTTTAAGAGGGAAGTAAACATCATTGGTATTAGCATTCCAACAATGTGCCCGCTACTAAATATATGGGTGACCTTTCCTAACCTGACCTTTTGCAGGAAGAATTAGTCTCAAGCTGAATTTTCCCGGAAAAAATGGTATTTTGGAATTTTCCACTTCTGCTACCAGAATCTACTGTATACACAAAATCAAATGCAAGAAAATCACACGGCTTAATATTTTCATAATAGTTTCATAGCAGTTTCATAATAGTTTAACTCTGGTTTCGTAACACTCGCTCACAGCCGTCTCTCCGCAGTAGTGTTGAGAGTTCTGCTCCGCCATTTCAGCGCCATATTGTCAAACCCCCCCTGATAAATTAACCCCATCTTACCCCAAAGTACCCGATAACCCCAAACCCTCAAACAAACTCTAATACTAACCAGAAACCCTGATCCCCAATACTAACCCTAAAACTAACCCTAAACCTAGTACCCTAATACTGAGCCTAAACAAGCCCTAACTGTCCCATTCCGAGTAGTTTCATAATCGTTTCATAGTGTTTTTTTTTTTTTAACTCTATCCAAATGGTTTCATTATTGTTTCATCATCGTTTAAAAATAGTTTCATAGTGGTTACATAATAGCATCCTAGCGGTTCCAGAATACTTTCCAAATGGTTTCATAATAGTTCCACATTGATTTAAACATCATCTCATAGACATTTCGTAATAGTTTCAAAATTTTTTGTAGCAGAAGCATAATTGTTTTATAATAGTTTCATCGGGGTTTTAAAGCAGTTTCATAATTGTTGTAAGGTGGTTTAATAATTGTTCACAGTAATTTTATAGTAGTTTCATTACAGTTTATTGCTTTTTTTCCTAGCGGTTTTCTATAGAATGCATGCCTGTATTCTTTAAACTTTCCTTCAGCAGTCAGATGGCCAACATATTGTGGATCACAACAAAAGCTCAGTAATTACCAAACTTGCACTTAATATTGTCAATTATCCTCCGAACTCATAACATAAATCCCATAAGGAATTATTATAATCACAGGATTTTCCACCCAACACATCATGGACATTTAGGAAAAGAAGAATTGTCTAGTTTTCCTACACCGGCTGAGCTTGTCTACGTACGTACTTATCAGAATGAGTCGAGGGACAAACTTATATAAAAACAACGAAAAAAAAGGATATTTTTGAATTAATTACCTGCTTATAAAAATGGAGCAGTATTGCGCTTGCTGAATGTCAGAGGGATTACAATAATGTCTCGTTTTTCAGGTACACCGTTCAAATTCCCTGTAATAAAACAGGTTGGCACAATGACTACAAGGCAGATAAATGGAGGAATATTGGAAATATTATGCACATTACGTGAAAAAAATGGAATATTGGCCGAGAGTTCCAAGGCAGGGTTCCAAAAGCTGACAGCGACTATTTGTCATCTAAATACACCGAACAACATGATTGAATTACGCACAGCAACATTTATCGATGCAGAACTTTTCTTCCATTTCCGCTCTGCAAACAGTGAGTCCACGGGGATTAGGAGTCTTTTGATTTCAATGTTTTCTCTTCGTTTATTTACGCAAAAAATAAATATGTAACTTTTAGTGCTTGTCTGTGGAGGCATTTGTGATCAGAACCAATAGCTGTCTGTTACCGTACTGCTTATAATAATATAAAATGTTTTTTGTACGGCACCCATTCAGTCAGAAACATTGTTTATACTGTGACTGTAGAGTATTAAAAAAAATATAAACATTTTTCTATATGTTGTTTTAGCAGAAATGCAGAAATTTAAGAGCCAACATAGATGTTATTGCATGTTAGACGGATTTCACAAAGCCTGCCATGACGTGTAAAACGCGTTGCTGACCATCTATAGTCTGCTCAACATTATTGCTGTACTTTTTCCTGCAAACCCGCATGTAGAGAACTTGCTGCTGTAACATATTTGTACTATTTATACTGTAACTATAAAACTGTTGAAAAAAACCTCTTGAATGCTAAACTCTGGAATCATGAAATATGCACAGCTTATTCATGCTGGAATTTTGAGGTCAACACAACTATTTTCAGCTCTCTATGTTGTTCCTTTCCCGAGCTCTGTGTTAATTAAGTTTTGAGTAGGTACATGACTTGCAGAACATATATATATGTCCTTATATTTATGTATATATATATATATATATATATATATGTGTGTGTATATATATATATATGTATATATATATATGTGTGTATATATATATATATATATATATATATATATATATATATATATATATATATATTCAACAGTCTTGAAGCTCCATCTTGCTTGGAGGTTCGTTGCTACCAATTTGGAAGGGAACACTTAAGGCTCAATTGCACTGTGTTTGAGTGCAATATATTACCTCTACACTATATAACGTTGCTCTGTATATGACACGATTGTGTTTTTTCCTTTATTGCATGCATACTTTGGAATTATACTAAAGGTAGTTTGAAACCCGGAGGATATTTCAACAAATCCTCAAACTGTACCATTTTGTGTTCTTTATTCACTTTCCTTTCCTATCTCAAGCACATGGTGGGAACGCCATAACACTTTTATTTCTAGAAGAGCATCTTTACACACCTGTATGTGTTTTGGGCAATAGAAACAACATTTAGGCAACATAGCCCTTTTAATGTACAAGTCCGATACTGCTTTGGTTACAGTGGAGAAAACAAGCTTTTGTGACGTCGAAAGGGATATTGTTGTAAAACACAGAGATGTTTTAATACTGCTGTCTCGAGAAGAATATATTCTATCACAGACTATAATTAGAAATAATGGAGGCTGGGTACTTTTAGATTTATAGCCATGGATTGATGTAGCTATCAATCTTGGAAAAACAAGTCTTACCAACAGAAAGAAAAAAAAATCTGTGAATTTAAATTAAATAGTGCAGGCAAACCAGCCACTAAACACTCACTGTTACAACAATATAAATAGTATATTTTTATTAATAATTCATACACTAATGCATGCAACATTCATAATAGGATACAATATATAATAATATTATGATGATCATCCTGACTTGTACAATCAAACATACGCTCTACATAGAGTGTAAAGCAGTGCTAATTTTGACTTCAATTTTTTATTTAGTTTTAGTCATAGTCTTTTGATTAAAATGCAATTTTAGTTTAGTCGTATTTTAGTCATGAGAATTGTTTTAGTTTCAGTCTAGTTTTAGTCGACTAAATCTCCAGCAGTGAGGGAGGGAACAGGTCTGAGAAGCTGTTACACAGTGTTAAGTTAACTTGCTAGGGAGATGGGAGGGAACAGGTCTGAGAAGGATGTTACATAGTGTTAAGGTAACTTGCTAGGGAGATGGGAGGGAACAGGTCTGAGAAGGATGTTACATAGTGTTAAGGTAACTTGCTAGGGAGATGGGAGGGAACAGGTCTGAGAAGGCTGTTACATAGTGTTAAGTTATCTTGCTAGGGAGATGGGAGGGAACAGGTCTGAGAAGGATGTTACATAGTGTTAAGGTAACTTGCTAGGGAGATGGGAGGAAACAGGTCTGAGAAGGCTGTTACATAGTGTTAAGTTAACTTGCTAGGGAGATGGGAGGGGACAGGTCTGAGAAGGCTGTTACAGAGTGTTAAGTTAGCTTGCTAGGAAGATGGGAGGGGACAGGTCTGAGAAGGCTGTTACAAAGTGTTAAGTAAGCTTGCTAGGGAGATGGGAGGGAACAGGTCTGAGAAGGCTGTTACATAGTGTTAAGTTATCTTGCTAGGGAGATGGGAGGGAACAGGTCTGAGAAGGCTGTTACACAGTGTTAAGTTAGCTTGCTAGGGAGATGGGAGGGAACAGGTATGAGAAGGCTGTTATACAGTGTTAAGTTAACTTGCTAGGGAGATGGGAGGGAACAGGTCTGAGAAGGCTGTTACATAGTGTTAAGGTATCTTGCTAGGGAGATGGGAGGGAACAGGTCTGAGAAGGCTTAACATAGTGTTAAGTTAGCTTGCTTGGGAGATGGGAGGGAACAGGTCTGAGAAGGCTGTTACATAGTGTTAAGGTATCTTGCTAGGGAGATGGGAGGGAACAGGTCTGAGAAGGCTTAACATAGTGTTAAGTTAGCTTGCTTGGGAGATGGGAGGGAACAGGTCTGAGAAGGCTTAACATAGTGTTAAGTTAGCTTGCTTGGGAGATGGGAGGGGAAATACTCACCTGACAGTACAAGTCGAATCAGATGGAGGCGTATCCTCTTCCTTTGCGGTTTCAGGCAGCAGACAGACAGAGGCAGCCTGCGTCTCAGCCAATCCAGCTGCAGATGGAGTCAGGGGAACTGGGCTTTGGCAGAGATCCCTGGGAACCAGAACCAGAACCCCAAATCTGTAAATGCAATACTCCCTCCCTTTAGTCACATTTTAGTCAGTTGTCGAGAATTGCAATGGATTTTAGTCCTATTAACTTAGTTTTTATTTAGTTTATTGTTTAGTTCTAGTCATTGGAAACCTGCCTAAAACTGTGACAAAATTAACACTGGTGCAAACTGTCCCTTTAAGTGATGTATATACCGGAAGATCTAATATTAGCCTCCAAGCACCTGTCATACAATAAAGCAAGATGGCCTCTGTAACCTTACTGATTTCATTAAAGCTCTATGCATCATGAGACTGCAGCTGCTCACATAAAAGGGGGGGGGGGATTATTTGGAAGATGCCGTTCCTCTCTGATTATCCAGCAGAATAATTTGCTGATATTTTGATTCAGGATGTGGCCAGGGGATGTAATCCATCCTCTCTTGCGACCGGAGAGTTAAAACTCCAACTATTCCGCGTGAAATCCCCATCCTTAGCGAGTCTGGTCCCAAAAAAAAAACACGAGCGTTTGTACTATATAAATAGACTGAAATTATCCTTCATTCAGTTCACAGCAGAGAACATAAAAATGCCAAGAGACTGACATGTACTAACTCCAGATAATGTGCCAATCAGCACCAAACAGCTGAATTTGTAAATTTGGATGGTTACGAGGCCACCTGTTTTGGGTTGGTTTTTTTTCGTGCCCAGTGATAGTTTTAGGGCAGATTTGAATTCTGCGTCTGCCTCCGAGGCTGGCATGCACTGGAAGTAGCTCATTAAACCTGTAGAAGTCTGACTCATTGAACAGGTGTAGACCCTTACGATGCCACTGGAGTAAAGATAGGTCACAGGCTCTGCACTGAAATGTCACTGTTATCATCTATGCCAGAATTTAAACCTCAACATTGTTTTTCATGGTGCCTGTAGAGAATAAATGATTTTAAAATGATTCACCCATTGTATTAGCAAAACTGCAAGCAAACGCCTAAATTAAGAGAAAAGTGCGTCTGAGGAGTCTCCTGTTTATGACATCACTAGGTTTGTCGAAGTCATATGTGACCAGAAGGAAATCAATTAAGTAATAAGCAACATAGTTCTGTAAAATCCACTACTTCATTAGTTAATTGGTTTCCTTCTACTTACTGCAAGTCAGTCTGCAAACGGGACATGTGACCAGTAAAACATGGCTGAGGTCAGTGGTGTATCTTGGTTTTGTGCTGCAATAGGCAGACAAAGTTCGGGCACTCCCCTACCCACGTTGCACACCTACGACATACCCCATCACCCCATTACATGCCCCATCACCAACATTTCACACACATTAAATACCCAATCACCCCATTACATGCCCCCATCACCCACATTGCATACACACTAAATGCCCCATCACCCCTATGACATGCCATGAACACCCTCATTACATACCCCCACCACGTCCATTACATGCCCCCATCACCCCAATTAACTGGAAGGAGCTAAAGCTTGATGAATAGTTGGGGAGGGAGTGAAAATGCTTGAAGCACCAGAATTGTGCTTTAACAGCCTCTGGCAAAGTGCCGCCCTCTGGAAAAGTGCCGCCCCAGGCGAGTGCCGCCCTAGGAGAGTGCCTTGTTGGGCTACTTTCACACGTGCAAATAATGATGGTTTACTAATTTAAATTTTTCAGTAAATTTTGCCAATAAATGCAACCCCCCCCCCCAATCTTCTATACAGTAAGTGCTACCACTAGTACAGAGTATTACTTTGAAAAGCATTGTCATTTACAATACCATCTGTGTAATGTAACTGACGAAAATGAAGAAAAGTTGTGTAATACGATAAAATCGATAATGCACCCTCAACAAGATATAGACACTTTTAGAAATGGCTCTTATGGCGTTAAACACGACTGAAACAAAACAATGGGACATAGAAACTACACACAAAAAACAACTACACAATATAGTGTAGTAATAGAATAACCAAATACTAACTATAAATGTGTGCTAACATAGTCTCTCTGCCGGGGTTATTATGTATTATGTTTGCTACTCATCGTGTGATTGTGTTTGTTTTTTTGAAATTATAATGCTAGACAGAGGCAGTTTATGCTGGGGATGGGACACTTCATCGCGGCTGCTTCCACGCAGCCGCTTCACCGCCGACTCTACATCACAAGACAGATCGTCGCTGGAGATTTCATCGCGGGACATTTCATCGCTAAAGGTTAGTATTTTACCGATTTTAGTTTGTATTAGGGTTAGTATTAGGGTTAGTATTGGGGTTTAGGGGGTTAACTTTAGTATTAGGGGTCGGGGGTTAGTATTAGGGTTAGTATTAGGGTTAGTATTGGGGTTTAGGGGGTTAACTTTAGTATTAGGGGTCGGGGGTTGGTATTAGGGTTTGTATTAGGGTTAGTATTGGGGTTTAGGGGGTTAACTTTAGTATTAGGGGTCGGGGTTAGTATTAGGGTTAGTATTAGGGTTAGTATTGGGGTTTAGGGGGTTAACTTTAGTATTAGGGGTCGGGGGTTAGTATTAGGGTTAGTATCAGGGGTCGGGTGTTAGTATTAGGGTTTAGGGGGTTAATTTTAGTATTGGGGTTAATTTTAGTATTGGGGTTAATTTTAGTGTTAGTATTGGGGTTTAGTGTTACTATTGGGGGGGAATCATTTATTAGGGGGGGTTATTTTAGTTTTACTTTTAGATTTGTAAGAGCTGACAGTTCAGCGCTGAACTGTCAGCTCTTACATAGCTGCAGCCGCGATGAATCGGCCGCGTTATACTTCATTGATGACAGTTCAGCGTTCTAACTGCCGCGCTGAACTGTCAGCGATGAAGATGCGGCAAAGAAGTGTCCTAGACCCGTTTAGGCTACAATCTGTCATGGTATTATACCAAACAGGCTGCTTAGACTGTGATAATTATGTTTCTCTAACAAGGAAAAACATTTCTTTGTTACTAAATGACACAAGGTTTTTGTAGAGCACATGACATCGCACGGTGACCTTATCATAGGTCTCTGGACACCACTGGAGGGTGAAAATTGGCCGAATCATAACCCACCTGGCTAGATTCACCATTGTACCCTTTCCGGCGAAAGAGTAGACTCAGCAGGATCCACCTTTGACGTAGCAAAGTACGTAGATTAATCTGTCTGGATTCTCCGGCCCACTGGTGAGTCCCCGTATGATTACAAAGAATTAACGAGGGCAGACATAAACCTTTATTAAGATGCTAGCCATGCAGAAGAACACAGCTCATTTTCAGGCTTGTCAGGGATCATAAAATAAATTGCAGAATAAAATCTTAGAATGACAGAATAATGAGCAATTCATTTTAAATGCAGAATAAATAGGTAAATCTCCGGTGAGGCTGCAGAGTAAGTGGCATTTGGATGACATTTTGTGATTAAATTAAACAGTAATAAACTTGTGAGTAATGGGTAGCGGGATTGGATTTGGAGGGCAGTATGTTGATCAAACCAGGTATTGTCGAATATGTGAAATTCATCTAAATTCTATTGTCAAAGACAACTTATTTTTATTGAAGAGGACAGGTAACATTTTTTTTTTGGAGAGACCAATTTGTAGAGCACAATACTTATATTTCATGCACGCAGCTTTGGACTGGTCCTGTGTTGACTTAGAGACGGCTTCATAATTAACAGGACGGTCTGGTCTCCCAAATAGGCTATTGAAACATTAATGGGTATTAAAGTACTCATAAGGCACTTTATTACAAGTTTTATACTTTTGCCAGAGGTACTTACAAAGGACTGAAGATTTAGCAGTAGCAGAGGGAGACACCTCCGTTTCTTTTGTAGATAATATTTCTGGCCCCTCCCCCGAGGAGCCAATCAGACCCATTTGTTTGAAAATGCATGAATATAACATGTTTATATATTATGCATTAATATTATTCTACAATAACACCCATAGTACATGTTATTTAAGAGCTCCATACTCTTCCTTAATGTGATAACTGGAAACCAATGTGTTTCTCTTCCCAATTGGAATTACATGGATTAAGGTGTTAAAAGAAGTAGTCATAAGTCATCTCTCCGTGACTCTCTGTTCATTGTTTTAAAATATTATTTGCTTAAGCAGATTTGTCATAGCTGTGCAGCCACATGATATCTGGAATGGTATCCATGCACTAGCGGGGAGAGTTGAGAGAAAAGGTTTAAAAGGAATTCTTAATGACTCCTTGCTGAAGTCAAGGTGTAGTGTTCAGCTGCAAGTTGTTTGAAAGTTACTTTAGTGCCTGGTATGTCCCTTCTATAACTTCCAAGACAATTACTTGCATTCTGTCCCAGTTTGGATAGGACAGATCTGACAGAAGAACATATGTGCCTCTGGTTTGCTGCTCCAATCAGGGAAACAATTTAAAGAAGCCTTTCTTGATGCACAGTCAGGGCTGATCATGACATCACACCACCTTCTGATGTCACCAGACGTCAGCTTCTAAACAAAAAGCAATTAAGTTAAAGCAAGATGCCTGAATCGCTCTGTGTCCCAGCCCCCTCATACATCACCAGGACAAACTACACGCAAAAAAAGTCACATTTCTATAAATCTTAAACTCGAACCAGGCTGAAGCGAGCCTTTGGCGTGAAACGCTAATGAATGAAAGGCTCGGGAAACTGATCAGCCGTGGATGGCTAACTTAGTAATATAACAAATAATGTGGTTGGTGCATGTAATTCTGGATATTAATATCATTTTTATGTTCTCAGGATCTGTTAAGTGCTGCGTTTGTCCGATCTAGAGATGCCGACACAATCTGCAAACCCACTTCGAGGCGCAGTCATCTACCTGATGGATACTCCCGACGATATATTGAAAAGCAATAGGCTGTGTATTAAGCGTGATCAATTTTACCTTATCACTCGAAAATAGGCTCGATGTCCAGGCTCGCAGCAATTATATTAAACCATAAATCAAAACCAGCAGCGAGGCACATGGAAAACAGTATTAAGTGGACAGATAGATTAAATAGACAAGTAGCACGTCGCAAACCAAGCGTAAAAGTAATTTCCCTTTTAAACTAAGGAAACAACACAAAAAAGTACATCAGGTTTAATGCAGTTTTATTTTATTTATTTATTTTTACCTCTGTTCAACATATTCCACTCAGGATCCTTTCTTTTTTAAATTACCGTATTTTCCGGCGTATAAGACGACTGGGCGTAGAAGACGACCCCCCAACTAAGTCATCTTATAAGCCGCAAAAATCGCATCTATATTTTAACCTTTTAAAAAAAAGTTTAAACAGACTTTATTGAAGCCGCGCGGCCTGAGGGGGAGCTCACAACGCTTCCCTCACAGCCACGGACCGGCTTAACAGCGCGAGCGGAGACAGAGCAGAAAATAGGTAAGTCAATCCCAGTACCCAGCGTATAAGACAACCCCCCAACTTTTGAGAAGATTTTCAGGGGTTAAAAAGTCGTCTTATACGCCGGAAAATACGGTATTTTTATGCTGGCTTCTCAGGATGTCGATAGTTAACATATTCCTGTTCTGGTCCTAATTTCCGACACACTTTTTTATTTAATTTAAAAAAAAAAAAGAGATATAACACGGAATAATCAATGTCAGGTCTGGGGGTCAAAAAAGCAAGTTATATATAATGCCAACGAGTCCGTTTTAATTATAGCAGATTAAAAAAAATGGAACGTGGGTCGATACGCTCACCCCTTTGCGGATTTTAGTGGAAAAAAAACGTACTCATTAAACAGCCACAGAAAATAACCCACCATATTAAAGAGCATTAGACATTAGCTTGAGGATGATGGGAGTTGCAGATGTACAACCATCACATGACCGGTATCGAGGCCTCCCATCGAAAAAACATAGCAAAAAGTACCCACCTTGCATGGATCTTAGAACTTTTCTCCCAAGAGTGACACTTTTTCCTCCTAGAACGACTGTAGTTTCAAGTGACGGTGTGGCCAGAGGTATTTCATTTGTCATTTAGAATAAGAATAAAGTATCCAATTTATAGAATCTATAAACTCATTTACTGCAGCTTGGACACACATTATTGGGAGCTTTATTACTGTGGAGCTCTGTGGTACTCACATACACACCAAACATTCTGAAGCTCCTCTGGGACAGAAGAAAACAGGGATTTGGTAGTAGGGACTGCCCCCCCCCCCCCCCCCCCCTGAACAGGGACAGTCTGTAGGTACACATTATACGCATTGCTTCATTCACACAAGGTTTAAATGATAGAACAAGCAGCTAGTGTCCTGGGCAGCGTGCCCAGATACCTTCTCTGGCTGCTAATTCAGGAAACAGACAAAGTATCAAGTGACCTTCGCACATGATGGCAATATGCAATATATTATTATATGGTGTACCCTGGGAAACAGGAAATAAATCGCTCGGTAGTCCTCCATGAAGACAGTGAGGCGATCAGTATGTTTGCAGGAATGTGCAACTCAGTAATAAAGGAACAAAAATACAACCCTTGTGTCCTTCGCACATCATTCAAAGCACTAAAACCAGTGCAACCCCGTCCATTGCATCCTGAAACACAGGCAAACCTGCCTGCTCAGAAAGCCTTACACTGATTAGAATTGAAAATATGCTGTATGTTATTTGCATTATTTTTTGTTTTAATTTGCTTTTTAGTGGCAAGCAAGGTTATCATTTGGCGTTTTTATAAAAAAAAAAAAATTAAGTATAAAAAAGAAATAATATTATATATTAAATGACCCCCCCCCACCCTCCCGCTGCCCCAAGGTCGCAGGATAACATGATAAATAGAAATTAAATGTATCCTACCTACCCACTACCTGTCCCTTGGCCAGTTACAGCAGTACAATTCCAAATAAATGCCCCACGACCTTAAAAAAAACAATCTTTGAGCGTCATGAGGAAGGACAGGGAAATCCAATGGCGACCCCCTGGCAAACAAAGGGTGTAAATAAAAGGACAGGACCGTCCTCCACCAGAACTTCTACTAATCAACACATTCCGAAGCAACCATCAAAGACCTTCACCGAATGAAAATGTACGATAGAAACGTCTAACGTTTTTTTGAGTCTACTCAATAAAGAGAGAGTTGCAGGGAATGGAGACGGGGATGGAGACGGGAATGGAGACGGGCATTGGAGACGGGCATTGGAGACGGGCATTTGAGACGGGCGATGGAGACGGGCGATGGAGACGGGCGATGGAGAATTTCTCTAACTTGACTACATTGGCCTAAAGTCCCTGTCTCAAATCCCTGCAGTTCTCTCTGTATTAAGTAGACCCTTTATTGCTTTTTAAACTTTTTTTTTTTTTTAAATTTAGATCTTAACATTATGCTCCATGGATCCGCTAAAGAACAGTTTACCCGCAAGCCAGAGTTTGATAAAAAAAAAACTAGCCGGCAATGGAAGGTACGAGAGGTAACATTAGACATTTCGTGAGAAGACCATTGGGAAGAGTTGAGGGAATGCAAATGAAAATGAAAATTGCACTATTTCCCAAATGAGAAACTTCTATACATTGCAAACAATGCCTAACAGTAACTATAATAAACAAAAATTACCCCGGTACATCTGCTACAAGGACGGATATTGCCGCCAAACGACACATTCATTATTCCCTGCAGATAAAAGATTGGAAACACATATAAACATACGTTTGGACAAACAACAGCCTCGTCAACGCAAGAGAGAGAGAGTGCAATTGTACAAATATGAACCAGCGGTTAAGAAATACCATTTTACAGAAAAGATTTTGTACAAAGAAGAATTTTAATCACATATAAAAAAAATAAAAATCTAATGAATAAGAATCATTGTATTATCTAAGTGATCTCAAAAAACAAGGTAATTATGCACTTCAAAAAAAAAAATTCATTATAATAATTGTTCTATTTATTTAAATATATCTTTTGTGTTGCAACGTTAAAGGATCTGCAGATTTGAATTGATTAAAACAAACCAACAAGGTTTTCTCTTATGGCTTTCCTTACGAAGAGCTTTTTAAAAAATGGGATGGCCGACTCATTCACTGTACTACCAAAGGGATGTTGCTGATTAAATGGCGGTTTAAAAAATATCGCCAGCCAAGATCTCAGTGGCATTAAAGAGTTCTAACCCAGGCGCATCAGTTTAAAAAAAAAAGTGTTTTTTCAATAATTTTACTAAAATTTAAGCAAATCACGCCACAGGTGATGTCATAATAAGAAGCATATTTAAAACACATTTTTCTTTTAATGTATGCATTATTTTTGATCCTATTTTTTTATTCTCTACATGCAAAATGTAACCAATGTTTAGGTGACAGTGTCT
Organism: Pelodytes ibericus; assembly: GCA_036172795.1. Lineage (NCBI taxonomy): Eukaryota > Metazoa > Chordata > Amphibia > Anura > Pelodytidae > Pelodytes > Pelodytes ibericus. The sequence continues at coordinate 9,095,536 of CM069866.1, read as the reverse complement.
CTTTAAAAATGGCTGGGATTTAGAAAATCCTTAATGCAAGGTATAAGACGTTCTGTAGGTTTGGTTGATCAATGCTAAGTTGTTTTTTTAAGTGCTAGGTCTAGTTTAAGGTATTATCGTTTCTGCTGTAATGACAGATGTTGCTGAGCTGGCATCCATCCTGCTTTTTTTGTTTGTTAAAACTGCCACTTTGGGATCTGAAACATTATGGATAAAAAAATAAAAAAAAATCCACAACAATACAGCAGTTTTTTGGTCAGCGGCAAGTAACCTGCACTTATCATGCCTTGGCCGTGATGTTACTAACATTTTTCTTATCCCCCCCCTAGGGATTGGAGGGGAGGTGTGGGGGGGGGGGGAAAGCTCTTTTTTTTTTGTGCAGAGTTGTCTATTTTCAAAGAAAGTAGTAAATATTTTAGAAGCAATAAATACTGTAATAAAACATCAATCATTACGAGAAATGGAGTCAGGCAGATGCACACATCAAATATTTCTCAGCCGTAGCACTGCGCTACTACCAGCAGACATTCCAGAGTGATCGATGCATTTCAGAGACCAGTTTGGGTTGGCTCTCCGCATCTGTAATGTGAATTCTTCGGAGTCTGCAGATTTGGTAGAAGGAAATAATATCTGTGCAGAGAGAGAGTGGCATTTTATAAACATTTGAGGCTTTGCTATATCATTTTTTTTTTTTTTGGAAGATAGAGGTGACATCTGCAACCATTAATAGATGTACTTTTTTTCCCCCCTGGCAAAACCATATATTGTATTGGTAAATTTCGAGATTTGCCACCCATTGGGTATTTTACCAGCCGGGGGAGGTGGTAAAAAAAAAATAAAACTTGGCTTGAGGCCAATGGTAAAGGGGCTTTGTCGTCCAGATTTTGCTTATGCTGTGAAGGTTGTGAAGATGAAAAAAATCTGTAAAATTATCTATACAACTGTGTATTTGATGCCAATACATAAATTAAGAGAAAAACGTGTCTTTGGTGGCTCCTGTTTGTGACATCATCTCAGGCCAATCTCAATGCTCCACCCACTTCTCACATAAGCCCCACCCACATTTTACTTGGTTAGTCTGTTGGAAAACTTGTATTATTTGCCCTTAGATGTACCCAGGTAAATCAACTGTAATGACAACAACTAGGCTGTCTTATAATAAAAAAAATCTCCAGTCTTGTAGAATACGAGGATCTGTCGACACACGATGGGCAGACTAGATGGGCAGACTAGATGGGTTGACTAGATGGGCAGACTAGATGGTCTGACTAGATGGGCAGACTACATGGGACAAATGGTACTTATCTGCCAACACATTCATTAATCATGAAGTTCACATTTTGTGTAATTAATAATAGGTACAAATTAATTTCCTGCAGGTGAGATAGCTCAGTGAGTTAATGCATCATCAGTAGTATCTGCTCAACCCTTGTGGGTCACAGGTTTGATTCATGGCAGGCTTGACCCTGGAGGCCAGAAGACTCCCTGTATGGACCCCATCTGTTGGTTTATTAGTTTGGGGGTACACTCTTTGAGGGCACCAGTGGAACCCTGTTTTCAACTGGACTTCAAACAGAGGTACTCGGGATGTCAGACAAGATGTGTACCCTTGGGTCCAAACCTTTGTCCTATTCACTGTGTTTCCCCCAGGTTAAGATTGTATCCTATCCTGTAAACCTCTGTCACTATGTCCCCTTACCCATTATCTTTATGTAAGTCATTCAGTGTCCTGTTGTACAGTGATGTCTCTCAATCAACAAGTTACTTTAATTGAGTGCACTCCGTATATATCAGAACTTGACACCTTTGTATCCTGAAAGGTCTGAGGCAGGATTTCCCTTTGTATGTCCTTATGTTAAACTTTAATCCTGTTATAGTTCCTTTGTCTAATCGGTTTTTATCAAGATGTTATACTGTATATATTCTCTGTTTGGTGTATCAATAAACAGTTCTTCTGATTTTACCCAACACGACTGGTCTCGACCGCTATATTGGAGAAGTACTAGCAGGGAACCAGTGATCAAAGCCCCGTTTGGCTATTTGCTATTTTCCCGGACCCGAGGAGTGACTTTGTGGAACTGATTTCGGGTAGGAGCTATCCATCTAGTAGCCCTCCCGTGACAGCACCTATCAGGATAAACACTTTATTATTATTCTTTTAATGACCTAGAATTTTAAGAATATGTTTGATAGCTTCACGTGTAAGAGAATATATATATATATCACAGACATTTTCTGAGAATTTAGTTATTATCCTAAAAGATATCCTTCTCAAGGTTTGGGTAGACCTTCATTATCAAGGCCTTTTTTTTTTCAAGTTTCCAAAATAGATACCTGCAGAGTGAGATCTATTACAAACCGAGCCTATTTCCTGCCCATTTTCTCGCTGGCCTTTAAGTCTAATTAGCGATGGGAACTTTTAGTGCGACGAATCCTGCAAAACTCATTTGTCAAACACTGATCCAAAAGGTTGTTCCAACTAATTATTGTCAATGTTGTTAAATAAAAAAAGAGTGTTTTCATGTTAAACATTTCTTTAGAAGATCTTCATTTTTGGGGAACTTTTTTTTTTTTTTTCGTTTCCACTGGAAGGATTTTATTTTAACATGTAAATGCCGAATTCAACACAGCGTCGCCTTTCGGATGTATTTCTGGGGTTTGTGTGCTGTCTGCTCGGAGCACACAAACCTCCAGAAATACACAGCATGGGTGCTCCGTGTTAGGTGTGTGCGGCGCACACCTAGCACATATGGTGCATCCACCACTGTTGTCAACTCCATAGATAAGCTTCGGTAAAATATAAAGGGGGAAAAAAGAAAGAGTTAAACCATAATTTGATATATAATCCAAAGCTGTAAATACAAAGCTGGAAAGAAGGAAAACGATAAACTCTCTGGACATCAAATATGTATTACTTTTTTATTGAAAGCTTACATTTAAAAGAATATCGGAACCAGCAGGGGCTCTAGCATCAACTTTTAATCTATTTAAATTTACATGAGCTCCTGGGATCCTAGTCAATATCTCAAGAAGATGCTTCATGTAAATGGAATACATATCAAAAAACGAGGGGAAAAGATGCAGAGAGAATATTCTCCATTCATATGTGATGGTCAAGGATTTTTATAATGCGTTTTGTAGAGAAGTTTTCCTTTTGATCATTTTGTTTTGTGTTTTAAATAATGTATGTTTTTTGCATGCAAAACTCCCATCCAGGCTGTGTTTGAAAATTCTGAGCATAAAACTACATACTTAATGCAATATACACTCTGAGACTGCACCACCAGCAGCTAAGTTCTACAGAGGGAGGCTGATTCCACAGTATGGATAATAGCAAAACTTTTTCAGAGCGGAATGTGACAAACTGTTCATGTGTGGAAAATGATAAATAACTGGGGAAGCACTGTAATATGTAGTATACATGCATTTGCAGTGTACATATAGTTCACATACGCTCATTGTATCTGTACAGACTCCCCAGTTTGTGTGTACCCCCATGACAATGTATGTATATACTCTGGAAGTTTCTATTTGGTGTTAAGGGAGATTTTAGATTCCTAAAAAAAGAGGAGTCTGGTGGGGCCCATGTTAATGGCTGTGTAAACCCTGCCAGAAACTGATCCTGCAACTCTGAAGATTGCGCAGTAGCCCACTGAGTTATCAAACTAGATAAAAAGCTGAAATGCTTTACAAGGGACTTCATTCATGAAAGAAGGAATTACAGGGAATTTGGAACTTAGGGCCAATTCCACCAAACTGGGGAATTTGTCCAATTTACTCAACTTTGGTCTTAAAGTGACAGCGAACTTTTTTAAAATTTTAAGTAGAGGCTGAGAGTAAACCTGTAAATCTGCCATTTCTGCCAAGTTCATGCTTACGTTTAGCCATATTCAGATCCAGGGAATCGACCCTGAGAATCCTACGGATATGCTGTACACAATATAGACCGAAATCCCTCAAAATTAATCAGAAACCGGCTAAAAACAGCTGAATTTGGGGCATTTCCGTTAAGAACCGGGGAACTGAAAACAAAAATCATTATTAATTGGGGCAGGACTACATGCCCTGGGTCCCCTAAATGTACAGTCATTGTAAAAAAGAAAGTACGTCCCCTCTAAATTCTGTGGTTTTACATATCAGGACAAAGTAACAAACATCTGTTCCTTATCAGGTCTTAAAATGAGGTAAATACAACCTCAGTTGAACAACAACACATGACATATTACACTGCGCCATTGATTTATTCAACAAACACAACACGGAGAAGCCATGTGTAAAAAGCAAAGTATAACTTTTGACTCAGTCGTTTGTAGAACCTTTAGCAGCAATATCGTGAAGTAGATGGCCTCACATTTGACTCTAGAACACTTTGGTTTACAGAGGTCGACTCAATCACTGCAAGGTTCCCAGGTCCTGTGTCTGCCAAACAAGCCCATCCACCTCCGTGCTTAGCCGCTGATATAAGGTGATTGTGCGGATATGCTGTGTTTGGTTTAACGCTGTGCATTGTGGCCAAATATCTCCACTTTGCTCTAGTCTTGTCAGAGCCTTTACCAGGTCCGGTACAAGATTCAGTGCAGGGAGAAATGGGGAGTCTAATTACATGTTATTATTCGTAATGCAGGGTGTGAACAGATATTGGAACAGAAGGAAGTAAGGATTGGAATAAGGACTGTAGCATGGGCAAAAGGGGTATATACAAAGACAGAGGTAGTGGTAGAGAGAGTAACGCAAGGGGTGTGGATTTAGGTAAGGGTGAAGCCTGAGAAAGGCAGAGCAAGGGCAACTTAGCAGGACACCCTAGAGACGGAAACTAGACAGGAAGCCCTAGAGAGGGCAACAAAGAGGGAAACCCTAGAGTGGGTAACTAAGCAGGAAACCCTAGAGATGGAAACTAGACAGGAAGCCCTAGAGAGGACAGCAAAGAGGGAAACCCTAGAGTGGGTAACTAAGCAGGAAACCCTAGAGATGGAAACTAGACAGGAAGCCCTAGAGAGGGCAACAAAGAGGGAAACCCTAGAGTGGGTAACTAAGCAGGAAACCCTAGAGATGGAAACTAGACAGGAAGCTCTAGAGAGGGCAACAAAGAGGGAAAGCCTAGAGTGGGTAACTAAGCAGAAAACCCTAGAAAGGGCAGCTTAGCAGGAGTAGGCCCTACAGAGGGCAGCTTAGCAGGAGTAGGCCCTACAGAGGGCAGCTTTGTAGGTATAGGCTCTACAGAGGGCTGCTTAGTAGGAGTAGGCCCTACAGAGGGCAACCTAGCTTTAAATTAGCCAGGTCTCAGGAGGATTGTCTCAGGAGATGCTAAAAACCTTCCCCTGGCTGGTTGAGCCCCCCAGGTTAGGGTTCCCAATTCCTGGACAGGGTATAAAAACATTTTGGCTTTAGCAGTGGATCAGGCAACCAACTCCAATGCAAAAGCCTTGTTTGCGATAAACTGCAGGTGTTTAAAGGAGTGTGTTGCACAGGTTACCGAGCCCACCTGATACCAACAGAGGGGAAGAAATACAAGCAAAACAAAAAGTTAGGGTGGCCTCTAGAGTTAAAAGGAGGAATATGAGCAAATAAGACGTTTAAATGTCAGGAGATCAGGATAGAACCCTGCCATGTATGTCCAAAGGACATTGTTTCCTGCCAATCTGAGAGCACTTCAGTGAGTAGCCAGAATTGAAAGTTTGAATTTCCCTTGTCAATTCCCTCTTCCAAAAATAAAGCTCAATGTTAGTCTTCTTTGTTGGCCTCTAGTGTCTGGAACTCACTATTTATCACCATCCCTTGCAGCTCCCCTTTCATTCCTCTCTCCATGCCTTCTAGGGTCCGCACAGAGCAGCACGGCATGCTGCGATCTGTGAAACTAACGTGGATGCAAAAGGATTTAGTGAGTCTTTACTTAACACACTGTCTGCGCGAGCTCTGCGGCTGAAGGACAGGGACTCCCATAAAAATGAATGAGCCGGCAAATTTTGTAATTATAGCTTATTTAGCCAGGAAGACTCAATAGCCTTCTCACCGAGCCGTACACCTCCTTAGCAAGGTCATAACAAACAGGGAACTCAATCTTCCCTGTGCTAAAGGTCTGTGGTAAACACACCGCTAAACGCTGATCTCTTGGGAGGAAAATAAAACATTTAATATAAATTTTACAGATTAAAGAAAAAACTTCTCTGGCGGGGTCTTCTCTAAAAGGGTCCTGAGATGTGACCTGCAAAAAAATCAGGCATTAACAGCTGAAATATTCTACAACTTGCTTTTTCTCCCAACTCGGCTCCATCCTGAGAAGGAATAAACAGGAGCGAGGATGCCATTCTAGAAAGTGTCCTGTTTACCCTTGCAGTGGAATCAGCCTCCGTCTGTTGAACTCGAGCTGGGTCACATGCACGGAATACATGGTTTGTGGTTTTGGTCGGAAGATAAAGAGCTGGGAACAATTGTTTCTTTTTCTTTAGATGATGCAGCACTTATGATTAGAGTTGAGCGGACACCTCGATGTTCGGGTTCAGCGGTTTGGCCGAACTTCGGAAAAAAGTCCAGGTTCGGGCTCGAACTTGACCCCGAACTTGACCCTGAACCCGAACCCCATTGAAGTCAATGGGGACCCGAACTTTTGGCCACTAAAATTACTCTAAAAAAATCCTGGAAAGGGCTAGAGGGCTGCAAAATGAAGTAAAATGTGGGTGAGTGTCCCCATTCATACGAATAGGTCAATTGACCAATTCTTATGAATGGGGACTCTATTACCGTTTATATAGCAATAGCATTACATGTATTCCATAAACCGAAAGTCTATAAACCGAAAGACATTCGGTTTATAGACTTTCGTTTTATAGAATACATGTAATGCTATTGCTATTCTATAAAAAGAAAGTCTATAAACAGAATGTCTTTTGGTTTATAGACTTTCGGCTTATGGAATACATGTAATACTATTGGCTTTCTATAAACCAAAATAGAGTCCCCATTCATAAGAATTTCTTATGAATGGGGACTCTATTTCGGTTTATAGAAAGCCAATAGCATTACATACAATGTAATCGCCAAACCCCGAACTCCAACACGGCCATACAGTGAAATGTCAGTGTTCGGGTGCGGGGACCAAAAACCGTAATGTTCGGTACGAACACTACTTATGATATTTTTTGTAGGTGCAACCAGTTATTAAAAATGTAACTGTTTAATTACAATAACCACTAATCCAGGCATGTAGTGATTCAGGGTGTAAAAATGGAAGATTCTAGTTGTTTATCTATGGCATTTTGTCGATTGTTGAATGTTTTATTTAATAAAAACGATCATCATTAAATACTGGGGGAGCAGAAATGCAATCAAATGCTTAGATTAAGAAACATTCTTTGAATTGGTCTGTCTCCCGTCTATGACATCACCTCATGGCTTGATATGCAAATTAATTTTTAATTTTTTTCCAAATATATTTTATTAAAGAGATATTTTACAATAACAATAACTTTTACAGTGAAAGAGAAAATACCATATATGTTATACATAAAAACAGTAAATATCTTTGTATTTTTTTTTTTTTTTTATTGTTTATTATTTTCAAAAAACATTTTATAACAGAAATTGACATTATACATTACTTACGGACACATGGATTTAACAGATTTTAACACAGTTTCCTAAATCTAATTATGTAACTTTTTGGTTAGCATTTTCATCCCACCTTAGTACTCACATAGAAAACAGCCTGATCGTATCTAAAGAAATAGATGTCGGCATAGTTCTAAAGGTACAACAGGTTTATAGGGGACGGGGGGGAGGTAAAGGAATATGGGAGTTCCAGTACCGGGAGGGCGAGATCAAGCATTTTCAATCAATAATTAATTGAAACAAGTTCACAATATACATAAACAGATTGAACACGCATACCAGAATGTATCTAAAGGAAATAAGGGCCGAACAGGAGCGATATTTAGGAAATTCGACGAGTTTGTAAAAACCAGGGAGTAAAGAGAAATACATAGGGATCCAATACCATGAGCCCGAAAACAAACAAATAAAATCTCATCTCATTTAAGCCTTATCACGTAAATATCAATGTATCCAGTCCATATTTAAATCAATGATGAAAGTATTGATCAGGCACTTTATAGTCAGTTTTCATTGTGATATCATATTGGCATGAATTAATTATGCAATTAAATCACACACAAAAAGGGGGAAGGTGAGTGCATCCATCCACAATAGCTTTTTTTTTTAAAAAACCACACACAACAATACCTATTTCTCTGCACAAATTACATTAGTTAATTTGCAAATTACACAAATATTTCAAGGGATATGTTTGCCTTTAACCCCACATTTAGTATCTGAAAACCATGGAACATGTTACATTTCACAGGCATCCCATGTTAAGACTATCCATGACACAATATAAAACATGGCTAGGCAGTCCTTCCTGACATTGGAGCTGTAAATGAAGCTAGCATGCTAATTTCATTGTGCTGCTGTCCTGGGGAGATCTCTGTATAAAGGATGATGAGCCATCAAAGTAAATTAGCATTTCTGATTGCTAGGGTCTCTGGGTCACTCGGTCTCGCCCATATGCTTGTGTAATGACTGGCTTTTTATGTTTTGTCTTCTGATGTTTAAAACCAATTCTTATCTGACCCTGAAACAAAATAATTGTAATCAGTGCCTTTGTAGGATTCCTGACAGGCAGTAATTTTATAATCAGTTTTTCTATAGATAAGTACTTAAAGGGACAGGCCCACCTACATCATTGTCAATATGTTGTGCAGGTTTATTTCCTATATATCTGCAATGTACGGTAGTTATTGTTAACAAATTATAGTTCTTCTGTAGTTTTACCTTGAAAATAATTTTGCCGGGGCTTCTAAATTCAGTGACATCAGTAAGAGGAAGTCCAGGAGAGGAGGGCTGGCTTCCCCTACGGCAGTTTCCATGCTCCCCGGTGCCCCATGGATTCAGATTCTCTCTGATGAACTGTTTCAAGTGCTTGGAATGCAGTGACTTCAGCCAGCTCTGTAGGATGAGTATGTAGACAATAAAACATAATGAACAAACGTGCATTGGGCTTAATCCTTGAAACATGGAACTGACAAGGGGATTTCAAATTAAGGTCAAAGTAGCCAAGATGGAAAAATTCTCCAAATCAGCTACTTTGCTCTTAAGTTTGGATTTCCCTTTTAACTTCCCTCTTGCACAAATAAAGTCCATTGAGTTTGCAGAATCACAGGCAGATACCTAAGTTTGATTTTTATTTATTTAGAAAGTGTTTTACCAGGAAGAATACATTGAGATTCTTCTTGTTTTCAAGTATGTCCTGGGGACCCAGTCCAGAATTGAGTTACTCAGAGTTACACATTTAACAGTAGATAAAAAAATACATACATACATACATACATATATTAAACAAGCTGGAAGGAGAACATCCAGGGTAAATCATTATTGATACAAAAAAGGAACAACATGTACGAAGGAGTTTGTAAACTAATAACAGTTACTATCTGTTTTGAGGATTTGAGAGACACTTATTTTCAGGGATTTTAGACTAGATTTGGCAGAATCATGGAGGCTGATTCCACCTATGAGGAGCTCTAAAAGAGAACGCACCTCGACCTGCTTCCTTTTTGAAGTGAGGGATCGCTAGTGAAGGGTTGCTGCAGGATCTAGGATGTGCAGGGAGTAAGAGCTAGCATGGCGCTCAGGTAGGGGTGGGAGCTTTCCAAAGAAGTGGTTATGCACTAAGGAAAAGTAAGTTCTGAAACATGTCTGTTGATGACTTCACCTATGACTTGGTGTGCAAATGACACATTTTTTCATTGAATGTAGCTTATTTACAAATAAAACCACAGTGATGTAATAAACCTCATTTCCTGTTAATCTTTTCATTTGCTCGCAATTCTGCTAACACAAGGAATAGATAGCTTTCTTCTCTCTACTTTCTCAGTATAAACAGCGGAGTCCCTTTGAGTAGAATTATGAGATACGCCATGCGGTCGCTCCCTTTTCTTCCCTCTGGCTCAGTACTAGTAGACCTCTGTTTTACCAACACTATACTAATCACAAAGAAGGTTCAGTTCCATGAACCAGCTTGTCTCCTTCCACCTTGATATTTATTAATCATTGTAATTACGGACACAGCTCATTAATTCAATAACTTTGCCACTTGCGCGAGGATTTACAATAGCAGACGTGGCTCATTAGCGGGATTGATGGATAACCTTTCTTGCAGGGTCTTGTTGGGTTTGATCTTGTGGCTGGATGACACTCAGTGCTTTATTATATGGTGTCCAAATAAGCTCAGGAAAACAAACACTGATAAATGTAAAGAGAGGCCTAATTACTGCTGCAAGAATCACTGTAAAATATATGGGTCAGTACCCGAATGTCCAACTACCTGGGTAGCCGCAATATGCCTCTAAATACGTTCGCAATCGATACTGTCCTAGCTTTTAAGTACACGTAGAATTATAGAATGCGCCTGCAGATAAGAACCAACTTAAAATAAATTAATTAATTAAAATTAAACTTATACTGTGCATAAGTGCCCTCTGGCTGAAAGTGCAGGGTTTCACCATTTTGTTACTTACATGTAAGAAAACCATTACTCTGAATCCCACTTTGTGAATCGCTACCATTATCTTGCTATCAACCTTAATTGATCTTACCTTAACTCCACCCACTCTTTGTATTTTGAGAATTCCAAACGTACAGCTGTACACCTGGTTGGAACAAATACTGTAGATGCACACCCTTTTACACTCTTTTCTAGCGCTGGCTGAATATAAATGGGGCCCTGGATCAGAAGGTTTATCAGTTACTGCCCTATGTTGTTTTGTAGCTGACAGGGTGGCACAGTGCCAATAGCAAAAACAATGTTTTATTAAATAGGGTTTATCAGAAGTGTAAAAGCTTCAATGTTCTTTTCAAGTCCAATTGTTTTTTTTTAAAGCACAATCATTTCAACGCCTCATTTCTTATTTTGATCTCGAGGGTCATTTAGAAACGATAAAGTAACCGAGAATTACGGCGGGCGACAGTAAATGTGTGTTTGGAGCTAATGTAACAAACGTGTAATCACAGGCGAAAGTATAGAAATCAACTTGGAGAGTCACTCGTCAGTCTACCTCATCAGCAAGAGCTGATTGCTCGCGTTCAGTTGTTTTTGGATCTTAGATGAGGTATAGATCTCGTACACAGTCTGCAAATCAATGAGCAAAAGGGTGAAAATCCCCCCCAAAATTCTCCCCATCTATTCCTTGCTCCATGTCTGCATTATAGCACAGATGGTCTACTGGTAGAGTTTCCTGTGACAAGCCCCCTCTCCTCTCCCACCCATATTTACAAAGGTATCAACAGCATTATAAAAAGTAAATTACCCAGTCTCATGGTCCCTCTCCTACCTAATGGCATCCCAGCTGAACTGAGTCTCACCTGGACTGAGTCTCACATGGACTGAGCACCACCTGGACTGAGCCTCACATGGACTGAGCACCACCTGGACTGAGCCTCACATGGACTGAGCACCACCTGGACTGAGCCCCACCTGGACTGAGTCTCACCTGGACTGAGCCCCACCTGGACTGAGCACCACCTGGACTGAGCCTCTCATGGACTGAGCACCACCTGGACTGAGCCTCACCTGGACTGAGCCTCACCTGGACTGAGCCTCACATGGACAGAGCCCCGTCTGGACTGAGCCTCACATGGACTGAGCCTCACCTGAACTGAGCTTCACATGGACTGAGCACCACCTGAACTGAGTCTCACCTGAACTGAGCACCACTTGGACTGAGCACCCCCTGGACTGAGCACCACCTGGACTGAGCCTCACCTGGACTGAGCACCACCTGGACTGAGCCTCACATGGACAGAGCCCTGCCTGGACTGAGCCTCACATGGACTGAGCCTCACCTGGACTGAGCCTCACATGGACTGAGCACCACCTGGACTGAGCCCCACCTGGACTGAGCACAACCTGGACTGAGCCCCACCTGGACTGAGCACAACCTGGACTGAGCCCCACCTGGACTGAGCACCACCTGGACTGAGCACAACCTGGACTGAGCCACTCCTGGACTGAGCACCACCTGGACTGAGCACAACCTGGACTGAGCACAACCTGGACTGAGCACCACCTGGACTGAGCACCACCTAAATAGAGTCCCTACTAGACTGAACCACATCTAGGCTGAGCCTCACCATAACTGGGAACCATTGAATTGAGTCCCATCTGAACTGAGGCCCATCTGGACTGTGCCTACTTATGGTGGACCCTATGCAAATAACAAGAGTGCCCATTGGATAGGGCAGCTTAGCCATGCTCCCACTCACTTAGTGCTACTCGTTATGTCCTGAACACAGTCAATACAAGTGGTCCTGATTGGTTATTACCTAACAGCATAGTCGTTCAGGTCACCTGAGAACTAATACTGTACATAGCTTTGTGTATGCACAGCAGGGAGGTCATTATGAGCCACTCCCTCTGCAAAGCCACACACCCTTTGCCACTGGGACATTATGGGAACTCACTATGTAATTTGGTGGGTTATTAATGCCATTTGCTGCCAACCACCAATCATACAACTCTTTTGTGGTTTACTGAAGTTAAGGCAAATATTAAAGTCAGTTCTGCAAACACCAGACTGGATAAGAGCAAAGGTAAATATTTAATTTAACAACAAAACAAAAATATAAATAAACTGTAAATCCAAAGACATAAACAAAATTATTGAAGTTGTTTTTTTTACACAAACAAAATGCTGCTTCCCGGATCTCTTGACGAAGCATTAGGAGAATTCAAGGATCTGTTCTAGTCTAGTCTTCCTGCACTTAAAGCAATTAGCTAATTAAAAAAAGAAAAAAATATTTTGAAGAGTTATTATCTATGTAGGCCGACTGAGAGAACTGGATGTTACTAATAAGAATCTCCTATAGCTTTGTGGCTGGTCGGTTCTATAGTTTACAGCTAGTGCAAAGATGGTAAATGCAAACCAAAGAAATAAAAGAACATTCCACTGGTTTCTATAGTGACTGCTCCACTTTTTGACCATCACCTCGGAGTTGATCCCTGTACCATTCTAAAATAGAACCCAAATGTATTCCCTGGTGTTCTGTCACTATAATGAAATCGTCTCTGTTGCAGAGCGTTTGTTTCAGGCACATCACATTAAAATTGGGGCCAGTCTCATATGATTAAGGAAAATATCCTGTTATTATTGTAAGTGACTTAAAATCCATTTAAGATGTTCAAATGCAGCCATCATCCCTTAGACTAATCTATTAAAGTGTCTTGGTTAAACACCCTTTAATCATTAAATAACCAGATAAACCAAAAATAACAAAGTTTATTTTTAAAAAAATTAGGAGTCTGTTCTTTAAATTTAAACGTACTCTCGGAAATTCTCGAACTGCAGACTGCCAGTCAGAAGGAATCTGTCAGTCTCATGATTCAGAATTGATTTCTGTCTGGTACATCTGAATTAATTCTGTATCCTGTCTATTTCCATTTTAAAATTCGCTAACACTAGTCAAAACCCCTTCTCTCAGCTTCTGTCCGGCTGGAGGCTTTCAGAATTAGAACAAGGTAAAAACAAGAAGACAGGGGAGGGCTTGCAAGGGAGACAGGGAGGCCCATTGCCCCCAGGCTACTCTGGAAAATGATTAGATGGGCTGGGGATGTACCACTTTTCGCTTCTGGTAGCAGTTTCTAGCTTTCTAGAAAATTATCTTCTCTGTCTATCAAACTCTTTACCTTATCTGTCAGATTATATATCGTTCCAGGTGAAACTTTTGGTTAGGCTGCCAGCCCTCCCTTTAAAAAAAAAAAGTATTTTTTTCCAGCACTTTGACTAAGGTTTATTCTCTACAAAGCACAGTGTGTTTGGTTTGTGTATGTTTCTGAGACAATGTGTAATGTGTTTGGTCTTTGTTTCTGCATGCTGTTGTTTTTCTGTCAGCTGCATTTATTAATTTGTCTGGCCTTTGATACAAACGTTGGCAATTATTTTGTGCATTAATGCTGTATGTATGAGTCATAAAATAAACAGGCCAAATTGTTTTGACATTGAGAAAAAAAATAAGTCAAAATATTTGCTTGCACTTTTGAACACAAAAGCCCTCTACACCGCTCTATTAATTAATACAACCCAGAAAGCTTAGCACTTTTGCCACTACGGTGCTTCAAACATAAGTTGTTCAGCTTTGTTCTGATAAACAGTTTACACTGAGCTCTGCGTGGTTCATATAGCTCTATCAGGGGGCGTTCATGTTGTTTAGAATCTTTGCTCTGTATAGCTCTATTAGGGGGCGTTCATGTTGTTTAGAATCTTTGCTCTGTATAGCTCTATCAGGGGTCTGACATATTGATTAGAATCTTTGCTCTGTATAGCTCTATCAGGGGGCAGACATGTTGTTTAGAATCTTTGCTCTGTATAGCTCTATCAGGGGTGGACATGTTGTTTAGAATCTTTGCTCTGTATAGCTCTATCAGGGGGCAAACATGTTGTTTACAATATTTGCTCTGTATAGCTCTATCAGGGGGCAGACATGTTGTTTATAATCTTTGCTCTGTATAGCTTTATAAGGAGGCGGACATGTTTAGTATCATTGCTCTGTATAGCTCTATCAGGGGGCGGACATGTTGTTTAGAATCTTTGCTCTGTATAGCTCTATCAGAGGGCGGACATGTTGTTTAGAATCTTTGCTCTGTATAGCTCTATCAGAGGGCGGACATGTTGTTTAGAATCTTTGCTCTGTATAGCTCTATCAGGGGGCGGACATGTTGCTTAGAATCTTTGCTCTGTATAGCTCTTTCAGGGGGCGGACATGTTGTTTAGAATCTTTGCTCTGTATAGTTCTATCAGGGGGCGGACATGTCGTTTAGAATCTTTGCTCTGTATAGCTCTATCAGGGGGCGGACATGTTGTTTAGAATCTTTGCTCTGTATAGTTCTATCAGGGGGTGGGCATGATGTTTAGAATCTTTGCTCTGTATAGTTCTATCAGGGGGCGGACATGTTGTTTAGAATCTTTGCTCTATATAGCTCTATCAGGGGGCGGACATGGTGTTTAGAATCTTTGCTTGCATTATGTTCCTACGTCCTCATCTCGTCGCAGATATATACTTTATCGGCGCTGGGCTTAAAGTTAAAAGTCATGTAAAAAGAAAAAGTTAAGGTAAGAACTTGTCCCCAACTTACTTACAGCATTTTTTTCACTTATCCAAACCTAACAATCTAGTATCTCTATTAGATCATGTCATGATAACTGTTTAGTAAATACTGGATGAGATATTCATCAACACATCCCATGGGGGTTATGATAAGGATTCTCCGAAACAAAATCAAAGAGGAACAACTACGAAAAACATTGATTGAACAATTACAATTTTGCCTTCAATTTTGTACCCTAAGAATTTCTCATTATACAGAAACGTTTGGAGAAAGCGGCACTGCTCAATGTGATGCACATCTGTGCTTTCTTCAGTATACTAATTATATATTGACTTGTATTCTACATTGTTCAGTTGAATAAACTAATTATTTTATCATTATTATACAACGAGCTAAAGATAATGCAGAATAATTGCCGACTGAGATTGCAAATATACAGGGCAGGGACCCAAATTAACCAGACAATCGTTTTTTAAATGAAACAAAGTGAATGTTTAAGATAGGAGAGAAACCCACGTTTCACTCTGTAATTAAAATGCTACATTATTATAAAGTATAAATATTATTTAGCCTGCTATATACGCCACACTCTTTATCTAAAGGATTTTCTTTGGATAGTGATATATTGATTTTTTTTATTATTCTTTGGTGTGGTCAGCAAATCCAAGAGCGGTAATAATGGAAATACAAAGGTCTGGAGAATCGGATCTGAACTTTGTTGGAGTTGCTGTGCACAGCATAGTCACAGACGGGCAAATCATGGCACTCATGATATAGTGAGCTAAAAATCCCATCATGCTCAGATAGAGTCTAACAGAAAGCTCTATACTAGTGTTGAGCGAACCCGAACCGCACTGTTTGGGTTTGTACCGAACATTACGGTTTTTGGACCACGGACTCGAACACGGACATTCCTCTGTATGTTCGTGTTGGAGTTCGGGGTTCAGAGATTAAATTGTATGTAATGCTATTGGCTTTCTATAAACCAAAATAGAGTCCCCATTCATACGAATAGTTCAATTGAAAATTCTAATGAATGGGGACTCTATTTCGGTTTATAGAAAGTCAATAGCATTACATGTATTCCATAAGCCGAAAGTCTATAAACCGAAAGACATTCGGTTTATAGACTTTCGGTTTATAGAATAGCAATAGCATTACATGTATTCTATAAACCGAAAGTTTATAGACTTTCGGCTTATGGAATACATGTAATGCTATTGCTATTCTATAAACCGAAATAGAGTCCCCATTCATAAGAATAGGTCAATTGACCTATTCGTATGAATAGGGACACTCACCCACATTTTACTTCATTTTGCAGCCATCTAGCCCTTTCCAGGACTTTTTTAGAGGCATTTTAGTGGCCAAAAGTTCGTGTCCCCATTGACTTCAATGGGGTTCGGGGTCAAGTTTGGGGTCAAGTTCGAGCCCGAACCTGGACTTTTTTCCAAAGTTCGTCCGAACCCGCCGAGCCCGAACATCCAGGTTTCCGCTCAACTCTACTATATACCCATTATGGAAGTGGACCTCTCATGCAAAAATGTAATGTTATAAAACAATATTGGGAGTTCAGCTTCCTGAATCTTTATCCATAGATTGTGTGGCCCTTAGAGAGCCAGAGCATCCAAGAACTATGGCACAAACTCTCGACAGCAATACTGTTAGGTAGAAGAGTGGTGACTTTTGGCTCGAGGGGAGGGGGGGTCTACTTTACTGGCCCATGGTGCAACTTCATCAGCCCATTAGTTAACATCAGCGATTGACACAACTAGTCAACCAAGACACATAGACTGACAGGTGGAGTCATGGTTGGTCCCGACTGCATTTGTACCCAGTTTCTGGCCCTTCTCTAACAGAGATCCCAAAATGCAGAGGAGGGGGTGCTGAGAAGGTAGAGAAGCAGAGGGATTCTCATCTCACACAAATACATATCTATGGGGTCTGCATGGAAGTCCAAACTATGCAGCAAAACCTGACCTTGGTGCTTTCTATTCCAACCTATTGATCCCAGCAAGAGCTTCATCTGAAAAAGATGGCTGCCAAGCCTACGCACAAGCGCAATTAGAAATGGAAAGTAGCGCAGCCGAGGCCCATTGAGTCAGGTTAGATTGGGGCAACTGTCTCTTTTGCCCCCTTACCACCCCTCCGCTGCTGTTAGCGTCTATGCCTCCTTTATACATAACCCCATCTGTTTTGTTAGCTTTTTTTTAAAAATGGATTACCAAAATGCAGCCAAATTGAGATCCAATGTGTTACAAGTAAAACACGTTACATTTGTAACTAATTAGTATTAGATTTGGTGTAATGTAAGTAAAACACAAAAAGTGAGCAGCCAATCAGGATGAGGAGGTGTGTCCTAGACTAAGTGAGCCGCCAATCAGACTGAGGAGGTGTGTTCTAAGCACAAGAAAAAACCAATACATTTGTAACAATGTCTCGACGATGCTTGAATATTTTGTAGTTTTACTCAGTATTTCTCCCCGTTAAACTTGAAATATTTCAGCAGTGTTCATTTTGATGAAAATAATCTTATCTCACTGTCTTTAGTCTTATTTGATAGGGAATTCCATGCACAACTCAGATGTCACGCAGTAACCTTTAATATTTGGCTTTAAATCAGGACCCTAGATAGGCATGCCTGTAAATCTTGATAATTTGTCTTTATCCCCAGCCCCGATCATTAAACATTGTGACATTTTAATGTTGATCAACTAGAAAAACTGCAGCTTCAACAGACAGATGATTTCAATTTACTTTTTGCATTTTTTTTTATCACGTCTCTAATGTCAGACACCAGGATTGCTATTAATTTCTTACCGTTTGTAAAACGCAACTTCTCCCCCCAATAATAAACTACAACAGGAATCTGCAGTAAGGAACGCTATGGGGTCATGTATAAAAGTATAAATATGGCGGAGATTGCACCAATGTTTATCACACTCAGTCACACACACAGACTCCCATCACACTCAGTCACACACACAGACTCCCATCACACTCAGTCCCACACACACTCTGACTCAGATCACACTCATTCACACACTGACTCCCATCACGCTCAGACTCACATCAGACTCCCATCACACTCAGTCACACACACTCTGACTCCCATCACACTCAATCACACACAAAGACTCACATTACACACACAACGACCGTTTTTTTTGTGTGGACATTTTAATCACCCTTGCTGCTTCTGTTCCCTGGAAGACAAGGGAGGCGGAGACTTTTGCCCTCGCGCTTCCGATGGGGAACGGAGCTGTATAAACAAGCGGGGAGGGGAAGTGAGGGAGCCAGAGCATGAGAAACGGCACCGGGTGAGGGGAGGAAGGAAAAGAGCGGTGGGGGTTGGAAGGGAAGGGGAGGGAAGAAGCAGGGGAGGGGAGGGAGCTAAAGCTTGCTTAACATCAGGGGAGGGAGTGAAAATGTTTGAAGCATCATAAGTGTGCTTTAACACCCCCTGGCAAAGTGCCGCCCTAGGCGAGTGCCTTGTTTGCCTGGCGGAAGATACACTACTGGCACACTCCCTACAAATTTAGTTAGTCTACCATATGTATGTCAAACATGTAGATTTTGGTGGTGCCGGCACAGCCCATGCAGAAAAAAAAAACCAGGTGCTAAAAGGGGCCTGATTTGTGTTGGGGAACCTCCGCCACAATGTGTTTGGCTATAATTCTTTCCCGCACTGGGGATGTATAAAAAGGAGCAATCGCCGTTATACATATCAAACGGCAACTGAGCTTTTTTATAAAACTCACAACACTTTTTTTTATACATTACCCACAAAGTATTTGTTTACGTGGTCCTAGTGAAAAATTAAGATTGCCTACCTTACTGTAAAAATAGGGAAGGTGTAAGGGGTGGCCAAAAGGACAAAGGACAAACTGCAGCAGAAGTTGAACAACCAGCACACAGAACTGTCAGAACAAACTGTACAACATGTGGTTTAGAATCTTAGGTCAGATCTTCACTCACCTTACTTCAGATGAACAAAGATCTGACCAAAGATTCTAAACAAAATGTCTGCCTCCTGGTAGAGCTATATGGGGTAAAGATGGCTCAATAAGGTGCTTTATTTGTATTCTTTAATTAGATAATTTCTATATATAATGCCTGCACTTGATACCATCTGTCAATTAAACAGAACTTCATTTTTGGCTACAGTTGTCCTTTAAGTCAATGTAGTTTCGACCAGCATTAGCTGGTTTGTAATTTAGGATCAGTAAAAGTGTTCAAAGAACAAAAAAAAATATGGTTTTGTTTCCTTGAAAAAAGACTAATGTCTTCTGTTTAATATTGTTGTGTTGAATTGTAGATTTAAATCTTACATCTTCCACATCAAGCCTCATTGCCAGATACCATCTCTACCCAAAGACGCCTTGTAGAGATAATTCAAGTTTTTTATGAACAGCTCAGCATGTCGGCAAGATGCTGAATCTCAGGAAAATCTATATGTACATAAAAACCATTCTTCATTTTTGCTCGGGTACCTTACATTGTGCGGAACTCGGTTTGCCTGCGCTACTGTCTCAAATGATAAAAGCTTTTTCATGAATCCAATTGTGTTTATGGAAAAGTTCTGTTCTAAATCATTCCACAGCACAAAGAAATAATGATACCACAAAAGAAATACATTCGTAACATTTTAGCATTAAATTACAATAAGGATAAGCACAATATGATTGATACCCAGAAGCAAGAGACTGTCAAATATTGTAGAAAATGTATATATCTATCTTTAATTTTTGGTGGGTTTTTCCATTAAAAGACTACAAAGTAATAAATCACTTATAGCTACTCAAATTACTTCTGTTCTTTTATTAAACTTCCCAGCAATACAGCGATATTGGAGCATAATCCATGATTTTTTCCATACATAAACTGAAACGTAACATTTCCAAACCAGCACAATGGACACAATGTAAAATATACAGTTCCAGATTGAAAGCTGCTGTGAAGAGCATCATAGAGCAATACTTTCCTACATCCAGCATGATGTATGGCAGTCTATTATTTTGGTTTAGAAATTGGATAGAGGCATCAATAGATAAAGGACAGAGACATTTTTGGGCAAAGGGACGGTGTCACCTGAAAATTGTATTTACTGTGCATGTAGAGCATAAAAAAATGATTGAAAATGATCTATACATTGTATTAGCAAAACTGCCAGTAAATGCCTAAATTAGGAGAAAAATGTATTTTAATTGTGTCTGTGGTTCTCCTGCTTATGACATCATCTATGGCACTGGCAAAAAGAGCCATATTTTTTTTAACCCTTTCAGTGCTAGAAGAGGCCCAACACACCCTTCTGGCACTGAAAGCGTGTGATTTTGCTGTTAGGAATAAATCCAATAGTGTTTTTATTATCATTAATGTGCAATGTTTCTATGTTTCTATGTGCTGCATTGTGTGATTGTGTGATTAGCACTAGTGGGAAGTGTGCGGCAGCGTGCGATTAGCACTCATGCACTGTGTGATTAGCACTAGTGTGAAGTGTGTGGCAGCGTGCGATTAGCACTCATGCACTGTGTGATTAGCACTAATTTGCTGTAGTGTGCGATTAGCACTCATGCACTGTGTGATTAGCACTAGTGTGAAGTGTGCGGCAGCGTGTGATTTGCACTCATGCGCTGCAGTGTGTGATTAGCACTAGTGTGAAGTTTGTGGCAGCGTGCGATTAGCACTCATGCGCTGCAGTGTGTGATTAGCACTAGTGTGAAGTGTGCGGCAGTGTGCGATTAGCACTCATGCGCTGCAGTGTGTGATTAGCACTAATTTGCTGTAGTGTGCGATTAGCACTCATGCACTGTGTGATTAGCACTAGTGTGAAGTGTGCGGCAGCGTGTGATTTGCACTCATGCGCTGCAGTGTGTGATTAGCACTAGTGTGAAGTTTGTGGCAGCGTGCGATTAGCACTCATGCGCTGCAGTGTGTGATTAGCACTAGTGTGAAGTGTGCGGCAGTGTGCGATTAGCACTCATGCGCTGCAGTGTGTGATTAGCACTAGTGTGAAGTGTTCGGCAGCGTGCGATTAGCACTCACGTGCTGCAGTGTGTGATTAGCACTAGTGTGAAGTGTGCGGCAGCGTGCGATTAGCACTCATGTGCTGTGTGATTAGCAGAAGCAGCATGTTTGGCAGCATTTTTCGGTGGTGTTTAGTTCCCAGTTGAACCATCGCGCCCACAAGCTACGGACGGCAGCAAGGAGTGAACTGTGTTGCTAAAATTTGTTTTGTGAGTTCCCGAGAGGTTAGGTTTTTATTTGTGTGTAATGTGTTTGGATTATGTAATGAAGAAACTTTAAGTAATATATTTGCTGATTGTTTTGTGGGTTAAACCCTCTCCAATCAGCCTTATCAACAAGCCTCTGATGCTCTGATACACACGTGGGGAGTGTTTGCAATTTACAGATGGCGCTATGTTTATGTGTTACTTGTGTTCTTTTTTCATGTAACTTGTGGAATAATTGGACAAAGCTGGAAGCATTTACATATTTGTATCTTTATGTGAGTTGTGTGAACACAGGGTGTTCTATACCTGTATATTTCGCACCCTAATTCTGTTTGATATATTCCAAGGTTTGGTGGTACTTATGGCCTAAGAAGTATTATAAGTTTTACTCTGTGTGGACAATGCAGCACAATACTGAAACCATTTATAGTGTAAATGCCATGTGTTAATGTTTCATGTTAAAAAATCCAATCTCACAGTGTCTGACGCGTTAACAGATGGGGGGCCCACATATAGGATACTTGCCCAGGGGTCCCAATAACTTTAAAGATGGCCCCGCAAACCCCTGCTTCTTTTATGGAAGGGTAAACCCCAATTTGATTGCAGATGCAGAGACTGCATCAAAAAGATTTGAAGTTGAAAATATTATTAATCTTAAGAAACTTCGGAGGTTTCTGATTGACACAGAAGAAGCCAGTTAAAGGGACTGTCTAGTGCCCAAAATGCATCTTCCAAATATTAATGCATATTATTGTGCTTTCAAAGTACTTTAAAATGCATGTTATACATGTTGCATTGCTTACAATATAAAATACTTACAGCTAGAAGAAATTGTGAAATTACAGCAGTTTGCAAGAAACAAGGACTGCCCACACTAGATGAGTAAAAGTCCTTTCCTTTTTTTTTTTTTCTGCAGGAACCAATGAGAATAATGCCATTCAATGGAATATCCTGTCTCTCTAGTGATGTCATCAGACAATGTGTTGCACTGTTAAGAGATCCTACTATGTACAAGAGCAAGGTCACTCATAGGCCACTCAATTTGAAGAGGACAGGAAGGGACTATATAAAACAAAAGTTAAATCCTCAATGTCTATACAGTCAGTGCTGTAAACATGCAGAGTAATCATTTGGGAGGGTTTGAGTCCAATATTAAAAATGTGATGTATACAGAATTCCTGCATCAAATCACACAGGGATAAAAGCCTGTGCACTATACAAGAAGTGATCTTTATCTTGCACCAAAGTGAGTTTGGGGACTAGACTGTCCCTTTAATATTCCAGCCCCTGGTGACATGTTGCCACATGAGAAATTGTCTGGAACGCTTACATACTTTTTTTTAGTTCCTCTTCATACAGCACAGAGGTCAGACTGACCCAATGTCCTCCCAAGCATGTCCCATCAATAGATACTATCAGTCGTATTATCGCTGGTTCTATCTGTCCGAGGAACCAAGAAACAAATGATATTTTGTACGAAATGATTACACTGATAAATTGTTTTTCATCTTCTGTGTGTGTCATCGACCCTTATAAATAGATGTGCTTATTACACCAGCTGCGGGTAGAAATATATTTTATAAATCTACTGCAGATTTTTAGAAAGAAAAAACTCATCCAGCAGCGGTGTGTGCAGATTATCTCTCTTACTCAAAGGGTTAAAAACTCAGTAAACTCAAAAGGTTAAAGGCACAAACAGTATATGCTGTAGCTTGCAAGGTGGCATGACCCTTCACTTTACTCTACTCCTTGCAAGGAGGCATGACCCTTCCCTACATTCTGCTCCTTGCAGGGAGGTATGACCCTTTACTTTACTCCTTGCCAAGAGGCATATCCCTTCACTACACTCTGCTCCTTGCAAGGAGGCATGTCCGCTCACTACACTCATCTCCTTCCAGCGAGCCATGATTCCTTGCAAGTAGGCATGATTCTTCACTACAGTCCGCTCCTTGCAAGGAGGTTTGATTCCTCACTACACTTATCTCCTTCCAGTGAGTCATGACCCTTCACTATGCTCATCACCTTCCAGTGAGGCAGGACTCCTCACTACACTCATCTCCTTTCAGCGAGTCATGACCCTTCACTATGCTCATCACCTTCCAGCGAGGCATGACCCCTCACTACACTCATCTCCTTCCAGCGAGGCATGACCCTTCACTATGCTCATTACCTTCCAGCGAGGCATGACTCCTCACTACACTCATCTCCTTCCAGCGAGGCATGACCCTTCACTATGCTAATCATCCTTCCAGCGAGGCATGACTCCTCACTACACTCATCTCCTTCCAGCGAGGCATGACCCTTCACTATGCTCATCACCTTCCAGCGAGGCATGACTCCTCACTACACTCATCTCCTTCCAGCGAGGCATGACCCTTCACTATGCTCATCACCTTCCAGCGAGGCATGACCCTTCACTATGCTAATCATCCTTCCAGCGAGGCATGACTCCTCACTACACTCATCTCCTTCCAGCGAGGCATGACCCTTCACTATGCTCATCACCTTCCAGCGAGGCATGACTCCTCACTACACTCATCTCCTTCCAGCGAGGCATGACCCTTCACTATGCTCATCACCTTCCAGCGAGGCATGACCCCTCACTACACTGCTTGCAAGTAGGGATGACCCTTCACTACACTCCTCTCCTTGCGAGGAGGCATAACCCTTCACTATACTCTGCTCCTTGCAAGGAGGCATGTCCCCTCACTACACTCATCTTTTTCCAGGCAGACATGACCCTTCAGCCTATACTACACTCCCTGCAGGAAAGTATGATCCCTCAACCTATCCTGTATTCCCTGCAGTTAGGCATGATCCCTCTGCTTACACTCACTGACAGTTTTTTATGGGCAGATTAGATGGATCACCTTGTTCCTCGCTGCCATCACATTGTACAGCCCTGGGGAACATGTCGGTCTTTCTAAATATTACGTATACCCCCTAAGGCAATGGTAAATTACCAAGTAGTATAAGCACAATTCCACCCTATAATAAACAAGTCCTGTGCAGAAACCTATGTTTGTCAAGCTTATCTTCTCCAAATATAATATATTTTCTCCTCCACAAATTCTCACGAGAGTAAACGATTGTCCGTCGAATTGCCATCCGCCACAGACAGGATTGTTTGCCAAGATATAAAGTATTAGGAGGTGCAGACAGCTAATGTCATTTATATGGATCTAGATATTCTAGAGTGTGTATTACACATAGATAAGGTAAGATGCTCAAAATGAAATGGCAGGATATTAAGTCAAGAGCAGAAATGCAATGGATGACAGGTTTATTATTTTATTGATTCTGAGAGAGAGATTATTAAAGTAAAGACTCCTTGGAGGACAATAAGGATATATTTACATAGATCGCAGGGTATGCACAATTAGAAGGAATTTGCATCTTTCCACATTACTGTCTACAGAGTGAGATTTGGGAGATTATTGTCAATATATACTGATAAAGAAACATCTCTGACTTATTAACCACCAGAGCTTACAATCCATGGGAGCAGAGAGAGAGACAGGACCCGATTGGGGTTATTTTACCATTATTTTTAGCAAAAAGCAACGGGTGGGAAGCTCGTGGCAGCTCATGCTCCATCGTCGGTGGTTTTGGGCTTCAATTCAGCAGTTCACAGCCAATCGCACCGAAGATGACCATCTCCTCCACTGCTGGAGGTGGGTTCGTCATCATAGATGCCAGGCACTAATCAGAGTGGTCTTTCATGGAACTTACCCCCCAAAAAATTGGAATCAATTTTGAACTTTACTCCATAGCAGCATTAATCATAATAATATTAATAATAATAATAATTAGCATTTCTAGAGCACTCCCTATTGGAATTAACAGAATTGGCAGCTTAATAACAGATGTTATTATTACCCAATTGATGGTCCTCATTTATTGACCTTGGAAGGATGAAGGGATGAGTTGATCTTGCCAAGACTAGAACCTGTGACCTTGACCTAAATAAAAAGCTTTTTTAACCAGACAAAAAGTATTTTTGAGTCTGAGTAAAAGTCTTTTTTAACAAAGGTTTACTTACCATAATTTTTTGGGTGCGGCAGAGCGGGCTTTCTCAGAGGGCTGTTTCCCTCACCTGCACAGAAGAATGATGATCCTTTACCAGCTCAATACAGGGAATCACAGACTCTGACCGGCAAGTGGCAGTATCTCCCAGAAGACTAAACTCCATTTTTGCAGATTGTGACACATTTCTCAGTAAAAAACAAAACAAAAAAAAAACACTCCTCTCCTATAAAAATAGAGCTAAATTAGATCGAGGTAAGACAAATCCTTTGGGAATATTGATTTAAAACCCCTCACGGAAAGGAAAGTTCAGGTTAAAGAGTCTATTTAACGGTAAGAAAACTTTTTCAGAAAAAAAATAAAGAAAACATTTGGCTTTTAAACTCTCCGAGAGAGAGCTTAACAACTTCTCTAAGAAATAGGTAAGATTTATTCCTGCGTGGCAATTGTCTTCTAGGCATCTGATAGTAATGTGAAATGAATATAAAATAGTGTTGATAGAACCTGGCATTTGCTAACTAAAATGTTAATAATCTTGATTTATCAGAAATATACCATCTATTTAGCGATTGATCTTTAAGAAAACAGCAGTAGTTCTATTAACCCTTCAATAATTTAAAGGACAACTTTTGGGGGGAAAAATGACTGATGTTTAATTTAAGATGGCATCAAGTGTAGACATTTTAAATCTAAATACTCTAATGAGTATCTTACCGAGCCTTCTTTGCACTCTATCACTCCATCAGGGGGCGGCCATGTTGTTTAGAATCTTCACACTGTAGCAGCCATGTAGTTGAGAATCCGATTGGATCAGATAGGTCAGGATTTCCTCCAATAGACAAAACACTTTCTTTTTTTTTATAAATACATTAGAATAAAAGATCTAATGGATCTATTCACGAAAATTTGAGATTAGTTCAAGAAGGTCGACTTTGGAGGTCAACTTTCGTTTTGCAGCTGAGTCAAATTTGGCACCTGAGTTTGACTTAGGAAAAAAAAATGTTTAGGTTCGATTCTTCCCCATTGAACGTAATGGGAGGCGAAATGATCAAAGCTATTTCTGACTTAGTATCGAAATGAAAGTCAACCTACAAAGTCATCCTCCTTGAACTATTCTCAAATAAAATAAAAAGAGGTCTTCAGGGAACTGAGAGGGGAATTTCAAACTTTTGGCCAAATAGCAGAGTTGGAAAAATTATCCCGTGCGGGTGACTGGGAGAATATTTTATTTGTCTCAATTCAATGCTATTCTCGCTTTACTGAGTACCCCCTCTAATAGGGTTGTCACCTTTTCTTCAAAAAAATACCGGCCTTGGTACTGTCTCCATAGACTTAACATTGGCCTGGTGCCAATTTTTTACAACCGGCCAGGTGGCAACCCTACCCTCTAATGATTATGATGAACTCATACTAACTTTAAAGACAAATTAATGTGTCTAATATTATTCAGTGTAATGCTGAAGAAGCAGTGGTATAAGTCAGAAACCAAGTGAATATTATTTTGTGCCTTCAAACAATTTAATGTACACATACTACGAACAGATTTTAAACTTTAGCTCCCCTTTTCAGTATTTTGGTGATGTTTTCCCATGAGATTATGTTTTACATATAAAAGGCACCACTAGATTGTGGTACGGCCCCCTCTTTAACATAGTGGCTCATTTGTACATTTTTTTTTTAAAAATAGTCACTTTAGTCATATATTAAAAGCTGTGCAATAGCTATATTTTGTAACACTGTCTTGTTATTGTCATTTACAATGTACAGGTTAGACATCACCAGAGGCATCACGTTTATTTAGATGGAATGTTCCTAATATTATTTTTAAATCTATTTAATGAAATTGAGTATACTGTGTTTTCTGTTATTTTTCTGTATTCACAAGGCGCATGTTATATCATTTTCACATTTAGCTCACCTGATTGGGGTTATTTGGCCATAATTTTAGCAAAAAGCAATGGGTGGGAAGCTCGTGGCAGCAGTGAGAGAGCTCTTGCTCCATTGTTAGTGGTTTTGGGCTTCAATTGAGCAGTTCACAGCCAATCGCAAATTGAGTAAACTGTGTTTCCTGTTATTTATCTGTATTCACAAGGGACATGTTATATCATTTTCCCATTTAGCTCACCTGAGAGTCACTCTAACTTCCAATATGGCGGCCTCCGTACTGAGAACAGCCAGCTCTTCACATGCTAAATAGAGCTAAATTTGCATTAGTTCGGTTCGAAAAAAATAACGATAATCTAAAAGACCATGAAGCTAATCTTGACAAGACACACATGCCAAGGATGGTTCGTAAACCTGCTGTTTGTGTTTCTTTCATCAGAGATCTATTGATGACTTTTTATTAAATAGCTGGGTTACTTAACAATATTAATCAATTGGCTTAATTAACGCTAATCCTGCCAGCTAACACCAGGCATGTTAAACTACACATCATTGCACCAGACAATATCTCCTATGGTTTGGTCGACTTATGTCACTTCTGCTCTCAAAGACGATCAATAAAGCTTTTTAAATGGGTTTCCGAGTCTCTCTGCTCCTTTCCCCCTCCTGGAAACCTCTTCTGTCTAGACAAAGGCTCGTTCAGATATGAATTAATTACACATCACATTCAGCACACATATTTTTAATTACCCTAGAGCGTCCTCTAATAATTAAAATCTGAACAATCCTTTTATTTTTTTGTTACTTTTGGAGAAAAAAAAAAAACAGGCATTGTTTACACATATCGAATTTTTAGAGCAGAGTGTTTAACAATAATATGTTATAGACAAATCCAGTTTGCTAAGTCTCTTTTTTTTAAACATGATAATAATTATTATTATTTGTATTGTTATTACTATATTATTTTTATCATAATCATAATTAAAGGGACTGTCTGGACTGTTTGGACAATGCATCTTCCAAATTAATAATGCATATTAATGTGCTTTCAAAGTACTTTACAATGCATATTTTACACTCAGATGAATTTGTGAAATGACAGCAGTTTGAAGAAATCAGGACTACACCCACTAGCTGAGTAAAAGTTAATTCCTCTTTTATTTTTTATTTGTTTGCTGCAGGAAACAATTAAAATAATACCATTCAAATGAAAGAAATATCCTGGTTCTCTAGTGATATCATCCAACAATGTGTTGCACTGTTAAGAGATCCTACTGTGTACAAGAGCAAGCTTATTACATTCCACACAATGCATTATATTCCAGCAGCACACAAAGTGACTGAATGAAACAATACGATATATGCTGTGTCTATATAATCCAGAGTAATCACTGGGGGAGGGCTTGAGTCAAATATAAAAAATAATGTGATTTATACAGAATGCCTGCATCCAATCACACTGGAAAAAAGTCCTGTGCACTATACATGCAGTGATCTTCATCTTGCACTAAAGTGAGTTTGAGGACTAGACTGTCCTTTAATATTATAAAGGCATAAATTAATTGCAGTTAAAATGTATCAATTGTATTTAAAAAATAAAATTCTGTTAACTCATTTATTTGGGTTTCTAGAAGGAAAGGAGAAGCAAAAAAAAAAAAATACAATTAGTGGCAGGTTTAATAAGTGTTTGAAATTACACTTCTGTTACTATTTGGATCTTGGCCGCAATGACCCTTTGCTGCTGCTGTGTTTAAAATGAAAACTAAACTGATCCAAATTTGCTTTCTCAGCATTACTGATGTCAGTTTAACATCTTTGCAAAAGCATCTATTTTTTTAGGTCTTTTTTTTTTCTTCAGCCGGTAACAACAGTTTATTAAGACTTGATGGATTTTCAGATCCACACAGACCAGCGGAATGAAAAAAATGCATCTCTCCTTAATAAAGCTCTGTCTAGAAAAACATCAGCTTTTAGGAAAACAGCTATTGATCACCGCTACAGCTCTGAATAACAATGACACATGGCCTTTTAAACCCGGCTCACTGCGGGAACCATAAAATGGGATTTGCATTACAATGGTGAGAGCATCAGGATGCTAATGTAACACACACATAGCGTTTGCGTTTGCTGAACAGGACAACATTTCCATTTTCGCAGTAGCAAAAGAGAGTTTAACAGTTGATTGCTAAACTTCTGGGCTAAACAAATCTTCTACTGGGAGCAGTAGTGTATCTTCCACGAGGCACTCGCCTAGGGCGGCACTTTGCCAGAGGGTGTTAAAGCACACTTCTGGTGCTCCAAACATTTTTGCTCCCTCCTCCACCTTTCAGCAAGCTTCCAATTAATCGGGGTGATGGGGGCATGTAATGGATGTGATGGGGGTATATATTGAGGATGATGGTGGCATTTAATGGGCGTGATGGGGCATTTAGTGTGTATGCAATGTGGGTGATGGGTCATGTAATGGGTATGTAATGAGGGTGATGGTGGCATGTAATGGGGATGATGGGGCATTTAGTGTGTATGCAATATGGGCATGTAATGGGGTGATTGGGCATTTAATGTGTGGGGACGGAGAATGTAATGGGGTGATGGGGCATGTCGTGGGTGTGCAACGTGGTGTGATGGGGCATGTAATGGGGTGATGGGGCATGCCGTAGGTGTGCAATGTGGGTGCCGAATTTTGTCACAAAGTAAAGGGGACAGAGCCTAAATCAGTCGGGTTTCGTGTCATCAAGTTAGAAACAGATACCAGGTTCCTTGAGCTGTATATACATTGATCTGTCCTAACCTTAATGACCTCCTGCCTAATATTGTTTAGGTCCCCTTTTGATGCCAAAACAGCCCTGACCCGTTGAGGCATGGACTCCACTAGACCTCTGAAGGTTGCTGGTGTAACTGGCACCAAGACATTTGCACCAGATCCTTTAAGTCCTGTAAGTTGTGAGGTGGGGCCTCTGGGGAATTTGGAGGCCAGGTCAACACCTTGAACTCGTTGTGTTCCTCAAACCATTCCTGAACCATTTTTGCTTTGTAGCAGGGAGCATTATCCTGCTGAAAGAGGTCAATGCCATCAGGGAATACCGTTTCCATGAAAGGGTGTACATGGTCTGTAACAATGCTTAGGTAGGTGGTACGTGTCAAAGTAACATCCACATGAATGGCAGGACCCAAGGTTTCCCAGCAGAACATTGCCCAAAGCATCACACTGCCTCTGGCCGGCTTACCACCCGTCAGTCCAAAGCATCACACTGCCTCCGCCCGGCTTGCCACCCGTCAGTGGTCATAATGTTATGGCTGATCGCTGTAGGTACTAATAATGCTGAGAAAGAATTTGATGGGACAGGACCCCAAACATTGGACCGTCCCTTCAAGTTGACTGTGGGCAACTATGCCACATGCTTCGGGAGTTTCTTTTTTTTTACCTGTTTGGTCTAGTTTGGAGCTGCCCATCAGGATGGGCCTGCTACTTTATATAAAGCTCTACCCATTCTTGTATCGAGTCTGCCCAGTTCTCATGTCCAATCCCCTCGGAAGAAATGTTCGGTAGAACTGTAGGCCAGAGAAAGAAGTTATTCTGTTCATGATAAGGTAGCTTTTGGTTTAAGGAAAATAAACAACAAAATGACTGTACACTCTCTTTAATTGGGCACAAAGGGCACATATCCTAGATCCTAGATAATATGGGTGTGTAACTTCTACTTGCAAAAGACGTGGTGATAACTTCCCCTTATCCATAACCCTAGCTGTTCACCCTGATGTCTAGAAACCTCTAAATAACTTGGTTAAGTTGGCATCACTTGGCTACCAGTCAGTCGGCCTCCGGCGTTCTACGACTGCAGATTGTCTGTGTTTTTAACTCATTCCTGGAATTAAAAAGACAAGGCCCCTTTGCGTCTCCACTAGAGCAGGCAATGGGCTGCTTGCCAGGGATTTCGTTTTTGGCAGAGCGCCTCACCGCTATGTTCTCGGCGGAATTAAGTATTGGAAACTTGTTAGTCAATCAAGCGCAATTTTGTGTTTTTTTTTTTCTTTTTCAGAAAGGTGGAAAACTGGACAATAAAGTACAAATATTCGATAACAATAAAATGGAAATGTACAGAGTCTGTATACGGGTTACGTGTCAGTGAACAGAGAAAGTATAGCGCCATGATAGTTTATAAGTGGCGTGCTATATTTACGCAGATCCACCTACAATGTTCCAAAAAAAAATACTTACAGAGCGTACCGTGCCACGAAAAGTGAAGAGAAAGACACAGCTCTGTCTTATCTTCCCAACTCTTCGTTATTGCTGTTAATATAGAAACAGTCCTGCCAATCTCACCAGGAAGCCCATCTTATATTACTTCATGCCTTATACTCCTGGATTGCTCCGGCAATCTTGGAGTTGGCACCACCTAAAAAACTGTCGAAAAATCATTGCAATGTTGCAGTTTTTTTTATACTTGTATATGAGCTTGTTCTATGTCCCCCCCCCCCCCCCCCTATGTATCCAACACAACTGCATTATATTCAGGGTTTAAAAGGGTTAAAGGTCATCATACTCTACAGGTCCGGAGTGTAAGCCCCTTCTTCATGGCACGTGTAAAGTATTAGCTATTAAAGGACTACTGAGACAAAAAATGAAGGTCTCCGGGGTGCAGGCCAGCTAAGGCAAGGCAGCATTGCTCTCACGCTTTTTACTGATTTCCCTTGCTGAGCTTTTGTTAGGTGATCTTTCCTGTGGTCTTTGCAAAAACAAATTCAGGAATCCTCCTGCCCCCCGACTTCAAACCTCTCTACAGCCTCTCTCTCTGTCAGAAATGCTGCGCTGGGAGATTAGAGAGATGTTTTCCTTTGTTTTTGGTACGTGCGGTTCTCTTCCATGTATCAGAACCGAAATCCCTCTTAATTAATGATCCTGAATGATGGTTTCCCCTCTGTTCACTGATCTCACTATCACAGGATCCAACCCCTGAGAAGATGCCTCTCTGTTTTCGTTTTAAAGTTAACCCAGGGGGACACAGTAAAGATATCTTTCCATAGTGATACGAGATCCATTATAAATTCTAAGCCAGTACCAAATAATTCAAAGCTCCCCTTTTTTTTATTTTATAAGTATAATATTACAAAGGTATTTGAAAAGGAGCCTCTTTTATGCTGGCAACTGTTCTAGACATAGACTGATAGATTCTTTGTAGATAAAAGAGAAAAGGCTAGTTAACTATTTGTTTTATTCTGTGCTCCCTTAACATAGCCAGATCAATTGAAAAAAAAAAATACAATATCCTGCTAATATTTTAAGTAAATTTGAATTGGCTTCCTGTAGCTGACATTATGCACAGTCCTGCGAAAATTCAATGACGATTGGTCATCCACCTCCCCGAGACATAACACTTATGTTTTTCGGAGTCAGGTAGATCTTCAAGGCATGATGTGTCTTCTGACGCATTTTATGTCTACTGATTTTGTACAATTTATTTATTATTTGGCTACAATAGTCAATTAAAGGATGTCATCAATAAAACATGTTGAATATTTTCCTATTCATGTTGCACAGTACTGTCTTTATTAAGCTCACAGTCGGATCCGTAACTCAACAGAACAAAAAAAAAAATAATCTGATTGTAGATACCACCGAGGAATTGCATATTTGCATTTTTCTGATGCTCGACTTTTTCCATCATCTGCAAATTATTATTATTACATTAGCTTTTTTTTTTGTTATTATTTTTGAGCCACCTTAGGATTTATTCATGAAAAAGTTTTTTTTGTGGCAATGGCATAAGTGTCTTTTTGTGTACTGGACTCCAGTCAATGTCCAACATCAAAAATTATTGGTGTACTCCGCCCAACAGGATGTCTAAGAAAGGGACCGGTTCTGGAAGCTGGGTGTCAGCATGAGAGCCGATCCAAGGTGAGTCCAAGGTCAAAGCTGGAAGATGAACAAGGAGACCAGTGAAACCAGCAAAGACCAGAAGGCCATAAGATACAGCAGAGACATTGAGAAAGAATGGAACAAGCACGGGAGCAGTTCTCTGATTCATTAATTGGATGGTGCCTGCGCGTGCATGCATCCTACATGCTGCTGGGCTGCACTTTGCATGCTCCATCTGCAACATGTGGAAGACAAGTACGATAAAGTAATCACAAAAATATAGATCTACTTAATGATATTATTCAAGTCGTTACAGTATAGATCACTGTCTGAACTCGAAGCAAATGCATAGATTAAGAGAAACATTTCCCTTAACTGTATACAGTGTGGCCTCATATGCAAATTGTACATTCTCTATTGCATAGTTAATTTGCATATGCAGCCATAATGTGATGTCATACGTGAGACAAAGCACAATCGCATTAAAAATACATTTATTATTCAACCTGTGCATTAACTTACTTTTCTCCTAATTAAAGTAAGCTCTGCCATCCCAGAGACCTTATTTTGCTCATTTATTTTTATTTCTATACATCAGAGGGCTGCAAAATATTTGATACATTTTTGAAGGTAATTATATTTTATTTGTTGTTTGTTTTGTTTTTTTTAGTATAATTTCTGCAAAAAATAATTAAATACTCCAATAAGGGTTTTATAGCTCAGATAAAACACGTAGTTAGTGATAGTAGTTTTTACGAGCTTACAGTCCCTTTGCAGATATTTGCTGTAACTATCTGGATTTTCTGCCAATGTTATTTCTGGCATTATATTTTTCCAGCTATTGGAGAAAATAACCTTTTTTTTACAGAATGGGCTGGGGTATTCACAGCAAAAAAAAAAAAATCAGGCATCAATAGTAGAGGTGGAAAAATCCGTCAGAGAATGTTTACGATTGCAATGCCTGATTTTTGCAGTTCAGTTGTCTGTTTTTTTTTTTTTTTTTTTAAAGATTTTATTGCCCAGTCTAGAGTCAATAGGGGGTGAGTCTGAAGCTGAAATCAACAGTGAAAATCCCTTTATCTAAATAAAACCCCTGTATATATACCCCACCACTTTAGCCAGTGATCTGTGGGGGGCGTTGGGGGGGGGGGGGGTGTATCAATAACATAAAACTATTCGGAATCTGTTTCCTTTTGGGGTTTTTTTTTTTTTTGTGCTCATTACTTTTTATTTTATATATCATTAAATACAATCTGTTCAGTTTCCTTGTGTTTGTTTTTTTGCTCATTAATTTTTATTTTATATATTATTTAATACAATATGTTCAGTTTCCTTGTGTTTGTTTTTTTTTTCACTCATTAATTTTTATTTTATATATTATTTAATACAGTTTCCTTTTGAAAGGTCTTTGGAAACCCTGCTGTCAGCAATGTACAAACACGAAAATTACGCTCACCGTGCACACCAAGAACAGTGACGAGACATAAAAGAAACGGATTCAACGCAGAGAGAATACATCCAATCGTGAAAACCCTTTATTTACAACTATAAACCAGAAACATAGCAAATCAGGAGGAAACAGCTCAGAAAAAGTACAGTAACAGCTGGGTGTAAGTGGATGTTTGTAATTTTGTGCGATGTCGCTCTTAACATCTCTTAACAACATGTTTTGTGCTGTTATCAGAAAAACCGTCTCTATGATAGGACTCCATTTAAAAAAAACAAAAAACAATAATATTCCTAAATTATTGTATGTTTTGGGGGGTAAATTCATGACCATTTGAAAGTACTGGACAGGTATTAAAATACAATAAAAATGAACAAAATAATTAAGCATTAAATGGACAGTTCCACATACAGTGTGCGTGAAAAAAATATACTTAGGCAAATAAAGAAAACGAAACAGATCTGTCGTCTCCGTTTATTCCTCAACCCTTCCTCCCTGATAAAAAAAAAAAAGTAAAAGTGGCATAGGTTGTATCTATAGCAACAGTCCTGCCCATCTCTGATGTCACTGAATTTAGAAGCCCCGGTAAAAATATTTTCAATGTAAAACTGCTGGAGAAGTGTAAATAGGTTTGAACTAAAATGATATATTAAATACATGTACAACATACAGAAAATAATCTAGGTGATGCAGGGGAACTGGCCCCTTTAACATTATTTTTTTTCTGATCATGGCACAACTCTGTATAAATGCACTGAGGATGAACCATAATTATGGTTCACTGATTAATAATTGATGTTCAGTTCAAAAGGACAAACACAGGTATGATTCAGGTGCCATAGGGTCTCCAGAGTTTATATTTTACAAAGGGTTAGATAACCGGTGACTGTCAAGAAAAAATAATTCCAATTATCCACTGCCATCCTACAGAACTACAATTGCTAATCAACTACAACTCTCAGTATCCGCTCACAGCTTATGGCTATCCAGCTTTGCTCAGACTTCGAGTCTCATGGAATTAGTTTTGTCACCTGGCCGTTATTTTAACGGCAATCCCCCATTTTAAGTCTTTGGAGAAAGTAGCATGTCTGGTATTTTTTTGAAGAAAAGGTGGCAACCTACAGACAGTCTTCTACAGAGGTCCTTAAACCATAATCATTGTACGTTCAGTAGCTTTACATCTGCTGATTAACTGCAAGTCCTATCATCCTATTTATTACGGTTCACTGAAGAAGCATATATCTTTATAGATTTTATGCACTGTAATTCCTGTGTTTCCCAGCCTGGGATTGACGTCTCCCGTTATCAAGCTCCGATCTTTCACTATCTTCCAGGGATAATGGGACTTGGAGTCATAGAAAAAGCCACTGGCACTACCCAGGCCTACCACCCGTCAGTCTCATCACCCCTCGTGGATTGTGCTTTGATCACCAGACAGCAGTTTCGTTATTTTGCAATAATGAAGGCTGCAGGGCATGGTAATTAGGATAATGAGCACTAATTGGCCAAGCAGCCTACAGTGCCGTTTGTAGACCAAGCAGATTTGCTTGAGCTCAATACAGCAGAAATAATACCAAATAAAAAAACCTTTGTGCTTGTGAGCAATCTGACTTTTTTTTTTACATGAAAGGAAATTAATACCTCGTCAAGGTGACATGTGCTTGATTTATGCTAATTTATGTAAACAGCGAATCACAGCTCATTTGTAAGATTGCCGGATGTTCTTTCTGATTGACTCGACTATAATAAAGGACTGGCCACCTCACTCACCGAAGAATCCAACTTTGGTCTCCCATAGCAGCCTGGGAAAACAGTACAGAATTGTGGGAGTTGTAGTCCAGGAAATACCAAAGTTGGATTGCCGAGCTGTAGCACTACAGCTGCTCCGGACTACATTTACCATAGTGCTCACCCGGCCAGTCTCTCTTCATTTACAGTATCTGCCAAGTAAATCTGAATAGGCTACTTTTTTATTTATTTTTTATTCTTCACATCAGGTATGGGAATGAATAGGTAAAACCTACCGGGTAGCATTGTGCGCACTGTGAGTGCTGATAATAAAAAATAATCTATACGCTGTCTTAACAGAATTGTAATAAAATGCATAGATTAAAGGGTCTACTCAGTAAAGAGAAAAATGCAGGAAATGAGAGAGGAATTTCAAACTTAAGGCCAATGTAGCCGAGCTGGAAAACTTCTCCAATGCAGCTGAATGGGATGATTTTTTTTATAACTTGGCTACTTTGGCCTGAAGTTTGAAATTCCCATCTCATTTCCCAACAATTCTCTATTTATTGAGTAGAGACAGGGGCTTACCAGTGCCAGCTCAGAGAAACCTTGCTGAGGTTTTGTTATTTTTTATTATAAGTGACTTATTTAACACGTGCCTGGACTTTTCAGATGAAATCACCAAAGAGAAATCAATAGTCCTGACCCAAAGAAGGACGATAAAAACATACTCTCAGGGTGGCATTCAGTCAAAGATACCAAAAAATACTCAGTAGATAAGGGTGGGATACTGGCCACTATTTCACCAAGGGTCCTTGTAAAGAGCAGAGGTGGGTGGGCCACAGGGAGTAATGAGTGCTGAGGGTTTAGCGGTGGGAGCAACACAAAGACCCCCATATTTCACTAATTTAAACCTGAACCCCTCTCGCATTAACAATAATCATCTGACAGCCGGAAATGTTTTACTTATCTTTTTCCAACTTGGCTACTTTAGCCTTAAGTTCGCCGTTCCCTTGTCAATTCCCTCTTTTTATGAATAGAGTCCAGTAAGCTCTGCGTCCTGTCTGGCCACTATAATACATGTCCCATGTAGGATGCAATTCCAAGTAAAACGTGCAGTGTGTAATTATGATTCTGTGCAGTGCATTACGGTAACAGAGTGCATTGCTAGAATGCAGTGCAGTATTTTGTTATGTTGCACTGTGTTGTCAGGGGGCAGTGCAGTGTGATGTCAGGGTGCAGTGCAATGCGCTGTCAGGGAGCAGTGCAATGCGCTGTCAGGGAGCAGTGCAGTGGGCTGTCAGGGGACAGTGCAGTGTTATGTCAGGGAGCAGTGCAGTGTGTCATCAGAGTGCAGTGTGCTGTCAGGGAGCAGTGCAGTGTAATGTCAGGGAGCAGTGCAGTGTGCTGTCAGGGTGCAGTGCAGTGTGTTCTCAGGGTGCAGTGCGCTATCAGGGCGCAGTGTGCTGGTACTTGCTTATTTTGATCAGACTGCGCAGTGTGTTCCAGTGATTTGCTCAGTATTTCCCTATAATATATACAGTTTGTCGCTGACACTGATAATGTAGTATTTTTCATGGAGTTAGCTGAATGGTTCATTATACAAGCAGCCGATGGTTACACAAGTCAGCGAGCTTCCAGTGACGAGGAGACGTGTCTCATTCAAATGAGCAATCATCTCACCGCACATCTCCCATCTCCCCCACGATGGCCGAGAGAAGTAACAAGGTCACTGGACTGATGATCGTATAACAGAGCTTCTCTGTCTCTGCCCGTTCTGGACTGCTTTCTAGCCTCAGTCATGTTGCGTGTCGGGTTAATGAGATCAGAGCATGTGAGATGGAGTCATATCTCCTCACCCCAGCCAAGCATGGACAATTTGTGGCTACGTGGACAAAAAGAGGCATAGACCTACAGCTCCTTCAACACCAGTGATAACCAGAGAAGAGCCTACAGGGACTGACCAACTGGACACCCTATGAGGAGGGTATCTCTGATTTTATTTTCAACACAATAACTGCCATGAGACTGTACCGCAGAAGGGCACAGGGTTTTTTTTTTTTTTGTAAACCTTTGCCCAATATACGGCTCTGAAGAAGACATCTCCAGTGACATCACATAATCCCACAGCCTGGGGGATACTCCCAGGTGCCCATTCAAACTCAAGAAGTGACGACGGGAAAGGAATGCAGAGCAGCATCCCTGTACAAGGGGATTTCCCAAACATAGCATCCCTGGCATTCTATATCATGAAGCAATGACTCCCCGCTTTGGTTCCAGGAAAGCTTAATAGACTATTTTTCAGACCTCTGTGGAATCGTGAGTGCAAACACTGAAACAAATATAATCACAGGGTACTATACACAAAGGTCACATTTATGACTTTCCATTGGTTTCTTAGGTGACAGCTCCACCTTAAAAACTTTACCCCACATTTTTTTTTAATACATAAGCCCCCACTGTTTCTCTTAGAACTCACCAGACCGGCAAGTAACTAGCTCATTGGCTAGCAAACTTCCACAGAGAAAAAATTTGAAAAGCACTACACACTATGCAAGGAAATAAGCAGGAACTATAATTAAAAGGGACATTATAGAATAAAAAAAACAGATAACATATTAACTGTTGCATTGTTATTCTTAGCACACAAAAAAAAATCCAAGGACTACCTGTGAGTTCCAGTCATTAAACTAACAGCAAATGACTTTGCCAGTCTGGCAGCAGGAGTTCTTCTCTGCAAGTTTTTTTTTTTGCTGTGGGAGAAGAAAGTTATTTTTCTATATATTTGCACATGTACCGTACAAGGAGACCATGAAAGTGAATGTGTATGTGAGTTTAATATTAGTTACACTTTGATTACCCGGGAAATGAAGTCAATTTCGGGGGGGCAGCTCAATAGAGCTGCATTTGGTACATCCGGTATCTGCAGAAAAAAAAGGCTTTTGCAATAATAAAAAAAAATGCATTTAAAAAAACTCTTATCGTGGGCTTTAATATACATTTTAAAAAGATAATCATTTTATGACAATGGTTTCCCTACAGATGGCAAAGTTGTGATTTTTATCCAGTAAATGATAGTTATTAGTAACACTTTAACAGAAGGCTTGTGCTTCATTGGAGGCATGTACTAGGAGTCATTATAAATTGGAGCAATCTTCCACTGGTTCCCATGAATTCCCCTGAATTGTTATTTATACATAATTATACACCATATATCATGTTTTGTTGGTTTGGTTTTATTGATCTCCATTAAATGGACCCTGTTCCTGGCTAAAAGAAATTGTATTTCCAAAAAACCAGTATAAAACTAACTATGGTGACATCTCATACCACCTTGAAAATGAGCATAAAATAGTCATTTGATTAACAAATACGACAAAGATAACGACCCTAAAAGTGCAAATTAATGGCAACTGGAAAATTCATGTCGATGGAAAACATGTTGTAATATTCACAAATGTGTATAATTGGTTCACAGGATGGAATAATGCAAGGTGTTATATAGCATTTAAAGGGTCAGTCTAGTCCCCAAACTCACTTTGGTGCAAGATGAGGATCACTGCTTGTATAGTGCACAGGCTTTTTTTCAGTGCGATTTGATGCAGGCATTCTGTATAAATCACATTTTTAATATTTGACTCTAGCCCTCCCCAGTACTGCATGTTTACTGCAGGTGCGGCAGCACTGATTATATAGACACTGAGGGTATAAAGTTTTGTTTCATTTGGTCACTTCCTGTACTGCTGGAATAGACTTGCTTTTGTACACAGTAGGATCTCTTAACAGGGCAACCCATTGTCTGATGAGATCACTAAAGAGATAGGAAATTCTATGAATCATTTGGAAATTATTCTCATTGATTCCTGCAATAATAAAAAAGGAAATTACTTTTACTCAGCTAGTGTGGGGAGTTCTGGTTTCTTGCAAACTGCTGTAATTTCACAATTTCATCTAGCTGTAAGTATTTTATATTTTAAGCAATGTAAAATGTAAGACATGCATTTTAAAATACTTTGAAAGCACATTTTGGGCACCCGACAGTCCCTTTAAAAGTCCACAATATACGGTCTCCGGTATACACTTTAAACTCTTATTAAGCTTTATTTACGTAGTCTGGTCTAATTCATAATGACTCAGGTCACAGGGATCGGATTAGAGTGAACTATGAAAAAATAATCATACATTAATAAAGAAAGATAGAGTATTTTTTTTTTTTTTTTTCAGTGAACAGACACCAGAGATAATCTTTATGTGATGATCTCTGGCTGTAAGATTATTAACAGGCAGAACATGGCCATATACACTGGAGGTGACTTGTTAAAGGAGATTAAAAATACAAACAGCAACTTACATGGTTACAGGGTGAAGAAATGTTTACACATATATTTGTGAATACTATAACACGGCTTTTCCAGTGAAATTGCGCGTCAGGTGGTATTGATTTTTGCATTCAGAAAGTCCACTTTCAAGAATGCTCTTGATTATATAGAAGTGGGGTCAACACAGCTTGGCTATTCAGATCCCTGCTGGAATAAACAATACTGAAATTCATATATATAATAGCACTTCCCCATACTCCTCTCCAGATTTCAAGCAGCCATAGTTACTAACTCAGACATCCTCCCTGCAAATTGGAATAAAACAAGAAAAATAAAAGAAGAGAGAATGGATTATTATTGGCACAACGGCTGGGGTCTGGGTCCTATATTAAAGTAAGCAGAATCACTAAAAAAACAAAAAAACTTAATTGCCACCCCTAAAAAAAAATAATGAAACAGTGGGCAGCCACAAACTTCGCCCCTGGTATCATTATTAGCCATTACTGGTTCTAGAGGAACACTCAAGCAGGACCACTTTTAGAACTTCCTCTTAGAACTGTTCGGTATCAATAAAATCCACATACTTTAAAACAGGGTTCTAATAACGACCACCTTCGGCATACCTCTGGACAGCGAGAAGTGTGACTACGTGCTCATACCGATTTAGTTTCTAGACCTTTCAGGATGGTTAAGGCCACATTTGCGTCGATGCACACGAGTGTCTACAACACTAGTTTTGATAAGGTACGTCGCTGGCGTATTTGGATCAATGATGCCACGGGGGAACAAAAAAAAACAGTAGAGTCTGGCACCCTGAATGCTGTCGTATGCATCGCTTAGAACAAAAACGAAACGAGTCGGAACAGAAGTAAACGCGCAGTACATTGCTCTCGTTGGCGTAAAACACAATATTCGCCCTTCAGAAAAAATTCTGTGTATACAAAAAAATTGTATATAAAAAAAAGTGTTTAGCGCTACGGAGGCGAGCCATTAAGAATTGGTATGTTCAAACCGCTTTTCAGCAGTAGAATGTAAACACAGAGGCACCCAGCAGCGCAGGTGGCGACCGCCAGGGCAGCTTTAAGAAATGATGTCCGGCTCCTGACGAAGGTGCTGGGACCCATGATGCTAAGGAGAGCCGTGCTGACGACCAGGGTGTACAAGATGGAGATTCCGGTATTGAGGGCGACAATCTTTCCGAACTTGGCGAAAGGGGCTATAATGCAGAAGAAGAGGGGGATGGTGGCGATGACAGTGGTGACTGCGCTGGATACAATAGCTACTCCAACATGGCGGACGGCCTCTGCGGCTCTCCACTGGCGGCACGCAACCGGATCCTGTACAAGGGAACAAGAAGTTATTGGTAAAAGTCGAATTAAGCAGCGTATTGGAATTTAAATGTATAATTGTTAGATCACAATTCGTATAATCTTCAACCTTCAATTCGTATAATCTTCAATTTTGTAGAAAAAAAATTCTTAAAAAGTATGATCCACTCTATATCATCCACTATTTATAATAATTTTAAAAACTTGCATACTTTACAAACATCATTTGTTATAGCATTATTTCTCACAATGTCCGAAACACACGCCAAGCATTCTGAAGAATGCCTAGCTACTGTATAGAATGTCAGTATTCTTCACACTTCATTGGTTATTCTGCAGGATGGCCAACTTTAAATAATGTCTGTAAATATGAATATCTAATGCCTATAAATGTAAATATGTCGGACATAGAATCCATGGGTTTTATCATTATATCAATGACATTTCTCATATAATATCTAAGCAGTCTATGGATGGATTGCTTGGCTTTCCCACCTCTTTGAGGAGCAGGGGCAGACTCTCTCCAGCCAGAAGGTATCCTTCTACCAAATGAACGCAGTAATCCACCGAGGAACCGACGAGGATAGATAGAGATATTGCTTCCACCGCCCCCATCTCCCATTCCAGGCAGTACATGATGGCAACGACCAAGCAGACCACGCCTGCCAAGAAAAAAATACAGCCTTGCTGTGGATTTGTCCAGACGAGTGGTATAGGGTGAATGTAAATCATACAACATGATCTCTACTTAATATGCAAATGACATCTTTCTCACTGAAAAACACTTAGTCTGCATATCAAGCTGTAGGTAATGTCATAAGCAAGATACGCCTCGCGACGCTAGGACGTTCTATGCATTCCTCATTTTAGCGGTCCCAAAAGACGCTAGGATGGCATAGAAAGTCCTGTGTTTAACAGTTTGCGATTTTTTGGGCAGGATCACCTTGTGATCGGTGGCCAGGGACAAAAAGTGGCGTTTCAGGTGCTTGCGTCGCCTGGGACGCAAGCGTCGTGCGTCACCAAGGGGTTAAAGCCCGTATTCTCTAAATTTCTGAATTTGCTTGCAATTCTTCCATCACAAAGTAGAGACGATTTTTGTTGATTTTTAAATGCTCTCCGTTTATTTGTATAAAGGGTTTGGTCTCTTTTAAGTTTTCAAAATCGTGCTGGCAAGCCTGGATCCAGTATATCTAACAGTATTTAAATATTCCAAGTAAATAAAGGGTCCAGGTGGGTGATCATTTGCAAAGCACTTAATCAAAGGCAGGAAAAAACTGGCTAAGCAACCAAAGAACGAACCCCCCCCCCCCCCTATATATATATTACAAAACATGCAATCATTTAATTATGACAGTTTTAATAGCAACAGTCACTAGCAGTCTGTCTCTGCAAACCAGCTCCAATCTGTTTATAGCTGCAGACAAGCGCTGCAGGTTGTAGGAGCATGCACACAGAATTCAAAGTGATATTTTAATTCCCAGTAAATCCAGCATTATTCTTTGGCGGTCTTACCCAGTATGGTGAGCAGCACTGGCAGCAGGAGCAGAATGTGCGTCGTAAAGATGGCTACAGCAGCCACGCAGATCACCAAAGAGAGAATCAGCCCGTACAAAGCGCTCTGCACCCCTGAGGAAAGAGAGAGTGCAGGGTTTCAAATTCTGTGTATACATCAGATGTGCTGATATTTCATAATACGTGTGCCCATCACTGAGCAGTATAGAGATCTTGCATGTACCCTGTACTGGGGCAAGTCTAGGGCCTCTACTGCATGTCTATTGCACTCCTTTGGGACATTGTGAATGCATGTGCTGCAATCCTTGTTGACGTATGTAAGAGCGTACTGGAATTCCCTTACAATGACATCATCGTGACATCATTCCTTACTACATCCTGACCAGCGGTGGTTCTAGGTTTCTAAGAGGCCTAAGTTAACCCCCTGAGACTGGAAGAGCAAAGATTTCATAGACAGCAAAGGAAGGGATTCTTTACGGTAAGGACAATAAAGTTATGGAACTCACTGCCAAGAGAGGTGGTGCTATCAACCATAATAGATGCCTTCAAAATGGTCTGGATGGGTTGTTTTTTTTTAGAAAAGCAGAACATACAGGGCTATTAATAATAGAATAAGCATTAATAAAAGAGCTTATTGATCCAAGGAGAAATCTTATTTCCCTTTGGAGTCAAGAAGGAATTATTCCCCCTGGGAGGCAAAATTGTAAATGGCTTCTTTCGGGGTTTTTACCTTCTTTTGGATCAAAAGCGGGAATGATCGGTAGAAGGGTTGTACTTGATGGACTTATGTCTTTTTTCGACCTAAATTAATATGTTACTATGTGAAAAATCAAGCATCTGTTTTACACTGTCTGTCAGTTAATCCCTTTGGGGGCTTCCTGGGCAAGTGGTGCCCTAAGCGGCTGCCAAGTTTGCATATATGATAGCACCATGGCTGATCGGAGCTAGCAAAGGGGAGGGGGTTAGAGATCTCACTGCTGCCTCATCTTAGGGCGGGGTACAATGGGCCAATTTCTAAGAGGTCCAGAGGCTCACCACACCCTAATTTTATAGGCGATTTGGGAATTTACAGATATTTGGTTAATAGCTTGTTTTGGCAAAAAAAAAGAGCTTCAGAGGTCAGGTGCAAAAATATTCTAGCCTCAAATTTAGTGGGCTTGTCAATGTGCCCCTCCCTAGCTCTCGAATTCTCCCTGCTCTGCAAGAAGCCTGATCTCACTTAAAATTTCCCATTTTAACGAACTGCATTTGCCAAATTCAAG
The DNA here is from genome assembly GCA_036172795.1 of Pelodytes ibericus. NCBI lineage: Eukaryota > Metazoa > Chordata > Amphibia > Anura > Pelodytidae > Pelodytes > Pelodytes ibericus. The sequence continues at coordinate 9,050,786 of CM069866.1, read as the reverse complement.
AATTCCTGTCTGTTTCCAAATTAGCCGGTAACTGTGTGTTCTAAACCGAGTGTTTGGAAGGATGACGGTGACGCCGACAGAGATTTGAACCAAGACCCTTTTCTTTCATTGGACATTATTATTCCGGTCCCCCTTTCTCCGTCACTTGCCTACAATTTCCATGAATATTTGCTTCCAGTGTTCGCATGTCTGGAAGCCGCGTTTCAAAGCCGAATCCGCTGGGAGATGCAGCAGCTGCTCTTGCAGAAAAGACTCCCATTTTAAATAGTCCTTGTACGTTTGGAAGGATGATTTGCCCTTGTAGGTCGTCTGTGTAGAAAGATACATTATTATTCAGGAGTTAGAAAAGCCGGGCTGGCGCGTCCGCACATGGATGTGTTTGGCGTGTACCATAAATCATTCTCATGTTGAAGTCCAGTGTCGATTTTTTTTTTAATCGACATTATAGAGATATATAGAGATATATTGTCAGTGTTTTCATTAAAAAAAAGTGCTGTTATACAAAACAAACGGTGATTGTGCCTTTTTATTAAACTCCCGACATTTTGCAGTGCGGGAGTTTTTCTTACATAACCCTCAATGTATAGATTGTGTCTGATCATTGTGTATCCTTTACATTCAGAGTATATTAAATGTTTAGGCCCTTTATAGGTGGATTTGCTACATCGTTAAAAACATATGTTAGCGCTGAATGCAGCTGGAATCAGAACACAAAAGTTATCCCTGACCCTAAAACACAGATAGTCGGGTTGTTCTTTGGCGATGGCAATTGTTGGATATTTCAGGTTTCTATGGAAACTCGAAAATGCAGAAGTAGGTGGGAGGATGTTTGACGGGGTGGCTTGTGTTTTGTGAAGTGCCACTTCATTTGAGAAACCATTTGGCTCCTTCCAGCTTTTTGTCTCTCAAATTGCAAACCACTTCACGGCGAATGTAAGGGTAGAAGGAAAGGAGGGAGCTAATTTAGTCAGACCATAATTTTCTAGCTAGTAATCCACCCCCCCCCCCCCCAATTGTGAGATTGTGAGTGGGGATATGTAAAGTGCCGTACAAGAACACTGATGTCTTTGGCAAGGTCAACGAAGGTCCAAGGGGTTGAAACTTAGAGGGGCATGTACTAAAAAAAAATCGCAAATATATTTTATGTGCAAAACCTTTTATGCACTTTGCTCCTTTTGTAATGTACTAAACATTTAACACTCAAATAGTACATAGGAGCAAATTGCGAATAAAAACAGGCAATTTTGCGAATATTTTTTCTACCTCTTTTGATAGCGCTCGCTAAAAGCTGGTGTAATTTTCACACGCAAATAAGAATTATTTTTCACGAAATATTTGCTTATGTTTTACCTACTGCACTTGTTTAGTACATGAACCCCTTTGTGTGCTGCATCAAATGGTCTCGGGGTAAAATCGTACAAACAGTAACATGGGGATAATTGTGTTCCCCCCCAATAAATTACGATGAGGCTGTGCTTTGACTCCAGATTTTGAGACACAGGAGGTCAGAGATGTCATAGGATATAGCATGGTTTATTGTACAGAAAAAGGTTGTTTCATGTCTGCGGTATTGTAATTAAATGACTGCCTTTGTTTCTTTTTTCTCCTAAAACAATAAAAAACAGAAAGAGCAAGTCGGATCCGCTTGACTGCCTTTTTCTGAACAATTATGTGGGTCATATGGAAGGTGCTGATATAATAAATAATAATAATAGCTCATGTTACTTAGTATTAACACAAGGTCACAGAGGGTGATTTAAACACAATAAGATGGACTCGTACACGTTCTATGCATCTCATTCCAGCCTGTGTCAGGGTGTGTTGGACAGGAGGGGTCAGCGTGGGAAACGTAAGTCATTTTACTGCAGTGCAGGGGTCTGGAGGCACAGAGGGTATTGCACCAGTCTGTTCTGTTTCATTTTCTTAATTATAAGCCAACCTGATGTATGAAAGTCATTAATAAAATCACTGGTCTGGAAATGCAATTAGTAAATGCTTGTTCCTTGTTTGTACATCAAAATACTGCACAACGAAAATAAGAGTATCTACAAGCAGGTGCCGAAACAGCAAAGGGCTCTGTCTCTGCCCCCGGGAAGGGAAAACAAGACAGGCCATCAAACGTGTTCATTTTTCACCACTATGTGAAGAGCAATGGTTGGCGCCATGTTCTGAGTGTGATTAATGGTCAACTATTAAAGAGTAACGTATGTTTAACTAAAAGATTGCGTCAAGTGTAGGCGGTCTTAAATAGAAACGCTTTAGTAAAGAATATTTAAAAAATAACCTTATTTCGCACTCTTTACTTGGTATAGCTCACACAGGGGGCGGACATGTTGTTTAGAATCTTTACTCAGTATAGCTCACACAGGGGGCGGACATGTTGTTTAGAATCTTTACTCTGTATAGCTCACACAGGGGGCGGACATGTTGTTTAGAATCTTTACTCTGTATAGCTCTCACAGGGGGCGGACATGTTGTTTAGAATCTTTACTCTGTATAGCTCACACAGGGGGCGATCATTTTGTTAAGAATGTTAGCTCAAATGAAGGAAGATCTGACATAAGATTCTAAACATGTCCGCCCACAGATAGAGCTATACAGAGCAGAGGGTTCAATGCTTTATTTGTATTCTTTCATGAAAGCATTTCCATTTAAAATGTTTTAGGCTTAATGCAGTCTCAATTAAGCGTACATTTTTCTGCCTCCAGTTGTACTTTGTTAATTAGGACAGGAATGCTGCTGTTCACATTGGTGACAATGCAGCATTTGATCCATAGATGCTGTGCCTGGCCGCTAGTGTCTTACAGCTTGTTACTTGCTAATAAGAAGTCAGTATTAGATGCAGAATCCCTAACAATTTCTGAAAAAAACAATATTCTCACCGATTCAAACGCCATTGAAATCCACTGGACCTTCCCTTCCTTCACACCCACAGCCCCATGGGACAGCTGACCTGGTAAGAGGTTCGGCTCTGGGATGTTGGTACATTCGGGGTGTAACATCTGGAGAAAGGAGGATATACTGTAACCTGTAGAAACAGAGGGTTAGCAGGACAGACACAAACACACCCGCCAAGCATGTGTATTCAATAAAACAATGAACTGTGGTGAATTGATAAGGAAATAGTGCAATCTACAGCTTGCCTATCTTCATAATTTAACTAGTAATGCATAATTTTTGTGATTCGCTTGTTTGTTCACTGCCGTTCACGGTTTAGGGACTTGTCCCCAATCTTACTGTTATCACTCACATCAATCATTAAAGGAATAGCCAGACCCAGTTTTGAGAAAATCATCCGAAGAGATTTATTCATGAAGGAGAAAACTGGAGGGAATAGACAAGGGGGAATTGTATAATTAAGGCACAAGCAGCCGAGTTGGAACTCTGCTATTTTGGTTTTCCTTTTGCAATTGCCTTCTCCATTCCATGCAATTCTCTCTTTCATGAAAAAAAAACCCTAAGTAAAATTATTGGTTTTCAGCCAGTGGGACCATCCTTTGCATTGCGTTAGATGCTAAAAGTTATATTAACACCAAGCCGTTAATATTATATTTAATTTTATGTTCTCTACATGTAGTAAAACGACCTTCATTAAAGCGTAATATTATTTGTAATTATTATCAGATGCCCACTCGGTTAAGTCCAATAGAATAGGCAAAGTGCTTTGAGGTCTGTGAGCTGAGATCATTTCACCTCACTATACATTATGTAGGCGAGTTTCTCCTTCTAGAAGAAAAGAGTGGATCCTGCATAATGGATGGTCAGCTGAGCTCTTCTAGCTGGAGAAACGGCACAATGTATAGCTAAGTGAGGGAGGCGTAATGTTCATCTCACCTGTTTTTTTGAATAGACTGTTGGAACAGTATGGGACGGTACAGAATGTTATTATTATATAACAAGTAAGTTGGAAAGAGGGTAATAATCCTCACCAGAAGGAAGGCATTGCGCCCCACCAGGTTTTACAAGATCTCTGTTACTGCTGATTACTTTACACAACCGGCACAGGTTTCCAATCTCTTTGAAGAGGTCGAATTTGTCGTCGTAGATCACCCTGCCCTTTCAGAAAGAGACAAAAACAGGAGAAGGGGCAGACGCGTCAGTTGCGTGAACCAGCCATTCCTCCCCAGAGTCCAAGTATGGAGTTAGGGCCCCCCCGTGCCCCATCATTCATGTAATGTTGCCTACCAGCTCTCCGAGGACATGATTATCCGGGACCCTCGTTCGGTTTATTCCTTGTATCCCAAAGACGACAAACACCATGGCTCCCGTGTCCACCAGGGGCCGGACAGCAGGTTTGCCACAGGCGGTGTTTAAGCAGGGGTTGAATCCTAGGGTTGGAGACAGCTTCCTTGGCAGGACTGGAAGAGCAAAAGCAGATGCAGAATTAACTGTGTTAAAACTTGCTGCGAATCACAAAGAACAAGGATTTCACAGAGGGACAGGAATGAACGGTTCGTCTACATTGCTCTGTTCCCAAGAGCTAACAGCTGACTCGCTGGCACTCAAAATGTTCACTCAATACCTGCTTCTTTAGCTGACAAGCTTTCTACAGGACTACAAACCCCCCCCCCCCCCAAAAAAAAAGTCTAGAGACTGCTTAACAAGGCACGCTCAGACTCAGGGGCCCTGAAATTCTTATTGCCACTTGCCCTAACCTCTAGATTCTCTTGCAGGGTGAATCCATCTCTGTATCGTAGCAGAGGATCATAGAAATTGCATCCTCCAGTAGGACTGAAATCAGTAAAAAAACAGGTCAACCTACTGTCTTTGATACAGCCAAGAATGATACATGATATTCTTATAAGTATTCGTCACGGCACTGATATACAGTATAGCACTTCCAAATGGGCTTTGGTCATGGAGGATTGTTAAAGTTAAGGATTACTGTGTTAATGGGATGGAGGGGAGGGGGGGGGGGGGGCAGACAGAAACAGTGGTAGTGAGATATAAGGAAAGGTGATCAAAGACGTTGGGTGTGTCAGTACCTTTCTCATTGGGCACATAAAAAATCCCTTTATTTGGTTCGTCGAATACAGATCCAAGAAGACACTCAGGTGGAGATGAGCAGACCCTGCCATGCGTGGGGTTTTTATGCAGTAAGGCATAGTATAACTTCCTAAAGTGAACAAATAACATAATGTAGAGAACCCAAGGTAAGCAACATGGAGGACATATCTATGGAACTGTAGGTCTAACAAGCTGATAATTATCTTTATCAATTACAGTGACTATGGTAGTGAAGGTAATGTAGATCTGTAAGAAAAAGTGTCCCGATCTTACTTTAGCAAGACAATTATAATAGCCACAATATTTTTTTTATTTTTTTTTTACAAATGATACTTATTTAAAGCCACGGCTATTTCTACCAACGGCCACCGGAGGCCCTTTTATGATTGCCTTTTTGTCAGTCATTACAGATTGTCACACATACATTACTAATTAGGGATATTCCTAAAAACAGGCAGACAGTTATGTTAGGGTCGACTGGCTGACTTTCTATCTATATGAAAAAGATGGGATGTTTGTGGAGATTGGCTCCATATTGATCAGACAGTGTGTGTCCCCAGTGCCAGGGCGACAGCTGTTGAATTAATTATAACACTGATAGGTTAACTGTGTGTTAAATAAAGAGATCTTGGGAATCTGCCCTGAATAATAGATCACAACCAAACGTCCATGGAGGAGGGCAACGTCTGCTATTAAACTGGTTCTCACCAATGAGCAATTAACCTGGAAATTCAACCCAAGCCTTGTGCGTTTTGTACAATCCATTCTTTGTCTTTTATTTGATTAAAGGCAGAAATGGGAACATATCCCCCAGAGGACTAAAAAAACCTCTGATTTCACTATACTTTATTTTTAGCAATTCTGTATTCAATAATCCACCAGGAAAATCACTGCTGGTGGGGAAAAAAAGTATGTTTTTATAAAATATTGCGAATTAGGGTGTTTAGCCCAACTAGATAATCCATTTGATTTGAAGCCAAAAATGTACAAATCATTTTGGGGGGGGTGGGGGGCTATTATATGTTCTTGTAAATGAAGGTTTATTCTGAGATTTGTTTAACCATTTCCATGCCGTAGAGCTTCGCTGGAACAGTGTTCCAGAGAGCATGTTATCTATCTTGGGGCATGAAGTGTGCACTCCCGGCAGCAGAGGGTGGGGGCAAGCCAGAATGGGTGGAGTCACAGCAGTGGGCCACTGTGCTCCAAAAATGGGTGTGGTTGCCGGAAGGAGTTGGGTTGCATTTTAATATTATTAATATTTGACTCAAGCCCCCCCAGTGATTACTCTGCATGTTTACTGCAGGTGCGGGAGCACTGATTATATAGACACTGAGCAGATAAAGTTTTGTTTCATTTAGTCCCTTCCTGTGCTGCTGGAATATAATACATTGTGTGGACTGTAATAGACTTGCTCTTGTACACAGTGCAACACATTGTCTGATGACATCTCTAGAGAGATAGGAAATTCTGTTCATTGGTTCCTGCGGCAAAAAAAAAAAAAAAAAGGAAATTGACTTTTACTCAGCTAGTGTGGGCAGTCCTTGTTTCTTGCAAACTGCTGTAATTTCATAATTTCCTCTAGCTGTAAGTATTTTATATTTTAGGCAATGCAAAATGTAAAACATGCATTTTAAAGTACTTTGAAAGAATATTAATCTGCACTAACTTTTGGAAGATGCATTTTTGGCACCAGATAGACCCTTTAAGAATCACTTCTCTGTCTCCCTGATCATTTTTCACGAACATCACAGTGGTGATCACGAGAGGCTCATCAATATGCAAATGGATTGCGGTGAGATACTATGGCAGATTCTAGGACAGTGAGGAGCTCCAGGACATAGAGAAACTGAAGGCATCGAAGCCAGGAAGAGAGAGGAGCAACGTCCTGGATTCCAAAGCTCTGACTGTTCATACTGATTACAGATATAAAAAAGAGCAGACAGGGAAAGTTACTTTGTATACTTTATAGCCGTTACTTTTTAAACTCTGCCAAGGTGCAAAAAAAAAAAAAAAAATCCCCAAGGAAATCTGCAACACACAGAGTTTTATAGAGGACCGATCCCAACCTGATCCAGCAGCTAGCTGTATTATTTGTGTCTAACAGATGACAGCAGTGTAGACACAATTAAGGGGATGTAGCAGTATCATGCCAGAGAATAAACCCATGCCAAAAGAGTATATACAGCCAGCGTCTGGCAGCGCGTATTATCTGCCTTTGCTTTTTTCTTTTTATTTTGGTGATTAGAGTATTTTTAAATCCTATTTTGTCTTTAGTGGGCGAACTTTCTTTTTTTTTTTTAAGCAATAACATATAGCTAATTAACACCGCTTGGCACATTGCCATAGAGGTCTTCTGCATCCTTGTAGTCTGGAGCCAGGTAAGTAAAAGCCAGGGAATTTGAATGCTCGTCCAATGAGTCCCCCATTGATGGTAACTAACTATGGAAGACAACTTGTTCACAGGTTATCAATATCTGGGAATAGTCATTATTAAAGTCCAACAGATATTTTGGGGCTGTATCACCTAAACACTATCTATACTGTCAACGTAGAGAATAAAAAAAAAAATTGAAAATGATCATTACATTTTGTTAACTAAATTGCCAAGAAATGTCTAAAATAAGAGAAAAATGTGTTTTAACTCTAAGGCGTCTCCTGTTTATGACATCACCTGCGGCTTGATATGCAAATTAACTGTTTTTCAATGGAAAAATGTGTAATTTGCATACCGTGCCACAGGTGATGTCATAAGCTGGAGACTCCACAGATACATTTAAAACACATTTTTCTCCTAATTTAGACATTTGCTGGCAGTTTTACTAACACAATGTATAGATAATTTTCAATCATTTTTTTTCTCTCTACATTCACAGTAAAAACAATGTTCAGGTGATACAGTCCCTTTAAGAGGTGTCAAATCCACGCGTTAATGCAGCAGTATACTGAATTAATGCACTAATAATCATTGTGTTACTTTGTATAGTAATGGTACTCAGAATTTCTCACTTTGTATAGCCTTGACTTGATCTTAGCAGAGATCCAAAAGGAGAGTGGTCTTTATATGCTCAGTGTCTATATAATCAGTGCTGCCGCACCTGCAGTAAACATGCAGAGTAATCACTGGGGGAGGGCTTGAGTCAAATATTAAAAATGTGACTTATACAGAATCACACTGGAAAAAAAAACCTGTGCACTATACAAGCAGTAATCTTCATTATGCACCAAAGTTGGTCTCTTTAAGAGCTCTTATATGTATAAGAGCAAGGTTACTTAGATTCCACACAATGCATTATATTCCACCAGCAGAGGAAGTGACTAAGTGAAACAAATCTGATACATGCTCAGGAGCTACACACAATCAGTGCAGCAGTACCTGTAGTATAGGGGAGGGCTTGAGTAGGATATTAAAAAAATGTGATTTATGCAGAATGCCTTCACTGGGAAAAAAAAAAGCCTGTGCACGATTCAGGCAGTAGTCTTCCACTTGCACCAAAGTGGATTTGGAGAATAGACTGTTCCTTTAAGGTTTAAATTGTGGCAGTGGTGGTATAGCAATGTGAGGACTAATATTATCTACTTATTAGCTCTTATTTTGCAATATCAGCATTCTTTCGGCGATACATACTGATTCTCCCACCCCGGGACTTCCCGCTGAGCTGTCTCATACTACCTTGAGGCAGGCTGCTCTTTATCCGCAACATAGAAACTAAAGTCAAATTTCCAGCCTCTTCGGTTGTCGCAGGCTGATGACGTAATCATCCACTTCTTGGGACACGTCTCACTAGGCAGCCCTATGGTGGACACACAAGCTGTCAGCTTCCTGGTGAAGTTACCGTACGGAACCTTATACACCTAAACAATGGATTAACGAAAACACATATTTACAATTGGACACAATCAGTTCTGTATCCCTGAGTAACCCGTGTATTCAGAGAGCTCTGTGAAGGAGGAATACACAAGGAAAGGTTAGACAGCAGCTGACCCCGGTGAACACAAGAGGAGATCCTTCCTGAGAATGAACTCTTCCGGTATTCCCTACATTTGGAAAGGGCGCCACATTGACTCAACCCGTCAGGAGGATCTAAGCCGGAGTCCTTCATGGCAGCATGATGAGCCGTAATCATTATCTGGTCATTAAAAACTATGGGGGTCATGTACTAAACTAGTGCAATGGGGAAAAAAGTAGGTAAAACATGAGTAAGGAGCAATTGGCGACTATTTGTAACATTCTGTTTTGCGCCTCTTCCGTTTATTTTTATTTAGTGCGCATTTTCCCGGTTGCGCTAATAAATTGCGATTAGATCTGCGCGCGCTAAAGAGCTTTGCGAATATTTTGTGAAAAATGATTCTTATTTGCGTGTGGAAATGACACCGGCTTTTAGAGAGCGCTATCATAAGAGGTAGGAAAAATATTCGCAAAATTGCCCGTATTTATTCACAATTTGCTCGTATGTGCTATAGGAGTGTTCAATGTTTAGTACATGGCAATAGGAGTAAAGCAAAAAATATATATATTTGCGTTTTTTTTAGTACACGGCCCTCTATGATGGTTTTATAAAAAAAGGGGAATTCTCTAAGCAGGCATGTTTATAATGGGGGCTGTGACAAAAATGAAGTGGCTAAGTAGAAAGTCGTGAATGGCTGATGGATAAATACATGTTTTACATTATTTTAGATGCATTTTAAGGATCTTCCTCTCTTCCATAAAGGACATCCATATATATTTCCAGAGCTCATGTCTATGACATCACCTGTGGTCAGCTATGCAAATGAACTTATTCTTCATGGGAACTGTGTCATTTGCATATCAAGCCCCCAGGTGATGTCATAAACTGAAAACGTCACATTTACAGCACATTTTTCTCCTGACGTAGGCATTCATTGCAAATTCTGCCAACGCAACATGTAGATCATTTTCAATAATTTCTCTACATTCACGGTAGACACAATGGGGAGTTGACACCATCGCTTTAAACTCTCTGAGTGCCATGGATTAGACTGCTCAATCACCTGAAACAAGGAAACGTCATCCTCTCCAGGTACGACGGACTGCCAGGGCGGCGGAGTGCTGGCATTCATGGATAGCCTGTAGATTGTAACGCGTCCTTCCCATTTACATCTCGTGACGTAGACGGTTCTTTGTAAATCTAGGGGATTAAAAAAAAAAAAAAGCAAGGCTTAGCATCGAATAATCAGCCATTACAAAGGGTAATTACCATAAACAAACAAAAAAGTAGCATTATGGGAATTGTAGTCCAAGAACAGCTAAGCGCTGCAGGCAAGTTGCAGCGTTCAGAGGGGCTTTTGTTATGTTTTGTATTGTTGTTTTCTCTCCATTCAAATGGAGAGCAGCTGTTGGCCTGAACTTGGCCTTGTATCGTTATACAATTAGTGTAATTACACATTAGGCATCCGCAGTCAGTAACAAAGAGATGCAGACGAGACATGTGGAATTCACAATTAAAACCTCAGCAAAAACAGTAATGGCAATCTCCTCTTACAGGTTGCTTCACACCATGCATCTTGTAGTGTTTAACCAGTAGAGTGTACAGGTTTTCTCAAATCCAACTGCATGCGGCGAACCTTTAGGACTCTTTTACCGGCTCCTGATTGGTCCATCTTTTGTTTACATTTCAAGAGGGACAGTTCAGATACAAAGGATCCTCTTGCACTGAGCATGTGCAGTAGCAGCTTCATCCAGAAGCCAGTAATGGCTTTCTAGGTGCTGTTGTTTTTTTGTGATTAGGGGCAGGGAAGTTGTGTGATATCACTGGTGAGATGTCCAACTCATCTGCACTGATAGCTAAATGTCAACAAAAGAAACTTTGAAAGAGATTCATATGCACACGTGAAACCTATACAACATATAGGTTAAAAACCACCAGATGTAGCAAATTTAATTTGATGCCTGGAGTGTCCATGTCTTTCTTCAGTGTTTTTTGCTTAAAAAAAAAGTTAGATTTATTAGATAGAGGGCTTCTGCCAACTGCACTGCGAGACTTAGTGCCCTGTAATTAAGCAAATGAAGAAGCTCATTAAGATGTAACATGGATCAAATACACTAAGTCATTTAGAAATCAACTTAATATTTTTTTTTATATTCATTACAGTTTAAAGAAACCATCAAACCAGAATGGGACATGGCAAACTAAACACCCTTCATTCGCCTGTATGTTTTTGGACAATTCAACTACCAAGGATTTCAGCCTTTTACCATTCTCATGAGGCCCTTCACCACAGACTGCCTGATTGTGATGGGATCTGGAGTGCATGGAAACTGGTTAGACAGAGGTTACTACTATCCCTGTGATCAAATATCCCAGACTTTAAATTCAATTTTTAATGTAATATCTGAGCAGTTTCCAGGAAGTTCTGAATCTAAACGATTGGACAATTAGGAGATTCAGTGGAGAGGCATCCTTACGGGATGCCAGGATTCCCTCCAGCTGAATTGGAGAATTTTTTTTAAAGATGGATATTTTGGCCCTATGTTTGACATTCCCTTCTCAAATCCCTGCTATTCTCTCTTTCATGAATAAAGTCAGAATCATCAGCTGAGCTGAGTAACTCTTTGATCTTAAGAAATGTCTCATATTTTGTTCAAGGTCTGTGTGGTCCTTTGTGCCATTCCCAGACCTAAGGTGTTAATTCAAAGATCAGCATTCTTCAAGTGAATACTTCACCCCCTCCCCACACACACACACACACACACACACACACACACACACACAAAATAATTACGCCAAAATATTCTACTTGGAAAAATATTTTAATCGGACTATTCAGGTCTACGTGTTTCAGCTTGTATAGCATTCCCCTGAAGGAAACCAGTATGTGTGGGCAGTGGTGTATCTTGGTTTTGTGGTGCCCCCCACCCACGTTGCACACCTACGACATGCCCCATCACCCACATTGCATACACACTAAATGCCCAATCACCCCATGACATGCCACCATCACCCTCATTACATGCCCCCACCACGCCCATTACATGCCCCCACCACCCTTATTAATTGGAAGGAGCTAAAGCTTGCTGAATGGTGGGGGAGGGAGTGAAAATGTTTGAAGCACCAGAAGTGTGCTTTAACACCCTCTGGCAAAGTGCCACCCTCTGGCAAAGTGCCACCCTCTGGCAATGTGCTGCCCTAGGCGAGTGCCTCGTTTGCCTTGTGGAAGATACACTACTGTGTCTGGGACGACACGCTCCTTACCCTGATGTCCAGCGTCCGTGGAGGTTCTAGAGCTCCACTGTGAGATGGAGCCCCTCTTCTTCTTCTCCGACGAGGTCCGGATGTTGTTCTGCAGGCTACGGGGTTTCTCCTGGAACAAACCTATATCGGAGAAAAGATCAGATATTGGAGCACTTGAAAGGATCGGTATATGGTATGGTAACAATAATATGACATGCTAGGTGGGCCAAGGTGCCCTCTGCAGTATCTTTTCAACCATCAGGGTTACAGGTACAATTCCAGCTGCCCATCATCCCACTGAGGGTGATAAAATGAGTACCATAATATTATGGGCTTTACTTACGAAAGAGGGAATTGAGGAGCAAATTTCAAACTTAAAATACAACTGTGGGACAAAACTGAAGTTCTGTTGAATTGAACGTTTGCATTGGGCATAGACATCAGAAATGCTACAATAATAGAATACAAATAAAATACCTTATTGAGTCCTGTTTACTCTGTAAGGTCTATCAGGGGGCGGACACGTTCTTTAGAATCTTGGATCAGAGAGGTCTGATCTTTCTTTATCTGGCCCAAGATGTCCACCCGCTGATAGAACTATACAAGCAAACAGGACTCAATAAGGTACCTTATTTGTGTCCATTCATTAAAGCAACTCAATTAAAACTTCCTACACTGGATGCAATCTTTTAATTAAACACAGTATCATTGTCAATTCCCTGCTTTAGGCAACAGTAGCGTCCCCTGGATGTACATGAAAACCAGAATATTTGCATTTACCAATTCCAATGAAACCATTTACTAATATTATTATTGTGATTATGTACTAATCGGTTAATATCAAGTCACATTTATTTATTTATAAAGTATTATTTCCAGCCAGGATACATTGAGATTTCTCTCTTTTTCGAGTATGTCTATGATGAAGCGCTAATCTAAAGCGCGAAACGCGTAAAGGCTTGCTGTTGGTCTGTGGGGAGGTGCAGCCGCCTTCAACCGAGCACCTTCCTACATTACCGGTACTATTGACCCAACCTGGGGAGTGTCTGAAGAAATACATGTTTTTATCGAATTCGAATTTTTATCGAAGTCTTTACTTTAGTTCATTCCTTACTTTAGTAGGCCACACAAGACAAACGTGGCTTCACATGATCCATTTATAAAAATTCCAACCACTCTTTCTTTTCAATAGTCTCCCGATTTTGGGAAAGTCTTCCATTCACCCCATGAAATTAAAAATATAAAATAACGAGCAATAAGCCGTTTGGATCATTTGATCATCCTTTCACGCATCTGAGATGCTCAAATCTCCATCTGACCCCTTTTCGATCGTTATTGATATAAATCTGATTTCTGGTGGGGTTATTAATACATTTTGGGTGGGCACTATTAATTCTGACATGGGGACAGGCCGAGCTGTGTTGTTGCTGTTGTTACAATCTCTCTCGTACAGTTTAAGTTATGTTGTGTAGACTCTCTGGGATGCTTCTCAGTCTCCGAGGCGCCTGTCAGCATCAATTTGCACTTCGTTACTTTCCCCTCGGGCTGATAGCTGTATCCATTCCTGCTGTTCGTGTTTCAAGATTCGGGTAACGAGAAGGAGGGACAGAGCGAGAGAGGAAACCAGCTGTGGACCTCTGGAATACGAAATAAATGATGTGCACTGGCTGTAGCAGGAACGCTCTCTGATAAGACTATCAACTGCAGATTCACTGCCTACTGCATGGGGATGATTGATGCAGGAGCAGGGGTATAACTCCCACTATGGCTAGCATTTATCTTCTCTGGCACCGGTCCTGACTCCTGCCTGTAAATAGGAGTTTCTCCAGCAAAAAAAAAATAGATATAAAATGGTAAAGGACTGTAGACAAGAAAATAAGTTGAATTGGAAGATTGAAATACGAGCTGAATTCAGGAAAAGAGAGGATTGACAAGGGAATAGCAAACTTAAGACCAAAGTAGCCGAGCTAGAAACATTCTACAATTCAGCTGAAGGGCTTTGAGAAGAATTGCTAAGGGCAATGATAAGGTTTTGAGGTAAAAAGGTCAGAAAGGGTCATAGGAGTGAATGTGACTCTACAAGAAAGGTAACATATACTTCCAGTGGAAGTGGTAACTGTAAAGAACTTTAAAATAGATTGAATAAGTAAAGTAAATCCGAGTTTTGGTTCCAGGCAGACTCGACGGGCTAATGTCTGTCGTCTCTATCCATCTTTCTATACTTCTAGTCCGCGAGGGTTCTATAGTAATGCATTTACATTCCGTTCACCTTGTTATCAAAGAGATTCGCATCCGAGGCCTGCGTTTTATCACTCGGGGGCGAGAAGTTCAGAGCTCATTAATATTTGAAAGCGCGTAGAGTCCTAACATGAGATCTGGCTTCCACCCGTCAGATGTAGACAGAGGCCACCCCAAGAGTCGGATAACGAGTGCTAGACGTATCGATCCGCTAAGACGGAGTGTGAGAAACAGGATGATTGGGTTTTAACAAAGTTCCATTGATAGGAGGTGATAATAGGTTTTGAAGGATACTAAGTTTTAGGAATCAAGTGCAGATGATTTATAAAGAAATTATTTAATGAACGGATACAAATTAAGTCCCTTATTAAGCCTTCTTTACTCCATATCGTTCTCTCAGGGGGCAGACATGTTGGTTAGCATCTTTACTCCATATCGTTCTCTCAGGGGGCAGACATGTTGGTTAGAATCTTTACTCCATATAGTTCTCTCAGGGGGCAGACATGTTGGTTAGAATCTTTACTCCATATAGTTCTCTCAGGGGGCAGACATGTTGGTTAGAATCTTTACTCCATATCGTTCTCTCAGGGGGCAGACATGTTGGTTAGAATCTTTACTCCATATAGTTCTCTCAGGGGGCAGACATGTTGGTTAGAATCTTTACTCCATATAGTTCTCTCAGGGGGCAGACATGTTGGTTAGAATCTTTACTCCATATAGTTCTCTCAGGGGGCAGACATGTTGGTTAGAATCTTTACTCCATATCGTTCTCTCAGGGGGCAGACATGTTGGTTAGAATCTTTACTCCATATAGTTCTCTCAGGGGGCAGACATGTTGGTTAGAATCTTTACTCCATATAGTTCTCTCAGGGGGCAGACATGTTGGTTAGAATCTTTACTCCATATAGTTCTCTCAGGGGGCAGACATGTTGGTTAGAATCTTTACTCCATATCGTTCTCTCAGGGGGCAGACATGTTGGTTAGAATCTTTACTCCATATAGTTCTCTCAGGGGGCAGACATGTTGGTTAGAATATTTACTCCATATGGTTCTCTCAGGGGGCAGACATGTTGGTTAGAATCTTTACTCCATATGGTTCTCTCAGGGGGCAGACATGTTGGTTAGAATCTTTACTCCATATCGTTCTCTCAGGGGGCAGACATGTTGGTTAGAATCTTTACTCCATATACTTCTCTCAGGGGGCAGACATGTTGGTTAGAATCTTTACTCCATATTGTTCTCTCAGGAGGCAGACATGTTGGTTAGAATCTTTACTCCATATTGTTCTCTCAGGGGGCAGACATGTTGGTTAGAATCTTTACTCCATATAGTTCTCTCAGGGGGCAGACATGTTGGTTAGAATATTTACTCCATATAGTTCTCTCAGGAGGCAGACATGTTGGTTAGAATCTTTACTCCATATAGTTCTCTCGGGGGGCAGACATGTTGGTTAGAATCTTTACTCCATATCGTTCTCTCGGGGGGCAGACATGTTGGTTAGAATCTTTACTCCATATCGTTCTCTCAGGGGGCAGACATGTTGGTTAGAATCTTTACTCCATATAGTTCTCTCAGGGGGCAGACATGTTGGTTAGAATCTTTACTCCATATAGTTCTCACGGGGGGCAGACATGTTGGTTAGAATCTTTACTCCATATAGTTCTCTCAGGGGGCAGACATGTTGGTTAGAATCTTTACTCCTTATCGTTCTCTTAGGGGCCAGACATGTTGGTTAGAATCTTTACTCCATATAGTTCTCTCAGGGGGCAGACATGTTGGTTAGAATCTTTACTCCATATCGTTCTCTCAGGGGGCAGACATGTTGTTTAGAATCTTAGGTCAGATCTTCACTCACCTTGGTTCAGATGAACAAAGATCTGACCAAAGATTCTAAACAAAATGTCTGCCTCCTGGTAGAGCTAAAGGGAGTAAAGGTAAGGTACTTTATTTGTATTCTTTCATTAAAGCATTTGTATGGAAAATGCCTTCACTTGATGCCATCTTTCAATTAAATAGAACTTCATTTTTTGCTTATTTAATGTCAACATATTGTCAATTCTTTTTGGGAACACACAATGAGAAAAATAGCTTTCCTGCTCCTAAAACAAAAATGTGCTAAACAGCCATGTGGTCAGGGGCGGGCTGGGCCGGGGGGTAGGGTGGCAATTGCCCCCCAGGCCGCCCTAAGCTATTTAAAACACGGCCGCTGGGCCAGTGTTTAAAAAATAAAAAAAAAATAAAAAAAAAAAACCGCGCTTGCAGGCAGAGACTGAGAAGGGATCGGAAGATCCCCTCTCACCTCCGCTCTGCCTGCAAAGCTGCACGGGGAGCCGAACAGGCAGCACAGAGAAACCTCCGTGCTGCCTGTTCGGCTCCCTGTACAGTCTGACACGGAAGTGCCGACAGTCATGTGATCGGCGCTCTGACGTCAGACGCGCGCCGATCACGTGACCTGTCGGCACAACCGCCGGGAGGCCGAACAGGCAGCATGGAGGGACCATGCTGCCTGCCACCAGGGAAGTCCTCCTGCCACTAGCCACCAGGGAAGTCCTGCCACTAGCCACCAGGGAAAAAGGTAAGGGGGGGGGGGGGGCTTTTAAACACTGGCATATTATTGGACAAATTGGCTGGCAAATAAGACTGGCATATTATTGGGCAAATTGGCTGGGGAATATTAAATGGCAAAATAACACTGGCATATTATTGGGAAAATTGGCTGGGGCATATTACATGGCAAATAAGACTGGCATATTATTGGGCAAATTGACTGGGGCATATTACATGGCAAATAAGACTGGCATATTATTGGGCAAATTGGCTGGGGCATATTACATGGCAAATAAGACTGGCATATTATTGGGCAAATTGGCTGGGGAATATTACATGGCAAATAAGACTGGCATATTATTGGGCAAATTGGCTGGGGCATATTACATGGCAAATAAGACTGGCATATTATTGGGCAAATTGGCTGGGGCATATTACATGGCAAATAACACTGGCATATTATTGGGCAAATTGGCTGGGGAATATTACATGGCAATTAACACTGGCATATTGGGCAAATTAGCAGGGGCATATTAAATTGCAGATAACCTTGGAATATTATTGGGCAAATTTACTGAGTCATATTAAATTGCAGAATAACACTGGCATATTATGGGACAAATTGGCTGGGGAATATTAATGGCAAATAATATTGGAAATGTGTATGTAATGGGGTGATGGAGGCATGTAAATGTGGTGATGGGGCATGTCCTGGTGTGCAACGTGGGTTATGGGTCATGTCGTAGGTGTGCAACGTGGGTAGGGGGGGGGGTGCCCAAATTTTGGGATATTGGGTGTCTAAATCCTGGCATATTGAGGGGCATAATCCTGGCATATTGAGGGGGAAATCCTGGCATATTGAGGGGGCATCATCTTGGCATATTGAGGGGAAAATCCTGGCATATTGGGTGTCTAAATCCTGGCATATTGAGGGGCATAATCCTGGCATATTGAGGGGCATAATCCTGGCATACTGAGGGGCATAATCCTGGCATATTTAGGGGAATATCCTGGCATATTGAGGGGCATAATCCTGGCATACTGAGGGGCATTATCCTGGCATATTGAGGAGAAAATCCTGGCATTTTGTAAGGGAAAATTCTAGCATATTAAATGGCAAATCCTGGTATATTGTGGGGGAAAATCCTGGCAATATTCGTTATAAAACAAGGAAAAGATGGCCGTGGATGGGGAGGCGATTCGATGATGCAATGGGCCACTTGACTGGATTTGCCCCCCAGGCCTAAGGCTGCCAGCCCTCCCCTGCATGTGGTTATTGTAATTTCGGGAATCTGATCACTCTTCAGCATTCTAGAACGATCGTACGACTACAGCACAGACACCCAAGATTCTAAACATGTCCGCCCCCTGGCAGAGCTACACAAAGCAAAGACGACTCAATAAGGTACTTTATTTGTATTCTTTCACTGAAGCATTTCTATTTAAAATGTCTATACCTGAAGCAATCTTTCAATTAAACATAAGGTTTTTTTTTTCTGAAAGTTGCCCTTATAAGAGACTCAGTCACCTAAATGTTGTTTGGACTGTATTTGTAGAGTAGAGACATCGTCTGCTGCTACAGTTCACACTAAGAGAAGGATGAACTTTTTTTTTATAATATGCTCCCTTCTCTTTCAGCCTTCTATCTAGATAAAATCTTTGAGCCCTTGCAGTTAGTATATATCCCATCCAGTCCATTGTGTGTTTTAATGGTCTAACAAAATGTAATATTGACAAGCTTTCCAAAGCTGACCTTCTGCTTTCATCAGGTCAGAGAGACAATTTAATGGAGGCAGAAGATTATATCCCCAAAGCTTGTCAATATTGTACTGTAAAAGCGCTCTGCAGCGGAGATCAAACAAAATACAACTGCAAAGATGCTAATACTTTCTTCATCCAATAACGGCTCGAAAGAGTCAAGGGCAGCTGGAGAGCGCAGATGGGAACAGACTGAAACAGTAAGGACCTTGCAGTTTGGTGGACAGAGGCCATTAGATGGTCAAACAGCTGACAACCCTGCATCAGCGGGCTATAGTGTCTAAGCATCCATTGCTGGCAGTCCTTCAATACTGTATATATTGTTATCACAGTCTATATTCTACATGTGGTTGTACTGCACTGGGGTCTTCATCTAGTTGTATTGTATGGCACTAGTTGGTTTTATTGCATAGGCACCATTGCTGCCAGTACTTCTTGGACACTAAGCCTGATATTGCATGGGTGCTACATAAGTCTAAATCACATGGGCCCCACTGGCTATATTACATGGGGCAACAGCTGGTTAATTGCATAAGTGCTATAGCTGGGTATGGTGCATTGGTGCTACAGCTGGGTACAGTACATGGGTGCTACAGTTGGGTACAGTGCATGGGTGGTACAGCTGGGTAGAGTGCATGGGTGCTACAGCTGGGTACAGTGCATGGGTGCTACAGCTGGGTACAGTGCATGGGTGCTACAGCTGGGTACAGTGCATGGGCGCTACAGCTTGGTTTAGTGCATGGGTGTTACAGCTGTGTATAGTGCATGGGTGCTACAGCTGGGTATAGTGCATGGGCGCTACAGCTGGGTATACTCTGCATGGGTGCTACAGCTGGATATATCCTGCATGGGTGCTACAGCTTGGTATACTGCATGGGTGCTACAGCTGGGTATATCTTTCATGGGTGCGACAGCTGGGTACATAGTATTGCATGGGTGCGACAGCTGGGTTGTATTGCATGGGTGTGACAGCTGGGTTGTATTGCATGGGTGTGACAGCTGGGTTGTATTGCATGGGCGTGCGACAGCTGGGTTGTATTGCATGGGTGTGTGACAAATGGGTTGTATTGCATGGGTGCTACAGCTGGGTTGTATTGCATGGGTGCTACAGCTGGGTTGTATTGCATGGGTGTGCGACAGCTGGATTGTATTGCATGGGGTGTATTTTGTGTGAGATACATTGACTTTCCTGGCCCCCAACTGGGAAAGTAGGACTATTCCCATGATACAAAGTTAGCCAATGAATTGGCCTAGAATAATCTCTGTCATCATCTACAGCTGAATCAAGGTCAACAGGAGAAAATCCCTGGGGTCTCTCTAAAAAATCCTTAAATCCAAGCATTTTCATTTGCCTTTCACGAATGACCCACCCTTACAGAAAGTGTCGTTAAACAGCAGACTGAGAGATATTACTCGCTATGCCTCGCTACAGATCAATGTGAGGCGACCTTCGCATCTCCAGGTTCTGTGGGTTATGACTCCCATAGCGCTTAGCCAGCCATAGCTTGCTTATCCTCACTGCACAGGATGGCCAGGTGACCTTTTCCACCCCAGCTGCTGTGGTCCATGATGCTCAGACAGCCCAGTGACCAGATGGCTTCTTGAGCAGAGAATGATGAGACTCATAGTCTGGAGCCTCTGCAGTGCCTCTGGTGCATTATCCCTAGTTCTAGATAAGAGACCATGGATTTCGAGATATTCCCTACGCCGGACTTATCCGGGGAGCGTAACTTCCACATTCATTTCGATCGTTTCCAGCCGGTCGGACTGCGGCTGATTAGGAGATTTCTCATTTCACATATAACTCCACAGAGGCCGCGCCACGTCTGACAGGTCAGGTACAGGCTTCTCCGAGGGTCTTACACCCCATCGAGCTGCTCACACTGAAGCATAATTGGTGTTATGCTGCACTGACGTTTTTATAGAGGGGGTAAAATATCCTTATAAAGTTGTGACCTTTCTGATACCGGGGAGAAGCAAGCATTCTGATTAATTGCTTATTTTATTACTTTTATCTTTTTTCCTTTATATTTATCGACAGTGTTTCTATGTGTGTATCTACACAGGGCAAAGCTATAAACATGTAACCAGGCGTGTCATTACTCAACATATCAGGACGCACTGGAGCAAGTCGCGGGTTCTAACACAGCCAAGCCGCGGAATCTAACACTGCCAAGCCACGGGATCTCACACCGCCAAGCCGCGGGATCTCACACCACCAAGCATAACAGACTGAGCATCGGTAAAAAGGTTAAGCCAAGATTACATCCAGATACCACGTGTTGTAAATTGTTCAGTGCTCCAAACCTGGCAGGTAAGTAAAGTACCTGGATTTGGTACAACCTCACCGCCAGTCAATGACCCGAGATCCCAATTATCACTGGTCTTTAAAGGAGACTAAACATTTATTGTATCTTGTGCTTCTAATATAGGTATATATGTTTTGTTTAACTCTTGCTTCCTTGAAGGAAGCAAGGGTTAAATAAGTTGGAATGTCCCTTTAAAGGGACTTTGTCTTCAAATTACTTTTTATACTGTGAATGTAGAGGATTTAAAAACGATGAAAAATTATCTATACATTGTATTGGCAGAATTGCAAGGAAATGCCTAAAATAAGAGAAAATATGTTACAGGTGGTGTGTCCTGTCTATGACATCACTTGGTTTGATATGCAAATTACACATTTTCCATTCAACATTATTTAATTAGCATATCGCGCCACAGGTGATGCCACAAACAGGGACACGTTTAAAACACATTGTTCGACTTATTCAGGCGTTTGCTGCCATTCTGCTAGCACAATGTGTAGGCCATTTTTGGTTCTCTACATTTACAAAATAAACAATATTTACACAACTGTTCAAAAATTTCGGGGGTCACTTTTTTGAAAGAAAAGCTAATTTTGTCCATAAACTATTTTTCGCGACAATATACGTGGTACCTTGATAGGCATCCGGCCAGAAATATGACAGTGCAGGCTAACAACTGACCTTTAAAACCTCACCATTAGTAAACGGACACCAGAATGCGCTGCAGACAGCGTATCGGATCACACTATAGCTTCTGGGAGCCGTTAGACATCAATAGGCAAGATGTAAGTGCGCTATTTTCGGAGCCCAATGAAACAGCCAATAAAAAGCCTCCGTTACATTTTTGGGAGAATCCATTGAATCAGTTTGTACAGGATCCTAACCTTACATGAAGATGTTCAATGTGGAATCAACACCTACCTGAACATGTGACACAGGATATCCCTTCCGCACTTAGATTGTACTTGAGATCCAGAAGAAGCTGTATGTTGGTGTCCGGTCTGAATAGTACGGGGGCTCGGCTGGCCGGGTGAAGACGAGCAGCAAAGGCCACAGAGAGTACAAGAATCACTACAAAGAAACCTGCAAGAAACATGAAAGGGAGAGGAATTTCAGCCATGTGCACTGCTACCTCAAAAGCACAGGGGTCTCCAAACTACGGCTGCGAGCCAAATATGGCCAGGGTGTCACATGACAACCCGGTGCTCGGTGCAAAGGCAGCAGCCGTGTGAGCAAGGGCTGTGTGATGGTTACTGGGGCAAGTTCTGAGTGCAAAACTAGGTGCTGAGGGCAAGTTATGAGTACAAAAACTGAGTGCTGGGGCAAATTCTGGGTACTGGGGCAAATTCTGGGTGCATTCTAGGTACTGGGGTAATCCTGGGTACAATGTGGGTGCAGAGGAAGGCGATAAAACCAAGAAATGCATTTTGTCAGTAACCTTTTAGTTACATATGTAAAAATACAATGAGGCCATGGTACTGAAAAGTTTGGAGACCCCTGTCCTAGCGGTTCAGGAATTTCCCAGACTCTTTGAAATAGTGTGGGCAATAGGGATAGCCCACTGATGACCACAGTGCAGATGACCTCACCTACAGTGATGTATCGGCCTTTAACGGTTGTCCACAGGACACAATGGTGCAGGACAGTTTGAAGCCACCGAATCACCTGGTCTCTTCTGTCGCTCTCTGTCTTTTGGTCCACACTGTCAGGCAACACAGAAACAAGAGGCACATCTCCAAATTCCAGGGTCACTGAGAAAGCGATACAAGACCTTGGATTAGACCATCAACTCAAAAAATGCCTCCTAAATGTTAAAAGGGGCTTACACTGTGAATGTTGATAAATAAAAAAAGATGAAAAATTATCTATACATTGTGTTAGCAATATTACAAGCAAATGCATTAAATAAAACGTTTTAAATGTGTCTGTGGGATCTCCCGCTTATGACATCACCTGTGGCTTGACATGCAGAGTAATGTTCAATGGGAAATGTGTCATTAGAATAGCAAGCCACTTGGTGATACACCCAGGAGGCACCCAGGCACTTTGCAAAAAAAAAACACATCTTGTCTCTTATTTTATGAAAATTGGGATGAGGAGCATCTGGGGGATCTTGCATTTGAATTCCAACCCACAGATAACTAGGAGCTAATAACCTGCACAGGAAGCTCTGCCCACAGGGTCCCAAAAAATAGTTATAAAAAAGAGAAAATTAAACAGATGTTTCGTTTTTTTTTTTTTTGATTAACACTTTATATAAAGGGTAAGAGAGTTTGCCCATCTCTCCAAACCTCATTCTTGTGTTACATCACAATACACAAATGTTAGCCGAAACCATGTCCCCATCTCCAGCATTCCAAACACCTGAACAGAGTATAACAGGGATAATCAGGCTTAGTATTAAATGATCTGTATGTGTCCGGTTAATATTTCTTTTAATTATAATTAATTACTGCAGGCAATCAAAATGCAAACCGATATAATTATACATCTCCAGCAATGTATAGATTTCACTGTAAACCAAGGTTACCTGGGTCCTCTACTGCAGTCAGAAGTGGGATATCATCATCCAGATAGTGAATATGATCGCGGACAGGTCTGGGGGACGTGTCCTGCGCCAAGAGAAGGTCCTCATAGATGTTCAAACTATTGTTCTTGAGACACCTTTCCCCGCAACTGAATGGGGAGAGACAGAAACGAAAACTGTAACCTCTGGAGAGGTCAAGCACTTACTACAGCAGTCGTCTAGGACATTCAAGTGCTTTTTTTTATCATTGTGTGGGCAGTCCTGGTTTCTTGCAAACTGCTGTAATTTCACAATTTCATCTAGCTGTAAGTTTTTTATATTTTAAGCGATGCACAATGTAAGACATGCATTTTAAAGTACTCTGAAAGCCCTTTTATATTTATTAATATTTGAAAGATACATTTTGGGCCCCAGACAGTGCTTTAAGTTTGAAATTCCCATCTCAATTCCATGCAACCCTCTCTTTATTTAGTAGACCCTTAAGTGAGATTGGCCATACTGAAGGGAATGATTGTGCAGCTAATTGGCTCCTAATTGGAGGTAGGAGAAATCCCATGAAAGGCAAGCTTTCCAGTATGACACCCATTGGAAATTTTAAATGAATGTATCCTCTTTAATATGCATTAACTTTTTTTTTTTTTGCCGTAAATATCTGCAGAGGATCTTTAAGACCATGTATAATGTTTCTCTTCAATCATATTTATTAATAATTTATGCTTTTCATTCTCTCTCCCTTTTCGGTGATTTTACTAGTGAGGTGGTAGAGAGATATTTTAGAAATGGCAGAAGATAATATACTGTACATATTAATATACAAAAAAAAAAAAAAGAACAGAATGAATGAGATGGAAAGACACAATGGAACAGACCAGGTTTAAACTGGTTTCTGTATCATCTCTAGTGCTAATTGCCTTTTTTTCTTTATTCTCAGATGTGCTAAAATCACCTTTTCTCTACACATTAATCTCAGCTATTTATACCTCTATTTGATTCTCATGGATTCTTCTGTCTGTAAGAAAATAGCTATGGAAGCTGGAATTAACCATGATTTCATGCACTAACTTTATTGGTAATGGAAATTTATTTTGTAATACAATTACAAAATGGTTCAAACGGACATTGGGGTCTATTCACTCAAATTCGAGATTGAACAGATTTGCCCCCAACCTCGGATGCCTCACCTCGGTCCCACTAAATGGTATTCACCAACAATTTCTGCAAGGTCGCGGTGAGACGAAATGAGGTAAGCCGAGGATGTCGAGAATAAGTCAAAAGCGACCTTCGAGATCGGAGGTCGAGTTTTACTTGTAAAAAAAAAAACCCTGCTAGCTTCAATTCTCCTTCCATAGGTTATAATTCCATAATCATCATTTTTTTTTTTTTTTTAAAGGTTGAGTTTCCCCCACCTGTGACAAAACTGGCTCCCGGGGGCCTCACACATATGGGAGGGGGGCAAGTACGGATATTCCAGGGGTCCAAGGCATAAAATAAATAATAGTCATCCCCTACCCTAATATTATAAAGCCCCCAACATAAATAATACAAAATTGCCCCTTCCGACCTTATCGTGGTGCTGTCCAAGGCTAACATAAACAGTAAATGAATTAAATAAAATGTAACCTACCTACCCCTCTTACCATCACCATGGGGAGGATGATTCTAAATAATGCCCCACACTATAAAAAAAAAACAAAAAAACTGCCTTTGAGTGCCATGATCTCTCCCCAGATGATCAGCGGGACCCTCGCTCCTCATCTTCAGTAAAAGAATAAAAATTAAAGAATTAAAAAAATAATAATACTCCTATCATAAAAATAATCTGCACCGGCAAAGAGAGGTTTACCAGTATATTCCTACTAGATGGTAGCTGCTATGGACATCCCCTGAGCATCAGCCCCTGTCGCTTCCTAAGCTACAAATCCAGAGTGGCTGTACCACGGACAGCCACCCCCGCACAATGCAATACCTCAGGGACCACCTGCCACCAAAATACCTGCATGGAAAAAACACGAACAAAGAGACGGAGGAAAAGGTGTCAATGTTATGAGAAAGAGGGTGAGCCTGTGTGGGATATAGCCTTGGCCCTGGCAGCTGACCCCTGTCCCACAACTCGTGACCTAAGATAGTAAAACACAGACATTGGGGGTTAGCTATTACAAGCCTCATCATGGTAGCCCTGAATTAATGCTTCCAGAAAGATTATAGCAGGCATGGTCTTAAAGGGACTGTATCACCTGAACATTGTTTTTACTGTGCATTTAGCGCATGATACATTTAAAACACATTTTTATGCTCTACATGCACCGATACCTGACCCCCCCCCAACAAAAAAATGAATTTTACTCACTTGCTGTGGCAAGAGGTCTCCAGAGGCGATATATACGCATCCCATATTCCAAGCGCTGCTGGCATTATAAAAAGGACAGCCACCCAACAACAGGAGACGATCAGGGACATGAACAGACCAAAGTCATGGACGGCAGGAATCTGCAGAACAAAGGCCAACCATCGTCTTCTTACAAATGGGCCCAATGCATTTATTATCTGACCCACATTCTATGAGACGTACAGACCTCAAACTACTTCAGACACCAGGTCTATCATGCTCTCAGCAAGCCAACCAAAACCAACCGATGTACTGACCTGAGAGAAGATGTTGGCCGCGTACGCGGAGGCCGTGGTTAAGGAAGTAAAAAACGTGGCTTTCCCTGCAGTTTGCACAGTGTGGATTATACGCAGCCGAGGGTCTTTGATGTGAAAGGCCTGCCGATACGTGTTAATAAACACGAAAACATCGTCGACTCCTGCAAAGAGACCAAGCGTAGCTCTTTAAAAAGAGAAAGACACATGGAAACTGAGCCCATGTTTAGGATGTTGAGTCACAGTTGCTCTATAAGGCCCAATGTATTAGTGGTAGAAATTCACAAGGAACTGGCTCTGGCGAAAGAAGAATTATGAGGGGGTCTGGTGTATGAAACAGGTGCACATGCAAGTATTGTAAAAAGTCTTAAGCACAGCGAACCTATGTATAACAGTGATGGGACTTTTCTATTTTTTTTTTTAGACATTCCGACATTTTTTTGCTCCTTTTTCGCCACATGGAGATTATTAACACATATCCCAGGCGCACTTCCCTGAAGTTCGGGGCCGGTTGTTCTGAAAAAAAATGGGCGAGACTGAAAAAAAAATGGGGAGGAAGTGGAGGTGACTGAAACGCGCCGGGGCAAGAACAGAACCGCGTGTGCGCTAAATCTCATCCTCGATTTCAGTTCACGGACAAGAAGCAAAACCACGCATGCACACAGCAAAAAGGTAAGATATACGAGCAATTAGATGGTGGGGGGTATACATTACAGCTAACCCTTACCCCAACCCTGGTGTAATGCATGTACCTGTGTGTAAAAAACCACCATTAGAGTTAACCCTAATCCTCGCCCTCATTCTAATCCTAAATCTAATCGCACACATATTTTTTAACCTTTTTGCGTGGTTTCGCTTCTTGCCCGTGAACTGAAATCAGTGATGTGATTTCGCGTTTGCGCAGTTCTGTCTTCGCGCCTGCGCATTTGAGTCACCGCCACTTCCTGTCCATATTTTCAGTCCCACCTACTTTTTTCAGAATACCGGCCAAGGTAAGCAAACTCCCAACGCTGGTCAAGAGTCAGGGTTATTCATTTCTTTGCGCACACTGAGAGATTGCGCCACGATCAGGCGCCATTTCTGCATGCACCCCTTTTATACATCTAGCAGTTACATTCTGAAATAGAATGGCTAGGTTTTATTCACTTAGAATGGACGGCTCCCATCATTTGTGAATCGTCAAAGTACAATGTGATTTTATTGCAAATTTGCAATGGGTCACACAGAGCTCCGATGAAAATACGGAAGATATGTGCTTCTTTTTTATTGGTTTTATGACACATAGACATAGGCTGACAAAAACTATAAATATGAAAGGGAAACCCCAAAAAAGATAACAGAAGACACGCGAGATGTTATATTGCTTTTAGGTACGTCAACAGTCCTTCAAATTTTTTTTTCCCTTGACGCCTGTTTTTTACTTGCGCCTTTTGCATTATAGGTCAGCTACAAATTACAATATTTTGCCCTCTAGCGGTCGGTAATATACAGTAATTATATTGTTACATATGTTAAGGTAGAAAATGACAACAAAAAAAGACATAAATCCACTAAGTTCAATCAGAGTTTTCTATTTATTGGAGCAATGTCTCGTTACAAAGCCCAGCGATAGCTATTATTTTCTATAGACATATTCACAATTATTTTTTTTTTTTTTTTAATAGACATTTAAATCATAATAATGGTTCAGTTAGCCTGCTGCCTGAATTGGTAGCACCTATAAAAAATAAAACAAAAAATGGCGGTAATCAGGAGTGTTTAACACGCTGTATTCTGTTACCATTTTTTTTTAAATTTACATTTTACAAATTTATATATTTTTTTTACAACGTAATCATATATTTGTACTGTATTATAAGGCTCTTAAAAGACAATTAAATGTATTTTTAATCCTTCCTTCCTAGCCAAAAAGGTCCCCTAAACATTGTTAAGGTAGAGAATTAACAAATGAGCAGAGTTTCAAGGAAATGGACAAATTAAATAATATAAATGTTAAATATGTCTGTGGTGTCTCATGTTTGTGACATCAC
The DNA here is from genome assembly GCA_036172795.1 of Pelodytes ibericus. NCBI lineage: Eukaryota > Metazoa > Chordata > Amphibia > Anura > Pelodytidae > Pelodytes > Pelodytes ibericus. The sequence goes on along the minus strand of CM069866.1, from coordinate 9,022,540 downwards.
CCGTGGCCACTTTATATGTAAATTAACTAATTTCAAAGCAAACGGTGTCATTTGCATATGAAGCCACCCCAGCCACATTTAAACCAGATGTCTCCCTTAATATATGCATCTGCTTGGAATTTTGCAAAGACAATGTACAGATCATTTATGTATGTGTTAATAAATGCAAAGCAGCAGATTGTTTCTTAATGTATTATAATTCCGTCGTCTCAGTATGAGAAAGTGTCTTAGAACAGAAAATCAATACATTGTAGCTTATGATTTAATAGACCAACAGCGTAAACCTGGCAGTGGTTTTAGTCCTTGTGTCTGATTTGTGAGATAGATGATCTAATGTACGATCTTAGTATGTCTTCCAGTTTCTGCATCTGGAGTGTGATAGCGGCAGGGATTTTAATTAGGAGAGAGAACTCTCTTATATTTACTAAGCGTTCAAAATTCAGCTTCTACGCCCTGTAGTCTACTTATTCGTTTTAAATTGAGGGTCCAAAAGATGGGCGTTCCCTTACGTTTTCAGGATATCAAATATTCTTATTAAATGGGTTCAGTACAACATAGAACCAGGAGAGGATAAGTAGAGGGTTTAGCACATATATACAGACTTTGGAAGCCAATCGACCTACCAGGACAAGACTTTCCTTTCCTCTATTTTTTTGATTACAATATTAGGTCTAAGTACCCATGTAAATAATTTGGTGTATTGGAGCTAAGAGGTTGTAAATTCAAGCGGTTGAGGACTGTTATATCCATTTTTTCTAGGTATTTTAGGTGGTAAATTGATCAAAAACATTAGGAATGTTAGTTAGCTATGGTTCCCTGGGATTGGTCAAGACTAGTTCTAATATAGGAATGTTATTCCTCCAACATTCCGCACCTCGCGTACCTTGATGTGGCTGGTGGGCGCTATGGGTGCATAAAAATGGTAGAAGAAAGTACTTACCGATGCCGACAATAACAAAGGCAGCCACCCCATTGAGGATGCCAAGGTATTGTATTCCAAAGGCCACGTGGTATAAGAAAAGAGCCACAAGGCAGCTCAGGCCAATGCTGGCAATCCCAAAAAAAGAGAGGAACACTGTAAAGAAAGGGGAACAAAAAGAAACAAACTAAATTGAAGATCGGACAATATAGCTTGGCTACTATCTGCCGTGCGCACAAACCACGTCCAATCCAATGTGTCTGCAGCCAGCAAGTTAACGGCTGACAGTTATTTTGGGCAAGGTTACAGTGGCACTGTGAGATCTTTCTCTGCTCTGTGATGTGTGGCACACTTCCAGGTAAAGGACATGCATGGGGCCCATTTGGATTTAGGGCGGACGCAAGCTACGAAAATAATTCACTGTAGTTCAGCAATTTTTTTTCAGTTCCCTAAACGAAGCATGTTTTGATCTAACACAAGGCTTCAGAAAAGAAATGAGAGAGAAAGATAATGTTCCTACGGACAGAGAGGTCGTCACAGGTAGAAGAGAGCTACACAGCAAGACAACTCACAGCAGTGTCCGAGTGTATCACAGAGCTCCACAGCAATAAATGTTATTGTAATGCACAGCGTGTAACACAGAGCTCCACAGCATGTACTACAGTGTGTATCAGAGTGTATCATAATGTGTATTACAGTGTGTATCAAAGAGCTCCACAGCATGTATTACAGTAATAAGTCATAATAATGCACAGTGTGTATCAAAGAGCTCCACAGCATGTATTACAGTAATAAGTCATAATAATGCACAGTGTGTATCAAAGAGCTCCACAGCATGTATTACAGTAATAAGTCATAATAATGCACAGTGTGTATCAAAGAGCTCCACAGCATGTATTACAGTAATAAGTCATAATAATGCACAGTGTGTATCAAAGAGCTCCACAGCATGTATTACAGTAATAAGTCATAATAATGCACAGTGTGTATCAAAGAGCTCCACAGCATGTATTACAGTAATAAGTCATAATAATGCACAGTGTGTATCAAAGAGCTCCACAGCATGTATTACAGTAATAAGTCATAATAATGCACAGTGTGTATCAAAGAGCTCCACAGCATGTATTACAGTAATAAGTCATAATAATGCACAGTGTGTATCAAAGAGCTCCACAGCATGTATTACAGTAATAAGTCATAATAATGCACAGTGTGTATCAAAGAGCTCCACAGCATGTATTACAGTGTGTCTCAGAGTGTATCACAGAGTGTATCAAAGAGCTCCACAGCATGTATTACAGTAATAAGTCATAATAATGCACAGTGTGTATCAAAGAGCTCCACAGCATGTATTACAGTAATAAGTCATAATAATGCACAGTGTGTATCAAAGAGCTCCACAGCATGTATTACAGTGTGTCTCAGAGTGTATCACAGAGTGTATCAAAGAGCTCCACAGCATGTATTACAGTAATAAGTCATAATAATGCACAGTGTGTATCAAAGAGCTCCACAGCATGTATTACAGTAATAAGTCATATTAATGCACAGTGTGTATCAAAGAGCTCCACAGCATGTATTACAGTGTGTCTCAGAGTGTATCACAGAGTGTATCAAAGAGCTCCACAGCAATAAAACTCACAGCATTATGCTATATATATTAGTGTACTACAGAGCTCCACAGTAATAAAACTCATAGTATTATGTGATATGGTTGAGTGTACCACAGAGCTCCACAGCAATAATACTCACAGCATTATGCTGTATATATTAGTGTACTACAGAGCTCCACAGTAATAAAACTCATAGTATTATGTGATATGGTTGAGTGTACCACAGAGCTCCACAGCAATAATACTCACAGCATTATGGTGTATATATTAGTGTACTACAGAGCTCCACAGTAATAAAACTCATAGTATTATGTGATATGGATGAGTGTACCACAGAGCTCCACAGCAATAATACTCACAGCATTATGCTGTATATATTAGTGTACTACAGAGCTCCACAGTAATAAAACTCATAGTATTATGTGATATGGATGAGTGTACCACAGAGCTCCACAGCAATAATACTCACAGCATTATGCTGTATATATTAGTGTACTACAGAGCTCCACAGTAATAAAACTCATAGTATTATGTGATATGGATGAGTGTACCACAGAGCTCCACAGCAATACAACTCACAGTATTATGCTGTATATATTAGTGTACTACAGAGTTCCACAGCAATAAGTCTCATAGTATTATGTGATATGGATGAGTGTACCACAGAGCTCCACAGCATTAAAACTCACAGTAATGTATGCTGTATGGGGAAGGATGGAGCAGCCGTACCTGACCAGGATGTGAGGATATACACCAGCACCGCAATGCAGCTACTGCTAATGAAAGCTAGGAGCATGTCATTGTTGAATGTTGTCCTTACTTCATAGTCAAACAGATCTGTTCCGCCATACAGGACTTGTACTTTACTTAACGATATAAGAAAAACATATAATACAAATACAATATTATATACAATAATATATATACAATAATATATATATAGATACACAATATTATATACAATAATATATACACTCAATAATATAAATACAATATTATATACAATACTATATTTACACAATATATATACACAATACTATTAATACACAATACTAAATATACAATGATATATATATATACACAATACTATATATACACAATATTATATATAAAATATATACAATAATATATATATATATATATATATATATATATATATATATATCTACACACACAATATAATGTACAATAATATATATATATAGCCACTGCTCTGAAAGGCTGTGCATGCGCTGACACTGTCAATGCATGCTAGCCTCCTGACCGGTTCTGTCTCAGCTCTGAGGCGGAGCCAAGAGCAAAGCCACGTGTATCTCTAAAGATAACTGTCAGGTTTACTTGGGAGTAAGGAAAAATATTATTTTTTAACCCTGGCTTTTTTTATGGATGCAGGGGTTTAAAAAAAAGGTTTGACTCAATTAAAATTGAGTCAAATCTCTCTCTTTTTGTTCTTTCTGGGATGTCAAGCTCATCGCCGCTGGTTTATTTTATTTGTATTTTTTTGGAGTTTCTTTTTTGCTGACACCTATAGAAAGGAAAAAATAAATGATTGTACTCCTCTTCAAAAGAACGTGGGAAGATTCCGCGAGACAATACAAAGTGTCAATCCACGCGGGCGCGGGTGAAAAAGCGCAGTGCTAATTCAGCAGGATAAGAGGGGAAATGATTCCTAACGCTACACAATGTGACATTATTACAACGTAACATAGTTTACTTAGATATGAATTCCATCCAGGAAGCATAATTATTATTTTATTTTTTTTAAAGAGAGAAGCTTTGAAGATCGGTTGCCGAAGAAACGTCCACAACTTTATTTTTATTAGCACAAAATATTAGAAATGCGTTGGCACAGATTCAAAGAAAGCAGGGCTTGTGAATATATTTACGATGGTGACGCTAAGGAGAAGCCATTCTATAAGTTTTCTTCCTGACACACAAGAAACCATTAAAGGCTTTTTGTTTATTTTTCAGTTTTGTTTTACATTTTTTTTTATATATATATATATATGTTTTATTTATAAATATAAAGTACTAATTCTATCCTAGTCCAAATAAAATCCCTAGACTATCTTAATGCAGTGTAGTATACTGCATATTGTTCTTCCAAGAGGACCCTTTGATTTAATAATCTAATTTGATTTGGGAGCAGAAGGATATTTAGCTGTAATTTAATTTTTCTCGTTTAATGTACCCACGCATTTTATATGCTGTTTTTATCGCTATAAGTAGGGCTTTCTTAAGATACCATTATTTTCATCATATCTTATAAATTTACTATAAAAAAAACCATATAATAGTTTGAAAATTTTTAAAAAATACAACACTTTTTCTAAATTTGACCTGAAAAATCTTTTACACAATTAAAAATCCGTAAAAATAACCCCATCTAAATAAATCCTAATATTTATCCTGGATTTAGAAATATGCCAGGTTTACATGTTTTTCTGTTGTTTTTGCACATTATAGGGCAATAACCTAATGTAGCATTCCCCCCCTAACAATTTCCCCCACCATGACCTTCTGACCCCAATCCAGATGATCAACTGAACCCTAATCCCAAACTTAACTCTTATTCTAACCCTTATTTTACTCCTAACCCTTAATATTATTGTAACCCTAACCCTAGATTTCAACACTAACATTTGCTTTTTTGTTGTAATATTGCAGACGGCCACTAGGGGCAGTCTAGAAACTACAACAGAGCGATGCATGATTCGCCACTTCCGAAGCTCTTGCCCTCAACAGGGCAGCGCCATTTCTGGTGGCACACGTATTTTCGCTCCTGAGAGCAATCATATGTGCGCCGGAGTGGAATTTTCGGTGTTGCCTGATGCCTCCAGTGGCCTTAAGCATGATGTACATGTACATCATGTAGTCATTAAGGGGTAGTCAATAAGTAAGCATTATTTAAAGGTACACTACACCCAATTAAATACGCAACATTTATTATTGGATTTCTTGTTTAAAAATATGTTAAAAAATAGTTCTGCACGCTAAAGCCAATGGGGCCCACTTAATAAACTAGCATAAATCAGGCAATAAAAAGCAAACAGAACATTTTTTTCCAACACAGCTATTAAATCTTGATGTTTGCAGTTCACTTGTCAAGACCTAAACAGACTCACCATATAGGGAATAAACGCGTATTAACATCACATTTTCTTTAAGATTTAATGTGAGCTGTATATATATATATATTAAAAAAAAGCAAATGAAAGAAGATAAAAAGCCACATCAAATATCCCAGCATTTACAAGATATCTACACTGTTATTGTTGGGTGGTAATTAGGATTCGATAGGAATCAAAGGGAAAGATGTGTAATGAAGACTGAACATTAAGCTGAAGATCACTTGAAATTGGTATATCACTGAGACAGCAAACAACCAGGGGACATTTACAATGAAATAAGTGATTACATTAGGAAAGGAGCGAGATCCATGTAAGTCAATACAGTCCCTCGAAAAAGAAACTACAAAAAAAAAACCCATTGCAACCTTTTCACCGTCTAACTGGAGATGCTTAACCGGTTCTTATATTCAGGGCATCACCTGTCTCAGTCGTGCCCCCTGGCTGTCCCAATTTAAATCGAGATTTGGTACCCTAGTCCCATCATCACAAATGCTTCCTCCGATGTCCTGTGTCTGAGGGGGCATTCTGTGAGTATAGGGGCGGGGCGGCCGGGATGCTGCCTCTCAACCCAACTACCCATGCGAGGAAGTAGAGAAACATCCCTTTAATCCATGTGGTCAGCCGACCAATAAGATACGCGGACGTTTTTGGGGTAACAACACCCCTTTAACAACGTGAACAGCCCCGAAGCTAAAGCAGGAACGCCGGGAAACGTGTCTTGTGTGGAGATATGTCACAAACTACCGCACATGTAGAAACCTCTGCGCTGTCGGGAAAACTAGTGAACCAAAATCGAGGTCTAGAATCAGGACTGTCCCATTTAAAGTGGGAAAGTTGGGGAGTATGATATTGGGAGGTATACTTGGAGGTCAATATTAATAAATAATAAATCGTAATGTATATGTGGGCCGAACTCTCGTGAAGCCAGGGCTGGCGGTTAGACCAGATGGCCATAAGTAAAGGTATACCGGTCTTTCCTTCCCAACACTGGGGAAAAATAAAATTAAAATTCTATGTGAGTGAGGCACCCCTGGTTCATGATATCAGGGGTCCCTGCGCTAGCTGAAAGAACGTATCATATACAGTTTGGGGGGGGGGGGGGGGTAGCGAGCATACAAACAAAGACAGATGGCGTGCATGCTTAGTAATCACTGCCAGAAATCAAGGTAATCACATGTGCATTTTGAGAGGCAATGTTAACTTCAGTCTGTATGTTAATATATACATTAATCAGACGGCGTGTTCCTTATATTGGAAGTGACAGCTAGGAGTACAGTTAATATAGTTATCAGAGGAGGAGTGGGATTTTATTACAGCGGGGAAGATGGTCAGTCAGAGACACCGATTAGATAATATTAGTATTATCCACTTAAAGGACCACTAATGCCTTAATAAACATGATTATGGAGTAATGTCATCCAGTTGGCAAAAGCCTTGCAGTCAGGAGAAAGCAGAGTGCCAGAGAGAGACACACAAAGGAAAAAACGACGGATACATTTGAGACATTTATTCGGATTGACCTCTGGAGCCAATAAGAATGAACTCTTGGTGGCCTACCCAAACTGCTCACGTGAAAGAGATCCCCAGGAACATACTAACGTAGCATTGAGCATTTCGCAGAACTTTTAGAAATATAGTCGACATTTTAAACAGAAATGCTACAAATAGAGTACCTTATTGAGTACCTTGTAGAGTTCCATTTAAAACAATAAAAAAAAAAAATTAGGAGCCAGCCACAGAGATTTTATGGGGCTCCCTGGCCCCAGGAGTTTGTCGAGCCCTGTGCTCCGGTTTACAGACATGGATTGAGTTTGACACTCTTGGTGCCACTAGTTAAGATATTGGTGGCACATTAAAGATGGAATTTGCCCAAGACACCAACAACCATTCAAGCAGGTCTTCAAGCCATATTTCATTATCTGTAAAGTAATTGAGGAGCAAATACTTAGAGCATGTTATGTACCTTGTGGACTCTTTCGAAAAGATGCTGATGTACGAAGTCACAAAGTTCTGAAACTTCCTGTGCTGCTCCTCCCAGCGATCCTCCACGGAATAATAATTTGGCAAGGGTGCACCGAACAATATCTCACTGCGAAGGAGGGAACTTTTTAGGTTTTCGATAGTAAGCGACTCGTCCACGTACCAATAAAACTCTGGGTGGGTCATAGCCAGCTTCAGAGAACCTGAAATAGACACAGCAGTAATTAAAGGGTCCCGGCCATGTATGGCCACCAACAAAAAGGAAATACATGTTCTTTATACATAACAATTTTAGGGGTCATAAACCAGTCTTCACTTGAGAGAGGAGATAGTGGGGGGTCTAGGACTGCTGCTATTTCACCGCTGACAGTGCAGCCGTTTCAGCCCTAAAACGAACCCCAAACCCTAATATCAACCCTAAAACGTACCCCCGACCCTAATACTAACCCTTAATAATAACAAAGAAACCCTAATGCTAACACTAACCCCAAATCCTAATACTTACTCCAACACTAATCCCTAATACTAACTCCGAACCCCAATACTGACCCCTAATCCTAAGCCTTACACTAGTCATAAGACTAAGCACTAATGCTAACTCCTAATAAGTGCCTAGTACTAGCCTTCTATTGCAATCGCAATGAACCTTCCCATCCCGATAGAGCACGATACTTTGCAGTCAAAAAGGAGGGCCAATTGAAATGGTAAAAACCCAAAATGGGAGTGAGGAGAACAAGGAGGGGCCCACAAGGAGAAACATATCTATCTCAAGTTAAGGCTTTTGTATAGAGTGGCAGGAAGGTCATTTTGCAAACCTACCAATTCTCCCTATTTTGGAAAGACAGTCTCTCTTTTTGGACCCAAATTCCCTTTTCCTAATAGTCAAAGATTTTTCTAGGAGCTCGGAATGTTTGGTGACTATCAGTGTATCACAGAGCTCCAGAGAAATAAAACTCTTAAAAATGTGGGATCCGCACTAATTGTGTTCAGAAATTAGTTTGCGTCGAATTAAATACTTTGCTCCTCTTCTTCTTGACTTCACCAGTTACATTAATAGCAGGTTAGAAAGCCTAAAAGTTTGGGTGGATTTTTTTTTTTTGGGGGGGGGGGGGAATTGCCCCACTCCCCTAAAACCTCAGTGTGCCTCTTTGGCGATGTGAAATGTTTCGAGGAGGTGCCCTGATTGCTTTCATTCCTTTTTTTTTAAGTGAAAGTAAATCCTGTAAAATAAAAGGCTCCACACTTTAATGCTCCGTATCAGAAAAAGATCACGTCTGTTCCATCAGGGAAGGCATATAATAAGTTATAAGCGGCAGACGGCTTAAGCTGCAGGTGGCAGTGACTAAAGATTGTTCTTAAGAGATATAATTACAATGCCGCACGCTGGCAAGTATTATTTGAAGCCAGGAAAGCCCCACACTGCTTAGCACAGCTCCCTAAACATCCATTGTTGGGTAGTTGCCTGATGGCATCTCCGTGGTGGATACAAAACAGAGAGAAATACTGCACAGCTTGGTCCCAGAGCAAAAGGTGGGGTAAATTATTTATCCATAAGGAATAAAAACAATACTGCAATATGGAGCCGGCAGAAATATAACAGAGGCCCACGCAATGTTCTTTTATTAAAACAGTAATATATATTTGTTTTACCCCCTGCACTGGAACAATGGAAGGAGTTATTTCCGGGGTGCAAAGTTATTGCTGATTGTTCCACATTTCGAACTCTGCCCCCAGGGGACATTTATTAATAATCCCCAGCAGGGCCGGTGCAAGACTTTTTACCGCCCTAGGCAAACATATATTTTGCCGCCCCTTGCTGATCCTGCTCTCAGGCATTTTCACAGACAGTGACACAGTGTCACATACAAACGCATGCACATGTACACACAAATGCCATGTTAAATGCAGCCACACATACACACAGTAACACATGCAATGTCACATGCAGCCACACATTCACACAGGCAATGTGATCCTATCTTTGGCAACCCCCCTCTCCATGCCATCCCTGTCTTTCTCACTCTCCCTCTATGCCATCCCCGTCTGTCTCCCTCTATGCCACCCATGCCTGTCTCGCTCTGCCTCTACTCCATCCCTGTCTGTCTCATTCATTCATGCCATTCATCTGTCTGTTTACATCTCCCTTCACTCCACCAGTGCTTGGTGTCTTTTTCCTTCCTTCCTCCCCGATATCTTACTTTGGCAGCATTAGAGCTCAGTTCCCAAGTAGGGATGCAACCAGTGGCATCCAAATCAGTTCTGCTTGCGCTCTTGCGTATTTCCGATGCTCTGCATCATCATTATGCGCAGTGAGCCCGAGAAGCACTGACTGGGATGCGTCCCTGCATGCCGAGGTGCCAGGCTGCCCATCCCGGACTACAGGCGTAATAAAAAATAAAAAATAAAAGACTCTTGTGGGTGCCTGCTGCTGGGAAACATGCAGCAGCTGCCCCAGCAAAGCTGGCGCCCTAGGCGAACACCTAGTTTGCCTATAGGTGGCGCCAGCTCTGATCCCCAGTGTAACCTGAAACCATATTTTAAATATATCTATATCTTTATGCTTGACCTTCGAAAATTAATGTTTTACTGCCAAGATCTTAAAACTAGCAATAGGTTGTCCCTATATTGTTCACTTTTTAAAAAATAATCTTTCTAGAATGTTAAGTTTAGCAGATATCATTGATAAAGTAGAGGAGATATGGGTATGCTAAGAGGGGATGCTCTCCTATTGGCCAGTCAGGAATGAAGACAGGGATTTAATAACTGAGCTTTTGGAGGTCCGTCTTACAGACCAATGCGGGGGGAGGTCCACTGCCAATAAACCCCCATCCCCCCGCATTAGAGGAAGCAAGTGTCCTAGTGCTTTGTTTTATTTATAACTAAATGCTATCTAGAAATTAAAATAAACTAAAACAGCAAAACAAGACCAAAGATTTTTTTTTTTTAAATATTGCTCTATCTTTAATAGAATAGGTAATAAACTACTGCTACATCGTCTGCTTTGCAAGATCACAGCCAAAGAGCTAGAGGTTGAGTATCTCCAGTTAATGACTGTATCACACACATACGGTTAAATGCCAAGGTTCCTAAAACTGGTATGGCTGGCTCCTAACCTAGTCTATGGAAGAAACATTTTCCTGGCTCCTAATAACTAGGCTGGCTCCTGTATTGATCCGCTTGGCTCCTGAAGACTTTTTTCTTTGCTTTTACTACAAATGAGACCTACCTGGAACATCAGCCAAGTCTTGCCCCATGCCATCGTAGTAGATCTTCCCACCTTTCTCCGTGGGGAAGAAGTATGTTAGAAGGGAGCTGGGAGGGGAACAATAAGAGTAGGGTCCTAGAGGAAGGTCCTTCAAAACTTCATGGGGCTTCCAACAAAATTCTCGGAAATGGGGATGTTCCATGATCTTCCTCTCAATCTTATGAATGGTCATCAGGCGCTCTTTAGTAAATATATTATTCTCATCGTCCCCCCTGGCTAAGAAGATCAGCTCAATGCGCCAGTGAGCATGGATTTGGGTATTTGCACTCACAAAAGCCCCAGGAAAGTCTCCTTTGGTAGCTCCCCGCGGATGGCGAGATTGATTGACCACCGCGTTCTGTGGGTTTAAAGACACAATAGGCGTGAGGTTAGTTCTTTCCATTTCGTTGGGCCAAACTAAGCTCCGTTTGAACCTGGCGGTGCCGTCTAGTTGGGAGGTATTCAAGTGCAGCTGCTGCAACTGCTCCGAGATCAAACGCTGCAGCGTTTCGGATGTAAAGTCAGCCACATCTCGCCTGTTCCTCCCCCACGTCCCAAACTGGGATTTCAGAGCAAGAGTCAGGGAGTCGAACCGCTGTGAGGATTCGTGGTTGCGGATCTCAAACGCATTGTAGGAAATGTCAATATCTAGGTTGGGGTAATGGACAAACATAATGACGGACAAGACAATTGGGACCACACACCCTAAGGCCAATAAAAAGGTCGCACTGTAAGGGTTGGTGAATATCCAGCCTACTACATTCCAAAAGCCACAAGGGGGCAACGAGTCCTTCAATGGCGTTGATGTCCATTGGCAGGTTGTGCAGATTGGTGACCGAAAGGTAACATCATCCTCTTCCTCCTCGTCAAGCCAAGCATCTTGTAGCAGAGGGTCATCTGTGTCCATGTCCTACAAACAAAAAAATGTAATATTGCATAAGGAACTAAATATATAGTAACAGTTTTTCAAGGATGAAGATACAGAATAACACATTTAGGCTCCTGGAATTAAATCTTATCTTTTGTTGATCTAAGAGGAGAATCACCGATTGTACCATTTGTTTCATTTTATATTTAAAGGGACACTCCCACCAGAAAATGAAAAGCTGGTATTTTTTTTAAGTGTTTTGTTTTTGTCAAGTTTATTTTATGAAATATTTTACTAAACAAGTGTGACTGGGCGCCGCCATTTTGTGAAATAGTGTTTTTGGGTGCCACCCCACAGTTAGGGTTGCCACCTGGCCGGTATTTTACCGGCAGGCTGGTAAAAAAAAATTGGCTTGAGTCCAATGTTAAGTCTATGGAAGCACCAGCAAGGCCGGTATTTTTTTGGAGAAAAGGTGGCAACCCTACCCACAGTGACTTTACAGCACTCGTATCTCACTGTGGAGCTGGTGACACAGAATTCTGACCATAAATTTGCATTGGGTGGGAGAGTAATGTAAGTTATACAAGTGATCCACTGGATCATTAAGAGAGCAGGGGAGGATCTTATGAAATATAAATGTGGATGGAACAGACCAGGTATGGGAAAGTTGAAAATGCGTTGCCAGTATTTTACATGCAGATCTTATGAGTTCAACCTGACCCTATCCAGCCCTGCTACTAAGGAACACATTAAATTTAAAAAAAAAAAAGAAACAAAATTAAACATATTACCTTTTCAATATTTGGCACAGTAGGATTTCTAGCTGTGCATTAAAGGATTCATGTATTAATTTAACTAAAATGATATGTACTTCACAGAAATTCCCGATATAGCCGCTAGTAAAGGATGATGGGAGTTATAGTCAAGCAGCAGCTGAATGGACACCATAGCACAGACCATCCCTGTGTATCCTGAAGTGTTTCATTTGGTGATCCATCCATATTTCTGATTAAATGTAATAATAATAATGTATCACAGTCACAGATCTGCTGAATCAAAGACAATCCAGACACTCAATCCCCTTTATTTCGCACAGAGGAAACAGAAGTAGAGCTTATCCAGGCATCTGGGAATTCGATAATCTGCCCCGGGGCAGGAAAAACAAATCCATCCTTTCAGAAAACCAATGATGATTTTGCATGTCTGGATGGTAATGCAATGACTGATCAAGGCGAAGTGAACACAGGATGGTATTAGCAAGGTATTACAGAAATAAAAAAAACCACTGGGGTGGGCAACCGTGACTACATCAGCCCAGGGATAGGCAAAATGTACATACGAAGACACCAGTGTCTGTGAAGAACATTTAAATTGTCCACCAGAGACCCTATGAGCAAGGCTGGTGGCTACAATTGCCTATCAGGCCAAGGCTGCCAATGGTGGTTTGCATTGCACAAATAAAAAGACTCTTGATTTTGTTCCCACCGTTCAACAGTTAAAGATAAACTGCAGCTAGAATTAAAAAAGCTAGTCCTGCATCAGCCACGTAGGCCACACATGCTAATTGTGTAGGTTCAGTCCGTGGCCACTGGCTGGTAAAACTTAGTTCCTGGAGAGAGCCCAGCTCTGATAAATGGATAGCCCAATACTGGATAGTTTGAGCCACGGGGGTTAGAGGTGACCAGGGATAGGCAAACGTGTCTGTGGAAGAAAATCAGGATCCGTGGTAAGGATTGCAAAGCTCCATAGAACATCAATAAACTATCCATCACAGAACCCTGAAATATCCAGCACGAACAATGGAGGTGACTAGCAGTGGGTTATCTTAAGCCCCCAGAGTGCATTGCAACAGGGGTCTATGCATCTATATTGCACCGTTCAAATGACACTTTTAATTAAGCAAAAATGGCCGCAGCCTTCATTTAAAGAAAAGGTTGGGGTTTAGTCCCTTTCATTATGTTTAGGTATGGATCTTTTACTCATATATTCCTAAATATTGCATACTGCTCTTTCTTACGCACAGCCAATTGCCATGCTATCCAGGTCATGCCGAAACCTCCCCAATCACCTCATTTACGATCATCAGCCTCTCCCTGATTACGCCAACGCATTTTTATTTTCCAATCACACACACATCTCGCACAGCTGTCTCTGTCACTCCGTACATTGGATTTTCTACATGACGAGCAGGCGTCTACTGCGCAAATCTGAAAAAATGGAGCCGCTACGCACCCTAGAGTTTAAGACGCGGCTCCTACAGATGTAGTCACGGCCAGCGCATACGCAGTTCAGGCTGAAACGTCAGCCGTCGTTCATTTTTCTCCCCGTCTCTCTGATTCAGTCAGTCTCACTGACATTGAGCATAATTAGTCCCACTGGCCCTGTTCAATACGCTTGATTTATCTGATACATGCCAAGATTCTTTTTCTTTGGGGTTTGTTTGCCTTTTGCTGCCGATCTCCTTCATTATTAAAAAAAAACATTTAAATAAATCAATACCTCATATAGTTTTTATTCCCTTTCAAGTAAAGCTTACCAGCAAGCCCCATTATATTTTTGTTGTTGTTGTGTGTTTTAAAAGCATCGCAAATATATACAGTACTGTGCAAAAAGATTTGAAAAAACAATCTAACGTAAGAATTAATAAAAAAAAAAAATAGACATGGTAATAATGCATTTTTATCAATTAACAAAACGCAAAGTATCTGAAGAAAAGAAAAATTAAAAAATCAAATCAAAATTTGGTGTGACAATCCCCTGCTTTCCACACCAAAGCCGAAATGTTACCTTTTTTTATACTGGAAATGGGTAATGCTTTTTTTTTTTTCAGAAATCACTCAAATGTCTGGCTCAATATTTGTAAGCGGTAAAAGCTTTTGCCAGTCACTTTCCCTCTAAAATTACAGTTTTAGCTAAAAATGTATCTGCCAGATGTGCTCAGACGTCCAATGGATACACACCCCTTGTGATGTTGGATAAACAAACAGAAGTTTTTAGTATTGTTCCATTGTTGGCAGCAGATATGGGCAAACACCCCCCCCCCCCCCCCCAGGAGGTTCTCATCCATTGGCCAATTAGTGTGTGTTTGCTCTCCTACTATAATGTTGCATCAGCGCACACTGCCAACAGTCCTATATAATTACAATTCAGTTTTTTTGGGGTGACCTGTCTTTTTTTGGACCCATTGTCCTCATGTCAGCTATTTGCCCATCTCCATAACATTCTCCTTCAGCCTCATTAACCCCCGCTACAGGACTGAAATGTTTGTGTTTAGCTGTAATTCTCCTTTCTTACTTAATATACCCACACATATTATACACTGTTTTTATCGCAAATAAAAGGGTCTTTCTTTACATACCATTATTTTCATCATTCCATATAATTAACTATAAACAAATCACAAAATATGATGAAATTTTTTTTAAAAAAAAACTGGAACAAAAAAACCTTTACACGGTTACAAACTAAAATGAAAAAAAATCTGCTAAATAGATTGTAATATTTGTCCTGAATTTAGAAATGTGACATGTTTGCGTGTTTTTCTGTTGTTTTTGCAAGTTTTAGTGCAATAACCGAAATAAGTGTTTTGTTTTCTAACTATTGTCTTCTACAGTGACCTTTTGACCCAAACCCTACTCACCACCCTAACCCTAAATCTAACCCTAATGCTGACCCTAAACCATCTGTCACCCTAAATGCAGCTCTAATCCTAAAATTAGTGTTAATTTAGAAATAGGGCTAGATATAGGGTTTGTTTAGGCTTCTTTGCCTATAGGGGCAGTCTAGCAACAGAAACAGATCAACTGAAATTATCACTTATGGAGCCCTAGCCAGCTACAGGGCAGTGCCATATTGGAGGGGCGTGCTGCCTTCCAATATGGCACCAGTGATTACTCTGTCGCGTGACCGGGGGGGGCCACATTTTGGTGTTACTTTATGCCTCAATATCGAGGCATCATAGTAACACCAGCTAAGCATAGCATTATTCGCTTATTCACCGCAGGACATACCAGGTACATCAGCTGTCATTAACTGGCAGCTTTTTCATGACATACCGGCTACTTCCATTGTCGCAAAGGGGTTTTAAGATAAATTGGGGGTTTAGTCCCTCTTATAAAGTTGTCTTGGTAAACAAACACTGCACTGGACTCACGCCACACAGGATGTATACTCATCTTCAAAGGGACTCATTAGAAACATTGCTAATACTGTAGAGAATAAAACATGATGAAAGATATCTATACATTGTATTAGAAAAATGTCATGCAAATACATAAAATAAGATAAATATAGTTTGTCTGCTCCTGCAGAATCAATACTTGTCTATTATTGTGCTGCTTCTACAGTAATACTATAACATGCTTATTATTTGGCACCCATTCATTCAGATATTTAGTTACATAGGGGGATCCTGTCACCAAACATTGTTGAATGTAGAGAATAAAAAACTGTCAAAAATGATCCATACATCGTGTTAGGAGAACTGTATGCAAATTGAAAATATGTTCATTTGCATATCAGGCCACAGGTGATGTCATAAGCAGGAAACTCCACACACACACATTTAAAACATAGATTTCTCTTATTGTATACATTTGCTTGCAGTTTTGCTGACACAATGTATAGATAATTGTTTTTTTCTCTACAGTTATAGATGTATAAGCACTATTCGGCTTCACAGAGTCCTTTTTAAAAAGAAGGTAGATGGGAAAAAATGGTATTGAAAACCATGACTCATCCCCAGATTTGAATATTGATGTGTGATGAATTCCCACATCGCTTGTCCCTTCCTGTACATAATACCCCGGACATCTCTGTAACTCGTTATTCACTATGTTAATGTTCTCCACGCCACCTGAATTTTAAGATCTCACTTTCTCACCATGGCGGGGGTTCGGTGTCAGTTTTAGAGCAAGTATTATTTTGGCAGGAATATAACTTTACAAAAAAAGTTTATAAATTGTCAGTGTTGTTGTTTGGCACAGAGACAATTATTAAAGGGATTTTCATTTTGTGATTTTGATATAGAGGCCCACGGGAAAGGTTCGTTGTTACCAGTGTTAAAGTGATAAACTGGCAGCTTATTTTGATAGTACACCAGGCGTGGATGTTCCATATGTGCTAGGTGTGTGCCGCACACCCGGAGTAGCCGAGCTGTGTATTTCTGGGGTTTGTGTGGTCCAAACAGAGAGCACACAAACACATGCGGGAGACTCTCCCTGTTGCCAATTCGACCAGCATGAAAAGTATACAACAATTCTGTCTCCCAGATGTATTTGGCAGCACACAAACCCCAGGAAATACACAAGATCCATCGTGCCCCTGAGTGACCGGTGTGCTCTAGACTGGCAGCACGCTTGTCACTCAGGGGCACGATACACCCCTGTTGTACACACCAGTTTATCCTCTGACTGGCAGCTGCCATGTTTTCATCGGAAACAGGTAGCCATCTGGTCAGCAACTGGCCTTCTCTGCTAGCACAGAGAGAGAGACACACTCGCTTTTGGATTGAATCAGTAGGGTGGACCTGCTGATCCAATGCAAAATCCAGGGTGTCTCACTTCGTTAGCACCGAGTGCCCCCTGCATTCTGCAGAGCTCCCGCACTGATTGGCTGTGTAAGCCTGGAGCTGCTGTGTCTCAGATGTGAGACACAGCAAAGAGCAAAAATGGGTGTATCTATTGAGATATGTGTTGTGTTTTACTCCAGACCAGCAGAACATGTTTTTTAACCCTTGCTTCCTTCCAAAAACTAATTAAAAAACCCTGATAAATTGATTCTTATATTTGTCCCGAGTTTAGAAATATCCAGTGTTTATATGTTTTTTTCTATTATTATTGCACATTATAGGCCATTAACTATTAACCCTGAACGTAAACCTAAATCTAACCCCTAGCACTATCCCAAACCCTAAACCTAGATCTACAAACAGTCTTGAAACAGGTCCTGAGCTATGGAAGTGATCCTTAATCCTTAATCCTTAAAACCTATATCCACAGTGGGGCATTGGCATATTGAAGGCATGCTTAGGGTTGCCCCCTGGCCGGTATTTTACCGGCAGGCCGGTAAAGAATTGGCATCAGGCCAATGTTAAGTCTATGGAGACAGTACCAAGGCCGGTATTCTTTTTAAGAAAAGGTGGCAACCCTAGGCATGCTGCATTACAATTCGAAGCCTGAGATCGCCCCAGGGGTGTTGCTGGTGCCTCAGTAGGTATTGCTGGATGTCTGGCACACCAATTGTTGTGAAAGGGCAAAAAAAAAAACACTTTACTTGCAAATCTGTAGATCATTTTGCATCAAAGTATAAAAACGTTTAAGTGACAGGACACCTCAAATGCCTGATATTTGCTACTGATCAGTTTGATCCCAGCAGTTCACCAATTAGTAAATAAAACTGCAGGTTTTTCTTATAAAAAAAAAAAACAGTGAAATTAAATGTCATTTTTCCACTTTTTTTTAATCAATTATTTTTTTTAACTTGTCTTTTTCTCGTTTTGCTTTCCTAAGATGAGCCTGACCTTTCCGTATTTTGTTTAGACAAAACTGAATTACGATTTGTGGAGACATTTGGCCATTGCTGTTCTGTTAAGCAAAAAGAGAGCGCAGCTCCCAACTTAAGAATCCGACCACCACCATATTGCGCAAAGCCTGAGAGGGGTCCTGATTCGCTACAGTAAAAGTTGCGTTACCCAGCAGGATCTTAGACATGGATAAACCCCCACCAATTACCCTGACCAGTTTGTAATTGGTTTTGGCCCAACTCAGAAGACTTCGGAGTCGTTAGGAGTCTCATAGAATCCCACAGAGCATCCTGGACTGTCCTCTCTAAAGAGCGATAATTGGGGACAATGAGAGAGTAATAATTTACTGGAAGGTTCAAACTATGTATTAACAACCTAAATCGACTTGTTCAAATGATCAAATATATTTCGCTCAATCCACGGTGATTTATTCAGGGTAATTTTCATTAATGCACTGCTAATTACATCAGGCCTTCCGGGAAATGTCTACAAATCTTCCTGATGGGTCTTTGGCTCCTGTGAAAACTTCGAGGTAGTCGGAAAATCCCATTACAGGCAACCGGCCACCCCTGTCCTCCAAAACAGATCTGTGGTGCAGGGCAGGGTGAGGCCACACCAATGGTGCAGGGGATTTGTGGCCACACAAACAGGATATTTGGGCATGCAAACATATGTGGGGCAGCCAGTGCGCTTGAAAAGCAGGACAATAGAGTAGGCGGACTCAGTGACAATCATAAGTAGCATTAAAAACAAATGATACAGTTCGGAAAATGGTGCCACCAAGTAAATAGTATCTAATGCACAATCTCACAAACACTGCAAACTCTGCATTTCCATTTGTTTTTCATTACATGGAGGTAACCTGGTTTCCGGCTGAGCATCATGGGACATGGAGGTCTATTCATTAAACAGTGAACTGACAAGGGAATTGCAAACATCAGGCATTAATAGCGGAAGTTGAAAGGTTGGAAGAATGTTTTCCCATTCAGAAATGTATGCCTGATTTTTGCAGTTCGCTTGTCAAATTCAACATAGTTCGCTCTACTGGATAAACCTCCCAGCTAGAGCTTTTAAAAATGGCAGGCCTCCAGCTCTTGCAGAACTACATTTCCCATAACTAACTTGCCAGCATCTTAGCTGTTATAGTATTAGAGTATCTGAAGGGCCACCCTGTACTCTGCCAGTATTTAAAGAATGCAGGAGAGGCAGGAAAGGGGTTGGGACAGATCGAGGCTGAAAAGATCACAACTAGATATGTGAACTGGTTTTGGTAAGCGTTGTAAATTAACAAATGAGCGAACGTCTTATCTCTTCTCGTAAAAAGAAATTAAAAAGCTTTAAAATCGGTCTCGATTTGGCTTCCTCAAAGCCAAGCATGATGCCTTCCTTCAGTTACTACTCATGTTTGTGCCTATTTCAAGCTTTTAAATCTTTTAAAATCTTAATGTCAGAGATGTGTAGTCGGTAGAAAGATGTGCAAGGTTTTAAAAACTTTATGCATGATCAAACAAAACAATAAATATACAACAATAAAAAAAAAATACAAAACTGTGCTCTTCTCAAACCTCAGAATGCAGCTGGTGATTAAGAGATGTTATCTGAGATTCCTGTGATCACACAAAAGACAGAGTGTGTACCATTACATCTAAAGAAATTCCTATTTATAGAATGAGAAAACTTCTCTGTAGCACCGGAAATTCCTTACATATTGATGGGAAGGACAGCATCTGATTGGACCTCTCCATCATCAATAACACACATTCCGTGTCAAGTTTGACAATCATTTAAAATGACAGCAATGACAGAGATGAGTTAAAATCTTTCCCAGATTGTTTTGGAGTCCAAATTGTTCCCAAATAGTTTCGGCATTGTTTTCCTAATAGTTCCCAGATTGTTTCAACATTGTTCCCAAATTCTATCAACATTGTTCCCAAATTGTATCAACATTGTTCCCAAATTGTATCAACATTGTTCCCAAATTGTTTCAACATTGTTCCCAAATGGGTCAACAAAAATTCTTCCACAATTCGGGTTAAAGATATACCTGCCAACATCCTGGAACTGCGTGGGTGGGACCAAAGTGGGTGTGGTTACATGATGCTGCGTGATCCAAAACTGAGTATCTGTACAGTGAGCATCCCTGAAACATCTCTACCACTGATTGGCTCCTAGAAGATGCTAGGTACTACTACTGATGACATGGTGAGCTAGATCAATCTTCTGGAGAAAGCTTGCAAAATGTGTGTTTTCAAGCAAATTATTGCACAAAACTAAAAGGTAAAAAAATGGAATAAAATAAATGCATATTAACTTGTAAAGCTTTAACAAGAATGTATTTGTCCAGATTGTTTTTTAAGGCCAGTGCAACATCATTCAGTTATTATTTTTATAAGAGTTAAAGTCTGTTCCATGCATTGATCTTATTAGTTTGTTTTATATATTGATGAGAACACTTGTGAGTCTATGATCCAGAGACTCTCTTGTATTATTAAGAATTACGCTAATTAGATGGTGCTAATTGACAGATCACTAGATCTCACCTAGATAATTGTGCCCCATCCAACAGATCCCATCTCCAGTAGATTTAGATACCCCGGAGTATCCAATGAAAAAAAGAAAATCAAGATTAAAGGATCTTGGCATTTATAGCTTGGATGAAAGCCACGGAGGGAGTAGTAGATGCACGGAACCTTCTCCCAGCACAAGTGGTAGTGGTTAATACAGTGTTTGGAATTTAATCATGCAATAGCAACAAAGTTATCCTGGAATCACAGCAAATACCAAAATCACTGTGAAGGTTTTACAGCAGGCGCAAAATGTTCCTGCAATCCAACTGTTCTTATCCACTGTCAAACCCTGAGCTTTGAAGATCTTAAAAATACTTAGCTCAAAACACGTACTGTGGTTTGTGAACTATTTATGTTTCAATAAAAATTTCTAGAACAGACGCTCTTTCAAATCCCCCCTTGGTGCACTCATACCAGTTGGGTACCCTGTGCAAGTTTTTAAAGGCTCCAAAAAATGTAATGATGCGAGCACAAAAAAACAAACAAAAAACCCTATTGTAAATGGCTCAATTCATAACACAAAATGTGCTTGTATGTCTCGGTATGCCTCGTGTTTCACAAAAGAGGCATAATGGAGCACTGACTGCAAGGGGTGACTTTATTAGCAGCAGTCAGCCTAATCTGTTGTGTATTCATTTTTACAAGAGCATCCTTGCAGGATTTGTTCGTTTAATGCTGGTTTTAGAAAAAGAGATCAGTGCTCTTGGAATCGGAGGTGTTAAAAGGGAGAAGAGAATTTCTAACTTGCTGCTCTGTGGATTTCATTGTTAATTGAAAATTTCCAGCGGTGGGATTTTTTTTATTCTGTTTCTGTTTTTCACTTGAATCATGTCAGAATATGCCTGTTTCTGCATCTTAACTAAACATCCACACATCTTCTGTCAGCGTTGGTTTCAGGGGCCACCCTGCTCAGTAGACTCTCTGCCGCTCTACGTTTACAAAAGATCAGTGAGTACAAGAAGAGAAACAGCAATAGGGCGTGATGCTTGAATGCAGAGAGGAGCAAGCAACGCTCTCTCGGATTCTCCTATACGAGCGGCGGTAACAAAGAAAAAGAAGGGGGATTAAAGAATCTAACAAAGAAAAAGAAGGGGGATTAAAGAATCTAACAAAGAAAAAGAAGGGGGATTAAAGAATCTAACAAAGAAAAAGAAGGGGAAACCAAGACCAACCTCGGGATGATAGAGGGACGTTTCAGGGGGGATTAAAATTAGAAAAACAGTTTTGGTTGATAAACCCTTGGAATTACGGCAAACCCCTAACTATCCCATTGTAGATGTGACAATTTGAGAGATACAAACATAGAAACATAGAATGTGTCACCGGCAGATAAGAACCATTGGGTCCATCTAGTCTGCCCATAGTCTGCCCAGTTTTCTAAATACTTTTATTAGTCCCCAGTTCCCTATGTTATATCTAGGATAGCCTTGTGTCTTTTCCACGCATGCTTCAACACCTTCACTGTCTTAACCTTGACCACTTATCCCGCAGTCACGGTGGATAAATCATTACCTCCGTGGTTAGTCAGAGTCTAGGATGCTATTTGCCAACACAACTGCACATGCACAAAAGAGCCTTGTCTTTAATTTTTAACGATGGGAAGTGCCACAGATTCACAAAGAGACCAGGCCTGGAAACAGCGGTGGTCCAGTGATCCAAACGAACAGGCCTAACAGTCTCACCGGGGGGGGGGGGGGGAGTTGGCCCAAAATGGTCATGAAAAAGGTACTCTTGTCCAGAAGAAGACAGTGCTGACCAGAGTGGGTGGAGCCATATTTTAATCCTCCAACATTGGAGAGCAAGGAGTACAGCAGTACAGAATGTGGGCTGCCAAGTTGCATTATTTCATTTAAAAGTAGAGGTGCAGAAAGCATAGATGTTTCCTAGATGGTCCAATTACTTCTTAACCATGGTCCAATCTATGACACTAAACTGCCAAGCAGCCTGGAATTACAAGGACAGTCCTAATATGGCTCCTACCTGTCACTCTATTAGATCTGACCTGCTC
Source organism: Pelodytes ibericus (assembly GCA_036172795.1). NCBI lineage: Eukaryota > Metazoa > Chordata > Amphibia > Anura > Pelodytidae > Pelodytes > Pelodytes ibericus. The sequence goes on along the minus strand of CM069866.1, from coordinate 8,999,687 downwards.
TGCAACATGTACTACCCACACAATGATACTAAGTATCACAATGATTGAAGAGCTTTGCAACTGTTACCAAGTATATCACACCCAGCTATCAGGTTGGCCCATCTAATAATTCCATCTCCCAAATACCATCAACACAGAGATAAGATGAGCATCTACCCATCAGCTTGACTGACCAATGACGGTACAGCTTTTCAAAGCATGAAATATGGCGTGTCATAATAAACGCACATATAATAATTTTAATTCGGTGTCCATAGCTCTACAGTTTGCACACACTAGATATAACATATGTATATATATCCAGCTGTGCAATTAAAGGGAAATTATACAGCAAAAAAAAAATATTATTATTTTTAAATGAGAATATTTTTTTCAGACGTCTATTCTTCTATTCTTTTCATTCACTCTAATTATTCCATATATTGTGATTGACATTTTTCCACATGCCACGGGTCGGTGACGTAACAAAAGAAAGGAGGAAATCAGGGGCATCCAAAGCACGGCCCATGGGCCAAATGTGGCCCACGTGACAGCAAGGTGTCGCCCGGCTGACTTAGTTACCCATATAGTTTTGTTTGAATAAAGTCATTTTTCCCCCACTACTTTGAAAGAGATAACTCGGTGGGATAATCTACCAATGCGTAGAACGGTTGCAGCTTTAATTCCTGGCAGGGTCATCCTTGCAAAATAGATTAAATTGCCCCAAAGTAACATCATATAGAGAAAGGTTTTACACATTTTACACATTTTCAAGCCCCAAATAAAAAAAAAATATAAAATGCATTTCTTGTTTTTATTTACTTCCTCTTCACCAATATTGCACCCAGGACTTATCCAACACCTAGAATACACCCAGAATTTATCTCAGAACTCATATTGCACTCCCAGGACTTACCCCAGCACCCAGACTGCACTCAGAAATCATGACTTGCCCATGCCCAGATTTATACTCCGGACTTGCTCCTGCACCCATTTGGCACTCAGAACTTACCCCAGTACCTAGATTTGCACCCAGCACCTAGATTTGCACTTAGAACTTGCCCCCAGCAGCCACTACGCTAAAAGTACTTACTTCAGCATTCAAGACTTGCTCCAGCATCTTCCTCCTACTGCTGGCCACCACGCCGCTATTGCATTGAGCGCCCGGATGTCACCTGACACCGGGCGCTCAGCTCATTCAGTGCGGCACAAGGGGGCGGAGAAAGCAGTTTGTGCCAACGTAGCTAGCAGACTAATTCCCCTCGCGCCCCACTTATCCTACACGCAAGTTGCTGCATGCCAGGCACAAAATGTGACCCCTGATATAGAGTAACTGATTACTAACAAGCACAAATTGTACAAAGATAATAAAGCTTAGCCTATGTTTTTATTTTAACGATTTGTACCGTTTCACCCGTATTGATTCCTGCTCTGCCGCCCAAGTCATCTTATAACTCCCAGCCGACCGTTAATGAACGCTTTGAGGAATCCCGGATACTTTTCAATGCAGTAATTAGACTTTTTTTTTTTTTTTGCTGTGTTTTCAAAATGATTTCTTGGTTTAGTGAGAAAAATGTGCACAGACCTAGTGATAATCCTGAGTGCAGGGAAAGCTGGGAGGGTTTGGGAGGAAGATAGAGAAGATTTAGTCTAGTGTTATTAATGCCAGACAGAAATGATAATTTTGGTATATCCCAAATTCCACAATGCAGGAACAGGCTGGATGAGCATTCCCTCTTCTTGCTGCCTGTAAGTAAATAGCAGCACTGCCTTACATTTCTGCTAAAATAGAAGATAGATACCCCATGCCTCCCAACCATCACAGATCCCGTGGGACCGCCACCAATTTGGTTCCCCAGACTCACCAGAAGATGTAGTTGCATGCAGATGAGATAGCTCAGTGGTCTAATATAGAATCTGTTCAACCCTCGGGGTTACAGGGTCAATTCCTGGCAGGGTTAACATCACCAGGATGTTAGGTTAGGTTTCCTAAGAAACCAGAGACAATCTGAACGGACCTTTCCTGGTTAAATACTTTGTTATTATTATTATTATATGCATGCGCAGCTCACGGAATAAACTTGCGCATGTATAATGGACTGTCATGGCCACATTTGGCTTGATACCATCGAGACGTTGTATAATGCTACCCATGTACATACAGGTTAGGCACTGGAGCACATTCAGTTACATATGTAAAGGACATATTTAAATTAATGTAGAGATTAAGTTCATATTGCCTTTTATACCAACGCATTTCACATATTAAAATCCCTAGTCTCACCATCCCTAAATATCACGGAGCAACATGGTAAATAAGAAAAATAAATATATATGACACTATAAGCCTCCTGCTACCACTAAATATAGGCAAAGGGTGGGTTTCTTCCCAAATCTCCAGGCATGTTAAAAAAACAAAAACATTTGGGTGCCATGGTTGATCGTATTTACATAGCGCTAACAGGAGCACTTCACAGATGATGTTACACTATAGCAGGGTTTGACAAATCCCAGGTGTCAGCGAACCCTGGCTCCTAAAATCCCTACTGCTGGGTCTGAACGTTTTTTTGATTGTTCTACACTGAATTGGCCCACAGAGCTAGCATTCTATATACTGAGTCCAAAATCGATTGACAAGTGACAAATGATTGAATTTCTGCACTTATTTGAGACATGGCCTACCTATTGTCTCCTTCTTTTCTGCATCTTATATTAAAAAGAGCCACTGCCTTTGATTTCATATTATTCGTCAAGGGAACATCCATTACCTTGGTTTTATATCAGCTCCACTAGAGGATCTGCCCATAGACAAGGCTGATATACGGCAAGGTATCAATTTATATTCACTTTGCATCAATTTAATTCACTTATTATTCATTAGTTACACCAATAATAATCAGTGTCATCAGCTCATTTATTTCTGCCCTTGAAAAAGTCGACGGGGAACAGAAAATGGATTCAGTACGTAGCAGATTTCACTCAAGGCTTCATTTTGGGGATTAGTCCAGCAATGTAGGACTATATAGATCCCAATGGCTAAGGGCACCGCATGGGAATAGGCCAAATATAACAAGGAAACCAATGTCCGTGGCAAGGTCGGTAAAGGTTCCATTAAATTGTCCATCAGAATGGCATTAGAATGTCTACCTTGGCCACAGATCCACCTTGCACCCAGTGAGTTCTTGGTTTGCGCATTTTATTATGTGATGTGCTACACAAGCGCATTATGGAGAGTGTGCTTATCTAGGGTGTTTGTGTACAATCCCCAGCTATGTCATTCCCAGTTCTCCGAGCATCCCAATATACCTCCTTTTCCCAATTCCAGTGTCTATCCTCGCTCTTCTACTGCTTCTCCAACGGGCTTTGATTAAAACATATGAATCATTTTTCCGCTGTTCTTTTGGACAAGTTCAGCACCAATTGTTTGGTTTTCTTTTCAATTCTCAGGTGGAGTTATATTGGCAAGTTGCTAGAATTTTTTTTTTTTTTTCTATACTGACCCATGTATCAAAGAGAAGTCATGCTTGATCCTGAGCCAATCTGAAAGCCTCTGGGCACAGAGTCCGTTTCTCAACCTCACGTAGATCTCATCGCTCTGCACTGGACGTTTGGACAGGGATTAGAATTTGGGGGATTTTATAGAGTTAAAGGCCCAATTTCAACAAGCAAGGCCTGTTATGGGCTGTCAGGATCTAGAAAAATATCCATGTTTGTTGATCTGATATTGTTTCATATGCATGTTTTTTTTTCTGAAAGCCTCCGATTTTGGTTACTTCCAGGAACTCCATAGTTGCCAACTGAGCTGGATTTGCCGGGACAGTCCTGGCAACATGGAAAAAGTCCCGCTTATATTACGATCGCGGGAAAATGGGCTGTCTCGTGATCGCAGTGGGTAAATGGGTCACGTGACATCAGAGTGCGTCGTCACGTGACTGTACGCATGTCTACGCTCACATCAGCAGATTTTTTTTTTTACTTCTTTTCGCTAGTGATATCCGGCTAATGTACTTCCCTCCTCCGTGAAGGATGGAAGACTGCAGCACGGAGGAGATGGCGGGGACAGGAAGCAGCCAGGAGGTGAGTACTGGGGAAGAGGGTGACATATTAATGTGAAAAATAACACTGGCAAATGAAGGGCAAAATAACACTGGCAAATGAAGGGCAAAATAACACTGGCAGATGAAGGGCAAAATATCACTGGCAAATGATGGGCAAAATAACACTGGCAAATGAAGGGCAAAATAACACTGGCAAATGATTGGCAAAATAATACTGGCAAAATAACACTGGCAAATGAAGGGCAAAATAGCACTGGCAAATGAAGGGCAAAATAATACTGGCAAATGAAGGCAACATAACACTGGGAGATGAAGGGCAAAATAATACTGGCAAAATAACACTGGCAAATGAAGGGCAAAATAACACTGGAAAATGAAGGACAAACTAATACTGGCATATTAATGGCAAACTAAAACGCAGAGGAGAAGGCCAAGTGAGTACTGGGGAAGGGGGAAGGAGGGTGGTGGTGTATTAATGGGCAAATTGTCTGTGGCAGATGCCAAATAATCAGGGTCAGTTTGCAATTCATTGGGCTCTATCCAGTGACCTGAATTATGACTTAGCAATAGTTTTTTGGCCCACGATTTTCTATTGCAGTCCATGCTATTCAACGAACTAAGATAAAATAATTCAGGTCATTGAATACAGTGTATTCTCTCTATTAGCAAAAACATGCAATCTAGCAGCAGAATGAGCAAGTGTAAAAAAAAAGTAATACCTCACGCATTTTACACTTGAACACAATAATAACTATGCTATACAAGATAGCACTGATTGCAAGGCATCCTTAGAGCATACATAGTGCTTGTACATCCACAATAGCAACATGAGTGGAACTGAAATCAGTTGACGCATTTCACATTATACCAATGCTTATTCATGATAATTGGAGTGCCAAGTGTTTATTTGAATGTGCTGCTCTGTTTCTCTTGGATCAAAGAGTATCTCTAAGCGCCCATAGACACGGTGAGTAGGATAGAAACATTTAAATACATAAAGGGAATCAACACAGTAAAGGAGGAGAGTATAATTAAAAGAAGAAAAACTACCACAACTAGAGGACATAGTCTTAAATTAGAGGGGCAAAGATTTAAAAGTAATATCAGGAAGTATTACTTTACTGAGGGGGTAGTGGATGCATGGAATAGATGTCCAGCAGATAAGGCTATCCTAGATCTAAGATAGGGCCAGGGTCTAATAAAAGTATTTATATAATTGGGCAGACTAGATGGACCGAATGGTTCTTATCTGCCGACACATTCTATGTTTCTATGGAAACATTGATTTAAATAGAAATAGCAAAAAATAAATAAAAACTAACCCACAAACTGGAATTTCTTTCCGGAGGATTTAGAAACATGACTCCTGAAGTAAGATTTAAAAGAAATCCTCAACGCCTTCTACCAAACGACCTTGCAGCGACCAGCAGAGTGATAGATCTGCCTTGTAGTGTTTGACTGAACAAATAAATGGTATAGTACCTGGCTCGCTAGTCCTGGAGCTCAGTAATACGCGGCAGAGGAGAACAGTTTTACAGTTTGTAATTCCCCCCAGCCCCCCCACCCCCCAATTATTTCCAGCTGCATATTTTAATGTCACTAACTTCTGCCTGTATAATATTAAACAATGCATAATTGCACTGGAAAGACTTCTGCTCCTTCCCTCTGTGGTAAACAAGCATTTAATCAGGGAAGGTATTTAAATATATATATATTTTTACTATTCTGACTGAGTAGCACAATTCCCAAGGTTTTCCATTCACTTCTTTGGGAGTCACTGAAGCATTACCAGTGCTGGTGAATAAGCCCATAATTCAGCAACATAGCAAACATCACAATTACCTTGGCAACAATTTCATAGCTTTACTGATACGTCTACTGGGCAAGTGTCTCGGGGCAGATTATTTAAAGGGACAGTATCACCTAAACCCTGTTTTTCCTGTGAATGTAGAGGACAAAGAATGATTGAGAATGATCGATACATTGTATAAGCAGAATTACAAGCAAATGCCTAAATTAGAAAAATGTTTTTAAAAAACATCTGTGGTGTGTGCTGGAGACTGCACAGACACAATTAAAACACATTTTCCTTCTAATTTAGGCTTTTATTCTTAATTTTTCTAACACAATGTATAGATAATGTTTCAATGTTTTTTTACTCTCTACGTGCACAGTAAAAACCATGTTTAGGTGATATTGTCCCTTTAAGCATTGTTTATACCATTAATTTACATTTTTATAATAAATTATGTATACATAGCTTTAGCAGAATGGAAAGCAAATGCACACATTTTTAAAACAAATGTTTTTTAAATGTGTCTGTGGTTTTTCCTGCATATGACATTCCCTGTGGCTCTATATGCAAATGATCTACTTACAATGTCATTTGCATATGAAGCCACAAGGTGATGTCATCACCAGGAGAAACCACAGACACCGGATTTAGAAAAATGTGGTGGGTAGTACCTTTAATTGTATACAATAGAGACTATAAACTAGAACCTGTTTCTGTTACAATCATCCTACTGAGCAATGTCTGTGAAGTAATGTCTCCTAGCCATATTTTAGAAAGAGATACTTTTTATTTCTAGAGCTTAAAAAAGACTCAGAGGGGGCACTGATCACACCTGTTGAGAAATTGTCATATCATTGGCACAATAGGCTGTTTAATCATATACGGGATTGATTCTGTCCAAACTCTATTTGCTTACTTGTAAGGGAAGGCTGTACCTGTTCTAACCCCAAAGAAATTAACTTGGGGTGCAGTCTTTGTAATTTGGGAACGCTTTGGGGGGCTATTCACTAAAAGGATGAGTTGTCGATGTGTTACAGGTGAGATGTGGTCAGTTGCAGGTGGGATGAACATTTAGGGGGTCTTGTACTAAACAAGTGCAGTGCGGGGGGGAGTAGGTAAAACATGAGTAAGGAGCAATTTGCGACTATTTGTAAAATTTTGCGCTTTTTTCCCATGATTTGCGCCTCTTCCGTTTCTTTTTATTTAGCGTGCATTTTTTCGTTTGCGCTAATAAATTGCGATTAAATTTGCGCGCGCTTAAGAGCGTTGCGAATATTTTGTGAAAAATAATTCTTATTTGAGTGTGAAAATTACGCCAGCTTTTAGCTAGCGCTATCAAAAGAGGTAGAAAAAATATTCGCTAAATTGTCTGATTTTATTCGCAATTTGCTCGTATTTACTATTTGAGTGTTAAATGTTTAGTACATTGCAATAGGAGCAAAGAGCAAAAATAGTTTTGCACATAAAATATATTTAGGTTTTTTTAGTACATGGCCCTCTTAATCTCACCCATTTAGCAATACATCGGACAATACTGGCGACTTGGCTTAGACTCACCAGGTTTGTCCCTGCACAATAGATACTTAAAATGGTCAGATGAAATGTTCATCTTGCCTGCAAATCACCTTTTAGAGAATAGACCCCATTGGCAATGAGGATAAAACATATTATTAGCACACCTTAATATAATAACACATATTATTGTGAGTTTTATTGCTGTGGATCTCTGTGATACACTCATCCAAACTAAGAAATCTGAGCTCCCAGTGGAGAAGGGGCATGGTGCAGTGATGGATAGAGGGAGCAGGGAGAAGAAGAGGAAGAAGAAGAGGTCTTCAATCTCTACAGGAAGCGAGACGGACATCCGGCACTAGGACCAGGTAGCGATATTACCGAAAAACGTGTGTAAAACTGGAGCGAGTGGAAGCACAATGAAAGCCATTGAAGGTGTAATTGTATAATAGTTATGGGACCCTTAGAACCAGCGACCGGGGGGATAAATTGATGAAAATTGGGAATCAATCACATGAACATGGAAGAAGGAATAATGTGCATTATATACCAGACCATAGCAAGAGAAAGCTGTAAAAACTCAAAGCCTACTGTACAATTAGGGGACAAAAGACCCACTGCAGAGATTTCGCGAGCAGACCCTGATGAGGGGGGCACAGGGTGATTCTGAAACGAGCTCCTTGCGGGAAACAGTCATGGTTTGGGGGCACACCAAGGCATTTTTTACCCTCATGTTGCAAAATTTGACCGTTGTGTGACCTGCAAGGTTTTGGGGGTCTCACGTAGCTCATATCTAATGATTACAGCCTGCACACCAGAACATTTTTATTTACAGACAAGGCACTAACATAATTAATAAACATAATATCAAAATATCCATATGGCATGGAGAGGGGGACAGATAATACATTTATTGCTGAGATAGATAAGAATATTTTTGGAGGGGGGGGGGGGGGTTAAGGGATATCTTACTCCACTAAAATCAGCATTTTGACCCCTCTTTTCATAATTTGACACTGCATCAAATAAACACATGGGAAGAAAAATGGAGCATCAAGGGCTGATGGTGTTCAAAGTGCTGGGTTTGAAAATCTCACCAGCTCAGGGTTATTCCCTGTACATGGTACCCTCAGGATGCATTCTACATACATGTGGAAGACAAAGAGCCCTGCACATCACACAGTAGAGAAACTTCTCATTGAGCTGTGCCCTGGCACAATGCCCCCTTCCCCACTCCTTCCCTACTTTAACCCTTTCAGTGCTGCAGAGGATTATTACACACAAACATATTATATACACAGTAAACTGGAAAAGATGGTGTCAATTTTTTGCACCAGAGAGAAACTTCATTGAGTTTTAAAGGTGGGTGTGAGCTATCAAGCCAGGGATGCCTCAGTATGCCCCAGCAAAAGCTTCCATCAACACCTCACTGCACAGCTACTTCTCCCTGGGTCAGTGCCAGAATATTGTACCAAATAACACATTTATTAGAATTTGGATTATTATTATTATTATTATTGCATGCCTCAGATAACTGATCACCTACCTCCCCCATTTCTCCCAGAGCCCCCACTTCTTACCTTCAACTGGGTATGATGTGTGGGTGCTGGTGCAGAGGGCACTCAGTGCTGGTACCCTCTGATCTGCCCAGTGCCAAGGCTATCTCTCCACTCCCTGATCACTCCCACTAAGTAGAGCCTGTGTGTGCAAGCTCTCTCTCTGCCTGCCCCTTTTATGTGGCTCTCCTTTGTTTTGGTTTCGGCTGCTACCACTGAGATAAGTGACAGAGGGGGACAAGGCACTTTGATGCCAGTGTGCAGCCCACTCTTGCTCCAGGGAAGGAGTCATACCCTGTATGTACTGCACCAACTGCATGCAAGGTGAGCATGGAGCAGCTTGCACATACAAGCCCATGCAGGAGCTTGCTTTGCATGCTAAGGATCTCCCTGCTCTTCCAGCTCTTGGTACAGACCCCTCTATATATTCTAGTGGTGAATTCAGCTATTGCACAGAGACCTCTGCTAGCCAGGGAATAGCAGGGCAGCCAAGAGATCTCCCATCACTCTCATCCCCTTCCCTGGTCTCCTAGGAGGCTGAGCAAAGGTTAAATCTACACTGGATTCCTGGTGAAGGGATTGATAAACCTAACCTTTAACTAGAGTTTTATTTAACTGTACAGACAACAGATGCTGTTTATTATCTCTTTTTTATTATTATTATTATTATTCAGAATGATTTTGTTTTCCTACTACAATTTAATCTTAACCCCTTAAGGATCAGAGCTTTTTTTTTATCATGTTTGTTAAGCAGTTTCTTTTTTTTCTGATTGTTTTGTAGTAGATGTAGAATTCGCACTATTTACATATAGATACATACATGGCTATATATTTGCAATTATTAATGTATGCATTAAATGTATGTTTGATACAAATGCATACCTGGAATATAGGTAAATTTAAAAGAATATTTTCATTTTGTTCATTATCATTGCATTTCAATTCTATGAATGCAAAATTGCCATTTTGATCAGATATATATTTATATGGATATATCTTGGGCAAAAGTATATATATTATAGGTGCTATAGAATGATTTGGCACAAGTTAGCTGAATTTCAGAAATTAATGAATTCTATTACATTGTGGGCCATTTGGGGAGGGCTTCGGCTGTATAGACAATGGCCCCCACATTGACGTCTTTGGGAGGAATTTGGCTATATTTGTATATTTTCAAAATGGCCCCCGAAATAAGCGGGTTTATGTGTAGGAGGTGTGGCTAACGCTTAGCTTGGGTGCATTTTGGGTCAAAAATGAAAACAAATATCTGTATTCTCTCATCTGCAAAAAGGATGTGTAATGCCCGGGGATTAATACTGTTCAAAATGGCACCTGTGCCAGAAATATGTGCGTCAATAAAAAATCTAAATATCTTGTGAAGGGTTAATGACAATTCTAAAAGCCATTGTATCCACCTTATTGTGGCAATTTGTTTTTGTTTTTTTTTTGTAAATACTTTAGATTGTATTAACATCATTCTAGTAATATCGTTACAAGTCAAAATGTCTTCGGGATGAGAGATAGTAGCATATTTAATGCAAAATAAGAAAGGAAACAATAGATGCTTCATTATTATTATTATTATTTAATGATGTCTTTTCCAATAAGGAAACTTTTATTCCAGGCAGTACCCGTGAGAGCAGGGTGTTAAATAGTGAATTAAGGTAATAAAGTGTGTGGGAGATAAATGTCACATTAAATGACATTACCAGTAGAAAGTAAAAATGCAGTTTAAGAGTTTTCACAGCCAATCTGTGTGTTAAGTCACATTTGCTGTGTTTGTCACCATTTGTGTTGTGTCTATGGATAAATCGTATCAAACTCACTGCTCTGCAAGTTCAAGTCTTAAAGTCAAGTTCAGTTTAAAGTCTTAAAGGGACTGTTTGGTGCATCCTCCAAATTTTTATGCAGATCAATTTACTTTCTAGTTTCTACTTAATTTGAAATGCATGTTTTACATTTTGCATTGCTTAAAATATAAAATACTTACAGCTAGATGAAATTATGAAATTACAACAGTTTGCAAGAAGCCAGGACTGCCCACACTAGCTGAGTAAAAGTCATTTCCTTTTTTTTCATTTTGCTGCAGAAACCAATGATTATAATGGAATTTCCTGTCTCTCTAGTGATGTCATCAGACAATGTGTTGCACTGTTAAGAGATCCTGCTCTGTACAAGGGCACTCAAGTTCCTAAATGTTTCCCATCACTGATCTAGGGCGTTGATTTATCAATGACAGTCCTGCATTTTGTGTCTTTGTGAATGTCTCCATCGGTGTGTCACATTGCCACAGACCATGCACATGAGTAGAAACTGAAAAGGGTGATCTAGGGCTTTGTTTTCCTTGTGGCTTATTATTATCAGTGATCTCTTCTGAGTGATACGTGGGCAATTCTTCTTCGTACGTCTGGAACGTCTAGAAAAGGCGTGGAGCTAAGGTGACATCTGACTGGTTACTTTATAGATGTCATAAATTGAGAACAGATACCAGCAGAGCCGTAGGGGGGAGGCGACTGAGATCATCCTTGGGCCCACTGAACAGGGGGCAGGCAAGCGCTAGCATTACCAATAGGCAAATAATACATTTGCATAGGGGGCCTGCTCTGAGGATCAGTGTTGGCAGCTGTTTTTGTGTGTGTGTCTAGTGCTGACAGGGTATCTATTATTTTAAACTATTCCCCCCAATTTCAATTATTGTTTAGAGTACAGACTATGTATTCTACTCTTATATCCATTAATAAAAAAAACTTTTTAAAAACAAAATTGTACTGCAACAGTGGACAGCATGTCTTATGATGCTCAGCCCTCCATACTGCTACAGGTTTAAACATGTAAGAAGATGTAAGACTGGGGATTAGGAAAGATAGAAGACTGATAGGAACATTTAATACAAGGTGATCGCCACCAGTGGTTGGCTAACTATATAATAATGGGAGATATGTTGTCCCAACACTGTCGGTGTCTGTGTAAATAAATATTGGGAGGGGGTGCAATTTTTTTTTCTGCCTGAGCCAGGAAATTATTATTAACGAATATAACTTTCTATAATAGGTACAGGTGTTGGGGCTGGAGAGAGTTTAGCATTTGTCCGTATGTACAAAGAATCGATTTAAAATCTTCCCATTTGTTAAAGTTCTTTTTTTTTTTTTTATGCGTAAACTCTCAGCATTTATTTAATGAGTGCTGCTATGTCTCAGATGTTTCTCCGAATTCATGTTAATGAGAGCTATTCTTGATTGATATAGAAGCTCAGCAGGGCCAGGGAGTCTCAGTAACGATTCCTCAGATGAACCCAAAAGCACAGTAAGATGTGAAGTGGATGTCTCATTCTGGAAGACAGAGCGTGAAAAATGGCCTCCATTTATTTCCTCAAGACAAGAGTCTCAGCCAAGGGATGTTTTTTTCTTTTCCCCTCACAGTTCGCTAAATAGAAAGCAAAGATAAATTAAAGGGATATTGACCGTCCAAAGAAACATTTGTAATAACTTTTACAATTATTGTGAATTTCCAAAGGATTTTTATTTTGTTAACTACACACACAAAAAAAAATGCTAAACTATTAAAGACTGAAGATGCTCCAGGCCTAGTCCTTGAAGATCAGATAGGCCAAATGGTTCTTTTCCACCGAAACATTCTATGCTCCTATGGTGGACATCTACAGATGTTCTATGGGCCTTCACAGACCTTGCCATGGACTTGTACATACTCTTTGCCTGTCCTGCTTGAAGGTATCCTCGTCAACTTTCCCCAATTTTGAAAGTTAACCAGCAAGGGCCTATGTCCAGTTCTGATTTCTCACGAATCCTGGATTCAAATCCCAGAGTCATCTCTGGTGTTCTATAGGCTGCACGCTTGGTGGGATCTATGGGAAACTTCCGCGTCCAACGTAAGCGTCTATATGTGGAGATGAGCTATGGGGTGAGCTGCACAGCATCATATTACAGTGGAACTCAGCAGACAGTCTAAGATGAACTGTACGGAACTCAGCAGATCTCCGAGAGTCCAAAACTACTGAATTTAATGTCATATACTATTAAGCTAACTCCAAGGACAGACCCAGGGCCTATACTGAGTTAGTATCACTGCTACACCAAAGCTCTATGTGTTGTATTTATGATGTTATTGGTTGTTATAAGTGGTTGTTAATATTGGTTGTTTTTTTCTTACATGTCATTGATTAATGTGTACTTTCTCTAGGTTTAATTGGAGCTTAATTGGTGTTTCGTCCGGCTTTGGTGATTTAAGGGTCAAAACTGATTAGTCGCATATTGGATTTGGGTCAGGCATTATAGCCGAATTTCACAAATGTGGCCACTCAGTATCCTTGGATTAGACTCCGAATTGGCAATTCGGGCCATTTAGAAACCAAAGCCTCAGAGGCATTCAGAGCAGGACTTTTTCCACTATAAATACCGTAGATCTTCGCCTGGCCAATATGTGCCGATCAACTCCAAACAGGCTCCGAATTCAAGTACTATAGGAGGAATTCGTCCGTTTCAATTCTCCTGATCTGAGGCTACTTGAGTAGCTTGAAATTCGGGTAACAAAGTGTTCCCGAGGTACCCTGAATCAGCCCCGACTTCAGAAGTACAATTTTGAGGCCGAATATTGGGTTGACCCTTTATTGATTATTTATTTCCAGGAACGTCTTCCGCTGGGAAAGTCACAAACTGGGAAATTGGATGTTAACTGTGTTCGACTTTAAATACCATTCACTGAAAAAATATATGTAACATTGTCCCTTAGGTATAACGCAAGCTGGAGATACTGCATCACTCATCAATGTACTTTATTTACTACAACCCTTCGGAGCAAGAAAAGGTTATCGCTGGAGATCCTCAGAGACCCGTTCTGTCCTAGTTAGCGCCTGTACTGGTTAAATCAAGCTTGAAAGGATAGAGCTTCACAGAGATGGAGGAATACTCTGTAGAAGGGTGGACACTCCTGGAGAAGTACTATACATCAAATAAGCCATTAATTAGGAGAGAACTCAAGCAATAGAGGAAAGGGATTCAGATAAAATCACATGTAAAAAAAAAAGCTAATGAATTAATTTAGGATGCAGACTTTCATAGCAAGTTCGGATGATCAATGAACATTTAATGGATATTAACAGAAGGTGTTAAACAATATAAAAAATGGGGAAAAGGGAAGGGTGTCTGCAAGTCACAAGTGGCGGTAAACGTTGTTTTTAAGCTTGCTTCGTTAATAGAAGCAAAAGTTAAATACCTAGTTCCGCTAGTTCGGAGTAAACCTGACGTCTATTTGCGAAGATTTGCTGCGAGCCCTGCCTCTCGCCTGAGGCAGAGCTCGTCTGATGCTTGTCTAACATTGTCAGCGTGAGACATCCTGAATCTTCTACATTAGAAGCACAAATAATACTTTACTGTCTCTTTAACATGGTTGCCATTGACAGCAATCCAGGGGCAACATTTGCAATTTGCGACTATTTGGAACATTCTGCGCTTGTTTTTCCTGATTTGCGCCTGTTTCGTTTATTTTTATTTAGCGTGCATTTTTCCGGTTGCGCTAATGAATTGCGAATATATTTGCGCACGCTAAAGAGTTTTTGTGAAAATGTTGTGAAAAATAATTCTTATTTGCGTGTGAAAATTACACCAGCATTTAGCGAGCGCTATCAACAGAGGTAGGAAAAATACCATGTTCAATGTTTAGTACATTGCAATAGGAGCAAAGCGCAAAAATAGTTTTGCACATGAAATATATTTGCGTTTTTTTAGTACATGCCCCTCTTAGAGCTTTGCCAGAATTTTCGGAAAGTGCAACCATGATCAAAATAACATAAGATTACGATTTGTGAACATTTAAGGTAATATGTTATTACTGAGTTTAAAATACGTGCAAAATCAAACTGAATCTTACCGGGCACATTACCTTTAATTACTTTCCATGGATCTGCGCAACTTTTAAGGGTTACAGGTTGTGTACATGAGGGACTAGAGATGGCACTGACAAGCTGTGGGGGAGGGGGGGCAAACATACTGGCAAGCTATTTGGGGACAAAGATGGCACTATACTTCACTTAAACACAGGTGGTAGTGGAAGTCCCAAACATAGGTGTCAAATACTCCCCTGTCAAATACACCCCTGTCAAATACTCCACTGCCAGGAAATGCTTGAAGATGAGGGAAAGTACCCTTTCGGGGTAAATATTTTCTTAACAGTGTTTACATGTTTATATAAAATTGTTTTAGTTGGAAAGACACTTAATACTTCATTATTTTAATGGATGAGCAAAGCACAGACACTTTCCATGAGGCTGTGCCTTTAAAAAAATGAAACCCTGAATTTTAAAAACAATTGATAGAAAAGTATAGCAAGCATTGATTTAGCAAAACCACAGTGCAATTAAACTATAAATATTCAACTGGAAATCAAATGGTTTCACAATGGGCAAATAAGCCTTAGATTTGGCAATAAGAGTGTTTGTGTGACTTCGAATAAATCACAATTCAGAAATGAATGGAAACAGTGGTCAATGAAACATTTATTTACCATAAAGGCTTATTTTATTAACCTTATGTTTCATATGGTCAGAGATGTACCTAGTGTCCCTTGCACCGTTGGAAAGGAGCTGTAACTGTAATGCTCAAATATCGGGCAGATCCCTCTTCTTATATGCATGGTGGTCTTATTCCTAAACCTCAAATTGGGGTCTTATAGTCAGACTTCTGTTTGAGGTCAGAATATAAAATGCAAAAATGGATCCTCCTTGTACTCAGTGATATATATTTGCTGCAAATGCAGGTCTGTGGGAGCATTGGCATGTCTGTGGGGCCATTGGCAAGTGTGTGGGAGCATTGGCAAGTATGTAAGGTCAAGTGCTCGGCAAATGTTCCCAAACCTCTGTAATATACATGGCAGGGTGGTGGCCAGGGAAAGTAGCCCTGCCCCAATGATAAACACCAAACCACCCTGATGGCTCCCAGACCCCATGTATTGATGGGGTTAGGGGCTGGCTAAGGTCCCCTAGCCAAGTTAAGCCCTCAATAACTTCCTTGGTCCAGGTGCTGCCCAAGGATGGCTGGAGCAAAAAAATATATAATAACCTCCCCTATATTCAAATTTGACCTCCCAATACAACCTCCTCTTACTATTCTCTTGTTCATGCTGGACCAAGGCTGGGTTACCTTTCCACCTCCCCCATTTATCAGTTAAAAAAAAAGAAAAGAAAATTGACTGGTTGATAAATGTTCTTTTCAGTAGAACAAATTGTACAAAATTGAACAGTATATCAAGCATGATTGAAACTAGCAACTGTAATTAGAAAGTAACTGAATAAAATATAGTGTGTGAGGCTGCAATATCCCTAACATAACAAAGAAAAACAAAAACATGTATTTGAAAAGAATTCACAGATTTCAAGAAACAAACACCTCCACTATTCCAGAGGTGTCCTTTATAATATCTGACACATTCCTTCAGAATAATCTCCGGAAATTCTAGGGACTTGCACCGGGGTCACCTTTTGCAGCAGCTGGAAAGCAATCCAGCCCTCTTTGCTCATGGGTGGATCTGTTGATGCGGGATGGGACAATCCATAAATTAATGGCCACCTGGGAGAATGTATGTGAATGTAAAAGATACAAAATAATTGAAAATGATCAAAACATTGTGTTAGCAAAATTGTAAGCAAATGCCCAAATTGGGAGAAAAATGTGTTTTCTTAAATGTGTCTGTGGAGTCTCCTGTTTATGACATCACCTATTGCTTCATATGCAAATTGCACATTTCCTATTGAAATCCTCCTAAAGTACTGGCCTGTACGCATGGATGTCCTGTAGCATCAGGCACTGCTGCAAAATGGATAACGGGCATAAAAATATTAGACAGTGTTTGGTGAAGCTGGCATGGTCATATAACCATGTCTGCGCATGAGAGAGGGCATTCGGTACCCCCCCCCCCCCCCCCACACACACACACTGGATGATCAGACCTGGATGGGGTTAGGCTTTAGCCCTTCTCACTTGCCATCATCCTGCAGATAATAAGCACTGGGCTAACAGGAATACTCATCTAGAGTCCGAACCTCTAACTGCTTGTTAAATGGTGATCAAGAGCCCGTCTGTAAAAATAGGAATAGAAGGGCAGGCAAATTATTGCAGGAGAGCACAAAGGACAAATAATGTTATTAGGAAATTGAGTTATCAGTCTCTGGTCTTCATTATAAACTGTGTATCATCCATTGCGGAGAATACCTCTTTCAGACAGATCACGTTCTGATCACTTATAGTGAGTTGGGTTGAACATTCCACCTCCTCCACTTAACTATCCGTTATTCAGGGACAAACCTGGCGCGTTTCTCCTGCTGGAAGAGCTCGGCTGGTGATGGACAATGCAGAGTAAAATCTCTTACAAACTTTAATTTGTTTTAACAGAGCCAACTCTGCTCTTCTGGCAGGAGAATCTCACCAGGTATAACCTGCACAATACCTAGTTAATTCTGTGAGAGAAAATATTCATCCCACCTCAATTCTCCTGTGACTCACTTTTAGGGATTATCCCCCACTGATGCCCTTTTCTTGAATGTGACTGAAATTAGCATAAAGGGTTTTGTAGGCAGGACATAGTGGGATATGGGTGTGGCATGGTCAAATATGCATGGAATAAATACTATATATAGTATCTTAAAGGGACAGTCTAGTCCCCAAACTCACTTTGGTGCAAGATGAAGATCACTGCTTGTATAGTGCACAGGCTTTTTTTTCCAGTGGGATTTGATGCAAGCATTCTGTATAAATCTCACATTTTATATTTTACTGATGTAATGATGAATTGTTGACCATATCATTCGTCTTTTTTGTCTTCTATACCCACCTCCCTTCCTTTTCTATCTGAAGATCTCAATAAACATTGAATTATAAAAAATAAAAAAATAGTTTAAAAAAATGACTTTGCTATTATTTCTCAGCCCCGCTCTGTGCTAAGAAGGAGAGTCCTGGGCAATGATTTCATGGTCTATAGGTTTTAAGATCTATTCTTAGCAGAGATGCCAGGGGACTCGGACAAGGTCAGTTTAACGAGGGTTTAGCATGTTTAATTCTTTAATGTAAATGACAGCCTTAATTCATGGAGTATATATTTCCTATTAAAATGATTTCACATTTGTCAAGGACCGATCATACTATACGAGTCAACGGTTCACATTTTTCTGTATAACATTTGCCATATGTTTCAATGTATGTTTCAGCTGGATATATTTTATTGGGTAGATGTTTATGCAAACACTCCTGACACATTCTTGCACTGTATATGAGATGGCATATTATTATTATTATTATTATTTTTCCAATGGATCTAGTGTTCAAAGAAATTTATGCTTGGTTACCAAATACATTTGTTTTAAGTTTCTTTAAATTTCTTCAAAAAAAAAAAAAAAACACAGAAAAAAATTTTTTTTAAAGAAAATTTCAAACATATCTTAAATGTAAATCAAATTGTATCTGCTTTCAAACCACTTCCATTCCAAACTAAAAAAGGAGATACATTGGACATTTTGATGACAAACACAATGAACATTTTTTTTTATTAATATGTTTAAACAATACACCATAACATTTCTTTACCAAATTAGCCAAACAATAATCTAGTATTTATAGTCTCCCAGGGAGCTTTTTGTTGTGGTGCCTGCAGATCACAGTGTATATGGAGGATACATTCTCATCCTTAGTTAAAGGGACATTCCAACTTGTTCAACCCTTGCTTCCTTCAAGGAAGCAAGGATTAAACAATACATGTCCGGGACTTGTAAGTAAACCCGACGTGTATCTTAATAGATACACGCGGGTTTACTATCTGCTGTGTCTCACATGCGAGACACAACAGTTCCTTGTTGTCGCGCGCTGACAAACGTCAGCACGCGCACAGCCAATCAAAGTGGGGCGAGCCGAATGTGAGGGCCTCTCGCTGCTAGTAAACAGAGGGACCCACATTTTTGCATGGGATCAGCAGGGGGGGGGGGGGGGACATAGTTAAGGTCCCCCCTGCTGATCCCATGCAAAAACGAGGGGCTCTTTGTGCGCTAGCAGTGAGCCAATCGCCGACCAGACGGCTGCCTGCTTCCTATGGTAAATGCTATATTAGAAGCACAAGTGAAAAAAAAATGTTTAGTGTCCCTTTAAATGGAACATGTATTTATTTTTCTAAGGGTCATCCTAATTATGACCGGACTACAGCCAGTCACTTGTCATATTCTTCATGAATCTTGACCCATGTTAGCGTATTGATACTGGGGAGGAATCGGACCTCCACCACAAAAACAACTCAGAGGGAATATATTTTGACCTTGATCGACACAACCTGAATCCCTTTCGATACGGGCCAAGGATGATGTCCTGACCATCTCCTGAAGTTTGTTTATTATGTTTTTAAAAGCAACCAGCAAGTTCTAAATTGGGGACGTAAAAAAAAATCTAAAAAGTTCCTCCCCGAAAAGAAAACCTGAGAACCACAGACACTAAATAGCACCAGGGAAATTGTTAGCAATAAACAATCAAGGCAATAAAATCCTACTAACCAGGCAAGACAATGTGCTCTGTTCTACGTATAATTGTACGTAGGGTTGAAGAAATTCCATGGCGGGTGGATCGTCCCATTATTTGATGTGCCAGTGGTCAATCTGTTTTGAGGAGAGCAGGAATATCCTACTGGCTCTAAGTATATTGGCTCCAAATCTAGATGGTCATCAAATAGACCACTGAGGTCCAACAGGCGTCCGGTTTTCCAGATGTGGGCATCAAGGAATTTTCTATGGTCCATCCTTTGGAAGAAAAAACCCTTAGGTTCTATTACATTGTCATAAAATACCCTGACAACATAACACCATGAAATTAACAATATCCGACCCCCCCCCCAACATAAACTTCTGAAATCCTTTGTGGCTCCAACAATATAACGCCTGAGAACACTGGAGTAGACCACGGTGGCACCTGCGACTTCCATAGACCATGTGTTTCTTCTTTCCACCACTTCTTAAAGTCAACCTTGACCTTACCATACCACACAGCTTCTAGACCTCCATTATGTTTCTGCTTCAAGAATCTTGTGTTCTGGTTGTATTGTATGTTTTATTTATTATTCCTGTGAAAGATCAGATTTTTTTAAGTGAAAACATCTATTGGATAGTCTCTAAAGCGCATCGCTCTTCAGGCAGCCCTCTCTACCCCCAACTTCACAGCCTTCTCTTATTAATATTAGATAACAAAGTCCCTTTTTTCCTTCCTTTTATTCTTTCTTGCACATTTTCCTTTCAAAACGAAACATGCAAACAATGGGGTTTGAAATAGTTACCAAAAGACTACAATGGTACTGTTATTACTCAGCCATCCTATGGGTACACAAATGACACTTTCTCTGTGTTGTGAAGAACTTGCTGGATCTGCTAATATAATTGGTCCAAACAGTATTCAGACACAAGGAAGAAAGAATTATTTTCAGCAGACTACATATTGCTGTTCTTTGGGACATTACTGAACAGGAAGATTTGACAATCTGAAAAGGCTCAAGTATAAACCGAGCATCCAGACTTAAACACGTTTTTGGAAGTTTTTGTTTTGTGTGCAATAAACTGTAATTTGTTTCTTTTGCATTTCGTGTGGTCATACTGTATACTATTATCTTAAAGAAACGTGTAGCTTTGCTTTCGTGCCATATTTATCCTTATAAAGAAGAGTTTAACATGATTTTATTTTAATTGGCCACGCCCCTTGTTTACAGTCATGACATGCTCATTCGTCATGTATGATTAAGGAGTTAAATAAATATACTAACCACTTTGGACAGGGAACTAGTTAGCACATAAATATGGTTCCAGTACTCTCCTATACTAGGGAATAAATGGTTCCAGTACTCTCCTATACTAGGGAATAAAAGGTTCCAGTACTCTCCTATATTAGAGAATAAAAGGTTCCAGTACTCTCCTATACTAGGAAATAAAAGGTTCCGGTACTCTCCTATACTAGGGAATAAAAGGTTCCAGTATTCTCCTATACTAGAGAATCAAAGGTTCCAGTACTCTCCTATACTAGGGAATAAAAGGTTCCGGTACTCTCCTATACTAGGGAATAAAAGGTTCCAGTACTCTCCTATACTAGGGAATAAAAGGTTCTGGTACTCTCCTATACTAGGGAATAAAAGGTTCTGGTACTCTCCTATACTAGAGAATAAAAGGTTCCAGTACTCTCCTATACTAGGGAATAAAAGGTTCCAGTACTCTCCTATACTAGGGAATAAAAGGTTCCGGTACTCTTCTATACTAGGGAATAAAAGGTTCCAGTACTCTCCTATACTAGGGAATAAAAGGTTCCAGTACTCTCCTATGCTAGAGAATAAAAGGTTCCAGTACTCTCCTATACTAGAGAATAAAAGGATCCAGTACTCTCCCATACTAGGGAATAAATGGTTCCAGTACTCTCCTATACTAGCGAATAAAAGGTTCCAGTACTCTCCCATACTAGGGAATAAAAGGTTCCAGTACTCTTCTATACTAGGGAATAAAAGGTTCCAGTACTCTCCTATATTTGGGAATAAACCGTTCCGGTACTCTCCTATACTTGGAAATAAAAGATTCTCTCCTACTGTCATTGCAACAGCACAATGACTGCTAGTTCAGTACTGTATAGAGAGATACACACAGCTCAGAGAGTGACATAGACAGAAGGACATGCAGACAGTATGTATAGCCAGTTTAGGTTTTGCAGTAGAATTTTGCTGGTCCTGGACATCTTTTAAAAAAAAGTTTGGTGGAATTAAACAAGATTTTTTTCTTACATTAGGATAACACACGTGGTATGTACCAGGTAAGAGAGGCTTTCATTAAGGTAACACATGTGGCATGTAACAGGTGTTTTCTAGTGGTATATATTTCTACTTAATTATACAGTGAGTAACAAGAAGATCATGGAGAAACCCATATAATCAGGACTGGCCCATTTTACAGCGCCAAGCCACTAATCATAGAGAATTTAATTGCAGACATTTCTTAGAACTCCTTCTGTTCCACCAAACCCACTGTCTCCTCATCTCTTGTGCTTTTTAATCTCTCGAGGTTCCCCAAACAAAACCTACTGCAGACGATCTGTTTGCTGAACACAACCCGAGTTCACGGACTGTACGTTGCGATAGGTAATTAATAGAATCCATGTAATTAATTGTCTAGAATAATTAGGAAAGACGCTCTGGCCTTTGGGTAGCTGCGCTTCCCACGGATGTCAATTACTGTTATATAAATATGGACGGCCCCTAATCCTCGCTAAAAACGTTTGCCCCCTCAGAGCCAGTTCTGTGTTTGTACAGAGAAGAAAAGAGACTAATATTTGAATAGCCCATAATTAAGATTTATTCTCATCAGATTAGCCAATTCATGGAGGAGCATGGTGTTTGATACAAAAAAAAATTGTCTAATTCAAGGTTATGAATTTGAATAGCTCAGTTTTTAACATGTGGTTCACACCTACTGACTCCTTGACACGTTTGTTCAACAATGATTACAAGATTAATGTACAAAATAGACAACGTTTTGCTAACAAATACAACAACCAAAATCTGTTCTTTATGCTTCTTATACATAGCATTTATTTAATACCTGTATAATATTAAACAAAGTGGGGGGGGGGCACACATGTAGCCTATGATTAAGGGAACCTGGTTATATATGTATGCAAGTTAAACCATAAGGTAATGATAATTAATGTTGATTGATCTGTGTAACACGGCACCTGTAATTGATATTTGGTTCATTTTGTGCATTTAAAAAAAATATATACATTTCATTTTATTTGTGGTTATTTTTTTATCTGTACTTATGTTCGTTGTTGTAAGGGGAGCCTCTGTGCCTTGGGCTCCTGGAGGGGTCTTGGGGTTAGCCTTCTTCCACCAGACTATGTGCCCTAGTCTCGGAAGGGGTTCTAAAAATTCCAAGACTATGATCACTGCTCCATTCCTCTTTCCCTGGTGCCCTTATCCAGTCTGCCGCCAGTGGCCTTATGAAACTACTCTTCACCAAGCATCTAATCACGTCAATATTTGGGTAGGAGGGTGGCAATGCTGTGAGGCATCTGAGGATACATTGGGTTTGGGGCTGAGCACCTTGGCTCCTTGGTGATATACAGCTTAAGGGGTCTGGACACTGAATAAACTGTTGTGCTCTTGCATTCTGACAGGTGTGTGTGGAATTTGTGGCCAAAATCTGGATTATTTTTTTTGTGGATAAATGATAAGGGATACTCAACCTTTTTTTGGAGATCGCGTTATAAATCGTACCTTCCAGACAATGCGTGGGCAATCCCTTAACATTGGAAGAAAGGGACTTTCGCCTTAAACCTAAGGAGGCTCGCGTTACGGCGGAATAGACTGCCATCTGAAGTCATTATGGCCGATACAATCAATATATTCAAATAACATTCGGTCGTTTTGATCAGTATGAAAGGCAGGTACATGTTTATCACGAGTAAAAACAGATCTGGTAACATTCAGTCCGACTGCCTTGGCGTCAACAAGGAATTGTGTTCCCCTTTGTGATGACAATATTACTGTGTCAGTGTTTTTTTTTTTGGATCAACGAATATGAGTGTGTGGAATGGCAGAACTTGATGGACTGTAGGGTCCTTTGTCAACCTAATTTACTATGTAACTCCGTATACACCCCACCAAGTTTTTCAGGTCTACAATAAACTCTGGGCACTTTGACTAGGAGCACAACGAATCCCCTTTATATAATACTTACCTTCGCACATAGAAACATAGAATGTGTCGGCAGATAAGAACCATTCGGCCCATCTAGTCTGCCCAATTTTTTTAAAATACTTTTATTAGTCCCCCGTTCCCGGTCTTATAGTTAGGATAGCCTTGTGTCTATCCCACGCATGCTTAAACTCCTTGACTGTGTTTACCTCTACCACTTCTGCTGGAAGGCTATTCCACACATCCACTACCCTCTCAGTAAGTAATACTTTCATTAGTCCCTGACCTTATCTAATATCTAGGATAGCCTTATACCTATCCCATGCATGCTTAAACTCCTTCACTGTATTAACCTCTACCACTTCTGCTGGAAGGCTATTCCATACATCCACTACCCTCTCAGTAATGTAATACTTTCATTAGTCCCTGGCCTTATCTTATATCTAGGATAGCCTTATACCTATCCCATGCATGCTTAAACTCCTTCACTGTATTAACCTCTACCACTTCTGCTGGAAGGCTATTCCATACATCCACTACCCTCTCAGTAATGTAATACTTTCATTAGTCCCTGACCTTATCTTATATCTAGGATAACCTTATACCTATCCCATGCATGCTTAAACTCCTTCACGGTATTAACCTCTACCACTTCTGCTGGAAGGCTATTCCATACATCCACTACCCTCTCAGTAATGTAATACTTTCATTAGTCTCTGGCCTTATCTTATATCTAGGATAGCCTTGTGTCTATCCCACGCACGCTTAAACACCTTCACTGTATTAACCTCTACCACTTCTGCTGGAAGGCTATTCCATACATCCACTACCCTCTCAGTAGTGTAATACTTTCATTAGTCTCTGGCCTTATCTTATATCTAGGATAGCCTTGTGTCTATCCCACGCATGCTTAAACACCTTCACTGTATTAACCTCTACCACTTCTGCTGGAAGGCTATTGCATACATCCACTACCCTCTCAGTAATGTAATACATTCATTAGTCTCTGGCCTTATCTTATATCTAGGATAGCCTTATACCTATCCCACGCATGCTTAAACTCCTTGACTGTGTTTACCTCTACCACTTCTGCTGGAAGGCTATTCCATACATCCACTACCCTCTCAGTAATGTAATACTTTCATTAGTCCCTGGCCGTATCTTATATCTAGGATAGCCTTATACCTATCCCACGCATGCTTAAACTCCTTCACTGTATTAACCTCTACCACTTCTACTGGAAGACTATTCCATACATCCACTACCCTCTCAGTAAAGTAATACTTTCATTAGTCCCTGGCCTTATCTTATATCTAGGATAGCCTTATACCTATCCCATGCATGCTTAAACTCCTTCACTGTATTAACCTCTACCACTTCTACTGGAAGACTATTCCATACATCCACTACCCTCTCAGTAAAGTAATACTTTAATTAGTCCCTGGCCTTATCTTATATCTAGGATAGCCTTATTCCTATCCCACGCATGCTTAAACTCCTTCACTGTATTAACCTCTGCCACTTCTACTGGAAGACTATTCCATGCATCCACTACCCTCTCAGTAAAGTAATACTTTCATCAGTCCCTGGCCGTATCTTATATCTAGGATAGCCTTATACCTATCCCATGCATGCTTAAACCCCTTCACTGTATTAACCTCTACCACTTCTGCTGGAAGACTATTCCATACATCCACTACCCTCTCAGTAAAGTAATACTTTCATTAGTCCCCAGTTCCCTATCTTATAGCTAGGATAGCCTTGTGTCTATCCCATGCATGCTTAAAATCCTTGACTGTGTTTACCACTTCTGCTGGAAGGCTATTCCATACATCCACTACCCTCTCAGTACAGTAATACTTTCATTAGTCCCTGGCCTTATCTTATATCTAGGATAGCCTTATACCTATCCCATGCATGCTTAAACTCCTTCACTGTATTAACCTCTACCACTTCTACTGGAAGACTATTCCATACATCCACTACCCTCTCAGTAATGTAATACATTCATTAGTCCCTGGCCTTATCTTATATCTAGGATAGCCTTATACCTATCCCACGCATGCTTAAAATCCTTGACTGTGTTTACCTCTACCACTTTTGCTGGAAGGCTATTCCATACATCCACTACCCTCTCAGTAAAGTAATACTTCCTGATATTACTTTTAAATCGTTGCCCCTCTAATTTAAGACTATGTCCTCTAGTTGTGGTAGTTTTTCTTCTTTTAAATATACTCTCTTCCTTTACTGCGTTGATTCCCTTTATGTATTTAGAAGTTTCTATCATATCCCCCTGTTACGTCTTTCCTCCAAGCTATACATGTTAAGATGCTTTAACCTTTCCTGGTAAGTTTTATCCTTCAACCCATGAACCAGGATGGATAATTCAAAATGTATAGTTTGCCCATGTTATGCTATCAATGAAACATACTTTACATATAGTTTGCCTTTAATAGAGCTGGGTAACTATAGCTCATATACCTACACCCTTTCTATGTGCAGAATATGCGTTTATAGTCATGGGAATTACTCTTATAGAAATAGATGCTCTTTGATCTATTGCTCGGATACTTGTACATGTCAGGTGGGTTTAAACCAGGGCCGATCCTGGGCGGGTGCACGGGGTGCACCGCGCCCAGGCGCTCGGGGGAGAGGCGCTGAAGCAGGGAGCTCAATCCCTGCCGTCCTCCTCCTTGTTAAAGCAAGCCACGCGACGGGTGCAAGCTCCGCCCCCGTCGCGTTCTGTGATTGGCTGCTGCCGGGAGGAGGACGTTCTCTAGAGTATCTGCCAAGACACCATAGAGAACATCCTCCTCCCTGCAGCCAATCACAGAACGCGACGGGGGCGGAGCTTTCCCCCGTTGCTCTGTGCTTGGATTAACAAGAAGGAGGAGGTAATAACAGTTGGAGGGGTTTGGGGGGTGTTAAAATATAAAATAAAAAAAGAAAGAAAGTGTGGAAGTGTCTGTGAATGTGTATAAGTGTGTCAATGTGTATAACTATGTGTGTGTGTTACTGTCTGTGTAAGTGTGTGTGTATAAGTGTGTATGTGTGTGTCAATGTGTATAACTATGTGTGTGTTACTGTCTGTGTAAGTGTGTGTGTATAAGTGTGTATGTGTGTGTCAATGTGTATAACTATGTGTGTGTTACTGTCTGTGTAAGTGTTTGTGTATGTGTATAAGTGTGTATGTGTGTGTCAATGTGTATAACTATGTGTGTGTTACTGTCTGTGTATGTGTATAAGTGTGTATGTGTGTGTCAATGTGTATAACCATGTGTGTGTTACTGTCTGTGTAAGTGTTTGTGTATGTGTATAAGTGTGTATGTGTGTGTCAATGTGTATAACTATGTGTGTGTTACTGTCTGTGTAAGTGTTTGTGTATGTGTATAAGTGTGTATGTGTGTGTCAATGTGTATAACTATGTGTGTGTTACTGTCTGTGTAAGTGTGTGTGTATAAGTGTGTATGTGTGTGTCAATGTGTATAACTATGTGTGTGTTACTGTCTGTGTAAGTGTGTGTGTATAAGTGTGTATGTGTGTGTCAATGTGTATAACTATGTGTGTGTTACTGTCTGTGTAAGTGTTTGTGTATGTGTATAAGTGTGTATGTGTGTGTCAATGTGTATAACTATGTGTGTGTTACTGTCTGTGTATGTGTATACGTGTGTATGTGTGTGTCAATGTGTATAACTATGTGTGTGTTACTGTCTGTGTATGTGTATAAGTGTGTATGTGTGTGTCAATGTGTATAACTATGTGTGTGTTACTGTCTGTGTAAGTGTGTGTACATGAGTGTCTGTGCAAGTGTATTCTATGTCTAAGTGTGTAAAGGTGGCTGTGTTTGTATTTATGTATGTGTGACAGTGTGTATAAGGGTGTCTGTGTAAATGTATGTCTGTGAGGGTGACTAAATGTGTAACTGTTTTTGTGTGACTGTGTGTATTTATGTATGACTGTGTGTATTTATGTATGTGTGTATAAGGGTGTCTGTGTAAATGTATGTCTGTGAGGGTGACTAAGTGTGTAAGTGTGTAATTGTGTTTGTGTGACTGTGTGTATTTATGTATGACTGTGTGTATTTATGTATGTGTGTGACAGTGTGTATAAGGGTGTTTGTGTAAATGTATGTCTGTGAGGGTGACTAAGTGTGTAACTGTGTTTGTGTGACTGTGTGTGTTTATGTATGACTGTGTGTACAAGAGGCCAGCATGGAGAACAGAAAGATAGAGATGGAAAAAGATATAAGGGATGAGGGGAGAGACAGACATGGGGTATGAGTGGAGAGAGAGAGAGACAGACATGGGGTATGAGTGGCGAGAGAGAGACAGACATGGGGTATGAGTGGCGAGAGAGACAGACATGGGGTATGAGTGGAGAGAGACAGACCGACATGGAGCATGAATGGAGAGAGAGACAGAGACATGGAGCATGAGTGGAGAGAGAGACAGACATGAGGGAATAGGGAGAGAGAGACAGACATGAGGGTACGGGGAGAGAGAGACAGACATGAGGGAATGGGGAGAAAGAGACAGACATGAGCGTATGGGGAAGAGACAGACAGACACAAGGGTATGGGGAGAGATAGACATGAGGGTACGGGGAGAGACAGACAGACATGAGGGTATGGGGGGGAGAGACAGACAGACATGAGGGTATGGGGAGAGAGAGAGACACGTGAGTGACTGACTTGGTGGAATATTATTTATCACTCCTTATGTACTTATTTTCCAATGATGCTCAGCCAGACTAATGAGAGACTTTGGCTGGTTGGGAATCATGGGAACGGTAGTTAAAACTCATTCTGCTAGCCAGCAAAAAGTCTCCCATGTTGCTGGCTGAGCATCATAGAAATAAATAAAACCACTACACAGTATTATGGCAAAATATATATCTTTATTTAAAATAAACGTTGGTCCTTTACATTAAAATACAGTTTTATCCCTCCCCCTCTCCCTAATATTGAAATGGGCATGTCTGGAACAGAAATGTCTAAAGGGGAGGAGTTCATAATATAGCCACGCCCACCCTTGGGCGCCAAAGGAAAACCTGCACCCAGGCGCCCGTCACCCTAGGATCGGCCCTGGTTTAAACGCTTGGTTGATGATGAAAACTGGATTTCAAACTCACTTGTCAGAAAGCCCAGTAATCCTGACATGGCAACCCAGTCCTGCTTCCAAGGGCAGGGGAAGAATTAGGAAAGATTTTGATTCCGTGGACCCAAAACGTGGAAGAAAATGAATAAAATGGTAGGAAATCTACTATAACTACCGTGGATGGCACCACTTTGAAATGTCCTTGTTTTGCATGAAAATGAACATCAGATGAGTTGCGAAATGAGTAGGAAACACAGTCACTACATCGACAAGATTACAAATAATGATTTCGATTCTAAACGAGGCCAGTTTGATTCTTTAATCAGCACAACAGTTTTCAGCTGTTTATTGTATATATATAAATATACCATTAACAATCAGCCATTTCCAGCTAAAATAGTCATATACAACATTAGCAATATCTTCACTGCATTTCTGATCCATTTCATGTTATTTTAATGGACAATACGAACGGTAGTTTATATATATACCGACTTTAAGCATAGTGGAGTGCCAATACTTTGAGAAGTTATATATATATATATATATTTGTAAATAAAACTGGCTTCTTTTCAATCTAAATCATTATTTCTAACCTTGTCTGTATTTCCTATTCATTTCGCAGCTCATTTGAGGTATGTTTTCATGGACAAGACGTTTTCTAAGTGACCCCAAACGTTTGAGCGGCGGTGTACATCTCCCTTTATAGCAGAGCTCCTGCTATCGAGCCTTGCATGGGAGCCATCGGTGCACTGGATTCGGGAACTTCTACATTAAAGTACAAGTTTAGTGAGATCCCGGGACTCGTGTGGAAATTCCCAAAGTGACTTTTCCGCAATTCTAAGACTCCATTGATTGTAAGACGCAACCCCTTTTTCAGGGATCTTAAAATTGAAAAGTCTTAGAATGGAGGAAATTCCTGAAGCAGTTATACTTACCACCTCGCTTCAAGACTACAGAAGCCAACTCCCCCAGGCAACAGCGTCGCACATCATCCAGCGACGAAACTTCCTGCTTCGAAAATGCTTCGCCGTCCGAGACAAAATTTGCATCTTAAATTTGGGGGGCTGAATTTACACCATCGATTCTAAGATGCGCCCCTTTCCCAGAGCTGTCTGAGGGATCTATTCACTGAAATTCCACTTTGGAGGTCGACTTTCATTTTGAGACTGAGACAAATTTGGCAATCGAGTTTGACTTAGTCCCAAAAATAGCTTCAATCATTTCACAGCGCCAAGTCGGGTGAAAGTCGACCTCCAAAGTAGAATTTTAGTGAACAGACCCATAAGGATTTAGGAAACACAGTATATCCTTTTATACACTAGCTGTTAAATAGTTATATCTGTTTATGTACAGGTTTCGCTGTAATAATAACTTGGTTCCATACTCTGCTTTTCTCCCCAATTGGTGCTTGAACACATGCTCTCCAATAACAGATATCATGGCCCCAACTTAATGGAACTCATTCTCTCACTTATGTAGTCCACAGCCGTTTGAGTAGTAAAAACTGATGTCCACAACACCTGCATTGGAATGAAGGTTAAACGAGCATAATGGGAGTTGTAGTTCGCCGCCATTGTCCTGTCAAGGCTTGTCCATGCTTCTAATTTTTCCTTGGAACCCGAAAGAGGCTCAGATGAATGAATTATTGATGTTTGTGTTTTGATTGATGTGGGGAAATAATGGAAGGGATCGGTTTGCATATATAGCACGAGCAAGAGAATCCTCATTAAGATCCCGACTGCCACGTTAGACTTTGACTTACAGTCTTGGGCTTCATTTCTGTGAGCGTGTGAAGCTCGCCCTTATCATCCTCCTGTCCCTGGGAAAAAACAGAAACGGCGATGGCAGCGAGAGCGGATGTTTGCCACCCCCTAAGGACCCACTTGGACCCATGGCAAGCACGTCCAGAGCTGCTCAACACCATCAACAATATGGTCCCACGTGTGTACAGTGAAACAATCTTTCTAATAAGGCAGCATTATTATTCTCATCAGTTTTCCAGTTTGACTCTAGAGGCTTTCTTGGCCTCAGTAACCCGAATTTTTATTCTGCACAACCCAGCAACATCATTCCCCACATACAAAGGGAGAAGGCTTAATTCTTCCTGGAAAATCATTCTGATTTACCATCAAACAACGAGGAAACAAAATAAATCCTACCAGGATCAGCACTCGTTAAAAAAAAAATATATATATATATATTATAATAAAGTGATAAAAGATTTATCAATGATTTCTAAAAAAAAAAAAAAACAAGCAAACTTTACAGTCCAAAAAAAACTCAGGCTGAATAAGGAGAGAATAAATATTCAACTGCATACTGTGAGACTTAGGGTGAGACTTACCTGACGCGTTTCTGCTCGATGACTTTTATAGTCTCTGAACCAATAAATAAAATGGTTGAGGCAAAATATAGACAGATATTTATGCAAATTTTCCTAGGTAACAGTTATGAAAATTGATTTACATCTGAGATACAGTTAAAAAGGAAACAAAATATAGACCAATTAATGATAGAACACGTTCCAAAGTACCACATGGCTTAAGCATCTGCAGTGGTTTGACGTGTTGAATATGGGAAATCAATACCAATCAAAGCAACACTAAAAGAGATGGGTGAAGGAAGCTGAAGCTGGTCATCCACGCAGAGCTGTACAGTAGATGCGAATTCAAGACAGATATAAAAAGTATTTTCCTATAGGGTTCACCCCCCCCCCCCCCCCCCCCGTTTGCATTCACCCCTACCATGGGCAGTGTTTAGTTCTGGATCTTAGCCCAAGGCAGACTCCCTTCTTTCGATTTGGTAATTGAATCATGTTTTTAAGGCTATAACACTTCATACTGTGTTCTCTCCTGCTGGGGTGCTGCTTTGAATTGCTGCTTCTGTGGCTGTCTGAAGGGGTCGAAAAAAAATAATAATCTTCATTTAGTTTGATGCTTCTAATTTTTCTCTGAAACCAGAAAGAGGCTCAGATTAATGAACCATTGATGTTTGTGTTTTGATTGGTGTGATGGGAAATAAAGTAATGGATCGGCTTGCATATATAGCATGTGTAAGAGAATCCTTCTCAAGATCTCGACTCTAATTCCAGTGAGCGATGGGCTTTGAGTGGACGAAACACATGCAAAAAGAGGTCTGTCTGACACCCGACGGGTTGGCAGATCTCATTGGATTAGAACACTTATCACCCTCAGGCAATCTGCCTTAGCATCTTAGAAGCTGCAGTACAATATCAGCGCCAGAGGCACAAGCTGGTCTGCCCTGAGGCACGGTACAATATGCAAATCTCATTTTTATCTGAATGGATCTGTGTACAAGACCAAAACACCATCCATTAGTTCATAAGTACATACTTTGGAATGTATTAGTACATAGCGCAATAATAGACTTTCCACAGAACATTAGCACATGGCATAACAGTATATTATTTATGCTGACCGCACCAATTTGATGATAAATCTGAATGGTATTCCTGGAAGAATTAAGCTTACTCCCTTTGTATGTGGGGAATGATCTTGCTGAGTTGTGCAGAATAAAATGTAGGTTCCTGCCAAACTCTCCCCCCCCCCCCCCCCCCCCCATTTAAAGTGGACAAAGAGGGACTCTTGTGGGTCTAGTCACTAAAATTCAACTTTGGAGGTCGACTTTCATTTTGCGAAGTCAAATTTGGCATCCGAGTTTCCCTTAAGAAAAAAAAAACCCAGGTTCGAATCTTCCCCACTGAAAGTAATGGGAGGTGAAATGATCGAAGCTATTTTTTTAAGACTAAATCAAACTCAGGTGGCGAATTTGACTTAGTCTCAAAATTAGCCTTGAATAGACGGTGGAGAGTTGTTTTATTGCTCCATCCCTCAGACAGCAAGTCCCCCAACAACAGGAAGGGTAGAGAAGGAACCCAAATTAGGCATAAAAAGCTCAAAATCGATCAATACCCCAATTCCTTGTATCTCTGTACATTTCTTCTATCGTAAGTCTTTTTTTTTTTACCGCTCACCCTTTAACCAGCGACCAGCCATTATTGGTTCTTCTTTGCGCGGGTCAACCTCCCACCCCATGAGCTCTCAGTAATGAGCTCATGTGAAGTAGGAGCTGAACCAAAAAATGATAAAGCAACAGGCAAACGTGCGTGAACAGCGGTAAGTAGAGGAATAAACGGGACGGCAAACCAGGGGGACTGTCTACGAGACAAGCGGAGGTAAGAGAGAACCGAAGCAAACAGAGGGAGACATTAATTTGTCTGGAACAATTTGCAAATGAAACAAGAATACAGATGTAGGCAGTTTATCTAGGTTCCTCAGCTGTGAAATGTTTTGTACTCCAATTTCTTGCAAGCTTTAGATATTTTCCAAAGACAACGGCAAGAGGCAGAAGTCTGTAGCCAGATAGCGCCAGAGCCAAACATTAAACATTCATGGAAAGAAAGAGAAAGTCTCCTATTCAGCACTACCCATGGGTGAAATTATATTATATTCTGTTTACATAATTGGAGATCACGTAAGAAGCCTAGTTAAAGGCCGTCTTTTCTCGTCAACAGCTTCTACTCCGCTGGTACCTGGAGAAGAGACACGTAGATCAGGCAGAAACTAGAATGAAATAAGCCAAGCTTGGGGAGTACTATGGGAGCAGCTGGGGGAAAATGGGGAAAACGAGGAAGGAAAAGGGTAAGGAAAAATATCTAGAGTGTCTGCATGGGAGAATCAGCAGGCCTGCTATGGTCAGCACAGGTAGAGGCATTGTGAGATTTAATGGTTGTAAGATCCCTAATGTCTGCATATTAGCATCTCTGCACAGGATAGACAAAGGTTGTTCTGAGGTTAGAATTAAAAAAAAAAAGGATATATAATCTACACTGAAGGGATAAAAGTATTGGGACGCACCCCTTAGTTATTGAATTCAGGTTTCTCTATCAGACCCACTGCCACAGTCTTTAGCTATGATCGAAAAGGTAGAAAAGGAAAACATTTTCACATAAAATCATAGTTCTAAATGTCGATTTTGAGCCAAAAGGTGTACATGTTTTAAATGTGTAAATTACATTAAATTAAAAGTGATATGTTAAAGGTACAGAGACCCCATTTTCTAACTTTATGGAATTGTTGCTTCCACTACCTACAGTAAGGTTTTCCAAGGTACCGTCTAACACATTTCTTTATTGATGTTGATGTGTTTTCCGGACAGGAAAGACATTTCTATGCACGCATTTGGATCTGGGAGATGCACACTCGGGGACTGTATATGCAATGTATGTGGATTTTCCTGGTACTCTTGAAATCCCAAAGTTTCATTTATGTAATATTATCCAGTTCACCATGACAGTCAAGCCGCTAGTCTCCTTACTCCTCCGAGGCACTTGCAAGGCTTGCCCTTGTTGGAGGCAGAGCCGAAGCTGGGCCATCTTTTTGGCCACACCTCTCGTCTTGTTTTTCGTGGTGCCATCCGCCACCAGTGGTCTGTCCCACCAGGGGTTTATACCTGCTTTTTCTCTGCCGGGTCTCCATTTCCTCCTCTCCTTTCCGCATTGTCTCTTTTCCTTCCTATGTTCTGATTCCGGTAATGTAGACTTATTCGGACTCTACCTTCGCGCCGTTATCATTTCTGGTATCTTGATGTTTGACTTTTGCTCCACCTTCCACTGTTTTTATGAAACGCAAATATCTGTATTGCTCAGACTATGGTTATGAGGAGGGGAGTACCAGTACCATTAGTCCTGTGGCTCAGCACCTTTCACTGGTGACCCAGCTTTCTCAGGAGCCAGTCGATTTTGATTGGCACTTGCTTGCACCAAAAAAGTTTTCCCCATCATAAATTCCATCCAACTTGTAAGTGGTCAACAAACCGGTGAATGCAATCATGTCTCTGGCTATATATTAGTTCATTTTCTTTACACAGAGTTATGCTATGTTTTTTCCCCACATGTATATGCGCCCTTCCTTGGAATTGTTGTTTTTAACTGGAGGAATAACTTGTTTGGTGCTGAAGTCTTGCTAGGAAAGTAGTTTTCGAATTACTTATGTTTATATCTTGTATTGGTTCTACAGAAGATAATTAATTGCAATTATATTTGGACCTGAAAATGGAACCTTACAAAGAGGCCTTTTCAATGTAGTAACAGCTCCCATCAGATGGCACAAAATTTAAAAAAAATAAACCCAGTGGCCCTTTCTGTAAT
The DNA here is from genome assembly GCA_036172795.1 of Pelodytes ibericus. NCBI lineage: Eukaryota > Metazoa > Chordata > Amphibia > Anura > Pelodytidae > Pelodytes > Pelodytes ibericus. The sequence goes on along the minus strand of CM069866.1, from coordinate 8,964,819 downwards.
TTTTTATTTTATTTTTTTGGAGTGCCTGAGTTACCCATTCCCTGGAATTCATTTATTATGACTTTAATTGGAACTGGCATGTGTAAATTTGCAGAAAATCATTTTTCAATAAAGTCTCCTTGACTTTTTCCATGGACACTACCTGATCAGGGGGGACGAGCGTGACCGCTTGCCCTTGTTTTTCTGGGTTTAATATACTCATTAATGTTCATCTGTGCAGTGCAGATGGTACCATCCTCTCCATCTCCCCCCTCCTGCCCCCCGCCCTACAGTGTCCCCGGCTCCGCAGGATTTGCAGTCAATCAAAACATACAGAGAGACATATTGTGTCCACAATGCTGCATAGTACATTTATTATCTATAATGTAAATTCACTGCTCCAAAGTACAGACGTTGTTTGTACTTTAAAAAATAAAACAAATGATTTAGAGACATTTAGAGAAAAATGTGACTTAAATGTGCATGGGGGGGGGGGGGGGGGTCTCCTGTCTATGACATCACTACCGTAGACACATTTTTCTCTTAGTTAATGCCACGGGCTACTGATAAAACCACTGATAGCAGATAAGAAACCAATGGCCCATTTAACCTGCTTTAACAAAACCTTTGACTTTTTTTCCACTTATGCAAAATACCCAGTCTCCCACCCCCAGGTTGATGGCACTTATCCCTTGTCTTACTTGTCAATCTGAATATAAACATCATATAATTAAATGATCACCCAGCCCATGGAGACCGGGCTATATCTTGCAAGCAGGCAGCCTGATCTTTGGAGAAGATGGTTTTGTAGAATTGTTTCTGAATGTATTCTTAGATGAAAACGAAAGAGGAGAGTAAATGGTCAATCCTCACGAATCTATTTAATTTTCTTTTATAGCTATACTTACTGAATGATATTTATTCTGGAGTCTCCTGTGTGCTCTACATCCCATGACCTTAGTAATATTAGTGATGTATTATAGTTTCCAAGTGCACGGCGAATTGGATGAATACAAAAATACTCATTATTTTCCTAGTAACGGTTCTAGAGGTATCACCTGTCAGGTTTCCTTCCCCCAAACCATCCAACTAATAATTTATATTAATTTTGGGTTTTTTTTTTTTTGTTTGCAGATCTGTTCCCTTGACACAGCACACACATAAAATATGTCTTGTGTAATAGCAGAGGCATTACTTTTTCTATACTAAATTTATCTAGTAAAAATGTTTGGTGCTTCTTTGGAAATGCTTGTGTAATTTATAATATTCCACACTGAGAGTGCTAACCGGAGGTTTCTTTTAAACACAAGATTTATTAATATATATAAAAAAAACTATATTCTGCATTTTTCTAATCGTAGCAATGGGTACAATGCAGATAGTTGCACAGCGCGGTTGCAAAATTAACAGTTGAAGTCCATGGGAGGTAAAGAATATGGGGAGGCAGTTCTGCAACCAAATTTACATTCATTTTTTCATGCCTATTTAATGAATGTAGGGAATAAAAAAATATTGAAAATGATCTATATATTGAGTTAGCAAGTAAATGCCTTAATTAGGAGACAAGTGTGTTTTGAAATATGCCTGTGCAGTCTCCAGTGTATAACATCACCTGTGGCTTGATATGCAAATGAACTGGTTTTCAATGGGAAATGTGTCATTTGCATATCAGTCCACAGGTGATGTCATCAGCAGGAGACTACAGACACGTTTAACACACATTTTTCTCCTAATTTAGACATTTGCTTGCACTTCTGCTAACATAATGTATAGATCATTTTCAGTCATGTTTTAGTCTCTTTTTTCACAGTATAAGCAGTGTTTGGGTGATACAGTCACAGTATAAGCAGTGTTTAGGTGACACAGTCACAGTATAAGCAGTGTTTAGGTGATACAGTCACAGTATAAGCAGTGTTTAGGTGATAAAGTCACAGTATAAGCAGTGTTTAGGTGATACAGTCACAGTATAAGCAGTGTTTAGGTGATAGTCACAGTATAAGCAGTCTTTGGGTGATACAGTCACAGTATAAGCAGTGTTTAGGTGACACAGTCACAGTATAAGCAGTGTTTAGGTGATACAGTCACAGTATAAGCAATGTTTGGGTGATACAGTCACAGTATAAGCAGTGTTTAGGTGATACAGTCACAGTATAAGCAGTGTTTGGGTGATACAGTCACAGTATAAGCAGTGTTTAGGTGATACAGTCACAGTATAAGCAGTGTTTAGGTGATGCAGTCACAGTATAAGCAGTGTTTAGGTGATACAGTCACAGTATAAGCAGTGTTTAGGTGATACAGTCACAGTATAAGCAATGTTTGGGTGATACAGTCACAGTATAAGCAGTGTTTAGGTGATACGGTCACAGTATAAGCAGTGTTTGGGTGATACAGTCACAGTATAAGCAGTGTTTAGGTGATACAGTCACAGTATGAGCAGTGTTTAGGTGATACAGTCACAGTATAAGCAGTGTTTAGGTGATACAGTCACAGTATAAGCAATGTTTGGGTGATACAGTCACAGTATAAGCAGTGTTTGGGTGATACAGTCACAGTATAAGCAGTGTTTGGGTGATACAGTCACAGTATAAGCAGTGTTTAGGTGATGCAGTCACAGTATAAGCAGTGTTTAGGTGATACAGTCACAGTATAAGCAGTGTTTGGGTGATACAGTCACAGTATAAGCAGTGTTTAGGTGATACAGTCACAGTATAAGCAGTGTTTAGGTGATACAGTCACAGTATAAGCAGTGTTTGGGTGATACAGTCACAGTATAAGCAGTGTTTAGGTGATATAGTCACAGTATAAGCAGTGTTTGGGTGATACAGTCACAGTATAAGCAGTGTTTAGGTGATACAGTCATAGTATAAGCAGTGTTTAGGTGATACAGTCACCGTATAAGCAGTGTTTGGGTGATCCAGTCACAGTATAAGCAGTGTTTGGGTGATACAGTCACAGTATAAGCAGTGTTTGGGTGATACAGTCACAGTATAAGCAGTGTTTGGGTGATACAGTCACAGTATAAGCAATGTTTAGATGATACAGTCACAGTATAAGCCATGTTTAGGTGATACAGTCACAGTATAAGCAGTGTTTAGATGATACAGTCACAGTATAAGCAGTGTTTAGGTGATACAGTCACAGTATAAGCAGTGTTTAGGTGATGCAGTCACAGTATAAGCAGTGTTTGGGTGATACAGTCACAGTATAAGCAGTGTTTAGGTGATACAGTCACAGTATAAGCAGTGTTTAGGTGATACAGTCACAGTATAAGCAGTGTTTGGGCGATACAGTCACAGTATAAGCAGTGTTTAGGCGATACAGTCACAGTATAAGCAGTGTTTAGGTGATACAGTCACAGTATAAGCAGTGTTTAGGTGATACAGTCACAGTATAAGCCATGTTTAGGTGATACAGTCACAGTATAAGCAGTGTTTAGATGATACAGTCACAGTATAAGCAGTGTTTAGATGATACAGTCACAGTATAAGCAGTGTTTGGGTGATACAGTCACAGTATAAGCAGTGTTTAGGTGATACAGTCACAGTATAAGCAGTGTTTAGGTGACAGTCACAGTATAAGCAGTGTTTGGGTGATCCAGTCACAGTATAAGCAGTGTTTAGGTGATACAGTCACAGTATAAGCAGTGTTTGGGTGATACAGTCACAGTATAAGCAGTGTTTAGATGATACAGTCACAGTATAAGCAGTGTTTAGGTGATACAGTCACTGTATAAGCAGTGTTTGGGTGATACAGTCACAGTATAAGCAGTGTTTAGGTGATACAGTCACAGTATAAGCAGTGTTTAGGTGCCAACATGTAACAGTTGTGTGTCGTTCAAAATATGTCCAAACATACATGTGTATGATTAGAATCACAAATTTGTTGGAGTTAAAGAGACTGGATCACCTGTTTCCCCTCTGTATGTAGAAAATTCAAAAAAAAAAAGCATGGGCAGAATTAAATTAAATACCTAACTTAGGAGAAAAATGTGTTTTAAATGTGTCTGTGGCAGTCTCCTGCTTATGACATCACCTGTGGCACGGTATGCAAATTACACATTTCCCATTGAAAAGCAGTTCAGCTGCAAATCAAGACACAGGTGATGTCATAAGCAGCAGACTCTACAGACATATATTTCTTCTAAGTTAGGCATTTCTTGCAATTTTGCTAACATAATGTATAGATCCTTTTCAATCACTTTGTATTCTTTAAATTCACAATGTGTAGGGGATACAGTGCCTTAAATATCCGAAAATGGCAGCAATTCAGAGAGACGGCTACTGACACGTTATATCAAAGAACAGCAGTGTTTAGGCGCTACTATAATTCTGGTATACTGAAAAATAAAAAATGAATAAATGCAGCTCAACTACTCAGTAGAAAATTGCCTCTTATTTCTACAAATAATATGAAACACAAAAAGGGGAAAAATGAGAGGAGCGCAAGATAATATATAAGTGAATTTTTTATTTTTATTTTTTTATTTTTTTATAAGTGATATATAAGTGAGGGATATTGACTTTCCATGGTGAACAAGTGATAAAAGTATATTCATATAGTATTTTTACGTTTATCACTTGTTCACCATGGAAAGTCAATATCCCTCACTTATATATCACTTATAAAAAAAAAAAAAAAAAAAAATTCACTTATATATTATCTTGCGCTCCTCTCATTTTTCCCCTTACTGACACGTTATAAAACAGTGGGGGAAGGGAGTGTTTGGAGAGGGCCACAAGTTAGAAAGGATTACATCATAGTTATGCTTTTTTTTATGTAAATGGCTTAAAATTAGCATAGTTTCTGTTTTATTTGAACAATTAAAGGAAGAAGCAGATCTGCTGTTTTTTTTTATGTCGATCAAAACCCTTTGTGTTGTGATAAAAAAAAAAAAATGTTTTGTTTCAATTAAGAGTCTATTATGTAAATGGGTGAGTAATGTTTTTAGGATATTAGTATATTTATGTGTTAGAAGAGAAGGCCGTACGGGAGAATCATTTATAATTTAATCCTTCATGAATTTCTGCAATTTACAAACGGTTTATTATATTGCTAGTAAGCTCTTTTTTTTTTAATAAGGGAAGAAAAATTTCAACAACTTCATCAGAAATGTGTAATTTGAACTCATCCGCTTTCTGATAATGATTCCAAAGTGGGAACTAAATAGTATTTCTCCTAAATGAACATGATCAGGGACAAGGAATGATGAAATGATGGCCAAATTCACATATATTGCAAGTAACACTTTTCTGGCGGAACTAACTCAATTTCGGGTAATGTTTTCTCTTTTCCTGCCTTCTTAGAGCTGAGGTGATACAATCTGAAGTGACCCCTCAAACAGACTGTCAGTGTTGGCGGGGTGAGGCACTGCATGAAGTGGGTGAGGAGCTACGTAGTTTGACTTAATTGTAGTGACTATCCTTAAAATTGGATATTTAGGCTAGTATGTGTAGAGCCTGATGGAAAAGTCAGCACTGTGCCCCTCTAGATGGTGCTGGGTCACAACTGTAGAGATGATGGAGATTTGGAAGCCTGCTCCAAAAAACAATTTTTTGCGGGATGGATAAAAGGAAAATTCCAGTTACACAGGGAGGAAGGGACGTAGGAAGAATATTCCTAAAGAGCAGTAGTGTATCTTGGTTTTGTGCTGCTCTAGGCAGACAAAATTCGGTCACCCCCCCCCCCCCCCATCCACATTGCACACACACATTAAATGCCCAATCACCCCATAACATGCTCCCATTACCCACATTGCATACACAATAAATGCCCCATCACCCCCATTACATGCCACCATCACCCACATTACATACCCCCCACCACGTCCATTACATGCCCCCATCACCCCGATTAATTGGAAGGAGTGAAAATGTTTGAAGCACCAGAAGTGTGCTTTAACACCCTCTGGCAAAGTGCCGCCCTAGGCGAGTGCCATGTTTGCCTTGTGGAAGATACACTACTGGTAAAGAGAGGTATAAGTGCAGACCTCTGAAGATTATTTTTTTTGTGGTGCACTCATGCCATCTAATGTGTTAGATTATTAAACTTCTATTGAATGGGTAGTTCATGTTGATTTAATGTACAAGGAATGTACAAATCCATTCCAGATTTATAGCAGATCCTCACAATTAATTCACTAGGGCACCAGACAACCTACGGCCCTTTTGGATGTTGCAGGACTGCATTTCCCATACTTCTCTGCCAGCTAAAAAAGAGCATGATGGGAGATGTAGATCATCAGCACATGGAGGGCCGCAGGTTGCCGGCCCCTTCACTCCGCTATGTGGATCTGTAATGACTGAGAGAATGAAATGCTGGAAACCTGTACTACTGGTAGAACTGGATTTTGGAGGATTTGTATTATTGAATTCCAATATGCGATCTTGCAGAAACGATACTTCGAAGCCCTCCCCTCTAGAGGCTCGTGTTGACTGTAAGCGGGATGCTGTTATAATGAGCTAACAGTGCCAGTCAATACACAGTAATTGGGACTTTCTTGCTAGATAGTAAATCTTCTGTGTAACAATGTGAGCAGAATTTACTGGGCTCAAAGAGCCGCTTCTCCAAGTCCCATCGATCTCTTAATCTTATTATAGGGCTTGGGACTTGCTTAGGGTCACTGGAGGACCAATCCTGGCTCCAGATTGTGTGCACTCTGTCTCCCTGCAGCAGACGGAACTCAAAGCTCTTATAATAATGGCTTGTCTATATCCATCAGTGTACATTACTCTTCTCACGCACTAGAGGGGTCACCTATGCAGTGTTTATACTGTGAATGGATAAAGAAAAATGGATACATTATGTTAGCAGAATTGAAAGCAAATGCATAGGTTTAGTAATTGTGTAATGTCTATTAATATTCTGAAACACATTTGTGGCTCCTGTCTATGACATCACCTTGTGTCCTGCCATGTAAATTACACATTTCCAAATTGCAAGTAGTTAATTTGCATATCGAGCCACAAGCTGATGTCATAAGCCCGAGACACTGCTTTCCCCCCCTCTTACTGTGCTTTTGCTTGGAATGGTGCGTACATAGGGTACAGTTAAATGTTTTATTATGTATATTCACAGCACAAAGAATATTTAGGTGAGGGTTCCTTTAAGATCCCCCCCCCAGGTAATCACCTGGTACAAATGGTTTGTTTTAGTGCTGACCTTGGTCCTGAATCTCTGGGGAAGAAATGTATCGTGTTATCTTCAACTTGCTAGATAAAGCCTATCCTTGGATGGTGAGATGCTGGACAAGTAGAATCTATTGAAAATAACCGGATTCTCCTACTCTCTCTGTGTTTGATGGTTGGGATATTTGTGTCACTCGAGGAATCCGCTGCATAGAGGATCTAACGGATTTGCAGAACTAAATGTGCAATCCCAAAATGATCTTCTTAAAGGAAAGAAATGCTCACATGAAACACCCAACATACAAACATGCATCCTGCCAATGCTCCACCTCTGTGTCCCAAATAATAGCCGAAAGGAGACGGAGATAAGCGACTATGCATGACCCCACAACATAGCGTCGTAGGCTACCCAGTACAGATACCGAGTGTCTGGAGATCATTTACTCATATATAGACTGTGTGTGTCTACCAGACTCAATCTAAACCCAATGCTGCCTGTGGAAAGTGTACAGTGCAAAGCATTATCAATGTCAGGAGGAGGTGGGGCCACACTGAAGCTAAGGGGCAGAGCTACACAGATCTCATTGGTTGCAGGGTTCTTGGGTCAGACATCCGACCCAAGCTAGGAGGCAAGATGGCAGCCACCATATGTGCAGTAGCTGCTAAATGGTAAAAAAGAAAAAAAAAAAAAGATAAAAATTGTGTATAGGCTTGTTGTATTTTAAAGAATGGCACAGCTTATATATTAAGACTCATTCATTTATTTCCGACAAAGTCACCATTATCTTTTAAACCTTTGCCCCTATAATTTAAGACGATGCCATCCTGTTGTGTTTAGTTTTTCTACTTTTAAATATACTCTCCTCCTTTGCGGTGTGGATTATTAGAATGTTCCTATCTTGTTCCCCCCGCCTCGTCTCTCTTCCGAGCAGATATGTTATGTAAAATAATAGATAGACAGACGGGCTGATCTGAAAAAGGCCTTTTCAGTTCACTCCTGCGTGCAGGAGTCACTGAAATTAATGATTTGGTGTCTGTAGAGGTATTTGCATGTCTCAGTCAATACAGCTTAAAGAGATTCGAAATTTATGGAGTTATAATACAGCAGACTGTGGTCCCTGAGCAGCAATATCTATAAGAATGGATTGGATTGGACACAGCAACTTAAACCTCTACAAAATAGTTTATATCCACTTTTAGATATAACCCGATCAAGAAAAATATGGATTTTTGACAAGCTTGTAAACTGCTCGACCAGATTGATTTATATATCTAATTAAATGGAACTTGAGTGCTGATTAGTTTGGACAGAAACCTGCAAAATATACCTATATATCCATATATCTTGCTGTATACAAAAATTACAAAACATGTCTTAATGAATATTATCATTTCAAACTCAGCTTTGATGTGCATAAATCAATTCATTGTCTTGGCCCAGTATATACATAGAGGCATCATCTCTGCTGTACATTGAGAAGGATTGAAACCTGCTCAATATACATGGAACATATGATAAATCTCTTTGCGGCTGTTTATTTAAATTGTTATAATAAAGCTGATTGATGTGATGCTAAGAATGATCCATTCCCCAGTCTTAGCACGAAGAGCAATGTGGTTGGAAGTCAGGTGCTCACATCTTTAATGAAACAAATGCCATACTTTGTGTAAGGGTCTCCATTAAACATTAAAGGGCCGGATCCCATTTGAAGTCTATATCTCCGATGACTAATACTTTATATGTGAGAGACACAAGAAGCAGGCTGAAGGGTAGCCAGATGTTTCATAGAGCTCTCGAGGGCTCTACCATCTGGTACCTCCTCATGTATTGCCATTACTGATTGGCTGACGATTCCTCGGTAGAGTATAATGCATACAAAGGGAAAACCTGTTTTTTGGCAGAAGAAATGTTGCAAGTAAGCTGTGATATACCCACCTGTCAGATTCATTAGTTTTGTTTCTTTTATAGTTACATCCAAGCTGGTCGTTGGTTTTAATAAATTGTTTTGCCTCCCTTTCAACAAGTAGCTAAAGAACGTACTTATTGCTGCCTATAGCAGTGCTTGTCAGATAATGTCAAAAACTCCCAGAATCCTCTGCCAGTAAGGTCATCTCCCTGGGATATCAGCAGCATCTTTGGGACCATGTATAAGAAAGAACATGGAATAGCTTAAAAGGCTCTGGGCCGTGTCTTCCCCGTCTTATAAGAATTAATCCAGTGAGACAGCGCAAGGGGCCAATGAACCAACTGTAGAATCTGTTCAACCCTCAGGGTTATAAGGTCAATCCCTGGCAGGGTCACCCAAGCCCTTCATGGTTAAAATGAATACCATTACGTTGAGTAATGCTCCCTTGGATCCAGGTCGGTAGTACCATCCACAGGACTATGGCAATGTATCATTCCTGGTGAAACTTGCTGGAAAAGTCAACTTTATCGAGTTTTGTGACAAATGGTTTGAAATGTGATATACTGTTTGGCTGGAGTACAAAGGTGTTTCACCTTAAAAAACAAACTTATTTTATACATGGAGCCTTGGATCTATTGATAATCCATTTTGTTCCGGTTGGTTCCATCATCTGATTGAGTATTATATGATGCATCACCTAAACAGTGGGGGATATGTATAAATTAAACTTGATAATCAAGATAAGTTGTCTTTGTTGATTTTTGGTGTGCGCCTTCTGTCTTTTTTTTTCACTAAATATTTCCCACTGCACAGTGTCAGGAGTTTTTTTTTCTTTTTTTTTTTAAGTTTGTTATGTATAACGCCGATTGCATGTTTTTATAAATTCCGACACTTTCCTGTGAGAGAGAGAGGGACCTCCGTCAGCCTGTTCTTGGTGGAGAGCCCCAGACTCAAATCAGACCTGATTTTTTTTTTTTTTTATATACATAAGCTGTGCAGGCGCAACAAGCGCCGAAACCACTAAAATCTACGTGTTCGGCCCAGATAACGCGGATTCCTGTGAGTCTGCTTTATACATTGTGTGCACCCCAATTGTGCCAGTATTTGACCCCCCCCCCCCCCCCCCCCCAATGTTTGTATATTGAATGTAGACAATTAAAAAAAAATATTGGAAGGTGCTTCTGAAACCCTAAAAATCACTTTGCCTTTCACGTGGTGGTTACAATTGGCAAGTTAATTACCAATATATAGGTAATTAAAACAAATAAAAAATAGGTAAAAACACACAAAACAGAAACAAACCTTAAGATGTGTCTTTTTACATATTTTCAATTATCTGCTTTCTTTTGTCTGTCAATATTGTGTCAAATGTACTTTTACTATTCGATACAAAATGTACTTTTTCTGAATAGTTTTCATTATTTCTAGCACTGCTCTCTGCTCAGATTGGAATCAGTGTAGGTTCTCTGTACAACCTGTGTCATTACGCTGGTGCTGTACCAATAAACATTAAGGTAATGGAATGAAAGTTGGAGATTCAGTTACAATACATCAAACAGATGTGCCTTGAATCAGATTCAGCTTCGCAACAAAAATGAATAGAGCACGAAACTAATAAGTGAAACAGATTACCTGGAAATCTGATTATAATTCATAGAACAGATACAAAGTGCTCACGTGAGACTAATTCATTTTACCAGGAAATAGGGGAAAGTAATTATCACTATAAGGATGAGGTAATATTTCAATGGGAAGAGTAGAAACATTTTTACCGTGTGCTAAATATGGGGGAATAAAAGGTTCCAATACTCTCCTATACTAGGGAATAAAAGGTTCTGGTACTTTATAATGCTAGGGAATAAAAGGTTCCAGTACTCTCCTATACTAGGGAATAAAAGGTTCCGGTACTCTCCTATACTAGGGAATAAAAGGTTCCAGTACTCTCCTATACTAGGGAATAAAAGGTTCTGGTACTTTATAATGCTAGGGAATAAAAGGTTCCAGTACTCTCCTATACTAGGGAATAAAAGGTTCTGTTACTTTATAATGCTAGGGAATAAAAGTCTCCAGTACTCTCCTATACTAGGTAATAAAAGGTTCTGTTACTTTATAATGCTAGGGAATAAAAGGTTCCAGTACTCTCCTATACCAGGGAATAAAAGGTTCCAGTACTCTCCTATACCAGGGAATAAAAGGTTCCAGTACTCTCCTACACTAGGGAATAAAAGGTTCCACTACTCTCCTACACTAGGGAATAAAAGGTTCTGTTACTTTATAATGCTAGGGAATAAAAGGTTCCAGTACTCTCCTATACCAGGGAATAAAAGGTTCCAGTACTCTCCTATACCAGGGAATAAAAGGTTCCAGTACTCTCCTACACTAGGGAATAAAAGGTTCCAGTACTCTCCTATACTAGGGAATAAAAGGTTCCAGTACTCTCCTACACTAGGGAATAAAAGGTTCTGGTACTTTATAATGCTAGGGAATAAAAGGTTCCAGTACTCTCCTACACTAGGGAATAAAAGGTTCTGTTACTTTATAATGCTAGGGAATAAAAGGTTCCACTACTCTCCTACACTAGGGAATAAAAGGTTCTGTTACTTTATAATGCTAGGGAATAAAAGGTTCCAGTACTCTCCTACACTAGGGAATAAAAGGTTCTGTTACTTTATAATGCTAGGGAATAAAAGGTTCCAGTACTCTCCTACACTAGGGAATAAAAGGTTCTGGTACTTTATAATGCTAGGGAATAAAAGGTTCCAGTACTCTCCTACACTAGGGAATAAAAGGTTCTGGTACTTTATAATGCTAGGGAATAAAAGTCTCCAGTACTCTCCTATACTAGGGAATAAAAGTCTCCAGTACTCTCCTATACTAGGGAATAAAAGTCTCCAGTACTCTCCTACACTAGGGAATAAAAGGTTCTGTTACTTTATAATGCTAGGGAATAAAAGTCTCCAGTACTCTCCTATACTAGGGAATAAAAGTCTCCAGTACTCTCCTACACTAGGGAATAAAAGGTTCCAGTACTCTCCTAAACTAGGGAATAAAAGGTTCCAGTACTCTCCTATACTAGGGAATAAAAGGTTCCAGTACTCTCCTATATTAGGGAATAAAAGGTTCCAGTACTCTCCTACACTAGGGAATAAAAGGTTCTGTTACTTTATAATGCTAGGGAATAAAAGGTTCCAGTACTCTCCTATACTAGGGAATAAAAGTCTCCAGTACTCTCCTATACTAGGGAATAAAAGTCTCCAGTACTCTCCTATATTAGGGAATAAAAGGTTCCAGTACTCTCCTATACTAGGGAATAAAAGTCTCCAGTACTCTCCTATACTAGGGAATAAAAGGTTCCAGTACTCTCCCATACTAGGGAATAAAAGGTTCCAGTACTCTCCTACACTAGGGAATAAAAGGTTCCAGTACTCTCCTATACTAGGGAATAAAAGGTTCCAGTACTCTCCTACACTAGGGAATAAAAGGTTCCAGTACTCTCCTACACTAGGGAATAAAAGGTTCTGTTACTTTATAATGCTAGGGAATAAAAGGTTCCAGTACTCTCCTACACTAGGGAATAAAAGGTTCTGTTACTTTATAATGCTAGGGAATAAAAGGTTCCAGTACTCTCCTACACTAGGGAATAAAAGGTTCTGTTACTTTATAATGCTAGGGAATAAAAGGTTCCAGTACTCTCATACACTAGGGAATAAAAGGTTCTGTTACTTTATAATGCTAGGGAATAAAAGGTTCCAGTACTCTCCTACACTAGGGAATAAAAGGTTCTGTTACTTTATAATGCTAGGGAATAAAAGGTTCCAGTACTCTCCTACACTAGGGAATAAAAGGTTCTGTTACTTTATAATGCTAGGGAATAAAAGGTTCCAGTACTCTCCTACACTAGGGAATAAAAGGTTCTGTTACTTTATAATGCTAGGGAATAAAAGGTTCCAGTACTCTCCTACACTAGGGAATAAAAGGTTCTGTTACTTTATAATGCTAGGGAATAAAAGGTTCCAGTACTCTCCCACACTAGGGAATAAAAGGTTCTGTTACTTTATAATGCTAGGGAATAAAAGGTTCCGGTACTCTCCTATACTAGAGAATAAAAGGTTCCAGTACTCTCCTATATTAGAGAATAAAAGGTTCCAGTACTCTCCTATATTAGAGAATAAAAGGTTCCAATACTCTCCTATGTTAGAGAATAAAAGGTTCTGGTACTCTCCTATACTAGGGAATAAAAGGTTCTGGTACTCTCCTATATTAGAGAATAAAAGGTTCCAGTACTCTCCTATATTAGAGAATAAAAGGTTCGGGTACTCTCCTATACTAGAGAATAAAAGGTTCCGGTACTCTCCTATACTAGGGAATAAAATGTTCCAGTACTCTCCTATACTAGGGAATAAAAGGTTCCAGTACTCTCCTACACTAGGGAATAAAAGGTTCCAGTACTCTCCTATACTAGGGAATAAAAGGTTCCGGTACTCTCCTATACTAGGGAATAAAAGGTCCCGGTACTCTCCTATACTAGGGAATAAAAGGTTCCAGTACTCTCCTATACTAGGGAATAAAAGGTTCCAGTACTCTCCTATACTAGGGAATAAAAGGTTCCGGTACTCTCCTATACTAGGGAATAAAAGGTTCAGGTACTCTCCTATACTAGGGAATAAAAGGTTCCAGTACTCTCCTATACTAGGGAATAAAAGGTTCCAGTACTCTCCTATACTAGGGAATAAAAGGTTCCGGTACTCTCCTATACTAGGGAATAAAAGGTTCCAGTACTCTCCTATACTAGGGAATAAAAGGATCCAGTACTCTCCTATACTAGGGAATAAAAGGTTCCAGTACTCTCCTATACTAGGGAATAAAAAGTTCCGGTACTCTCCTATACTAGGGAATAAAAGGTTCCGGTACTCTCCTATACTAGGGAATAAAAGGTTCCAGTACTCTCCTATACTAGGGAATAAAAGGTTCCAGTACTCTCCTATACTAGGGAATAAAAAGTTCCGGTACTCTCCTAGACTAGGGAATAAAAGGTTCCGGTACTCTCCTATACTAGGGAATAAAAGGTTCCAATACTCTCCTATACTAGGGAATAAAAGGTTCCAGTACTCTCCTATACTAGGGAATAAAAAGTTCCGGTACTCTCCTATACTAGGGAATAAAAGGTTCCAGTACTCTCCTATACTAGAGAATAAAAGGTTCCAGTACTCTCCTATACTAGGGAATAAAAGGTTCCAGTACTCTCCTATACTAGGGAATAAAAGGTTCCAATACTCTCCTGTACTAGAGAATAAAAGGTTCCAGTACTCTCCAATACTAGGGAATAAAAGGTTCCAATACTCTCCTATACTAGAGAATAAAAGGATACAGCACTCTCCTATACTAGGGAATAAAAGCGAGGAAAAGTGTAAATACAGAATAAAATCTGTGAATACACTCAATACATTCCCAAATATCCAAAAGAAGAGAGACAATAAGGCTAAATAAACTGTAAGCACTTGTATGAATAAAACACTAAAATATAGTGCAATAGAAGTACTTGGAATAAAGTGCAATATAGACTGAAAAAAGTAGTGAAAAAATGATAAATATCAATGTGGCAAATCTAGCAATAGATATAAACTGATAATAGAACAAATGTAAATATTACAATATCATGCAATAGAATGATTCAAAATAAATAAAGTCCAAAAAATAGTGTTCAATAGCTTGCTCCAAAAGAATGTGTAACCTGAAAGAAAATAAAACAAAAAATAGTGTGTACCATAAAAATAGGTTTAATAGCGCATAAAAAAAAAGTAACTTACAAGATACAGTGGAAAATAAGACGAATAGCGAAAAATGAACTGCCAATGTGCAGCCTTCTCTCTTCAAACGAAGCGCTGGTGGTGATAAGCCGGCCGGACTAGTCACCGTGTAGATGGAAGGAGGTAGCGGAGTTGAAGCAACCTTTTATTCCCTAGTATAGGAGAGTACTGGAACTTCCTCAGCGCCCATGAGGAAGTGACGTTGTCCGTCACGAAGCGCGTAGGGTGGGAGTGTTTTAAGCGTTTCATGAACTCCAAGCCTCTGCTTCAACTCCAAGCCTCTGCTTCAACTCCGCAACCTAAAAGGTTCCGGTACTCTCCTATATTAGAGAATAAAAGGTTCCAGTACTCTCCTATATTAGAGAATAAAAGGTTCCAGTACTCTCCTATATTAGAGAATAAAAGGTTCGGGTACTCTCCTATACTAGAGAAAAAAAGGTTCCAGTACTCTCCTAATAGGGAATAAAAGGTTCCAGTACTCTACTATACTAAGGAATAAAAGGTTCCAGTACTCTCCTATACTAGGGAATAAAAGGTTCCAGTACTCTCCTATACTAAAGAATAAAAGGTTCCGGTACTCTCCCATACTAGAGAATAAAAGGTTCCAGTACTCTCCTAATAGGGAATAAAAGGTTCCAGTACTCTTCTATACTAGGGAATAAAAGGTTCCAGTACTCTCCTATACTAGGGAATAAAAGGTTCCAGTACTCTCCTATACTAAAGAATAAAAGGTTCCGGTACTCTCCCATACTAGAGAATAAAATGTTCCAGTACTCTTCTATACTAGGGAATAAAAGGTTCCAGTACTCTCCTATACTAGGGAATAAAAGGTTCCAGTACTCTCCTATATTAGAGAATAAAAGGTTCCAGTACTCTCCTATATTAGAGAATAAAAGGTTCGGGTACTCTCCTATACTAGAGAATAAAAGGTTCCAGTACTCTCCTATATTAGAGAATAAAAGGTTCCAGTGCTCTCCTATACTAGAGAATAAAAGGTTCCAGTACTCTCCTATACTAGGGAATAAAAGGTTCCGGTACTCTCCTATACTAGGGAATTAAAGGTTCCAGTA
Source organism: Pelodytes ibericus (assembly GCA_036172795.1). Classification (NCBI taxonomy): domain Eukaryota; kingdom Metazoa; phylum Chordata; class Amphibia; order Anura; family Pelodytidae; genus Pelodytes; species Pelodytes ibericus. The sequence goes on along the minus strand of CM069866.1, from coordinate 8,948,932 downwards.
CTCTCCTATACTAGGGAATAAAAGGTTCTGGTACTCTCCTATAGTAGGGAATAAAAGGTTCTGGTATTTTCCCATACTAGGCAATAAAAGGTTCAAGTGCTCTCTCCTATAATCTTTCAGTAACAATAAGCAATAAGAGATATGTTGCTATAGTAATACAAGCTATATCTTCTATCCACTGCACAAAACCAAAGTAAAAATATATATATATTTTTCCCATGTTAAAACTGACTTTAAAAATCAGACATGCCTGCACTGCTTTATGAGATACTAGAGGAATTACAAGGTGATGAGACTGATTCTGCCAGGGGGACAATGCATCTATGGTTCTACTAATTAATCTAAATGATAAACGAGGCAGATCCCAGTAAAACCCTAGCTATTCATAAATCTACATGGAGTTTCAAGACGATAGGGAGATAAAACGTGTTGTAAATTCAGTAGGTTTCTTTTTTGTTAAATGTTTTCGAGATCAGTAAAAATAATGGTCTGCTTCAACATATCTTAGGATCAATAGAGGACACAGGGGATGGAAAAAAGTACAGGGAATGGACATTCCCGAACCCAACGACCTTGAATCAAGCATGGATAAAGAACTGGCAAGTACAGCAATATTACACATATGGGTCTATTCACTAAAATTCGACTTTGGAGGTTGACTTTTCATTTTGAGACAATTCGGCACCCGAGTCTGACTTGGAATAAAAACCCAGGTCCGAATTTTCCCCGTTGAATGTAACGGGAGGTGAAATGATCAAATCTATTTTCAGGTGAAGAATTTAACTTGGTCTCAAAAATCGCTTTGATCATTTCACCTCCCATTACTTTCCACGGGGAAGATTTGAACTGCGGGCGCCAAATTTGAATAAGTCTCAAAATGAAAGTCGACCTCCAAAGCCGAATTTTAGTAAATGGACCCAATAGAGGAAAACAACAGACAATTAATATTGAAAAATAAAATAACATCTAACATCTGAACTTGACTGAGATTTGGCAGCATACAGTGAGTGGGTGTTCAATAAAAATACTTTGTGAGATATGCAGTCTACTGGTATGTTAGGGTTGTATTTAATAATACATTACACAGGGCAAATTACCAGGAGGAAGTCACCAGCGTGCTCCCTACACAATACATAAAGTTACTGACATGAAATGTTCATCTCACCTCAAGTGACTTGAAACTATAGACTCCTAAAATCCTTTTTGATGTCCCATCTTCAAAATATGCAAATTCCTGTGAACACAACTGAGGACTACCATCCCTATCATGCTTAAATACTGCCAAAAGGGGGATTGTGTTGTTTGGAAAAAAAAAAAACATTGCTGTGAATAATAATTGTATAAGTTGTACTGTGAAATTTTGTAGAGATAAAAAGTGAATTTGGAAAGAAAACTTTTCCATCTCCTTTGTGTGTGAAAAAAAGCTAATTGTGCAACTTAAGTTTAATATTGGAAAATGGAAAAGCGTCAGGGAACCAGTTTGAGCCCAGAGAGAATATACTTGCTTAGGTCTAAGATAAAAAAAAAATATTCTGTCTTACACTTACACTGCTGATATTATTTTTTTGTCTAAGCAATTTATCTATAATTTGGACTGAAGGTTTTTATTTGCATATAATATAAAAATATTGCTCTGATTTCCCATTGAGCAGGAATAAATGAGCAAAATAGATATATATCTCAAAAACTCTGATCTCATTTAGATTATCACCAGGTGAAATCCGAGATTGTTTTCTTTTTTTTTTTAGGAATTATTACACACATTTCTATACGTTTTGGAAGTAACTTTGTAAATTCAGGGATGGAGTGGATTCATGTTTGTAAAATTAACCCCTTAGTAACATGACTTTTCGGCCGTGTCTAACCCCAGGTGACATGGGCTGTTTTAACATATCTGTGGTGTTGGTGTTTAGCTGTAGTTCTTTCTCATTTACTGTACACAATTATACACCATAATTTTCAACATATCAAAAATGACTACAAAAATAACACAATTTTACACAATTACAAATGGTCAAAAAAGACCCTGCCTAAATAGTTTCTCAATTTTGTCCTGAGTTTAGAAATAGGCAGTGTTAACATGTTTTTCTGTTTTGTTTTTTTCCAAGTTATAGGGCAATAACCAAAAGTAGAGTTTTTTTTTACTAACCATTTTTTCCTTTTGACCCCTTTCCTAACCATAATCCTAGCTCTAACCCATATGCCAACCCTAACCCTAATGCTATCCCTAATGTAAGGCTAACCCTAACCCCTATGCTTACCCACAAGAGTGGAGCACCATATTGGAGCAGCGATTTTTGATGTTGCTTTATGCCTCGACATCGAGACATTATATCAACACAGCTTGTTCCACCATAGGACTGACATGTTCCGCCCTATGTCAACGACGGAGTTCCTGCCTGGGCAGACATTTTCCATTGAATATCAGTCCACAGGTGATGTCATAAGCATGAGACTCCACAAACACGTTTTAAACACATTTTTCTCCTAATTTAGGCAATTTTCTTTGCAATTGTGTTAACACAATGTATAGATCATTTTCAATGCATAGTTCATTTCCAATATATTTTATTCCCTACAAACAATGTTTAGGTGATCCAGTGCCTTTAAGCCCACCGTTATTTTACCCTAGTGAAAGATTTTCCCGTTTTCAATACATAAAAACATTTTCACATTTACACAAAGTTCTAAAAGTAGAGCCATGTAGTGTTCTAAATGATTGCTCCTCTTTTAGAGCTGTCAATAGGTAACCCTATTCTAAGACAACGTTGGGTCCATTTTAGAATGTTGAGGCGGTATGAGGTCGCTGACCAGGTAGTGTAACAGGAAGTGGTTAGAGCGGCTTCATACCATGGCAACATTCTAAAAATGATGGTCAGTAAAAGGGGAGGAGCATGGAAATATTTTATGGATTTAAATATCGAAAGAACCAACTCTGTGCATCTGGACACAGATCTAATGCTGTATAATCTGATCAGTTATTGGCACTTTAAGGAATTTGAATGTGGTTACAGTTTGCGTTAATGACTAGTGAGTTGTTTTCTGTGCCTTCTTTCACATAAATATGGCCATTAAATTGATATTCTGCGTGCATGTAGCTAGGACAGCAGAGATGGGATTGCACTCTCTGTGAATACCTAATGTCCTGTATAGATATGGACAGGGGGCTGTACAGTTTATCCCACAAGAGACTTATATGGGAACCTTTTCCAAAAGACATAGTGTTAAAACAGCTGACAGGACTTGGCTCAATCTGCCCCTTTATATATCTGACAGCATACTTTGGAAATGTCTGATGTCTAGAGGGAGCCGTGGGGTAATAGGTGTCATTGTCAGTGAGTTAAATCAGGTCACTGGTCACTTGCCTGTCTGCATTATTCTGAAAAGGGCATGTTGTTTTGTGGTTTGTATATTTATTTCGTTGCTGTTCATACAAACTGTTAGAATAATTTCCCCTGTAATAAAGTATCTGGTTTCTGAAAGCATCACAGATAAATCAAATTCCCCAGCAGCTTGGAGAAAGATTGTTACATACTGTATGATATTTAGTATTCTTAATAAAAACCCAGGACACATGACAAATGAAGAAACAGAAAGGTTGCATTTAATGGACTATATGCTGTGGGGTTGTGCTTGATTTAAAAAAATAAACATATTGTTAGCCTTGTAGCAAAACTCACCTATTTGAAAATATTATGGGCTTTGATATACAGAGATATGATCTTTTTCATCCAATTTATAGGTCAGAATTAGGGTTAGGAGACAACTTTGTCCGTGGTGGACACTGGCCATGTGATTGGCAAATTAAGGATGTTCTGTGGAACTTCACTGTCCCTGCCACAGACACTGGTGACCTGGTAGGAACATCTTTCCTATCCGTGATCAAAATCAAAATTAAATCTTCTACTGAGTAAGATTCCATTGGCTGAATTAGTGATGCCCTTCGACCAATGAGAGAGCAGGAAAAAGTACTAAATAAGCAGGAAAGGAATCTTTGGCTGTGTAGGAATCTGTTCATGCACCTATCATTTGTGGTGGAAAAAGGAGGCATCTATTATGATATATTTGGGTCCCTTGCCTCACCTGAAGTCTTTTTTTTCTCCATCTCACACCTCAAACATTTTTTATCCAATGTTGGGGGTGAAAATTGATTTATTTCTGTGGAATCCCCTTTGTACCCAGGGTCTAATAAAAACACCCACCATTGGCTAAGAAGACCATGAACTGAGCAAAGTCTTGTTTGGCTTTTTTTCTTTCCCATTCCTAAGATAGATATACAGACCATTCAATTAAATATTTCTGCTCTGTATTTAATATAAATTGCTCATATGCTAACTAAAAAAAAAAATCAAAAACATATTGTTTGCTATAAAAATTGGAACTGTAAGGTACATACATTGATAGCCTAGAAAGATCAGAGATCTGTAGGTTGCTAAGAGATATAGATTTAAAAGGGTTATCAGAGCAGAAGGCAGAGATATAAATATATCAGTAATAAGTAATCACAAAGATACATTTATTCCACGGAACCTACATCAGAAGAAATATGTTTCATAATGTCAAACCGAGTAACAGATTATCTATAAATCACTGACGATCTGCGCTAGAGGATTTGGAGTGTGAGATAGAGTGTTTGGCGACCAATTTGGGAATAGAGAAGGATGGGCATCATATAAAGAACAATTCCTACCTGATCCACGTTGAAGGACGCAGCTGAAATCCTGCAGGCAGACTTTGATGGACCAGCTGCCAGGCGAACTGTGCCAAATTACTGTGTCAGCTGTGTTCATGGCAGGACACAACTAGACTAGGTACTTCAGCTGGAGAATAAATATATGTTAATGTGACTCCACAGTGATGGCATCAGGACCGGTATCTAGAACTGTTACTATGACAGCTGACCTGAAAACTGAAACCATGACTTATATTAACCCCGGTATTTGGCCAGAGGTCGGCAAAATGGTAAAAACGTTTTGGATCTATATTCACAAATATGTAGCATTATTTATTTTTTCATATATATATATATATATATTTATATATAATGTGTTCTTTTCCCCAATAATTCAGTAAAAAGTAAGTAAAATGTCCATTAAATTGAAGGCATCCCTGTTCTTGAAGGGCAAAAAAAAAAATATGTTTAATCTAAATATTCCATGAAATGTCGGCATTTGAAATAGAAATGCTTTAATGGTAGAACACAGATAAAGCACTTTAATGAGCTTGTATAGCCCATTCAGGAGGCAGACATCTTGGGTGAGATGGTGTCAGATCTTCCTTCACATGGCCCAAGATTCTAAACAACATGTCCGCCCCTTGATATAGCTTTACAAGCAAAGAGGGTTCAATAAGGTACTTGATTTATATTCTTTCATTAAAGCATTTATATTTCAACTGTCTACATTTGAACCAATCTTGCAATTAAGCATAACTTATTTTTTTACTGATAGTGGTCATTTAATAGGTGTGTAGACAGGTAAGTATGTAATATATGAAACATCTGCTTCTTTGTTATTAACTGTTTCTAATCCCTAAATAGTGTGTTTAGATTCACCTACAGAGACTGATAATCATAAAGAAATTACTTTCACGTGGAAATTGTTTGCAGCCTGAAGCCCAAGTTAGGCAAACCCCAGGAGTTAGAGTGGACACTATGCCAATCCCAGGAGTTAGAGTGTACACGAGTCCAATCCCAGGAGTTAGAGTGTACACTATGCCAATCCCAGGAGTTAGAGTGGACACTAGCCCAATCCCAGGAGTTAGAGTGTACACTAGCCCAATCCCAGGAGTTAGAGTGGACACTAGTCCAATCCCAGGAGTTAGAGTGGACACTATGCCAATCCCAGGAGTTAGAGTGGACACTCTGCCAATCCCAGGAGTTAGAGTGGACACTGTGCCAATCCCAGGAGTTAGAGTGGACACTATGCCAATCCCAGGAGTTAGAGTGGACACTAGCCCAATCCCAGGAGTTAGAGTGGACACTAGTCAAAGCCCGGGAGTTAGAGTGGACACTAGTCCAATCCCAGGAGTTAGAGTGGACACTAGTCCAATCCCAGGAGTTAGAGTGGACACTATGCCAATCCCAGGAGTTAGAGTGGACACTATGCCAATCCCAGGAGTTAGAGTGGACACTAGTCAAAGCCCGGGAGTTAGAGTGGACACTAGCCCAATCCCAGGAGTTTAAGACTCTTTTTGAGTTCCCGTCTGATGGTCCTCATTTTATCACCTGTTATTCAGCATATTTCTGCTGTGATCTCAGTTACATTGAGGAGCAATGAAGCCAGCACTAAAATCCTATTATATTTAAGCAGGACATTGGAATTAGTCGTGGATTCTTGTCTCCTTTCCCACCGGATAGATAACATGCGTGACTCTCATAACATGCATCACAACGAGTAAAATGATTGCAGCTACAGCTGGAAAGTGGAAAGCCTTAGATAGGTGATACAAGTGTCAGAGCCGAGACCATTTAAATGGGAAGATTCATGAAGAACAACCCTTCAAACATTTTCTTAATGGCTGCCTGTATGTAGAGCATGCTCTGCGGGGGGTTTGGCTTGGGTGGGAGGGTTTCCTTGCAAAATTAAACTCTATAGAGACCATTTTCCACTTTGGAAAGAGTTTGAACCCAAATGTTAAAACCCCCAAATAATCATGCAGGAACGGTGAAGAATTATGGAATATACAGTAGGTACCACTATTTTAATATATCCGTTTTATTATTCCATTATCGGGATATTATTTTTAACCTTGCAGGTAGGGAATACAATCATTTTTTTCTCTCATGTTGGAAATTGATACTAGAGAGCAGAAGAGAGGAGGGTAATGAATTGTACATGAGCAGAACATGAGGCTGGAAAGGTTACAATGTGCAAGGTCTTATTTCACATCAGCTTTCATAATTCAGAGCTAAGTTCATTTAGATATTCTGTATTCCTAATTGGGCAATTATGCATTGAATAGTAGCCTTCAAAAAAAAAAACTTCTCAATGTCGTTTCAATTGGGCATGGTCTGAGAAAGGTCTCCAAGAAATATGTCAGTCTCCATTGCCACAAGACTCAAGAGGGTCTACGCGATAAAGAGAGGATTGCAGGGAAGTGCCACTTTTCACATTTTTTATATTTGACTCAAGCCCGCCCCCAGTTATTACTCTGCATGTTTACTACAGGTGCTGCAGCACTGATTATATAGACACTGAACAGATAACGTTTTGTTTCATTTAGTCACTTCCTGTGCTGCTGGAATATATGCATTGTGTGGTCTCTAAGTGACCTTGCTCTTGTACACAGTAGGATGTCTTAACAATGCAACACATTGTCTGGTGACATCACTAGAGAGACAGGAAAATCCATTAATTTGAATGAAATTATTCTCATTGGTTCCTGCAGAAAAAAAAGGAAATGGACTAGTGTGGGCAGTCCTGGTTTCTTGCAAACTGTTGTAATTTTACAGTTTGATCTAGCTGTAAGTATTTTACATTTTAAGCAATGCAAAATGTAAAACGTGCATTTTAAAGTACTTTGGAAGCACATTATTATGCATTGACATTTGTAAGTCCCTTTTAAAAAGTTTGTATTTTTACCAAAATCCGAAATAGTAACATAAAAATGAAACAATAAAAATGAAGGGTAAATTAATAGGTTACGTATAAATCTTGTGTTTAATATGCTATGGTAACATGATTCACTGGCATGGCCCCTTTAAAATCGTAGTACTTTTGTCATCTCACTTTTCATATAGACCCAGCATTAATATAACATACAGTCCCAGATACTAAAAGTGCAAAAGCTTCTTCTATTGTACAAACCAAGTACCTATACATGTCAGGCATGCAGCTGCCAGCTCAGGGGGGGGGGGGGGGGGACGGGGGTAATTTCATTAAACTCAGTAGGTAAGGAATTAATATTTGTAACTGATTTATTTTTATCATCAACCATCAGCTATATCTTCCTCTGCCAGAGAAACTCGTATGTTATGGGGGTTTAAAACGAAATGCTGTCTTTCCATCTGGATATCTAGATTCATCCTGTAATGTCTCTCTTATCCAAAGTCAACCATGTGAAGGACTGTGGTTGTCTAGCTTGTCTGACATTACACTGCCTCTTTCACCTAAGCAGTAGTTACAATGGCCACATAGAGCATAACAATGATTACACGGTGCTAGCAGCACTGACAACCAATGGATGAATCAATAGATTGAATAGCACCGTGGGGCCCGTCATGCAAAGTGCAGAGCAATCCGTTGTCGTAGGGTGCCCCAAGGTGATGTCATAAACAGGAGATACCACAGGCACATTGGAGGATATGCATAAACACAGCACACACAATGTTAACACCAAATACTCGTGCTTCAGGCGTCAGACTCCCGACATATTCCGAGAGCCTGCACCACGTCTGATGGTTTCACACGGCACTCATTGCACTGTCACAGAGCATGGATAAAGAATCAAGTGTTGAAAAGTGACTTCGGAGGGAGGAATTTGGCTCTATTCATAATATATTCTCTCGTAATGGCCCAGAATTAATCTCCCTTCCCATAGAAGCTTATTAAGTTTACCCTGGATTAATATTTCCCCAGCCTGCTGATATCTATATACCCCGTGCTATATTTTTCTATAGGTGGTTGAGAAGCTCAGATTTCCCCCTAGAAGCACAGGATGAGCCTTTCTTGTAAAGGATTCCCGAGCAGCTAGCCATGGTGCTGAAATCACAGGTCAGCCAGCTTTGCTCACAGTTTGGCCACAAACACCATGGGGGCTACAGGACGCACCTGTCTTCCTCACACAAACACTCTGTTTTTCAAAACGAAATTTCCAAATAAACCCCTGGCAAAGACAAAGAATAAAACTTGCAACAAAGGGATGGTTATGTAGAAAGCCATCTCTGAGGTTCTAATGGTGGAGCGGTCGCCACGGGAGCCACTGGGATGGTCCATGTGGATTGTTCCTCTTTTTTTTAGTAATTTGCAAGCGAAATGAATCACTAAAAATAATAAACTAGAACTAAACCAGTTACAGGGAACATCAAAAAGGCCTGTTTATTTAAAGGGACATTGTATATGCTCTGTATTTACAGAATAAAAAAAATGACCTGTACAATGTGTGAGCAGAATTGCATTAATAAAAATATAAATAAATGTGCTTTAAGTGTGTCTCTGTTATCTCTATCTCCTTCTTATGGCATCACCTTGTGATACATGCACATTAGTATATACAGTGTGACACAGCCCCTCTAATGCAAACATGGGTGCATCCCCCTCCCACGTCCTCCCTGATCAAGTATCCCCAGTACTGCTTTTCCTGTATTTTTGGGTTGGGGGTTGTTTGCAGATCACATAGGGTTAACCGAAAAGCTATAAGAGATCTAGACCCCGAACTAGAAGAAACGTAAAAGCAGCAGCACATGTCTGAAGCACGGAATGGGTTATTCACTAAAAGGTGAATGTAGGTGAATTGAGGTGAGATTAATTATACATGGCTCAGGGACAATCCTGCTGCCTGCACAATGTATATTTAAATGTATTCTCTATACTCACAATATAAACAGTGAACAGAGGATTCCATAAAGGTGAGTTTTTGTTTAACCATTTTAACTATACATGGTGCAGGGACAAACCTGGTGCATTTTCCCCCACTAGGCAAACACCCCAGGTTTGTCCCTGCACAATGTATAGCTAAACTGGGGAGATGGAATGTTCATCTCACCTCTTAGTGGCCGACCCCCTGAGTGTGTGGTTGCAATAAGAAAAAACAGTGTATTTTCCACAAATCTTTTTTTTAACACAAAGAAAATAAATCTGCATTGTGTTATTTGATGGATAAGTGTTGATTTCATTCTTTGTGTTGTGGGTTGGTTCTTCGTGTGGGTTTTTTTTTTTTTCTTTGCTGATTTCTTTTTTTTTTTTTTGCTACTTTTTTTTATGTCATTCTGTTGAAAATGTCTTCGCTGCTTGGCTAAACAATAAGGATGGGGTGTAAATACATTCTTAGCATGCTGTTGGCAGCGCTTTGATGAGAGTCAACATCGAAGCCGCTGTCTTGTTCGGTCTAATGTCATTTTTATGACAAACGTTGTCCTCCGAAAAAATAATTACAAGTTCAGGAACAGCATGAGGCTAATTTGCTGCAGAAATGTTACCGCAGTTAATTCATGAAGCAGCTATGTACTGTGATTAGAGAAATCTGTGAATACAATCGGAAGTGCTGGGAAACATGAAATCTATAATGATGTTGCTGCCTTGAGAAGAAAAACTGTATTTGTCAAGGTTTGGGAGATTTGGAGAAGCTAAGAGGCCATTGTGTTTTTATTGAGAAATTGGAGCAATTAGGCTCTGGAATGTAACGTCTGCTGTGTGCAATGTTAGACCAGTCTCCGGGCCACCACTCACATGATGCTCAGGCAGCCAGGAACCGAGAGAGACCTTAGTGTTGATAATTTAAAAAAAAGTTCTATAAGTAATTTTCTTTTCGTTTTCGTCCATTCGGACGAAAATGTTATTTATTTCGTCTAAAACGAATTTCGTTCATTACTGCATTCGTTTCAGACGAAATTCGTTCATTATTTTCGTTTTGTTTTATTCGTTCATACGATTCAATTGACCTACACATTCCATAAACCGAAAGTCTAGAAACCAAACTTCGTTCAGTTTATAGACTTTTGGCTTATGGAATACATGTAATGCTATTGGCTTTCTATAAACCGAACTAGAGTCCCCATTCATAAGAATTTCTTATGAATGGGGCTCTCGTTCGGTTTATAGAAAGGCAATAGTATAACATGTATTCTATAAGCCGAAAGTCTATAAACCGAAGGTCATTCGGTTTATAGACTTTCGGTTTGTAGAATACATGTAATTCTATGTATTCTATAAACCGAAAGTCTATAAACCGTACGACCTTCGGTTTATAGACTTTCGGCTTATAGAATACATGTAATACTGTTGCCTTTCTATAAACCGAACTAGAGTCCCCATTCATAAAAAAATTCTTATGAATGGGGACTCTAGTTTGGTTTATAGAATGCCAATAGACTTACATGTATTCCATAAGCCGAAAGTCGTTCATTATGTCGGTTTATGGAATGTATATGTAATGCTATTGGTATTCTATAAACCAACTCTATTTCGGTTTATAGAATGCCAATAGCACGAATGGACGAATGATTTTCGTTTATTAACCATTCGGTCATTCGTCTTTCGTTAGTTTAGCATTTTCGTTATTCGTTTTTCGGACGAATGGACGAAAATGCTATTTTCGGACGAAAATGCATTCGTCCGAAAACGAATGCACGTCTAATAATTACATAACGTTTTTATTTTTATTTTGGTGCAACAGGCACCCAGTGACTTTTTTCAGTCGAAAATATTATTACATAGATAGGAGTATACAAGAATTATGGTGGAATGGCACTATATTACTAACTGAAACCCTTTGACTCATAACTCCAGTTGTGCTAGCAGAATTGCAAGTAAATGCATCAATTAAGAGAAAAACCTGTTCCAACCGTCTCTCTCCCGTTTGTTTCGTCCATGTAGCCTCGTATGCAAATTAGCTACTTCAGTTTGTGAAATTTGCATACCGTGACGACGACGGAATAGCACAGACACATTTGCAAAAAAAACTCTATCCCTTGATCTGTAAACAGCATTTCAGTGGCAGAGTCCCTTTAACTTACTAGAAACCTAATATACCCGCTTATAGCAAGCTTTCTTGTAAACACTGCTTCCCAGCTGGGCCAGGACTTGGCAGCTGGTATATTCATCACAGCAGTGACAACATTTACTGTGCTACAGCTACCAGAAAAATAACTCGGAGCGATTTAATGGACAGACGCTCCCTCGAATACAGTCTGGTGTCGATCTTGAAGGCCTGCAAACTGGACTGCTTTTTGCAAAGCACAGTCCAGATTCCGCATTTTATATATTTAAACAAATGTATTCACTGGTTGCCTTTGATTATGCTCTAAAAGGAACATCAGGATCACAGCGAAATGCGTCAGAAGCCTAATAAATATCACCTAAGGTACTCACTAATAATGAAGAGCACATCAAAGTGTAATGCATCGGGATTAAGAAAATGAGTAAATATCTTCTGGGTTATATATTAAAAATAACCATAGGGCCAAACCACAGCAAAATGCATCAGTGTAGGGAAGCCTGATAAATATTACCTTAGGTACTCACTAAAGATAATAGGGAGGGACAAATCATAGTGAAATGTATTGGGATTAAGACAATGATTACATATCATCTGGGCTATCTATTAAAAATAACCATAGGACCAAACCACAGCGAAATGCATCAGAGTAACGAAACTTAACAAATATCACTTTAGGTATGCACTAAATGAGTAAAAAAATTAAAGTAAAAATGTACTGGGATTAAGAAAACTAATAAACATCTTTTGGATTATTTATTCAAAATAACAAGTTGGGTAGCTACTAAAATACTTAGAATTGGGATTGCCAGTAAAATGCAACGGGCTACCGCAGGATCTCAGAGTGTCACCCTTGAATCAACCCAAAGTTAAATTCTGTCATGCATTTATTTTTACTTTCAAACAATTTACAGTTCTCCTGTAGTTTTACACTGAAAACAATTTAACAGGGGGCTTCTAAATTCAGTGGGGTCCAATAAGAAGGGGCTTGGCGAGATAGGCAGTACTGGCATACATTCTATGCAGATTTGAGGGCAAAGGAAGTGTCGTGGAAACACTGATCTGAGAGATCTGCTTCTTATTCTCAATGATACAAGATTCAATACTTTTCTTAAAACAAGATTTGTTTGGGGGGGGGGGGGGGGGGACCACTGTAGGTGATCCTGCCCCTTTAAATAAGTAAAGACAGTCTGAAGCTTTGTTTTAGATATTCTGTATGCTCATAAAGTAGAAGTCTGTTTATTATGGAACAAACATACTGCATCGAAATCGATGTTCAACACAGTAACAAAGGCTTCTTTCAACAACCTTAGTCCATAGAAACTGTATTAGTTTAGTAAATACACACACTCTACTGAGCCATAAAAAAAACCTCCCAGACCATTTTCATGCAAATTCCCCAAATGAATGTCTCATTATCCCACGAGCTGTATTGCTGCCGTCTGAGCATATATATTCCTGCCACCGCTTCCTGGGACGGATGTATACGGCATTTTCCATACTTTACACCGAGCATGGCTGGCTTAATGATCTTTTCAGAAATATATATAGGCTTCTGCATTATGGCATCAGCTATTCCGTTTCCCTGGGTTATGAGAGAAGGGTTATTTAATGTCTGGGGTTTTTTTTTTGCAGTTTGAGAAGAGCTGTGTTGTACAGGGTTTTCAGACATTTTTATTCCCAAAGCTGGGGAAATACAAGCTATTTGGAATAATGACGGCCCCATCTTTTCTATTTCTTCCACCCCCCAATCTCACCTGGTTCATAAGACAATTTTTTTTAAGTTCAAACTATACATTTTCCCTTTATAACTTTGTTGTCCGACTGACGGACCATCAAGCAGAGCTGGACTAGTTCCAGGACTTCAGAAGGACTCTGGAAGGCTGCAGTAGACTGTTTTCCAGACGTCATTTCGTATATATATATATATATATATATATATATCATTATGCCAATGATATTTTCTTGGTGATGACCTTGTGGCTAACAGCAGAAGCCGTGAGAGGCATCGGGACCCCCGTTTTGCAAAATATCCCTCTAAATTGGTGGCATGGGGTCTAGTGTGGTCTGGGAAGAGCATGGCTCCCATCTTCTCCAGATTCAATGATTCAGGACCTCTGGCCGACCATTTTCTTGGACACTCGAAAAATAAGTAAAATGGGATGTTAAGGCCCTCTCTCATGCATACAGAAGAACACCGTGAGGGGCTGACCGGCATGCCCACATTTGCTTCCATTTGCTTGGCGACACCATTCCATCCCAGCTCAAGCCCTAGCAATGTTGGGAGGTATACAGAGTGGTTGGGTTGATGGATGTGAGGACGAATGAGTCTTACATAGAAGTCAGTATTGGCTTTATTCATGGAAAAGGGAATTGCAGGGAACTGATAAGGCAATGTCAAACTTAAGGCCAAAGCAGCCAAGTGGGGAAAATCCTACTGTTGCCCTTTTTCCCCTGAATTATGTCCTATAAGAGTTAAGCCCTGGTGGATAAGGGAGAAAGGAAAAGCAGGTAGAACTTAGACTGGTATTTAGGAGAGCTAGATAAGGCTCAGGTGAATGAGAATGAGGTATGAACTGGGATGGCAATGAGAGCAAGGGAGATGTGTATGGTCTATATTACCAATTTATGACTTTTAAACAGGGAAAGGTATATATCATCCGGAGTCTTGGTTGGCAATAGTATAACTAACTACAAGCAAAAACCTTTGAGGGTTACATTATCCCTGCCTAACTATATATATTAACCATATAATAACCATTGGGAGGTTGAGCAGATCCCCCTGGAGGGCTGTGCCCCCTGCACTCTGCTAGGACCAGCTTTACCCAGAAAGGTTAAAGCATCTTAACATGTACAGCTTGGAGGAAAGACGTAACAGGGGGGATATGATAGAAACATTTAAATACACAAAGGGAATCAACGCAGTAAAGGAAGAGAGTATATTTAAAAGAAGAAAACTACCACAACTAGAGGACATAGTCTTAAATTAGAGGGGCAACGATTTAAAAGTAATATCAGGAAGTATTACTTTACTGAGAGGGTAGTGGATGTATGGAATAGCCTGCCAGCAGAAGTGGTAGAGGTAAACACAGTCAAGGATTTTAAGCATGCGTGGGATAGACACAAGGCTATCCTAGCTATAAGACCGGGAACGGGGGACTAATAAAAATACTCAAAAAAATTGGGCAGACTAGATGGACCGAATGGTTCTTATCTGCCGACACATTCTATGTTTCTATGTTTCTATGTTTCTATGAAGATCTGCGAAGGGATCTTCAGTAGTGCTTTCTTTATTACCGGTAATTGTGACTTTGTATCAAACACAGAGAATAAAAGACGGAGAGGGCCATACTGCTAGCCGCTACCATTTAATCCCTAATGAATTTCTCGTTGAGATTTGTAGGTTAGACCTCCGAGCTCCCGGGACATATTCTCACATTGGGACAAATCAGAGACGCAGACTGGGGATATTTAAATTGTACATTAATTGTCTATTGTGCAGATAGTTACTGTAATCAGGCAGAAGGCATTAAGATCCCATGGAAGAAATCAAATATCTTTTTTTTTTAAATTTAATTCAATTTTTATTTTTTTGCCATTACTTATAAAAGAGCTTTAAGCAAATGTAAATACATCCCAATAAGTCCCAATATTGTGAGGAGCCCGGGATCCACAGAATCACAACTCTGGCCTTAAGTTTGAATTTCCCTTCTTAATTCCCTGCAATTCTCTCTTTCCTGAATAAAGACCATAATTCCTAATTAAACTTTACATATTTAGGATTATGTTTTTTTTAAATAGTTTTATCCATTTTCCTATATTTCATTAATTTATTAAAATATTTTTTTTAAACAAAAAACTTGTAACATTGAAAATTATTTATTTTGATTGTAAGTGATATAAAAGGAATATAAAAAAAATAGCATATATATTATTTTTAGAGGTTTAACTTTAGTTTAATATTAATATTATGATACGTAGTATTTTATTATGTACCTGTGCAAGAATATGTAATAAAAAAAAAGAATAGTTCGAACACACTCCACAAGGATCTGGGTTATATATATATAATATATATATACTGTAAGGGCATAAACAGCTGCTGCAGAGGACTTTGTGGTTGATGATCAAATTATTGTTTTTTGTTGCCGGTTTTCCTCTAGTTTAAATTTATTGCACACTTCAGTGCTGCTTAGTTGTAAATCCCATGTAATTAACATTAATGGTGATTTTATTGTCTGCGAAACAGTAAAACATATTGATTGTTTAATCAAGGGATTGACTGGAACGTCTTCGTCAACCAACTTCTACTAGGAAGTGCTAATGCTACACAAAACTAGACTTGCCCAGAGTATAACTTTCTTTCTTAATTTTTGGAATGCTCGTTTAGATGTCTGCATTCCGGGCACTTGAATCATAGTTCAATTGAGAGAGGTTGATTCCACAGTAATGGCTGCCATTCTGTGTTTCCCTCTCACTGATGAATTTAGAGACCCCTGTGAAGTTATCATTATTATAAAGAAAATAAACTAAGTAGCATTGGTTCATCTAAGGAGTTAAAACAGGGTTTGTCTGCCCTGGTTGTAAGAAGTCACCACTCAATTGCTGAACCAGCACATGTTTTTCTAATTAATAATACAAGAAATCCTAAAACATTACTGACTTATCTTCAAAGGTCAAAATTAATTCCAGTCTGCTATGTTAATCCAGGTGGAGTGAATAAAAGAGCCACTGATCTCTAATGTTAACCATCCATCACTATCTCAGTGGAAAGTCATTAAATCAATTCCACCCACAGTCTAGCAATTAATATCCCATGATATATTTACTATTGAGTTGCTGGACATTTAAAGGGTCAGTCCCACCTGGTGTGTGTTCATCAAAGCAAAATGTATGTTGTATGCAGGCCCGCTATCAGGGGGTGATGGGTGATACTGGCATCCCGGGCCCAGCGGGCCCAGTTCATGCCAGAAGAAAAAAATAAATTCTTCCCTCCTGCACGGAGGAGGGAAACTCTGGCCGCTTTTTTGACATTTTTTTAAAACTTTATTGAAGCAAAATACTGGCATATTGAGTGGCTAAATAATGGCATATTGAGTTGCTAAATCCTGGCATACTGAGTGACAATATACTGGCATACTGAGTGGCAAAATACTGGCATATTGAGTGGCTAAATCCTGGCATATTGAGTGGCAAAATACTGGAATATTAACTGGCTAAATACTGGCATACTGAATGGCTAAATACTGGCATATTGAATGGCAAAATACTGGCATATTGAGTGGCTAAATCCTGGCATATTGAATGGCAAAATACTGGCATATTGAGTGGCTAAATCCTGGCATATTGAATGGCAAAATACTGGCATATTGACCAACTGCTCCCAACCACCCTCCACATTATACTAGACCTGGAGAACATGCTTGTGAGGGTAGGTGGGGCGAGTGGGAGATATTGTCGGGGTTGGGGGGCTATGGGGCCCAGAAAATGTGTTCAGGAAGGGGCCCTGAAATTCCTGGTGGCGGCAATGGTTGTATGTGGGCTTAACACACGGGAAATGCAGTTCTTTTTACTTTAAAAAAATGACAGTTCTCCTGCAGTTTTACATTTAAAATAATTTCACGGGGGGCCCCTACATTCAGTAATAAGGAAGGGCTTGGATAGACTATTGATGATGCAGTACTTTGCGGCTCATCACTCACCTTGGGCCATCGAGTTCAGCCATGCCTGAGCGACGTTGGGCCAGACTCTACTGTTCTATCCAAGGTTCTCGGTCTCTGTCCGGAGCAGCTGGGGTTCTAGAGATTGTCTATCTTTGTCTAGCTTGAGGAGTTGACATGGGCTCAAGAAGCGACTGTTTCTCTTTAACTGGACCCTCATCATTATAAAGTCAAGCATGAGAGACCCAGAAGTTTAGCAATATACACACCGAGAGATGTAGAATGTACAAATTAGTATCATTTGAACTGATTTTTCACCCCCCACTAATGAAGCATGAAAATCGTTTGATTGCATCTTGAAAAGATTTATAATTATTCATTGGATCTTAGCAGATGATTAAACAGCATGGAATAAAGATAGGATTATTTTTTTTTTTTTTTTAAATGGACCGAGAGGGGAGAAAAAAATAAAAAGCACTTTACAGGCTGAAGAAAAGATGAAATGAGTCAAATATTAATGGATGGATGCTAAATGTCTGGACATGAATGACCAGCTAGCACACTTTCCATGTCCCAAGATTTTTTTTTTTTTATATGGATTGAAAAATAGCAAAAATTACCTTTTCTGGGAAAATAAAAGTGTTTTATTAAAAGAAAACTAAACTGTTTTTTCACTCAGTGTTTTTCAACACTGAGTCAATAATTAACTTAATTAAACTTATATTTTTTTTTTGGGGGGGGGGGGCTTACTTTAATCTTTTTACTAATAACTTATTTTTAATAAACTTAATAAAGTTATGTTTACTAATAAAGACCCCAGCTCCTCCTATTTTTATTCCTGACGCCTTGATTATGTTGTGTTGAACCAAGGGGCCAAATGTGGCATCCGAATTGCTATTCTGACACGGCCTGCGTTGGGAATACAATTCTGTATGATGCACAAACTGTGTGTGCATGCGTGATCGTGGCTTTAAAACAAAAGTAGAATCAATGGGAACTACATTTCCCATGATTATGCCATGGAAGAAGCCTATGTCGCTCATGTGATCGCGCCCAGGTCACTACTCAGGTATCTTCTGATCTGCGTTACCGACATGCAATGGTCAACAGCGCAGTTCGCATGTTACATTCATAGAGTCCCTAGCAGGGGCTGGATACTCTGTAAATGAAATAAAGTAAAAAGTAAACCAATGTAAATTAATGTGAATTGTCAAAAGTTAATGAAAACTTAAACCACCGGAATTAAATAGCTTCCTAGAACCCAGTCCAACGTGCTTGTGGGGGGACCAACTAAGGGGAGATAAATAGCTGCTATGAGGGTCCAAGTCTGATTACGGCACCCCAAGAAACATCCCTGGTTTGGAATCATGTCTGCACTAAGTTTCAAAGTCATTGTGGTTAATATTCTATATTTTGTAGTGTTAGAAGGACCCAGCACATCTTTTTTTTTTTGGGGGGGGGGGGGGGGGGCGCCTGAAAGAAATGGTCTGATAATATTCTACAAACACTTGCCAACCTCTCCTTTCCATCCACAGGGCGCTGTACTGCCTGCCATCTCCAAGGAAGTGCTCCATCCCCTGGGAATTGCCGACTGTTACTTTAATCATAGGATTGCTTCACATTATCATGTAAGTGATTGATTCAGAGAGTGCAGTGATAACCTCAAATCACAGCCGGGGGTTGTTTTTATTTAAAAAATTGTGTCAGTGAAGAGGATGAGTCGCAAGGCATTTAACATAGAAACATTTAAGGATTAACCCCTTCGCCACCTTATGATGAGTTAACTCGTCATGCAGTCTAGCCGGCGGTGTGCTCCATGCGCACCGCCAGCCGGTCTAACACGGGACCAGGACTCTGCCTCGCACCCGAGGCAAAGCTCCTGGACCCCATCGATTCACTCTCTGTGCTTCACGTACTTATAGTGACCAGTAAGTAAAAAAGAAAGAAACAAAGAACATCCTGTGCAAAAAAAAAGAAGTTAACTCTTTCCTTGCTGATCACAAGTCATTCTTACTTTATGGCCTTCATTTTTTTTTTTTTTTTTTTTACAATTTCTTTTTTGGGGGGGGGGGGGTTGGGAACATATATTTTTATATTTGTTAGTTAATTAGTTGGGATAAGTGGGTTAGTATTGCACTAGTTGTGTAGATTATTATTGTGAAAATAATGGGGAAAAACATTTTCTGGTCACTGGCCCAGAAAATCCCTGGTCCTGAAGGGGTTAAGGCAACAAACAAGCGCACATTGCTAGAATAAAATATTATTTACTGCCATTCAATAAGCAGATAGACAAGGACTTCTATATCCCTGGCGGGGAGGGGGGGGGCAATTTCTTCCCAGGCTGCTCTCTAACCTGATTGGGGCTGCACCACCTGTCCCCTTCTAAATGCCTCATTATGAAGGCCAAGCAGCCATCTTGCTCTGATGAGGTTCTGGCTGTGATCAATAGGTTTGGATTGAAATCCCCAAGGTGAGTTATGCTCTGTATTATGGCTTCCATGCAGGCACTTGTATGAAAGAATTGTCCCTCACTCTCTCCACCTTCACCTCCTCCCTACCCCTTCAGCATTTCTGGATCTGAGGTAGAGGAGGGTCGAAAAAAGTCAATTAAAAAAACCTGGTAAAATGCGTTGGGGCCCTGCTTTCTATCTAATTATCTTGGTCCGCTTATCAATCTCTGTACCTTACCTGTCAGCATATCTGTGTCCACCTCTAACGATCGCGTTGGGCTGATAAATATGCGCCATGGGCCACTACATTGTTACCAGCACTCCCCCTGTGCTCGATAGCCATAGCCTTACAGATATTTAAGATATACAGCAATCAAGCGAATATAATGACCAAGCATATCCAGGTTCAGGCACTTTATATTACATTCTAGTACTTTCTGAGTCAGTGAAGCAAATTTCACATACAGCCCCATACAGAATATTTAAACATATGTATATATTATATTATCATATTATTATTATGTTTTAAGCTACATTTCTAATAGCTCCCCTAGGTGGCCAGCGATCCCTGGTGCCATCGCCTATGTGGCCAGCAAGACAGTTCTTTTTAAATAATTCTTTTTTTGAATGTATGATATATTATTTTTTTCTTTTCCTGTTCCTTTTGTTGTCGCTGCCTGTCTGGCTTCCTTTATACATGTTATTTAGCACAATGGGGGTTATGTAAGAAGTACTGAGCAGTCACTATGGGAACACGGGGAATGTTCCTGCTGATTGCAAGACCTTTAGAACTTGGCCCCAGATTCCCTGTCCAATGTGTTGATGGCATTATATACCACCATATTTCCCCCACGTCCCTCCAGCAGTGATCTAGCACTAACAGTCCTTCTGATCAGTACTGGTAGGCCGCACTTTGGCACCCAAGGATAGTCCTGGCCTGGAATAATACAATATATAGAAGAAAGAGGTGGCAGGGGGAGCTGTGGGAGCTACCTGCATGGGCTACTGTGGAGGTAGCTCCCACAGCTACTGCCCAACTGGGTTGGCTATGAAGCACGGCTACTGTGCAAACAGTCTCATCAGTAGCCGTGAGTCATGTTGTGTGCATGCGCCAGATTCTCGTGGTCCTGATCCTAGTTGGTCTAGGATAAGTCCCACGCTACCGCTGAGGTTCATTAAGTATTGTATTTATGTTGTGTATATGTCTCGTTATATAAACATGTGTTGGTTGGTATATCTTTTATAATACAGGGTTATTATAAGATTTTCCTGTATTTTGTATATATTAATACCTGTTATGTTTAGTACAGCTATATTTAGCTGTTTATTTTATGTTGCAGAAATTTCAAATAAAAAGACCATCCTAGCCACTCAGTGGTCTGTCTATTGGTGGGGGGGGGGGGGGGGGGGGGATGTAGCATCAGGTATACCTTGGTCATGCTCGTCTTCACTTTTCTATCACATTGTTGGATTCGCCTTCTGTATGTTTGAGCTCACCAATACTGCAGTATCTCAGGAGCTTCTCAGGGAGTACTTGATAGCTAGAGGGGTAGAACTAGATTCAACAAGGGGTCTCCACAGACCCAGGTGCAACATTTTAGATGCCCTGGAGCTCCTTCTAGCCGCAGTTGCTGGCACAGCGGAGATTTAATTATTATTTAACATTCTAGTAGGGAGTATAGCACTTTAGCGGATTTTGGTTGTTACATTATTTACTGGGATCTATAGCACCACACTGATTAGCCAGATACTGTTTTATTTATGTTTCGTTTTGTTTCTCCTCCTGCAGTTAAATTCCTAGATTGATTTCACACTGGGAATGTAATATATTGATATGTTTGAGAGCTGAGATTGGGTGGAGGGTATAACTGGCTGATGGAATGGGTGATTTTGTTTCTCGCCTAATGAATAAACTAATCAGTGTGTTTTTTCTCTATAGCAAATTAGGTAATCAGGAGAAGCCTACCTTTTCCCTCATTATTTGTATTTATCTGCCATTAGCACTCACTCCCCCATTCTGTATGTCTGTGTACTCACAGTCACAGACAAGAAACACGGAGCTGGTAAGTAGTTTTTGTGCACCTCTTTATCTATCCAGTGAAGTGCAAGCTCTGTGTTACACTCTCTACCCTGCTACTATATCCAGTGAAGTGCAAGCTCTGTGTTACACTCTCCAGCCTGTTACTGTATCCAGTAAAGTGCAAGCTCTGCGTTACACTCTCCAGCCTGTTACTGTATCCAGTGAAGTGCAAGCTCTGCGTTACACTCTCCAGCCTGTTACTATATCCAGTGAAGTGCAAGCTCTGTGTTACACTCTCCAGCCTGTTACTGTATCCAGTGAAGTGCAAGCTCTGTGTTACACTGTCCAGCCTGTTACTATATCCAGTGAAGTGCAAGGTCTGTGTTACACTCTCCAGCCTGTTACTACATCCAGTGCAGTGCAAGCTCTGTGTTACACTCTCTACCCTGCTACTATATCCAGTGAAGTGCAAGCTCTGTGTTACACTCTCTACCCTGCTACTATATCCAGTGAAGTGCAAGGTCTGTGTTACACTCTCCAGCCTGTTACTATAACCAGTGAAGTGCAAGCTCTGTGTTACACTCTCCAGCCTGTTACTATATCCAGTGAATTGCAAGCTCTGTGTTACACTCTCCAGCCTGTTACTGTATCCAGTGAAGTGCAAGCTCTGCGTTACACTCTACAGCCTGTTACTGTATCCAGTGAAGTGCAAGCTCTGTGCTACACTCTCCAGCCTGTTACTGGATCCAGTGAAGTGCAAGCTCTGCGTTACACTCCCTACCCTGCTACTATATCCAGTGAATTGCAAGCTCTGCTTTACACTCTCCAGCCTGTTACTGTATCCAGTGAAGTGCAAGCTCTGTGTTACACTCTCCAGCCTGTTACTATATCCAGTGAAGTGCAAGCTCTGCGTTACACTCTCCAGCCTGTTACTATATCCAGTGAAGTGCAAGCTCTGTGTTACACTCTCCAGCCTGTTACTGTATCCAGTGAAGTGCAAGCTCTGTGTTACACTCTCCAGCCTGTTACTATATCCAGTGAAGTGCAAGGTCTGTGTTACACTCTCCAGCCTGTTACTACATCCAGTGCAGTGCAAGCTCTGTGTTACACTCTCTACCCTGCTACTATATCCAGTGAAGTGCAAGCTCTGTGTTACACTCTCTACCCTGCTACTATATCCAGTGAAGTGCAAGGTCTGTGTTACACTCTCCAGCCTGTTACTATAACCAGTGAAGTGCAAGCTCTGTGTTACACTCTCCAGCCTGTTACTATATCCAGTGAATTGCAAGCTCTGTGTTACACTCTCCAGCCTGTTACTGTATCCAGTGAAGTGCAAGCTCTGCGTTACACTCTACAGCCTGTTACTGTATCCAGTGAAGTGCAAGCTCTGTGCTACACTCTCCAGCCTGTTACTGGATCCAGTGAAGTGCAAGCTCTGCGTTACACTCCCTACCCTGCTACTATATCCAGTGAATTGCAAGCTCTGCTTTACACTCTCCAGCCTGTTACTGTATCCAGTGAAGTGCAAGCTCTGTGTTACACTCTCCAGCCTGTTACTATATCCAGTGAAGTGCAAGCTCTGTGTTACACTCTCCATTCTGTTACTATATCCAGTGAAGTGCAAGCTCTGTGTTACACTCTCCAGCCTGTTACTATATATAGTGAAGTGCAAGCTCTGCGTTACACTCTCCAGTCCAGAAAGATAGCATTGCACACAGAAGCGCTCTGGCAGACACGTTGGAGCCCACCCGAGCAAGGTAAAGACCCCACAAAGATGGTGTTGTGGAACTGCGCAAATACCTGGAAGTTAGAGAAACCCTGGCTGCAGCAGTGAATGACGCCCAAGGCTAGCGGTTTGGAGGGTGTCACAGAGTTCCATGATTGACGTGTGTGAGGCAGCTAAATCCATAATCCGCTGCCTCACTGGAGGACTGACGAAGTCGCATGCTCTCGTTGGTGGCCACAGCTTGAGGAATTTCCCCACGGCATCCTGTTTATGATTATTGTCTAATATTGTTTATTATACTGTAGGTATCATGATTCTTGATCTATCACTTATTTGTTGTGTCTCTGCTGACACTGCCCCCTTTAATATAGACATTGTCATTGGTACACCTTACTGCACTGCTATTCCAAATACTGCATTAGTGGTCTGTATCTGGGGTTCTCCACTAGGATCATCCACATCCCGGGCAAGCTGATCCTCTGGGCTTAACCGTTCAGCTAAACTTGTTGAGGGTGAAAAACTCCTATTGTTTGGGTTTCCTGTCTACAAGCCAAACAAGGAAAACAGGGAACTGGCCTGGGACATTAACCGGAAATATATACATATACATCAATCTACCTTCCTGCAGCATTTTAATTCTTATATAGTTTGTACAGTACTTTATACTGTCTCACCAGCTTTCTAGTCGAACAAAGAGCTTTTTTTTTTGCATTTATTGAGATTATACAGCGTAATTTAGTTTGATAAGTCATTTTTCATATTGTGATACTTGGTTTCAGCTTCTCGCTCGTCTTGCTGAAAATATAAATATTCCAAGCAGAAAAAAAATCGTCTTATCGTCCATCATCAGCGCCTTCCGTCGACTTCTGAGAACATATATTTTTTATTGCATTGTCTGTTCAGGGAAAAGAGGTAATTGTATTTGTAGTTTTTGCGGAATCTACACATTGCCTGGATTTCAGTCCCAATCGCTGGATTAAATACCAAATGCAGATGTGATTTTCAAGACATCAAGCTGAAGTTGAATTATCCGTGAACTGGAGCCATGTATGGCTGCCCCCTTTCCCCCAGCATTTCATTACCCTTTTAAAGCCTTTGTCGCAAAACATATCAATCATACATTATTCCGCCTGATTACAATGTTTGTTTTGTTGATAATGAACCAAACTCTTTGTAAAAGTAACAGAAAAATCAAAGTGAAAAAAATTAGTTAATTAGGAGCATGGAAAGTAATTTGCTGTACTATACAAACATCAAGATTCAAACCACACAAAAAAAAAAAAAAACAGTTAAAGTCCAGGTTCTGCCCTGTGTCTTGTCTGCTCTGGAACCTAGTGAGTTCCTGCTCCTGCCAGAAGAGCTCAATTAGCCTTGCATAATTACATTGTCACCTAAACAAGGCTTATACTGTGCTTGCAGAGAATAAAAATGATTTAAAATGCTCTATAAATTGTATTAGCAACATTGGAAGTAAATGCCTAAATAAGAAGCAAAAATGTGTTTTAAACGTGGCCTGATATGCAAATGAACTGTGTTTCAATGGGAAAAATACACCACAGACATATGTAAAACACCTTTTTACTGCTAATTTAAGCATTTGTTTGCAGTTTTGTAAACACAATGTATAGATCATTTTCCATCATATTTTCTTCTCTACATTCACTGTTTAAGATCTAACAATGTATTCGTCAGGGCCAACTCTTTTCTTCTAGAATGAGGGGCTCGAGATTTGTCCCTGGACAATGTATATCTAAAGGAACACCATCCCCTAAATAGTACTTATACTGTGAATCTATTCTACACGTTGATCGGCTTGATTTGCAAACTGGACATTTACCATTGAATATTAATTCATGGCATATCAAGCCACATGTGATGTCATAAACAGGAGACTACATCCAAAACAGTAACGCCAGCCAGCGCCAGACACATACAAAGTAGACTTTCAGTAGTGCAGAAGTATTTTTATTTCGATTCGTAGATGATCATAAAAGCATCAAACGAAAGACTGACGCGTTTCGCACCTGATAGTGCTTATCTCTAAGCAACCCTAAGCACTATCGGGGGGGAAAACAAATCAAGCGTTAACCCAACACTCGCTGTCTGTATCTGTCCGAAGATACTTTTATGATTATTTTTTTTTAAAATTGATATCTTTGCAGCACTGGACATCTACCCTTTATGTCTCTAGTGTCGGCTGGCATTACTGTTTTTGAAGGGTTCTATACTGATACCCAGTATACAAGGTGGGGGCATTGTGGCACTCCACAGACACATTTAAATGACACTTTCTCTTTTTTTTTTTTCAATTTTCTTGCAATTTTGCTGATACAATAATGTATAGATAATTTTTTTAGCATTTTATTTATCTCTCCATTTACTGTATGCACCATTTTGAGGCCATGCAGTCCCTTTAAGTAACATCCATCCATCATTTCTAGTGAATATATCATTCTAACTCCTCTCTGTTCTCAGTAAATAAATTCTAATTAGAGTCATGTTTTTTAGTAAAATGGAAGACAAGTTGTTTTTTTTTCAGCCCCATCTTATTCTGTAATGACATTTAGGAGGCTTCTTTTTATTCCCATGGAATGATTTGGCTGAACGGTAAAAAAGTGGGGTAGCTCTAATGAGACGTTTGTACAGGACTCAGGTGGTTTGACAATTTGCGAGAGTAGGAGTGAATGAATTTGTCATTCCTCATTAATTATCAAAATAGAACCCAGAGGACAAATTAAACCCCCCAAATTGGCCATTATGTTGAAAAGTTTTTTTTACTGATGCTAATATGTGGTAATGTATAACATGCTTACAAGCAAAATGATCTACCAAATGTTGCTTTAAATTGTTCTTACTTTCTACAAATCGGTTCTTCAAGTCGCCAGAGATTCTCCTATCCTTTTGTATTGAAAATAATTTCACTAATATCACTACATTCAGTGTGATAGGTAGGCTGGCTTCCTCTGCAGTAGTTTTTTTTTTTTCCCCACTGAGAAAGGTCTCATCCATTATTGTGAAATCAGCCTCTCTCTTTTGAACTCAGCTGTTTCGTGCAGAATGAAGGAGGGGGCGTGGCTTCATCCAGCTGTGAGTGCTGGGATGTAACACAAGACCAAACACGAAGAGGGTCATGTACTAAAAATATATATATATATATATATTTTTTTTTTTTGCTCTTTCCTCATTTTGTAATGTACTAAACATTTAACACTCGAATAGCAAATATGAGCAAATTGTGAATCAAAACGGGCATTTTTGCGAATAGAAACAGTCAGGTTTGTGAATATTTTTTCTGTCTTTTTTTAATAGCACTCGCTAGAACCTGGTGTAATTCTCCCACGCTAAATAAGAATATTTAAGAAGAAGAATAAAAATATTCGCAAAAGTCTTAAGCGCGCGCAAATATAATCATAATATATTAGCGCAAACTGAAAAACGCACACCAAATAAAAATAGACAGGCGCAAAACGGGGGAAAAAATGCAAAATGTTACAAATATTCACAAATTGCTCCTTACTCATGTTTTACCTACTTTTTTTTCTCTCCACTGCACTTGTTTAGTACATGACCCCCTAAAGGGAGATAGGTGGGACTGTTGTTACAGCACCATTAATAACACTATTACACTTTATATGCATGTTTTAGGAGATATTGAAGATAAAAAATTAGTAGACAGATCTGTTTTCTTTAATTTACATGGCACAGCACCTATCTAAAAAAAAAAAAAAGACAGAACTGCCCCTTTAAGGATAATTGCAATTATTTTTTAAAGGGCAACTGTAGCTCCAAATGAACTTGTGTTTAGTTGAAAGATTGCATCAAGTGCAGGCATTTTACCTAGAAATGCTTTAATGAAAGAATAGAAATAATGTAGTTTATTGAGCCCTCTTTGCTTCACATCCCTCTAACAGGGGGCAGACATGTTGTATAGAATCTTGGGTCGGATCTTCATTCATCTGCCTGAAGGTTACTGCAGATCTGACCCAAGATTCTATACAACATGTCTGCCCCCGTTAGAGCTAAATGAAGCAATGAGGGCTCAGTAAGGTGCTTTATTTGTATTCTTTCATTAAAGCATTTCTATACACCATCGACACTTGATGTAATCTTTTAACCACAGATGTCCTTTAATGCTTCTTCTAATTAGCATTTGTTATTTCACCTGCCTACACATTTCCAGGTTAAAGAATTGCTTGTATAACTCTCTTATCCAGATGAGAATTATGTATGTATTGAACAGATTTAGTCTGCTCGCAGAACAATGCTACCAAATAAACATTTTCATCTGTAAAAGGAATTGTGCCCTGTTTTCTGTTTTATTGCTTCCAAAAGTCCATTATTTACCTTTACTGATATCCAGCTGGCAGGAACAGCCTAATAAATCCAGAAAAATGTTCGGCTGTGATATATATAACTCAGTAGGAAGCTTGTTGTTTATTTGAACTGGTGTGGAGCAAGCAAGTTAATGGATTTCAAAGTCACATCTGAGTCTTCCGTGGAATACTCAGCTTCTGATGAGATGGGAGAGGACTGTTTGACAGTGGAACAATACTGTGGATCAAGAATCATATCATCGGGGTATTTATGTTTAATGATCTAATTTAACAGACGTGTCCGTTATAATACAGAAAGAATAATGGGGAGGGGGAAAATGAAATAGAGGAAATTATAGGACAAAAAAATGAAGTTATGTTTAATGGCCTTTTTTGACTCAAATATAGACAATTTAAATAGACATGCATTAATAAAAGAAAACAATTAGATTTTTATTGAGCCCTCTTTGCTCAGTGTAATTCTCTCAGGGGGAGGACATGTTGTTTAGAATCTTGGGTCAAGTGAAGGAAGATCAGACTTAAGATTCTAAACAACATGTCTGCCCCCTAACGGTTAGGCAACCAAAACAGGTTATTTAAACACAACTGGGTAATCCCTAAATCTTGGATCGTTGAGGGTCCTTGAGGTTTAAGAAGCAATGCTATATAGTTATAAGATTCAAATCCTCCAACTAACTGCTAGCCTTTTGTATTATTAATCCTGGCTCTTTAAGGGGCGGAGCCTTACTCAGCCATATGTACTTTTGCAGCAAAAAGGATCATGTAAGATGTTATGAATCTGCAGAAAGGGATCTTTAAAAAAAAACAATTTTTTTTAAAGGGCCAGGTTTTCTAAATACAAAGCGGCATGTATAATAGCCAAATTTCACATTTTAAAATTGCTTTTTTCCCCTCTTTCAGACCCAAAGGACATTGCGTTACTTCTCCGCACTTGGGAAATGTTTCAATGCCACTGAGAGTCTTCATCGGCGACTTATAGAAATAGCTGTACAGCTGCTAGCCGGCATTACTTACATCAAACAATCAGAGCAATGGGGGGAAACAGCCGTTTTCTGAGAAATAAAGTAAATTACAATGCGTTCTGGAATCAAAGTACAGCTTTCTGTAGAAATAGGATGTATGTTAAATCTTACCTTATAAGCTAACATAAAGCTGGAAGACATGTGAGGTGGATCTGGTTTAACCTACTCACTGATATAGGGTTCCACTCAATAAAGAGAGGATTGCAGGGAATTGAGAAGGGAAGTTCTAGGGTGGGGTTGCCATCTTAAATCCGGCTGAGATCGGAGAGAGGTAGAGCTCTGGACAGGGCAGTGGAATTCCCTCCCAAAACTGTGATTCTCCCACGTAAGGCAGTAAGTGCTCCAGCAGAGAGAGATTCCCAGAAGCAGACCCTGACCAATCTAGCGGGACGAGCCCCCTGCTCTGATTGGCTGCGCACACTCTGACCTTGTCAGCGCGTACCAGTCTTTAAGAACATCGGGTTTACTGTGGAGAAGCGGGACATGTTTTCTAACCCTTGCACCCGTCAAGGAAAAAAAGTTTAATTGTTGATAAATTGGTCACTGATGCATATTCATCAACACACACCTTTTTAGATTACAAACATTTTTATCTCACGTATTAGCAAACGTAAATAATTATAATGCACCGCTTAGTTTTAAAGATTGATTTCCATT
Source organism: Pelodytes ibericus (assembly GCA_036172795.1). NCBI lineage: Eukaryota > Metazoa > Chordata > Amphibia > Anura > Pelodytidae > Pelodytes > Pelodytes ibericus. The sequence goes on along the minus strand of CM069866.1, from coordinate 8,919,408 downwards.
TTTTTTTTTCTTATTATTAGATTAAGTGAAATTAAAATATTATATGGGAAAAAAAGCTCAGTTCTGGGAAGTCATTAAATGCCCTGTGTCATTCTGTGAGAGATTTTTATGGCTTAATTGGTGAGATTGACTGGCTGATAACACATTTATCAAACACCAGTTACTGCTAATAATTGTTTTTTTTCCCCCCATCTGGCTTGTATAAGATATATGAGCATCTTGTAAGGAAGAGCTATAGAAAGGCTGCTGGGATTTTACAGGCATGCCAGCTTACTGCAAATGCATGTACCACCCGTACACTGCCCGGCTGAGCATGATGAGAGTTTGTCTGCTCCCCCAGGCTGGAATAACAGAACGCTGGCTATCTTTTTCCAAAAAGAGAGGTGAAACAATGGATCGAAGGAGATTGTTTAATATGCAGAGCAGGTGAATGGAAGACATAAACATGGGTTTTAATGTGGTGTAATGCATAAGATGCCTGTACTTTATTTGGGAAGTATTTCATAGACATTGATTGTAACAGCTTGTTAATGCTAAAGTATAGTACCTTCGAAACGTTTGAAAAATTAAGGACATTCATTCATGCGTCTGGCTCCAATCCCAGAACTCGCACTTTTATGTTCGGAAAAAAGAAATCGCCCCTCAACTCATTGGGAGCCATGACACAGTGCCAAATACCCCTGCCCACGTCAGGCCATACCCTCTATTCACCCCAGGAAACAACTACAGAAAGGCGCTAAGTATTTCATTTTAGCAACACATTAAGTTAGAGCTGGAGAATTTCAGCAAATCACGTATTTTAACCTTATAAATCCACATCACAACATCATCCGCTTCTTGCAATCCTCCCTTGCAAACCCGCCAGCCTTAACGTGCAGCTCTTCAGTGTCGCATTTTTCTAAAGATGCCTTTTTTAAATTTTTATAAACAGCTGGTTATCAATACAGTATGATGTGTGATGTGGCAGCATTCCTGGGTTATTTGTAAAAAAAAACCCCTGGGATGCTCTCTAATTTCTCCCAATAGTTTGGGACTGCACCACTTTCCACATGGTCCCAGTTGGTAACACTAAATCTTTCTATCCAGTCTTGCATGTCTATATCAGATAATATCAGGTGGGCTGATCAAGTGGCACCAAGGGCAACTGGATTGTTTTTGACCTCCGGGCAAACAGTTGTCAGCGCTCCCCTGGAAGGCAAGCTAGTGTGAATCTGTACTACAGCAAGCAGCTGGCTGAGCGTGGCAGGCCTAACACCAAGAAACCTATGTACACTAATGTTTAACATGTATAGCTTGGAGGATAGACGTAACAGGGGGGATATGATAGAAACATTTAGATACATAAAGGGAATCAACACAGTAAAGGAAGAGATTATATTTAAAAGAAGTAAAACTACCACAACTAGAGGACATAGTCTTAAATTAGAGGGGCAACGATTTAAAAGTAATATCAGGAAGTATTACTTTACTGAGAGGGTAATGGATGTATGGAATAGCCTGCCAGCAGAAGTGGTAGAGGTAAACACAGTCAAGGATTTTAAGCATGCGTGGGATGGGCACAAGGCTATCCTAGATATAAGATAAGGAATGGGGGACTAATAAAAGTATTTAGAAAATTGATCAGACTAGATGGACCGAATGGTTCTTATCTGCCGGTGACACATTCTATGTTTCTATGTTTCTATGATGGGATTGTCCCTTTAAATATGCAACATAAAATGTCAACTGGAGAATTACTTTTTACTGCTGCCACACAGTACATATTCTCCAAAACCGTCTGCCCTTAAAGGGGAATTCTGGTCACCCAACCGTGACGCCATAAATTCACTGTAGCAATATACAGTGATTAATACATGTTCACCCAGGCCCCCAAGACAAACTAATGTGTTATGCTTCCAAATCTCCCGAGCCATCTTCATATATCATGTGTTATAAGAACATCGAGTGATGCCTAGGAAGCAAATCCGAGATGAATGGATGATTTCGACAATTGATGCCCCTCACACTTGGCAAATCATTTTTATTTTCTTGTCGTACTTGATAGAAATGCAGGATTTATGTCAGGGATAGAAGTCGGGAGTTCTGCAACAATTACCCCGTAGGTCTCACAGATTCATTATCTTCTCATTAAAGTAAAAGTTCTGACGGGGCCTTTTCTATTTTCAATTTTTTTTTTTAAACTGCCAGAAACAATTCATATTTATTTGTTTGAGAAAGAAAAGTTTTCATTAAACCAACTTTTTTTGATTGCCGTTATCTTGGTTCTCCATTTCGGCCATAAAACTAACACGTCCTTTTCTCACTGCATGATAAAAGATTAGATTTTCCAGGAGATCAGTTTGATTGAGGATCCGATGATGCCGAAGTCATCCTCTTATTCGGCCAGCTTATAATTGATTAGCTGGGATGTCATCAGGACAGTGGTGTCTCTTGGTTTTGTGCTGCCCTAGGCAGACAAAATTCGGGCACCCCCCACCTACATCGCACAACTACAACATCGCCCCATCACCCACGTTGCACACCGACGACATGCCCCATCACTCACACTGCACACACATTAAATGCCCAATCACCTCATTACATGCACCCATCACCCACATTGCAGACACACTAAATGCCCCATCACCCCTATTACATGTCACCATCACACTCATTACATACCCCTCCACGTCCATTACATTCCCCCATCACCCCAATTAATTGGAAGAAGCTAAAGCTTGCTGAACAGTGGGGGAGGGAGTGAAAATGTTTGAAGCACCAGAAGTGTGCTTTAACACCCTCTGGCAAAGTGCCTCCCTCTGGCAAAGTGCCGCCCTAGGCGAGTGCCTTGTTTGCCTTGTGGAAGACACACTACTGCATCAGGATATTTTACCAGCAGGGATGGTAAGAATATCAGCATGGGGCCAATGTTAAGTCTAAGGAAGCAATAGCACTACTGGTATTTTTTTTTTTAAATGTTTAAGCCCTATTCATAAATCATTTGTATTAATTCAACTGGTAAAACAGTAAAGGACCAAACCCTGAATAGCATTACCTGGATTTGAAGAGGCAGCACATTGCGATCTAAATTTTGAGTGATGTCACAAGACCCCACCCATTTTTTTGTCCCCCCGCTGACATCTGAGTGGGAGGATCAGTAGCAGCTGCAAACTGGATATTTGTGATTAAATTGTAAATATTTAGGTGGGGGGGGGGGGGGGACTGTTGAAGTTTTAAAGGAATACAGACATTTTTAGAATGATTTTTACATTAATATGCATGAATAAAAAGGTGGGTCTTTTTCAAGTCGGATTAGACCCCTAGCTTAGCTCAAGAGAAACAGGAATGCACTGGATCTGTTGATTAAATATGTTTCACCCAGAATAAAAATCCTTTTGACATTTCCCTTTATCACTGTATAGCAGGCTCTCTGCTGTTTATACACTTCCAGTTGATATTTACTATATAATCCATCATGGTCAGTCGTGAGAATTTGGTAAAATAGTCCAGTGATTTTAGAAACCATTTTACACATCACAGCATATGGTATATGCAAACAAGCAGCAGTATGTGAGAGGGACTTTCTGTCCCCTAGAGTGAGCAGGCTCTATATCAGGTGCTTGCATCTGTAGAGCACAAACCATGGGGGAAGTCTGAGATGGAACAGTAACCAAATCAGTTTGTTTTGGGAGATAAAATGTCTAAAAACATAAGGCTTCCACAGACTACAAATACTGAACATATAAATCCACAAGGATAATAATCCACCTGCAGGGTGAGATATTAAATGATAAAGTACAAAGAAAGTAATACAAAAAAAAACTAGAATCACCTTAGGTCTTAGGTGTCCAACTGCGGCCCTCCAGATTTCTAGTATGGCTGGGAATTGTGGTAGTTGTAGTACAGAAACAGCTGGAGGGCTGCCATTCAAAGCTTAGCCCTTAGGCCATAAATACCAGGATGCATGGACCAGACTACAGAGGGCGATGTACAAAGCTTAGCCCTTAGGCCATAAATACCAGGGTGCATGGACCAGACTACAGAGGGCGATGTACAAAGCTTAGCCCTTAGGCCATAAATACCAGGGTGCATGGACCAGACTACAGAGGGCGATGTACAAAGCTTAGCCCTTAGGCCATAAATACCAGGATGCATGGATCAGACTACAGAGGGCGATGTACAAAGCTTAGCCCTTAGGCCATAAATACCAGAATGCATGGACCAGACTACAGAGGGCGATGTACAAAGCTTAGCCCTTAGGCCATAAATACCAGGATGCATGGACCAGACTACAGAGGGCGATGTACAAAGCTTAGCCCTTAGGCCATAAATACCAGGATGCATGGACCAGACTACAGAGGGCGATGTACAAAGTGTTAGAAAAGTTAAAAGGTGTAGAAACATAGAAACATAGAATGTGTCGGCAGATAAGAACCATTCGGTCCATCTAGTCTGCCCAATTTTTTTTGGAGTACTTTTATTAGTCCCCCGTTCCCGGTCTTATAGCTAGGATAGCCTTGTGTCTATCCCACCCATGCTTAAAATCCTTGACTGTGTTTACCTCTACCACTTCTGCTGGCAGGCTATTCCATACATCCACTACCCTCTCAGTAATGTAATACTTGTATTAGTCCCTGGCCTTATCTTATATCTAGGATAGCCTTATACCTATCCCACGCATGCTTAAACTCCTTCACTGTATTAACCTCTACCACTTCTACTGGAAGACTATTCCATGCATCCACTACCCTCTCAGTAATGTAATACTTGTATTAGTCCCTGGCCTTATCTTATATCTAGGATAGCCTTATACCTATCCCACGCATGCTTAAACTCCTTCACTGTATTAACCTCTACCACTTCTACTGGAAGACTATTCCATGCATCCACTACCCTCTCAGTAATGTAATACTTTCATTAGTCCCTGGCCTTATCTTATATCTAGTATAGCCTTATACCTATCCCATGCATGCTTAAACTCCTTCACTGTATTAACCTCTACCACTTCTACTGGAAGACTATTCCATGCATCCACTACCCTCTCAGTAAGTAATACTTTCATTAGTCCCTGGCCTTATCTTATATCTAGGATAGCCTTATACCTATCCCACGCATGCTTAAACTCCTTCACTGTATTAACCTCTACACTTCTACTGGAAGACTATTCCATGCATCCACTACCCTCTCAGTAAAGTAATACTTCCTGATATTACTTTTAAATCGTTGCCCCTCTAATTTAATACTATGTCCTCTAGTTGTGGTAGTTTTTCTTCATTTACTGTGTTGATTCCCTTTATGTATCTAAATGTTTCTATCATATGTCCCCCCTGTTACGTCTTTCCTCCAAGCTATACATGTTAAGATGCTTTAACCTTTCACACATCCCCTGTATGATTATTATCAGTAATAGATTAAGTGGTTAAGATCCCACTCCAACTCCAGTCCATGTAGAATCTGGTCTCGAGTTCAGAGATCCAGTAGATTCCACGGAATCCCACACAATGTAAATCTCTTCAAACTTATCACCGTTTAGCGAATCTCTGTGTAAACCATACTTTCTGTAGTTGGTTCCAGGGACTGAAAAGGGGGCAGGTCTAAAATGGGCGGAGTCACGTGACATCATGCGACATTCCGTCAATGCGGAAGATTAAACGCCACCTTCCCCGGTACAGACACCGGGTGTGTGGAGATCAATTCTCCTCTTTTAGGCTATGTGTGTCTTAGATATACATAGTTTAAACCCAATGCTGCCAGTGCACATGCAGTATTAATCCTGGGACAGACAGATCAGGACCCCCCCCCCCCCCCCCCAAAAAAAAAACAGGACTGTCCTGGCAAATTTTGGCATCTATGCTAAACTAGTTTTTTTTCCGTTCAGTGAAGTCTTGTTGGATTATAGTTCAAAGCAGAACAAGCAATTTATAAATATTTCACTTTTCTTTGGGGGGAGTATGAGTCCAGCTGTCACTTTATCCTGGCTGGCTGGTATTTGTTTTTTTCCATTATAGCTTGCATTAAATCCTTATTCCATTTAATTTCACATTTTTCTCTCTGACTGCACAAGTTCTACCTGGCACCCATCTGAGTAAAGGGTTGCTGAGTGTAGTGTCAGCCTGCCACACTCTGGGTCCAGTTGAGTGCCCAGTATTAAGCGGACCAATGATGGGCAGACATAAGAGAACCAGCGGAGAGGAAGGCTGTGAATGAACAGGAGATATGATGGCAGATTAATGTGTGAAGGCAACAGAGGAAAAAGATTTAAAAGTAATATGACAAAAATACATTAAAAGGTATAGAGGTACAGAGCCGGTTCCAGGAAATAAAGGATAGTTAAAAAAAAAAAAAAGCTATTATTTGTTCCTACTTGAAGTTTTTATTTTTAGTCCTTTCAACGATTTTTCACAGGGTTGAATAGCAGAAAAAGCATTCCCATCATCTGTAAAAAGCCTCGATAGAATCCTTTCCTGTAACAGTTGAAGGTCACAGCCACTGAGTAATATCATTTATCAAATTAACAGAGTTTAAAGTCTTTGTTTTTGGTAAATTCGGGGATATTATCACTGGGTCCCATTAGGACTAAAACTATGGCTTTCTACTCAATAAATCTAGAGACCGTATCACATCATATGTCTAATTTCTATCTCATCATAATGTGGCAATGCGGAGCTGCGAGTGTTGTATCCATTGTCTGGTTTCGTGTTGCCACACCTTGATACGAAATTAGAGAAGCACAGCGACTGGACGCCCTGTGATATTCTGTTAACCATTCGCATGCCATACAGGGGTGGTCCTAGATTTGTCGAAGCCTGAAGCAAAAACTCATATTGTCAACTATTTGCCCCAATGTGGGGGGCTCCTTAGCAAGTGGGGCGCCAGGCAGCTACCTCATTTGCTTATTTAATGGCACCTTTCTTGATAGCATAGAGGGGAACAAAGCTTTACCGTTTAAAGGACAACTGTAGGCAAAAAATGAAGTTGTGTTTAATTAAAGCATTGCATCAAGTGTAGGCATTTTATATAGAAAGAATACAAATAAAGCACATTATTGAGCCATCTTTACCCTATATAGCTCTACCAGGAGGCAGACATTTTGTTTAGAATCTTTGGTCAGATCTTTGTTCATCTGAACCAAGGTGAGTGAAGACCTGACCCAAGAGTCTAAACAACATGGCTGCCTCCTGAGAGAATGATATAGAGTAAAGAAGGCTTAATAACTTTATTTTGTATTCTTTCATTAAATAATGTTCATTATAAATCATTTACGCTTGATAGAATCTTTCAATTAAACATAAGTTAATTTTTTTGCTACAGTTATCCATTAAGACATTGCTCATCACTCTGCTACAGATATATTTTTACCATTGTCAAAGAATATCTGTAATGAAACATTTACTGCAGAATGGAGAGTTTAACGGCTGAATGAAGCAGCATTATTTATCTGATGGGAACCTATCTCCATTTGTATGCTGTCTTGTGCTATATTCAGTAGGATCTGGGTGACTAGCTATTTCTATTGTTGCCTTGTGTCTCTCCCTCGTCCATCAGTTAGACAAAGCTGAATAGACGGTGTGCGCAGTCCACACGCTCTCAGTAACACCAGCTACTAGTCATTCAGTGCATTGGCTGAGGATTTCATCATCTTTGGCAATACATTTGTGGCAAACCCTAACCAACTGGGTATTCAAATACACTGCAGTGTTGTCAGAGAACAGAAGGTTAGCTGGTCACCTAAATAACTGATATACCTAAATAGCTGAAAAATATCTCCAATGCAGCTGAAAGGGAGCATCTTACGAACCCGGCTGCTTTGAAAGTGTTGTCTCAGTTCCCTGCGATTATCTCTTTATTGAGTAGATCCTTAAAAGGTGAGATGAAGATTCTGTCTCACCGACTTAACGATACGTTGGGGCAAAGTTCTAAAAGTGATGGAATCGGCTGGACCATTTCCTTGGTCTCCATGGTGACTGCATCACGTTCAGAACTCTGACCTACTACCAGACTTTATACATCAACCCCTAATGTGTCCAAACTGGATCTGCAGTCAGACAGCTAACTGACGTCTGCTGACGTACAGGATGAAGAGACAGGATGAAGAGACAGATGGGAACAAGCGTTAATGGCACAATGCATACTAGACACATAGAAATGCATGAAAGCATCTCAGCCAAGGTTAAGGTCAGACGCTTGATGAGCTTTTATGGTGTTTTGTAAGGATACGGTTCTGAATAAGGCATGGAAGGTTGATCTGGTTAGACAGTGTTCCAGAGTCCTAAAGACTGAATTGCTCTAGACCAGGCGCGTCCAAGTGGGCGCATAATCAGAGATACATGCTCGTGCTGGGCCTCATTCGTTATTTTTTATTTACAGTAAAAGTGAAAAATAGCTTATTAGCCATAAAAAATAAAAAAAAATGTTTGGTTGTTTAGCACTGATGCAAAAGCAGCTCAAAACAAGTTTAAATTTTGAAAAACTTTATTCCAAAACATTAGACATTTATAGGGATAATGAGAATATGGATGGTTAAGTCAGGTAGGGGGGGAATTTCACTGGCCAGCGGACCACATTTGGACTCCCCAGCTCTAGATAGACTCAGTAAAGGGCTGAGAAACATGCCCACGAGCTGTAGTTAGGTTCGGACGGGATCCTCAATAAAGTGAAAAGCCAGCATGTAAATTGGGTTTTCCCAGGTTAATGTTCTGGTTTCTAATATTCTGGACAAAAGCTAAGTAGATGAATGTATCTGGATTTGTGTAACACGATGAGAAAAATCAAGCTTTTCCACTCAAGGTGTTTGCGGGGCTTTCACCAAGTTTCACCAAGTTCTTGAATAGTAGAATAATATCCAATTTAATCCACCTCCTTGATTGGGCCAAATTTCCACCATACCCCAAGGGTCACAATATTACATATTTGTGGTTTGTGGGTTTCTCAAACCCCCCCCCCCCCCTACAAGGTATCCGTGTCTTAATGCAGAGTGACAAAACCACTTAAATATATTGTATACATCTGTGTAGATTTAAATGTATTTAGTCAATATCTTGTTGCCTGTTACCTGTATAACCTGATGCTCACCAGTGAAACCCAAAGGCTGAAACCCAAGTCAATAAAAAAAATCTGAATTATGTATGGGAAGACATGTGGGGGGACTTCTTGCTGAGACTGGTTGACAGATTATGGATGAAGCTGCCATTAAAGATAAAGGGTGGCTATTTTGAGTAAGCCAAGGGGCTTATTCACTAGAAATGTAAACTGAAACTAGACTCAATATATTGTGCAACAAGTCTCCAGCTTTGCTACTCAACATAAAAGGCCTACTGTGTGTAGTTGACTTACATTTCATTGTTTCATATATTGTAACTTTTTGTTGTTCCATTGTGATTTGAAGCAGGCATTTATTCTGCATAAATCACATTTTTAATATTTGACTCAAGCCCCTCCCCCGGTAGCACTGATTATATAGAAACCGCGGATACAAAGTTTTGTTTCATTTAGTAACTTCCTGATCTCCTCGCAACTGAATACATTGTGTGGACTGTAATAGACTTGCTCTTGTATACAGTAGGCTCTCTTAACAGTGCAGCACATTGTGTGATGACATCACTAGAGAGACAGGGAATGCCATTCATTTGAATGAAATTATTCTCATTGGTTCCTGCAGAAAAAAAAAAGGAAATTACTTTGACTCAGCTAGTGTGGGCAGTCCTGGTTTCTTGCAAACTGCTGTAATTTCATCTAGCTGTAATGTTATATGTTAAGCAATGCAAAATGTAAAACATGCAATTTAAAGTCCTCTCACCTCTTTCCTTCCATATATTATGAATTTCAATATAGAATTTCTCACACATTCCAGCTTCCGATCTTTGGTAGAACTTCCAACAAGAATCTTATTACAGATTTCAGCTCCCCGCTTCAGTCGCCGATGAAAAATGGTCTCCTTCCTCGCTAATTGCAGGTGATTCGCCCGCCGTTAATGGACTGGGTGGGACGTCAGAGTTTTAAGCCGTCTCGGTGAAAGATGATTTATGGAGCCTGCCAGGAGCGCACACTTCAGAGATGGCTGAACCCCACAGCAGCTATTTATCAGCCGAACTTAGACAGCAATCTATCAGGCTGAACGCAGAGGAACACAAACTTGACACTAGACAAATTTCCAAGAAACAAAGAGAGAACAGCAAGATCAAAATCCCAATGTAGATTGCTAGCGAGCCGAGAGATTCATTGTGCTACCTTGAGAGAAAGACTAAACTTCAATTCATTTTATGATCTGTTTAATGCTGTTCCTGTTATTACTTTCTCATAACTAGACTTAAAGGTTAAGGGATAGATCAGTGTGTGCGGCTCTTTCTATTTTTTTATTTTTATTTAAGGTAAACCTAGCATGTGAATCCTTGTGGATTTAGAAACATTTTCAGAGCAATTTTACCTTAATTTTTCTTTTCATGAGACTGAAACCCACTGCCTAATGACAAGAGGGACAGGCAGGGTTAACCAAAATGACTCACCTGTGCTCATGCAGGTATTTCATTAAAATTGATGCCTTTGGAGTCACTCATTGGCCTCTTTAAGCTAGTCCTGTTCCTCCCTTGACCTGAAGATTACACAGGGTTCTATTGACTAAAAGGCGAGCTGAATATTCCATCTCGTGGACTTAATTATACATTGTGCAGGGACAAACCTGGCGCGTTTCTCCTGCTAGAAGAACTCAGCTGGCCATGGATAATGCAGAGTTACATCTTTACAAACTGTCACTTTATAACAATGCATTATACAGGGCCAACTCTGTTCTTCTAGCAGGAGAAACTCACCAGACCCTGCACAATGTATAGAAGAATATATAGAAGAGCTTAGCTGGCCATGGATAATGCAGAGTTACATCTTTACACACTGTCACTTTAAAACAATGCATTATACAGGACCAACTCTATTCTTCTAGCAGGAGAAACTCATCATACCCTGCGCAATGAATAGAAGAATATATAGAAGAGCTCAGCTGGCCATGGATAATGCAGAGTTACATCTTTACACACTGTCACTGTATAACAATGCATTATACAGGGCCAACTCTGTTCTTCTAGTAGGAGAAACTCACCAGACCCTGCACAATGTATAGAAGAATATATAGAAGAGCTCAGCTGGCCATGGATAATACAGAGTTACATCTTTACACACTGTCACTTTATAACACTGCATTATACAGGGCCAACTCTGTTCTTCTAGCAGGAGAAACTCACCAGACCCTGCACAATGTATAGAAGAATATATAGAAGAGCTCAGCTGGCCATGGATAATGCAGAGTTACATCTTTACACACTGTCACTTTATAACAATACATTATACAGGGCCAACTCTGTTCTTCTAGCAGGAGAAACTCACCAGGCCCTGCACAATGTATAGAAGAATATATAGAAGAGCTCAGCTGGCCATGGATAATGCAGAGTTACATCTTTACACACTGTCACTTTATAGCAATGCATTATACAGGGCCAACTCTGTTCTTCTAGCAGGAGAAACTCACCAGACCCTGCACAATGTATAGAGGAATATATAGAGAGCTCAGCTGGCCATGGATAATGCAGAGTTACATCTTTACACACTGTCACTTTATAACAATACATTATACAGGGCCAGGTCTGTTCTTCTAGCAGGAGAAACTCACCAGACCCTGCACAATGTATAGAAGAATATAAAGAAGAGCTCAGCTGGCCATGGATAATGCAGAGTTACATCTTTACACACTGTCACTTTATAACAATGCATTATACAGGGCCAACTCTGTTCTTCTAGCAGGAGAAACTCATCATACCCTGCACAATGAATAGAAGAATATATAGAAGAGCTCAGCTGGCCATGGATAATGCAGAGTTACATCTTTACACACTGTCACTGTATAACAATGCATTATACAGGGCCAACTCTGTTCTTCTAGTAGGAGAAACTCACCAGACCCTGCACAATGTATAGAAGAATATATAGAAGAGCTCAGCTGGCCATGGATAATACAGAGTTACATCTTTACACACTGTCACTTTATAACACTGCATTATACAGGGCCAACTCTGTTCTTCTAGCAGGAGAAACTCACCAGACCCTGCACAATGTATAGAAGAATATATAGAAGAGCTCAGCTGGCCATGGATAATGCAGAGTTACATCTTTACACACTGTCACTTTATAACAATACATTATACAGGGCCAACTCTGTTCTTCTAGCAGGAGAAACTCACCAGGCCCTGCACAATGTATAGAAGAATATATAGAAGAGCTCAGCTGGCCATGGATAATGCAGAGTTACATCTTTACACACTGTCACTTTATAGCAATGCATTATACAGGGCCAACTCTGTTCTTCTAGCAGGAGAAACTCACCAGACCCTGCACAATGTATAGAGGAATATATAGAGAGCTCAGCTGGCCATGGATAATGCAGAGTTACATCTTTACACACTGTCACTTTATAACAATACATTATACAGGGCCAGGTCTGTTCTTCTAGCAGGAGAAACTCACCAGACCCTGCACAATGTATAGAAGAATATAAAGAAGAGCTCAGCTGGCCATGGATAATGCAGAGTTACATCTTTACACACTGTCACTTTATAACAATGCATTATACAGGGCCAACTCTGTTCTTCTAGCAGGAGAAACTCACCAGACCCTGCACAATGTATAGAAGAATATATAGAAGAGCTCAGCTGGCCATGGATAATGAAGAGTTACATCTTTACACACTGTCACTTTATAACAATGCATTATACAGGGCCAACTCTGTTCTTCTAGCAGGAGAGACTCACCAGACCCTGCACAATGTATAGAAGAAGAATATATAGAAGAGCTCAGCTGGCCATGGATAATGCAGAGTTACATCTTTACACACTGTCACTTTATAACAATGCATTATACAGGGCCAACTCTGCTCTTCTAGCAGGAGAAACTCACCAGGCCCTGCACAATGTATAGAAGAATATATAGAAGAGCTCAGCTGGCCATGGATAATGCAGAGTTACATCTTTACATACTGTCACTTTATAACAATGCATTATACAGGGCCATCTCTGTTCTTCTAGCAGGAGAAACTCACCAGGCCCTGCACAATGTATAGAAGAATATATAGAAGAGCTCAGCTGGCCATGGATAATGCAGAGTTACATCTTTACACACTGTCACTTTATAACAATACATTATACAGGGCCAACTCTGTTCTTCTAGCAGGAGAAACTCACCAGACCCTGCACAATGTATAGAAGAATATATAGAAGAGCTCAGCTGGCCATGGATAATGCAGAGTTACATCTTTACACACTGTCACTTTATAACAATGCATTATACAGGGCCAACTCTGTTCTTCTAGCAGGAGAAACTCACCAGACCCTGCACCATGTATATATAGAAGAGCTCAGCTGGCCATGGAAAATGCAGAGTTACATCTTTACACACGGTCACTATATAACAATGCATTATACAGGGCCAACTCTGTTGTTCTAACAGGTGGAAGTCGCTAGGTTTGTTCCTGCGCAGTTTATAGGTAATGCCCAGCATGCCTGCTAGCCATCTTTCTGCGTATAGGTCCAATTTGTGTTCATTCTGAATCAGTTGGAGTAGCAGCCAGTGGTGTATCTTGATTTTGTGCTGCCCTAGGCAGACAAAATCCGGGCACCCCCCTATCCAAGCTGCACACCCACGTTACACACCTAAGACATGCCCCATCATTCAGACTCACATCAAGCTTACACTCCCATCACACTCAGTCACACACTCCTACTCCCATCACACTCAGTCACACACTCCTACTCCCATCACGCACACTCTGACTCCCATCACACTCAGTCACACACACTGTCTCCCATCACACACACTCTGACTCCCATCACACTCAGTCACACTGTCTCCCATCACACACACTCTGACTCCCATCACACTCAGTCACACACAGTCTCCCATCACACACACTCTGACTCCCATCACACTCAGTCACACACACTGTCTCCCATCACACACACTCTGACTCCCATCACACTCAGTCACACACACTGTATCCCATCACACACACTCTGACTCCCATCACACTCAGTCACACACTGTCTCCCATCACACACACTCTGATTCCCATCACACTCAGTCACACACACTGTCTCCCATCACACACACTCTGACTCCCATCACACTCAGTCACACACACTGTCTCCCATCACACACACTCTGACTCCCATCACACTCAGTCACACACTGTCTCCCATCACACACACTCTGATTCCCATCACACTCAGTCACACACTGTCTCCCATCACACACACTCTGACTCCCATCACACTCAGTCACACACACTGTCTCCCATCACACACACTCTGACTCCCATCACACTCAGTCACACACACTGTCTCCCATCACACACACTCTGACTCCCATCACACTCAGTCACACACACTGTCTCCCATCACACACACTCTGACTCCCATCACACTCAGTCACACACTGTCTCCCATCACACACACTCTGACTCCCATCACACTCAGTCACACACACTGTCTCCCATCACACACACTCTGACTCCCATCACACTCAGTCACACACACTGTAGCAGCACCATAGAGCTCACGCAAAGCATTCAGCCCAGAAATCCAGGATATTTGCGGAAACGAATCAGAATATCAGATGCCGACATTTCCAGGGAACGTCCACCCCGCTATCTATCTCCTCGCTACACAACATAATAATCACTGTGAGCTTCTAGAAAAATAAACCTTTAAACTGCTGCAAACTCTCAGTTAGGAACAAACCCCAACAACAACACAAAATACATAATCTACTGCGTCTTTGAGCCCCTTTTAGCAGCAGACACCGGTATTAATACGAATAACAGTTCATGCCGTAAATTATCTGAGCAAAAGAAAAGACAGAACATGTGATTTATCTGTAACTCGAGACAGAATTTATTCTTTCTTATTAAAAAGGAGTGAAATGAAATACAACCCTGGGCACTGGAAAAAGAAATCCTCTTTTTTTTTCATTATTCATTTTTTTGCACAGCAGATCGTTGCAAATGCTGTTTTCCAAAGGCTGTGTCGTCTTCCTTTCCCTGGCATGTTATTACAGTTATTAATAGAGAGCCGCTTGCTTTTGGGCAGATCTTTAAAAAAACAACAACTATTTATTTCCTTCCAAACCCTGTTGCCAGTCTGATGCTCCAGATCCCGCAGGTCCCACCTTCTGAGCTAGAGATGCTGGCAGGAGATGAAAAGCTTGCTCTGTGTCAAGTTGATGCATGGTAGCATGGAGTCCAATAAGTTCAACCATGATGGTAATATTATGCATAATATTTTTTAATACAGGCCATCTATCCCGGATTCAGATGGACAGTCCTAATCTGGAACCTACCATCAACCTGACTACACATCAGAGTAGAAAAGCTACCACTCACATGTGCAAAACTCTTGAATAGCCACTGTCCTGACAAGTGGATGGTGAGAACTAGACATGTGCATTCGTTTTCGGACGAATGCATTTTCGTCCGAAAATAGAATTTTCGTTCATTCGTTTGAAAAACGAATAACGAAAATGCTAAGCTAACGAAAGCTAAATGAACGAATGGTTAATAAACGAAAATCATTCGTTCATTCGTCCATTCGTAGTACTATTGGCATTCTATAAGCCGAAATAGAGTTGGTTTATAGAATACAATAGCATAGTACACTACATTCCATAAACCGACATAATGGACGACTTTCGGTTTATGGAATGCATGTAAGTCTATTGGCATTCTATAAACCGACTCTATTTCGGTTTACAGTAATACCAATACTATAGCACGAATGGATGAATGATTTTCGTTTAACTTCTTAGCTTTCTATAACCCGAAACAGAGTCCCCATTCATACATTTTTATGAATGGGAACTCTAGTTCGGTTTATAGAAAGCCCATAGTATTACATGTATTCCATAAGCCGAAAGTCTACAAACTGAATGTTCGGTTTATAGACTTTCGGCTTATGGAATACATGTAATCCTATTGCTATTCTATAAACCGAACGTAATGGACGAAAACGAAACGAAAATGTTAGTTTTGCACATGTCTAGTGTGAACCTGCTCAGCTATCCAACTCCACAGGATTTGCATCTCTATACAGCTATCATTCAGCTTCTCAAACATTAAACACTAATCAGCAGTGACATTTCACAGAGCTGCAGTGGGCTTCTGTCTGGTCAAAACATATACACGGCTGTGTAGTCCCTCTTTCATAGCTCCCAAGGTCCCCTCCCTGGAAATGCCCCCTTCACTCCAAGCACTTAAAACAGCTGAGTAAAGCAGAGTGCGGCTAATTCCACAATAATGGCTAATGACAGTACTTTCATTTCAAGAGAGCATGCCATTTCTGCAGAAGAAGTTAGCCCATCTCCTGTAGCTCCCCCTCACTGACGTCAATGAAGCCTAGTTGAAATTATTTTCAATGTATAATGACAGGAGAACTGTGATTTGTTTCCAAGTAAAAATAATAATATGACATATATTAAAAACATGTACAACACACAGAAAATGAGCTGGGAGGGATCTGACTCTTGAATGAAACCAATTAATTTAATATTGGACTATACCTTATTGAGTTTCTTCTATTTCTGAAATCTTTATCCCTTGCATTATAGATTATAGAAATGGAAAAGTCCGATAGGTTTCTCAAAGCAAAACATTTGTCCTATCTGTGCCTTTATTTTTCTGTAGAACTCTTGGGTTTCTTTAGAAATAGATTTGCATTAATTAAGTCTTAAAAAGTTATCCTAGCCAAGTCTCTGAGTCTTCTATTTGCCTTCAGGCTAGAGAAGGGGTTATTAAGATGTATAGCAAATGTAAAAATGCATTCTTAAGTATTATAAATTGGTAATATATTAAATTATCTCCAATGGATAACAGCTTGTGGGAGGGGGGGGGGGATCCTCCAGGCTAAACATTATGGTGATAGATTTTTTTTATAGAATTATTTTTTAATGAAACTATCATTGACATATTCATCTAGTCATTGGGGGTGACCAGGAGGTGTCTGCAGAGAGAGATGGGTGTGTTCAGTGTAATTACCCTTGAAATGTACTATCTGTAAACGATAAAATATAAAACGAAGGTAGGATATTAAAATGTGCACAAAGAAAGTTTACTGGTTTAAATTAAATCCTGCTTCATTATTTACTAACTATAGTGGATTTTCTTTTAAATATTAAAAAAATAATCAAAGAGATATATGCAGGGAGTATGGTAATGACGGATTGGTTCCCAAGAACTTACAATCTAAGCGATCCTTGTATAGTAAGATGTTTCTATTTGTCATGTGTAGATGCTCTGTGGTATCTAAAAGACTGATCATTCAATTAATACCTCTTTTTTTTCTCTTGGCTGATTAGTTTGATATGTATCACGAAAATGAGTAATCCTTGATGTGGCGGAACCAACCTCGCCACTATGTTCTGGAGAAGCCTGGTTTCTCGCCTGCTGCCTCTGGACTATGGCCCCATGGTAAAAGCTTGTATTTTCCCCTGCAGAAAGGCTTGTTCGTGCCTTTCTGCCTGGGTGTTCGGTAGATTGAATCTACCGAACCAACTCACGAATGAACGGACCACCTGGGTAATGGATCTGCCATAACACTACACGGTAATATTGTTAGTTAGTTATATTCTGTTAGTGTATTGGTTTATGTGTAAAGTTTAATTCTGTGAGTAGACCACACTGAAGTTTATAATGTGACAGTGACTCCAATAGTTTACTCCAACATCCATTGTTCTGTTTTAACTGGATTAACTGGTAAACTGATTATGTTGTGTACATTACTGTGTGTATTGTAATTAGGTCTACTTATGTTAATTCCTATTTGGTTTGAAGTCTGAATGTCTAATGTTTTCATAGCCCCAGGTAGTTGGAGAACTATGTTTAGTTCAATCCCCCCCCCCCCCCCCCCCCCATTGTATACTAATGTCTGTAATGTCATGTGTATGTCTTTATATAAGTCTGTGTTGTTACACAAATAAAGAGAGTTGTTCATTATTGCTGTACCTAACTGCTAGATGTCTTTTTGGGTACAAAGACCAAGGGTCCAGGAAAGACTTGCTGGGTGAATGCTGAGCTGTAAGTGGGGGCTAAGGAGGTGATTTCCCACAACGGACAGAGGGTCTACTTTGTCCGGTAGACGGTCCGTTACACTGGATGTCTGTGATTATGCTCACTGCTCATTCCAATACTTGGCTAACGTCATTGTCTGAAATTCTGTCCACAAAGAGAACAGAAATCTTCTACTAGATCATAGTGGCCTGACTGTGGTCCTGCCAGTAGGATGAAGGCCTCAAGGGTGGCCTGGCAGAAAAAGGCTGACAGGTTAAATTGTATTAGCACATACTCCCCCCCCCCCCCCCCCTTTTCCCCAAAAAAACTAAACTTCTGCATTGCAATTGCAAGGCAACATTTTTAGCAGAATACAATATAATATTAAAAGATCCAGCACAATTCATTATTTTATTGTTGTTTTTTTTATGGGCTTTGTATTCATGAAAGACAGATAATTAACTAGGGAATTTCAAACTTAAGGCCAAGGTAGCGAAGTTTGAAAATTCCTATTTAAATTCCCTGTAATTCTCACTTGAATAAAGCCCTATCAGAGCGAGGTATACACTACACATTGACAATTCTTCCTAAAAATCAAGAGTACTATTTTTTTCAATTGTTATATAATACTTTATTTTGCAGGCTCATGCCTTCACAGAGCATTTTTCATGATGTGTACCCCGGGTATAACACAGGAGATATTGTTTTAGTATTACTATTGATACTTTGGTTCTTTTTAGAATGCAAGAATTTTCTTACACTCCTATGTGTTTAGATTCCGACGCATTTTACGCTCTCTTCTGTTAATCATAAATTACTCATCTTCCAAAATCCCCACCGTGGACAGAATATCTTCCTAAATCAAAGGATTTTTGGACATAATCCTTCAGTAATCTGCTGTCTTCAGGCTTGTTTGAAAGAGCTTACATGGCAAAGATGCATTCTCACCAGCCTAGGAGCCTGCTGCAGGTAGTACAACATGGATTTAAAGGTCAGTAATATATTGGAAATATTAACTTATTTTTTTTACCAAATAGCTATAAAGTTTTGGCTGCATATGTTTTGTTACTGACACACACTAGCATCCGCTAGTCATTTAATAACACAGCTCATTAGACCCCTGATAATGGGAGCTGGTAGGAACACTTCCCTTGGAACCAGCAAGCTAATGTGTCTATTTATCTTCCAAGTGCTGTATAGAATATATAAGCTGCTCTGTACAGCCTGAATACGAATACTTTAACACTTTAATGCAAAGACAGAGAAGCAGAATTAAAAACAAGTGTCTGGGAATATACATGCGGTACAGACACGGTTCTAAACATACAAGCGAGCAAGCACATATGTGGAAATGAATTAAACGCAGATAAACTGTATCCAATACAGAACATTCAGGACTCCCCCTGGTCCCATACAATAACTCCACAAAATCAATGAACCCCACAGCACTGGATGAAGTGGGGGGTGTTTATTTTCACCAAAGTGGTATCGGGTATGGTCATCACTGCCGTCATGGAGTCAGGCACAGTGATGACGGGGCAGAAACACCAAAAGTTTAGCTTAGTTAGTTGGGACACACCTTGCCGTGAGATGGGGAGCACATTAGAGACTCGGACGTCCAGCACATACTCGGAATGATATATCTTTTACAATCGGGAGAATAAACTCTTTCCTGCTGGGAGAGTAAATATCCATAGCAGAATTGATTGCAAGATAGTAAACTGGCCTTAATTAGTACGACTATTAACAACACAAGCAAGGAAGTAGTATGTAAGGGAGAATCATGGGGCAGGTGGTTTTATTTAACTTAAAATACTATAAATAAATGTCCATCTCCCAGTGACTCATTTTTCAAACTTTCAGCCCATGATCCGAGGAATCTCTTTGGAGACGCACATGCAGGGTTGTAGGAATGGGGCGTTGAGTTATAATTATAGTTTACTCCATGTATATAGATTTTAGCACTGGGTTGAAAATGTTCAGCCTCTCTATCCCACCAACAAATGCCTCACTTGGTATCACCTTATCTATACAAAAGGACCATTGGCAGATATATACCCACATGTAACGCTTGGCTGAAGGTGTTAAAAAAAAAAGACATGACGAGAGATCGGTAAGGGAGCAAAAAATGTCAAAGAATAAAATCTCCGCAGCAAGCACAACTGTCAAATGGTGAACTTCAACTGGCTAACTATATGGAACCACTGGAGAACCCAAAAAATGACGATTACTTTTATATTGGCTTTCCGAGCTAATATAATTTCACATGTGGCTATCGGCAAACACAGATCTTTCTCAAGCTTTGATCTGATGATGGGTTGGTGAGATGGGGAGATATCCTAATTTGTTAAGGGGTTTGTGATTGGTTGAGCGGTGTGACTGTGTATACAGGTTAGAAGTCAGACGTTAAGAGTAGCGGGTAAAATGGAATTCTTGTGTTTGTGGACAGAATGGATTGTTATTTGGTGTTAATGTCTGCCCGCGGGGGGCCTGTAATATGGATTGATATTGATATCCAACATCACTAGTATAATAAATTGTGATTGGGTCAAAAAGCTACTCGTAAAATATATTGTTATTAGGAATAGTCCATAGCAGCTACTGATTTATCATTAGCTGGGAAAGCAAAATGTTATCATATATATATATATGAGTTGTACCCAGACATAATACGCAGGTGATATAATTGTGTTCATTAAACCATGAGTGTGCGGGTCTGGGTATAGCACAGCACCCAACACATAGCTACATGCAACGTAGAATACGTACTAGATTTGCTCGGTCCTTCTCATTTTTCGGGTTTCTGTCCCATCCAATTTGGGTCCATCCCAGCTTGTCCGCTGACGATGCACAGTGTTCCATAAACCTGGTACTTGCAGCGCATAGGCTGGAACTGCATCTCGCGGGGTGATAGAATGTCATGGAACCACACCCACTTAAGACTCCGCCCAACCAGCTCCCAGGTATTGGTATTTGTGACAAAGTAGCGTAGTTTGAATAGTGAGAGTTGGACTCCAGGGGGGCTTGGATTTGGAAGGGGGCATGTAGGCACTACTTGAGGGACATGTGCAGTATTTACTTTCTGCTGTCTCCCATGAAGCAAGACAGTTATGGAGTATGGTGGCAGTAAGCGACCACAACATCCTAAATACATCACACTCACAAAAAAACTGTCTGTGCTTCTCAATCTATTAAAGTTTGCAACAATGGTATAAACATAATATAAATGAGAGGTTTTGGTTCTATGAATTGGTCGAAGCAGAATTAATCTCTCCCACGACGTCAAGGGTCACTCTCTATAGGGTGAGACCCTAACTTCACCTCCTATTTAATGGCCACATAAATCCGTCTAAACTGCTACCAAAATCTTGTTAATGTGTTGGAGGAGGTGCATATTAAACCGCTGGCTCAAATGATAGTCATGTGTAAATGAGGCCTACCTCATGAGTCTGCAACATGCATAGTGCAATGCCATTTTTCATTTTGCCAGTCAAGCATGGCAGCTGCCGGTCAGAAGGCAAAATGGCATGTACGCAGTATTATATCTTCCACAAGGCAAACAAGGCACTCGCCGAAGGCAGCACTTTGCCAGAGGGTGTTAAAGCACACTACTGGTGCTTCAAACATTTTCGCCCCCTCCACCACCATTCAGCAAGCTTTATGTCCTTCCAATTAATCGGGGTGAAGAGGGCATGTAATGGATATGGTGAGGGTATGTAATGGGGTGATGGGGCATTTAATGTGTATGCAATGTGGGTGATGGGGGCATGTAATGGAGTGATTGAGCATTTAATGTGTGTGCAATGTGGGTGATGGGGCATGTCATGGGTGTGCAACGTGGGTGATGGGGCATGTTGTAGGCATGCAACGTGAGTGGGGGGGTGCCCGAATTTTGTCTGCCTAGGGCAGCACAAAACCAAGACACACCACTGCATGTACCTTCAATTGTATGCCATATTCCCCCATACTAAGATCATTCGCCTTTCTATTACAGAAACACAAATAGAAAAAGAGTTCAGATGTCAAATAGGATTATAAGCATAGTCCCAATCCTATCTGTTTCAAGGCATTGAAATCATGATCTTTTCTATTCCCTGTGTTGCTGTGTCTTACTTTTATTCATTTACCATTTCTCCAGAAAAAGATTTTAGTTTGAATTGTTGGTATATTTAAATTTCCAGATCTTTCCATACAAGGTTGCACTTCTCTTCTAAGAGACAAAGAGAGAGAGAGAAAATATAGTGGTGTGATTTAGCACTACGGTTATAGAAGCGGATAATGCACATATTATAAAGATAAATTACACCGACATACTTATCAAACAAAAAAAACAAAAAAAAACTCAGATTTATCTGTACTGCAGTCTGAATAGATATTTCTTCCCAAGTTTAAAAAAAATAAATATTAAAATTTTGCACAATTTCTTTGCAAAAAAATCTACAGAACAGAAGATCACATACTTTCCACCAGCTCATATATCTGGGTGATGATAATGTGTACAGAAAAAAAACACAGCAGCGATCTATCACAATGTACAGATTTTAGAAACATGATCAATAATCCTGTCGCTGTAATCGGAGGCTTGTGATATAAAACCATTTACCAAGCAATAAACACTCAGCTCTGAACATCTAATTGATAAGCAGCTTAGAAAATACTAAAATAAAATGAACTGTAACTAATAATCATTAGTGGAAAATAGAGCAGTAAAGCTTATTTTTTAGCTTTATTATTTTCGATCTGCCTACGATGGGGTTTTGTGACCTGAAAGTTGGAATAAACAATTCTCTTTCCATTTTTTTTGGTTTCTTTCTTTGTCACAATGTTTGCCTATTTTCCAACACTTGTCAACACAATGGGCCTGGGAGGTCATTTGGTTTCCAGTCGTGAGAAGGATTCTTGGGGGACTACAGGGGAATCTTTTTTATATAACTTTATCACTTATTAATAACTGTTTAACAACTTTATTAAGCAATTTATACAAAACCAAGTTGTTGTTGTTTTTTTGTAAATAATCTAATTTATATTACTGTGAGTTTTATTGCTGGGGAGTCTGTGATATCCTCACACATTGCACATTACTGTGAGGTTTATTGCTGGGGAGTCTGTGATATCCTCACACATTGCACATTACTGTGAGTTGTATTGCTGTGGAGTTCTGTGATACACTGACAGACCACACATTACAGTGAATTTTACCTTCAACAATGCACATTATTGTGAGTATTATTGCTATGGAGCTCTGTCATACACTCACACACTACACATTATTGTAAAGTTTATTGCTGTGGAGCTCTGTGATACACAACCACACTACACATTACTGATCATTTCACAATCAACACTGCCCATCATTGTAGGTCTGTGGAGGTCTGTGATACTATGACACACTGCAAATTACTATGAGTTTAATTGCTGTGGAGTCTGCTACACACACACACTGCACCTTACTGTGAGTTTAATTGCTGTGGAGTCTGATACACACACTGCACCTTACTGTGAGTTTAATTGCTGTGGAGTCTGTGATACTCTCATGCACAAATCATTACTGTGAGTTTCATTTCTGTTTAGTCTGATACACACACACACACACTGCACTTTACTGTGAGTTTAATTGCTGTGGAGTCTGTGATACACTCATGCACAGATCATTATTGTGAGTTTTATGCCTTTGAGCTCTGTGATACACTCACATACTGCACATTAAAATGAGCTCTGTTGCTGTGGAGCTCTGTGATACACAAGGATCATTGGTTGCTATTATTTTGGCTACATTTGACTGTTAAAGCAGGTTACTGCTTTTGTATTATAATTATAATCTGCATTGATTTCTGCCTCTGCCTGACAGTAACGGCTGGGAGTTAGATATTATAATATAATAATCCCACTTATAATCTATGCAATGTAATAACACAGTGCATGCCCTTCATTTTTTCACTTCTCTTTGCTCCTGCAGTGAATTACATTTGTTTCTTTATAATAGTAATTTAGAAATAGATTTGAACAATGAATGCTAGCAAATTGGGAGAAAATGAAAGATGGCTAAAAATATCATTTTTATTAAAAATGGATAAAGGCAATACAGGGGGTGAAATACTATAGATTGTATACCCTCCACTATTGAACAGCAAAAACACAGAATAATACATGAAGTCAGAAAGCAAATCACCAGCATGGACTAATAGGAAGTCTGAGAAGTCATTAAACAGGACCTTATCAATGGCAGAAAGGTCAAGACATAGGAAGTTATCATGGGCAGAAAAGTCAAGACATAGGAAGTTATCATGGGCAGAAAGGTCAAGACATAGGAAGTTATCATGGGCAGAGAAGTCAAGACATAGGAAGTTATCATGGGCAGAAAGGTCAAGACATAGGAAGTTATCATGGGCAGAGAAGTCAAGACATAGGAAGTTATCATGGGCAGAAAGGTCAAGACATAGGAAGTTATCATGGGCAGAGAAGTCAAGACATAGGAAGTGATCATGGGCAGAGAAGTCAAGACATAGGAAGTTATCATGGGCAGAAAAGTCAAGACATAGGAAGTTATCATGGGCAGAAAAGTCAAGACATAGGAAGTTATCATGGGCAGAAAGGTCAAGACATAGGAAGTTATCATGGGCAGAAAAGTCAAGACATAGGAAGTTATCATGGGCAGGGAAGTCAAGACATAGGAAGTTATCATGGGCAGAAAGGTCAAGACATAGGAAGTTATCATGGGCTGAAAGGTCAAGACATAGGAAGTGATCATGGGCAGAGAAGTCAAGACATAGGAAGTTATCATGGGCAGAAAAGTCAAGACATAGGAAGTGATCATGGGCAGAGAAGTCAAGACATAGGAAGTGATCATGGGCAGAAAGGTCAAGACATAGGAAGTGATCATGGGCAGAAAGGTCAAGACATAGGAAGTGATCATGGGCAGAAAGGTCAAGACATAGGAAGTTATCATGGGCAGGGAAGTCAAGGCACAGGAAGTTATCATGGGCAGAAAGGTCAAGACATAGGAAGTTATCATGGGCAGAAAGGTCAAGACATAGGAAGTTATCATGGGCAGAGAAGTCAAGACATAGGAAGTTATCATGGGCAGAGAAGTCAAGGCATAGGAACTGATCATGGGCAGAGAAGTCAAGACATAGGAAGTTATCATGGGCAGAAAAGTCAAGACATAGGAAGTGATCATGGGCAGAGAAGTCAAGGCATAGGAAGTGATCATGGGCAGAGAAGTCAAGACATAGGAAGTTATCATGGGCAGAAAAGTCAAGACATAGGAAGTTATCATGGGCAGAGAAGTCAAGACATAGGAAGTTATCATGGGCAGAGAAGTCAAGACATAGGAAGTGATCATGGGCAGAAAAGTCAAGACATAGGAAGTTATCATGGGCAAAAAAGTCAAGGCATAGGAAGTGATCATGGGCAGGGAAGTCAAGACATAGGAAGTTATCATGGGCAGAAAGGTCAAGACATAGGAAGTTATCATGGGCAGAAAGGTCAAGACATAGGAAGTGATCATGGGCAGAGAAGTCAAGACATAGGAAGTTATCATGGGCAGAAAAGTCAAGACATAGGAAGTTATCATGGGCAGAAAGGTCAAGACATAGGAAGTGATCATGGGCAGAGAAGTCAAGACATAGGAAGTTATCATGGGCAGAGAAGTCAAGACATAGGAAGTGATCATGGGCAGAAAAGTCAAGACATAGGAAGTTATCATGGGCAGAGAAGTCAAGACATAGGAAGTGATCATGGGCAGAAAAGTCAAGACATAGGAAGTTATCATGGGCAGAAAGGTCAAGACATAGGAAGTGATCATGGGCAGAAAGGTCAAGACATAGGAAGTTATCATGAGCAGAAAGGTCAAGACATAGGAAGTTATCATGGGCAGAAAGGTCAAGACATAGGAAGTTATCATGGGCAGAAAGGTCAAGACATAGGAAGTTATCATGGGCAGAAAAGTCAAGACATAGGAAGTTATCATGGGCAGAAAGGTCAAGACATAGGAAGTGATCATGGGCAGAGAAGTCAAGACACAGGAAGTTATCATGGGCAGAGAAGTCAAGACACAGGAAGTTATCATGGGCAGAAAAGTCAAGACATAGGAAGTTATCATGGGCAGAAAAGTCAAGGCATAGGAAGTTATCATGGGCAGAGAAGTCAAGACACAGGAAGTTATCATGGGCAGAAAAGTCAAGGCATAGGAAGTTATCATGGGCAGAAAAGTCAAGACATAGGAAGTTATCATGGGCAGAAAGGTCAAGGCATAGGAAGTGATCATGGGCAGAGAAGTCAAGGCACAGGAAGTTATCATGGGCAGAAAGGTCAAGACATAGGAAGTGATCATGGGCAGAGAAGTCAAGACACAGGAAGTTATCAAGGGCAGAAAAGTCAAGACATAGGAAGTTATCATGGGCAGAGAAGTCAAGACATAGGAAGTTATCATAGGCAGAAAGGTCAAGACATAGGAAGTTATCATGGGCAGGGAAGTCAAGACATAGGAAGTTATCATGGGCAGAAAAGTCAAGACATAGGAAGTTATCATGGGCAGAAAAGTCAAGGCATAGGAAGTGATCATGGGCAGAAAAGTCAAGACATAGGAAGTTATCATGGGCAGAAAAGTCAAGGCATAGGAAGTGATCATGGGCAGGGAAGTCAAGACATAGGAAGTTATCATGGGCAGAAAAGTCAAGACATAGGAAGTTATCATGGGCAGAAAAGTCAAGACATAGGAAGTTATCATGGGTAGAAAAGTCAAGACATAGGAAGTTATCATGGGCAGAAAAGTCAAGACATAGGAAGTTATCATGGGCAGAAAAGTCAAGACATAGGAAGTTATCATGGGCAGAAAGGTCAAGACATAGGAAGTTATCATGGGCAGAAAGGTCAAGACATAGGAAGTTATCATGGGCAGAAAGGTTAAGACATAGGAAGTGATCATGGGCAGAGAAGTCAAGACATAGGAAGTTATCATGGGCAGAAAGGTCAAGACATAGGAAGTGATCATGGGCAGAAAGGTCAAGACATAGGAAGTGATCATGGGCAGAAAAGTCAAGACATAGGAAGTTATCATGGGCAGAGAAGTCAAGACATAGGAAGTTATCATGGGCAGAGAAGTCAAGACATAGGAAGTGATCATGGGCAGAAAGGTCAAGACATAGGAAGTTATCATGGGCAGAAAGGTCAAGACATAGGAAGTTATCATGGGCAGAAAGGTCAAGACATAGGAAGTTATCATGGGCAGAGAAGTCAAGACATAGGAAGTGATCATGGGCAGAAAAGTCAAGACATAGGAAGTTATCATGGGCAGAAAAGTCAAGACATAGGAAGTTATCAAGGGCAGAAAGGTCAAGACATAGGAAGTGATCATGGGCAGAAAAGTCAAGACATAGGAAATTATCATGGGCAGAGAAGTCAAGACATAGGAAGTTATCATGGGCAGAAAGGTCAAGACATAGGAAGTTATCATGGGCAGAAAGGTCAAGACATAGGAAGTTATCATGGGCAGAGAAGTCAAGACATAGGAAGTTATCATGGGCAGAAAAGTCAAGACATAGGAAGTTATCATGGGCAGAAAAGTCAAGACATAGGAAGTTATCAAGGGCAGAAAGGTCAAGACATAGGAAGTTATCATGGGCAGAAAGGTCAAGACATAGGAAGTTATCATGAGCAGAAAGGTCAAGACATAGGAAGTTATCATGGGCAGAAAGGTCAAGACATAGGAAGTTATCATGGGCAGAGAAGTCAAGACATAGGAAGTTATCATGGGCAGAAAAGTCAAGACATAGGAAGTTATCATGGGCAGAAAGGTCAAGACATAGGAAGTTATCATGGGCAGAGAAGTCAAGACATAGGAAGTTATCATGGGCAGAAAAGTCAAGACATAGGAAGTTATCATGGGCAGAAAAGTCAAGACATAGGAAGTTATCATGGGCAGAAAGGTCAAGACATAGGAAGTGATCATGGGCAGAAAAGTCAAGACATAGGAAGTTATCAAGGGCAGAAAGGTCAAGATATAGGAAGTGATCATGGGCAGAGAAGTCAAGGCACAGGAAGTTATCATGGGCAGAAAGGTCAAGACATAGGAAGTGATCATGGGCAGAGAAGTCAAGACATAGGAAGTTATCATGGGCAGAAAAGTCAAGACATAGGAAGTGATCATGGGCAGAGAAGTCAAGGCATATGAAGTTATCATGGGCAGAAAAGTCAAGGCATAGGAAGTGATCATGGGCAGGGAAGTCAAGACATAGGAAGTTATCATGGGCAGAAAAGTCAAGACATAGGAAGTTATCATGGGCAGAAAAGTCAAGGCATAGGAAGTGATCATGGGCAGGGAAGTCAAGGCATAGGAAGTTATCATGGGCAGAAAAGTCAAGACATAGGAAGTTATCATGGGCAGAAAAGTCAAGGCATAGGAAGTGATCATGGGCAGAAAAGTCAAGACATAGGAAGTTATCATGGGCAGAAAAGTCAAGGCATAGGAAGTTATCATGGGCAGAAAGGTCAAGACATAGGAAGTTATCATGGGCAGAGAAGTCAAGACATAGGAAGTGATCATGGGCAGGGAAGTCAAGACATAGGAAGTTATCATGGGCAGAAAAGTCAAGACATAGGAAGTTATCATGGGCAGAAAAGTCAAGACATAGGAAGTTATCATGGGCAGAAAAGTCAAGACATAGGAAGTTATCATGGGCAGAAAAGTCAAGACATAGGAAGTTATCATGGGCAGAAAAGTCAAGACATAGGAAGTTATCATGGGCAGAAAGGTCAAGACATAGGAAGTTATCATGGGCAGAGAAGTCAAGACATAGGAAGTTATCAAGGGCAGAAAGGTCAAGGCACAGGAAGTTATCATGGGCAGAGAAGTCAAGACATAGGAAGTTATCATGGGCAGAGAAGTCAAGGCATAGGAAGTTATCAATGGCAGAAAGGTCAAGGCACAGGATGTTATCATGGGCAGAGAAGTCAAGGCATAGGAAGTTAAAATGGGCAGAGAAGTCAAGGCATAGGAAGTTATCAAGGGCAGAAAGGTCAAGGCACAGGAAGTTATCATGGGCAGAGAAGTCAAGACACAGGAAGTTAACGTGGACCAATGTCTGAGACACCAAGAAATGTGAAGTTATCATGGACCGAGAAGTCAAGAAAGATGAAGTCATCATGGACCAATAGAAAGAACGAGAAGTCAAGAAGCAGGAAGTTATCCTGGACCAATAGAAAGAACAAGAAGTCCAGAAACAGGAAGTTATCATGGGCCAATGTAAAGAACAAGAAGTCCAGAAACAGGAAGTTATCATGGGCCAATGTAAAGAACAGGAAGTCCAGAAACAGGAAGTTATCCTGGACCAATAGAAAGAACAAGAAGTCCAGAAACAGGAAGTTATCATGGGCCAATGTAAAGAACAAGAAGTCCAGAAACAGGAAGTTATCATGGGCCAATGTAAAGAACAGGAAGTCCAGAAACAGGAAGTTATCATGGGCCAATGTAAAGAACAAGAAGTCTAGAAACAGGAAGTTATCATGGGCCAATGTAAAGAACAGGAAGTCCAGAAACAGGAAGTTATCATGGGCCAATGTAAAGAACAGGAAGTCCAGAAACAGGAAGTTATCATGGGCCAATGTAAAGAACAGGAAGTCCAGAAACAGGAAGTTATCTTGGATGGAAAGTAGGAAATGGCAAAACTGAGGCCAAAAGTAAAGCAAAATGGGAGAATTTTTCCACTTTGGCCTTAAATTTTCAAATCCCGTCTCAATTCCCTGCAATTCTCTCTCTCATGAATAAAGCCCACAGTCTCTTTAAATAGCCATATTTAATAGCAGTTTCCTATTCAGCTGTAATCCAACATATTAATCTTATGGCATGAGTTGTTTTTTTATAAGCATGTAAGTATAAGCAATATGAGAAACTGCTTTGTGTGTTTTTATCTCTCTTGGTTGTTCCTGAATTCATATTTGATATCATTTTAGTAAATCACATGTAAAAAGGAGTTTTTGTGACTTCCTGATGTGATTTACCAAACAATCCCGGCCATTATTGTACTGCGGTGTTATGATCTACTTTATCTTAATACAATCTATTTGAGCTGATCTCTACAGAGGCCTGCACAGCTATTTTTAATGAAGTCTTTTTATTATGAAGATTTCATGCTGTGATTACTCTTGCACTCTCCCTCTTTGTGCAAAGAAAATTAATATTTTCCCTTAATCACTTTTCCCTGGAATGTTCTACCAATCAGTCATCTGGCAACTGAATTCAATTATCCTGAAGCAGCAGAGTTTTTATATTTTTTCTTATTTATTTAATTTTTTTTTTTTTCAAGGAACTATACATGTACAATAACAAAGAAAACATAAAAATCAGATGTTTCCATGGGGAATTTTCTGTACATCTCTTCTCCCGCTGGTAAGTAATTTCTGTCTGGATCAAGATTAAGTTGTGTTAAATGCAAGTCAGCATTTCAGATCATTGCATTGGTTTTGGAACATTGCATATATTGAAATAGTTTATCCAGGCTGTGCAGAAGATACCAGGGCCAGCTCAAGACATTATGCTGCCTGGATCTGACATTGCAATGCTGCTTATCCCCCCACATACACACAGGGTCAAACACACAGTCATGCACTCCCACACACAAACACTTACACACACTTATGCACACACACAGCACCTCACACACATTCACAAACACACACAGTCATGCACTCCCACATGTACACACACAGTCACACACTCCACCCCACACACACAGTCACACACACTCATATCCCCACAGTCACACCCATGCATGCACACAGTTATGCACACACACAGACACACACACTCATGCATACTGACTGCGAGTAGAGCAACTTGCCAGCCCTCTTAAAGTGCTGCCTGGGTCCTTGAACCCAACCAGACCCATCGTAGGGCTGGCTCTGGGCTGTACTTGATCATGCTAAAAGACAAGCAAGTCCCTTTAAAGTAATACTGCATGCAAAAAAATAATTTGTGGTTAATGGAAAGATTGAGTCAAGTGTAAGTGTCTTAAATGGAAATGCTTTAATGAAAGAATGCAAATAAGAATGTGTTCATTACTAAGAAGTCTTTGCTCTGTATCGTCCTATAACGGGGCGGACATGTTGTTTGAAATGTTCGGTCAGAACTTCCTTCATCTCAATCTTGAATCCCTACAACATGCCAGCCCCCTTATAAAGTTGGCTTTTAAGTGGTGAAGATATAGTGATATAGGCCACCTCAATCCACTCAGCTGTGGTATTCTGCAATCCCGGAAACAATTCCATAGATTGAACAAAACGTGTATATCCAACAAATGTTGCTGTCTCAGGTTTATGATGGCACCTTGTGGGTTTGTATGGAAATAAACTACTACACTGGAGCAGTCTTCCCCCCACGTGATGCCCTAAACAACAGACACCACATCCAAATATGCTACTTTTCTATTACCCAACCCGTTTGTTTGCAATCCGGCTTCATCTGACTGCTTGGAATGTTTTGGAGATTTAGTTTCTCCAAAGAAGCTCAGTACATTCTTCCCATAGTGAACTTGTAGAATACCAGAAAAGAAGACCATTAGAAACCGAAAAATAGAGGTGCCATACCGTGAGCACAGCTGTCGATAATTATCATTCTGTCAACGCAAATATTACAAAGCCTCCCTTCTATCGAGGACAGAACGACGCACTCCGTCTATTGTTCTCATCTCTCCGTGTAAAGCATCCCACTGGCATTTAAATAAAAGCAAACCTATGTGCTCTGAATTCTCCGGGCATTAATCTGTAAGCCCATCAACACTGAGAGGCCTGACCCAGCAGCGGTGCACTGTCTACCTTTTCCTAGCTGTAAAAGGTCTTTATTATGTTATTATCTCTCAGCTTTGCTATTCCATGAAATCCAAAACCCATGCAGGAAAGGAGGGCACATGTTCCCACTGCAAATTTTTTAAGGATCATTAATTTTATTTTTAAATTCTATATGGGGGTTTTTTTTATGTCTTAAGCTAATGATTCAGAGACAAGTAAGCCTCCGAAATAATGTTGGCTGTCATCCTGTTGTCCTGTCTATCTCTCTATTATCTGTCTATCTACAGTACATCTCCATCTGTTATATCTGCCTGTCTGTCTAGCTATCCATTATCTGTCTGTGTGGATCTGACCATACTGACCAGACAGAGGTGAGTATCGGATTCCTGAACTAACACCAAATCCCTTATGATACAAGATGTTACAATGTCACATAGAAAAATCAATCATTCATATCGCCTCCCACTCCAATTGTAAACCCTCCAGGCAGATTGTCTGTAATTGAAACATCCCAAATACATCTTCTTTGCATAAGAGGATGTAGCAATTACCTCTCTTGACAATGTAACCCTTCAGCACCAGCAGACGATAGCAGGAAAAACGACTAAATTAGATCCACAGTGTCCTTGTATTTTTAGTACATTTGGGGGGGGGGAAATAATCGCAATGGCAGATATGAACCAACCAATTACACCAGTTGGACCATTCCATTGTCTAAAAAACTACAAAAAAGCTGGCATTTAAAAGAACCATCTGCATATGCAGCTGATTTTCTTTTTTGACTCCAGAGCCAACTGGCTAAAAATGTGGCCTCGTTATAGGTGCAGATTAAAAGACACACCCCTGCTGGGCCAGAGACACACCCATGAGCAACCAGTGGTATTTAAAACTGCAATTATCATGCAGATTTAAAATAGATCACAACATTATACAGCTAAAATAAAGTCTTAAAAATGGATTAAAGGGAAAATAAAGAAGCCTAATGCTTACCTTTTACCTGGTATAATGTGCTGGAAAAAAACAATTTACTCAGTATGTTCTGTGCTCCTTCTTCTGCTCCAGAGCTGGCTTTGCGTGTCTGTCTCGCTGTCTGCCTGCTACCTTCTTCTATAAGGTTCTACTTCCTCGTTGTATATAATAGCATACTATTAGCAAACTCACTCCCAGTTTAAATGATTGAGGAACAGACACTGCAAGGAATTAAAAGGGGTATTTCAAACTTAAGTCCAAAGTAGCCGAGCTGGAAAAATTCTCCCATTCAGCTGCATTGGAGACTTTTTCATACTCAGCTACATTGCCTTAAAGTTTGAAATTCCTGTCTCGTTTCCTATAGTTCTCTTTTCATTGATTAAATCAATAAATTATTTTTGATGAAGTTGCACCATAAGCCGCTAAGTCGGCTTTGCCCCCCCCACCCCCACACACCCCCAGGGCAAAAGATGCCAACCCTAATCTGTGGAGCACCTTCCCAAAAGGATTTCTCCCACGTTTTTTGAAAAAGACTATGGAATATATTTTGAATAGGACTTTGCAGAAGTAAATTAAATAAAACAGGGGAAAATGGCTTTCATATGTAAAAAAAAAATAAAAGAAAAATGGGGGTTTTCTAACCCTTTAAAATGTAATTAAATATTGAATTAAATTTGTAATATATAGCCTTTACCTTATACCGAGATGCCTAGGGCTCTTTAAATAATAATAATAATATTTTCCTTCTTATTCTTTTCGAAGTCTGCCCATATCTCACACAAATCTAACTTACAAATGGAAGGGAAAAAAAAACCTGATCAATAATTTAATACAGCAAAGATATCCAATAACATTATCCAATAACCCGGCAGAATGTGAAATTCAGCTTTAAAGAAATCAATTAGTCTATAATTGCGAATATCTCCGCTCTGACCGAGTGTACGGCCCATAAAATCATCTTAAGTGATCCTTTATGTAATGATGTTAAATTCAACTCTTTTTTTTCGTCGTACAAATATAATGGATTACAAATGAATCAATTAAATATTAAAAGCTATAATTTGTGACTTAGGTATAGGTCTTTTAAACAGGATCTGAATGGAGAAGGGAGATCACATTTTGGAGGAGAAACTCAAGCAATAAAGTAATAATATAAAACAGTAATGACTGCAGAGGTCGGGTGACATCTTCTCTGTCTATGGCTCGTTACTCCCATGGGATATTCTGCACATGGCTAAATATAATAGTACTGAGTATGACTATAGACATTACATTCTCATTATATGCCTTTTATTTTTTTCTAATATAGAAAAACACCTTTAATACATATTGCACACAGGATACAAGATATACGCATTTATATAGCACACTAAGCATCAGTGGTATTTCTTCAACAAGGAACTCGCCTAGGGCGGCACTTGGATAGGGCGACACTTGGCCAGAGGGTGTTAAAGCACACTTCTGGTGCTTCAAACATTTTCACTCCCTCCCCCACCATCCAGCAAGCTTTAGCTCCTTCCAATTAATCGGGGTGATGGGAGCATGTAATGGACGTGGTGGGGGTATGTAATGTGGGTGATGGTGGCATGTAATGGGGTGATGGGGAATTTAGTGTCTATGCAATGTGGGTAATGGGGGTATGTAATGGGGTGATTGGGCATTTAATGTGTGTGCAATGTGGATGGTAGGGCATGTAATGGGCTAATGGGGCATGTCATGGGTGTGCAACGTGGTTAATGGGGCATGTCGTAGGTGTGTAACATGGGTGGGAGGTGCCCAAATTTTGTCTGCCCAGCGCAGTGCAAAACCAAGATAAACCACTGCACTAAGAATACCTAAACTGAACATATAAATATAACGGGCGATCAAAAACACAGGCAAATCACAAAAGATGAGCAAAATATTTATTAAAGGTTTTTTTCTGTATTAATATAACAGGGTGCCCAAATAGGGTTGCCACCTTTTCTTCAGAAAAATACCGGCCTTGCTACTGTCTCCATAGACTTAACATTGGCCTGATGCTAATTTTTTACCGGCCTGGTGGCAACCCTATGCCCAATAATGCATCTTTCAAATATTATTGGTGTTAATGTGTAAAAACTGAACAGTTCAATGAATTTGTGAAATTACAGCAGTTGGCAAGAAACCAGAACTACCCAGTCTAGCTGAGTAAAAGTCATTTCATTTTTCTTTTCTTTTTTTGTTGCAGGAACCAATGAGAATAACTTCATTCAAATGCATGGAATTTCCGGTCTCTCTAGTAATGTCATCAGACAATGTGTTGCACTGTTAAGAGGTCCTATTGTGTACAAGAGCAAGGTCACTTAGAGTCCACATAATGTCTTCAATTTGAGGAGCACCGGAAGTGACTAAATGGAACAAATCTTTATATCCTCGGTGTCTATATAATCAGTGCAGCTGCACCTGCAGTAAACATGTAGAGTAATCGCTAGGAGAGGGCTTGAGTCAAATAGTAAAAATGTGATTTATGCAGAATGCCTGCCTCAAATCCCACTGGGAAAAAAACTGCGCCCTATACCATCAGTGATCTTCATCTTGCACCAAAGTGAGTTTGGGGACTAGACTGTCCCAACATGAATATGAAGTAGCCCAGTGGAAAATGACTCATTTGCATATGGTGCTGCAAAGTGATGTAATGAAAGGGAGACAGTAGAAACACATATCTGTTCTACCAACAACACTCCAGCAATGGATACAATCCTTTCTATGCTCTGCATTCTCACTGCAAACCCTGTTTAGATTCCTTTTTCAGGGGGGATCTCCACAAGATGAATGACAGATTATTTTTAAGCATGAAGCCGAAATGGTATTTTAGCAGAGATGGGAATGGCTTCATTATATTTAACGCCCCAGTGACTGCTTACAAGGCTGATTCGCCTGCCTTGTGCCATAATTATTAAGCGGCTTAAATCATCACAAGTTTATGCTCCGTTAGACTCATGGTCTGTGTGGCCATGATCACTGACCCCATGTTACCTTCACACTGCTTACCCTCTACGAAAAATCTCTATCACGCAGGTAGAACCAATCAGACTGCTGCAAGGATATAGCAAGGCTTAAGGAGGGAAACTCTGCCTTGATTATTTAACAGTTTATTTATTTTAATTAATTATATCTTCATTATTTTCAAATTATCCTTATTTAATGATTCAAAAAAAAAAAATTAAGTAAAAATGTGGGGGATTATTTACTAAACTTTAACTGAACAGTCATTAAAGGGCAAGTAATATATATATATATATATATATATATATATATATATATATATATATATATATCCTCAAATAAATGGCTACATTAATGTGAATAAAAGTTTTCTGGAATTTCCACTTTAGAAATGATTCCACTGCTTCAGATAATTTTCTTCAGTGACCATGTCAATGTTTCAATATCTGCATCGCAAAGACCTATTCTGTGTAAAAAAAAAAAAAACAATCCCCTTTGAGATGTTAACATACCTCTGGCTTCAGCTGTGTATTTTGTTACATCAGTGAGACAGCAAAATTGTTGTGTCAATATAATCAAGAAAGTCTCTCCTCACGGAAAAGCTGCCAGACTGGTTTAATGAATCTTCCCTAGTGTTAGAAATACTGTAAAGGTTTAATACATATTTAAGAAAAATATGTTTTCCTTTATTGCCTCTGAGATAGCATAGTTGAAAAAACTTTGCCTATCTTTCTTGCCATCTCCCTGCAAGACCCTCTTTACTGAGAAGACCCAATAGAGATTTTTTTGGGGGGCTGGTTAAGGGCAAAAACTTAACTTGACATCCTTCTAAAAATAGGGTAGAAACACATGGAAACCAGCCAACAAAGTGCAGAAAATGAGTCTGACAAGCAGTAGTGTATCTTCCACAAGGCAAACAATGCACTCGCCTAGGGCGGCACTTTGCCAGAGGGCGGCACTTTGCCAGAGGGTGTTAAAGCACACTTCTGGTGCTTCAAACATTTTCACCCCCACTGTTCAGCAAGCTTTAACTCTTTCCAATTAATCGTGGTGATGGGGGCATGTAATTGACGTGGTGGGGGTATGTAATGAGGGTGATGGTGGCATGTAATAGGGGTGATGGGGCATTTAGTATGTATTCAATGTGGGTGACGGGGACATGTAAGGGGGTGACTGGGGAATGTCATGGGTGTGCAACGTGGGTGATGGGGCATGTCGTGGGTGTGCAACATGGGTGGGGGGTGCCCGAATTTTGTCTGCTTAGGGCAGCACAAAACCAAGATACACCACTGCTGACAAGCAAAGCACAGCTGGAAATACTGTATAAATGAAAACCATTAATCACCATAATTAGAAGTCTGCATGGGAAGTATGAGTTTATTGGATCTGATTCCTTCCTTGCAACTAGGAATAAAACAAAATGACATTTTGGATGTCATTTTTGTCATAAAACAAATTTGCATCATCCAGCCAAGCTGAAATTCAGTCCTGTTATATTTGGGACACTTTGCTTCAAAGAGGCAACAAAAAAAACCACATTTGTCTTAAGCTTTTTTTCTGCAAAATGATATTCTACATCAAGAGTTCCATTTGACAGCTGTGCAATGTAGAGAGAGTCTATCAATCGACAACGTTGCTCTCCCAGTGACCTCTACATGTTTCAAAATTGAAAGCCTTTACAAGGATGATCGGCTTTTTTTTTTTTTTTTTTCACATGATACCTTGTATAGAACTTTGAGATGCAAATGTGCTTGTGAACTGCAAATTTAGAAGAATTGAAAAGGTAACAGGTTGATCAAGAAACTATCTATGCGAGTATAATATGTATTGGTGGCGGGATGGCATAAAACGCGTTAGGTGTCTTTGTCACTTGCTCCTGACATGGATGAACGCTGTGGAGATTTTTTATATTATTTACTTTTTCCAAAATAAATGGTATTTTTTTTAATATACATTTTGCTTTCTCGACATTCTACTTTTGTTGCTGGGGGAAGTTCTAATATGTGACTTGGGTGTCCGCCTAGTGAGCTTCCGCCATATGGATCTATTCTGATGTCACAGCCGGCTCCATTGGTACTCCATGGTTGGGAGTGCCATAAGATACACCTACTACAGTCCCTGCCACCCAACATGCCCCCCCCCCCCCTTATCGGCTTGACACTCGACTCCCTCCATCCCGCAGTCCCGCCATTCGTACGCCTCTGGAAATTGCTAGAAAAACTAACTGGGAACATTTTTTAAAGTAATTACGAGCACTAAAGGGTACTTATTAGCGTCTATAGCTTATTTTGCATGGTAATATTTCCATCCTCTTTATTCGTGTGTGGATCACGGAGATACATCAGCTTTTGTTCCCCTAGCGGGAGCCTAGACAATAGAATCCTCTATGTAATTGTGCTGCTGGTGGGCAAAGCGTCACTGTGTTTTAATACACCGTGGCACAGACACAAACCCTTTTAGTGCCCAGGATGTGTACGATTAGACAATATAATTGGATGCTGGATTAGCTATGGCAGCAGTAGAGCATCTCGTTAGGGGACAGATAAGAACACTGCTGTAAATTATCTCAAAGGTCATACAGGTAACAGAATGAACATTGTTTTCCATTTTTAATAATATCCACGTCATTTACTTAATGGCAGGAGCATGACCTCATTTCGGAGCCACAGCAAGAAGAGATCACTTAGCGAGGAACATGACTAAAGCTACAATTGTACATTAAAGGGGGGAGAGTCTGAAAAATAGTATTTGGATAAGTACTGCATCATGTTCACTAACGAGAAAGAAAAAGATTTGTATTTTTTTTTCTCCATCTCCTAAAAAGCACACACAAAGACTGGGAGAAACCACATACCCTTGCATCCCATGCTGAGATCAACAGAGAGAGGTTGATTACACAATAATGGCTAACAACAGCAGTTTCTCGGAAAGGATGCGGACTGCTATAGAGGAAGCAGTCTGCCAATCTGTGTACTTCCTCTCATTGATGTCACTGAATTCATATGCCCCAGCAATATTAATTTCATTATAAAACTACAGAAGATGTGTCATTTGTTTCAACGTAATAACTATTTTATTTACGATATAGCAAAAACATGTACAACAAACAGAAAATAAGAACGCCTCGACCGTCTCTCTATTGCTGCCACAAGCCTCTGCCAAAATAACAGCTGTTGGAATATTGTCTGACCACTTGCAATAACCAATAATCATATCCCTTTGATGACAACACACTGAGCGAATGAGTCGGCCAACCCACCTTTCCGACTCATTGATAGCTGTTTCAAAACATGTGAAAAGTGACTGCCTCAGATGGGATCAGGCTTTCTTTTTTTTTTTGCAAGATAGAAAGAGGTTTAGACAGACGTCTACCAATGATGTTTTCTGTATAATTATTGGAACTCTGATATTTTTATCACTGAAAACAAAGTATATTTTACAATCATTTAGACTGTGCTTTAAGTCGAAAGGTCTCTGTCACCGAGATCCTCTTGCAGAGGAGACCTGCCAGGTTATTTGGGTCTGGACTGTCCTTATGGATGGGACAAGTCTGATATGCTAATGGCGAGGTTTCCTCTGTAATCGTGCAAGTGAGCAAAAAAAAAACGGTGATTCCTCTCCCGAGTAGGTTACATCCTATAGGGCTGGCTACTTCAGCTTTTCTCTGTTCGGTGAGAGGGATCCCACTTCTTTGTTTGTCTCAGAGAGAAAAAAAAATATTTAAGATGATCTTAACATTGTGTTAGTAAACGCATAAACTAAGAGAACGATGTGTCCCGTCATCTGCGAATTAATTGGTCAAGAATAAACGTGTAATTTGCATATCAAGCCGCAAGGTGATGTCACAAGCAGGGGACACCACAGACCCATTTAACACATGCTTTCATCTTTAACGTCTTGGATCTGCTAACACAATGTATCGATCATTTTTCATATTCGTTTTTCCCAAACAATGTTTAGGTGATGGAGAACCTTTAATTAAGCAGGGGAATAGATTGGGCATGCCCATCTTCCTTTAAACACCTCTCTGTTTGTTTGTTTTCCAATGACACAGATCTCACTTACTATTTTTTTAAAAGATTCGGGGCTCCTGTTTGTTCTTCCGATACCAGTAAGAAACCACTGACAATACTTGATTAAAATCCTAAACACATTTCTCCTGCACACATCAATCAAGGGAGATATAGTTTATTCATTGCAGAATAGGCTCTATGCTTTGGGTTACCATTCCCACATGCCGGAGGTGATTCTCTTTGGTTTTCCAGTAGTATCAGCTGTGTGTCTTTTATATTCTATTCTGGAGCGAGCCAGGGAACATTTTCTTCTTGACATCCTTCCATGTTAAATTAATTCCTCCATCTGAATCACTAGCAGATTCAGAGCACATCATGTATCCATTGTCATAACCTATGAAGAGCTAACTTAGAGTTCGAATCATCTTATGGATAGGGGTGTTCGTCTCCTGGCTGTCAGAAAAGACAAAAAACACAGAGTTATTCGCATTCATGTGCATATATTCATATAATACATATAATATCTGTGTTCCTGAAATATCTGATTATTAATGAGATTTCTTGGTGGGCAGCAATGGCAGTGGAGCTGGAACCACGTAAAGAATAATATATGACATTTCTGAGAAACCTCTGCTTAATGTCACAAAAGACAATATGGATGCACAAACATGGGACCCAGAAATGTAACGGTGCTCAATGAAAGTGAACCGTGTAAAAAAAAAAAAAAAGCAGCGTGAACAAATACTGCAGTGTTAAGAAAGAAGAGAATCTGTGGAAGAAAAGAGAAGCTTTTAGTTTAGTAACATACAAAAGATGGAGTATAAACACCGATGAGATAGTGCTCACAAACAAAGCTCCAATGGATAATGTGGAGTGGCAGATAAAGTGTGATAGATGAATGAATAGACGTGTCCAAGGACACAAATCAAATGGATGTTTGGACAGTATACGTAGAAAGAAAAACCTTCATAAAAACACAAGCTGGAGATATGGGCTGGAAGCGAAGACATCAGAAGTCCAAAGTGCTGTATACATAGAATGTGTCGGCAGATAAGAACCATTTGGCCCATCTAGTCATCAGACGAGGCGCTATAGCTTGCGGTAACAGCCTCCAGCGTGCTTAATCTCAGAAGAAACATCAGAGTACTACGAGGTCCAAGAAAGGACCAAAATTCACCAAACCTTGTGGAAATCTACTCACAAAACAATGATCTGTGGTGACCTGACAAGGCAATTGCAGAAATCACACAAAAACTATCATTTGGACAGCACCCCATAACCGGCATATGGAATATAGCGCACCACGGGTGAGACC
Source organism: Pelodytes ibericus (assembly GCA_036172795.1). Lineage (NCBI taxonomy): Eukaryota > Metazoa > Chordata > Amphibia > Anura > Pelodytidae > Pelodytes > Pelodytes ibericus. The sequence goes on along the minus strand of CM069866.1, from coordinate 8,878,310 downwards.
GCATTTCACACAATGTAATACATAAATTCAGTGTGCAACTATACCACATATTTTCTTAACATTATTTTTTCACATTCTGAAATTATTTTAAAAGCATCTAGCTTAGATAAAAAAAATATATACACTTACAGCTGCTCTATACATGGTGTGCAGTTAAACTGTATAGATTCTAGTTAAAGACAGATTGTCAGAGAGATTCAGTTCCATGTGAGTACGATATAGGTATAGGACTCACCAAGTTTGGACCACTTTGGCATAGTGGTGGGCTAAGCAAAATATGGCCATATTTTGTGGCTAAATCTCCAATATTTTTCTATCTAAGCTAGGTGCTTTTAAAATAACTTCAAATATTTAAAAATGTCAAAAATAATGGATAAACTGCTGTATGATGGCCCGTTGAATTTATGTATTGAATTGCAGAACTCAGGCATCAATAGCTGAGCTGGGAAAATTCACCAACCTGCCTATCTTTCTGGCTCGGCTATCATAGTCTGATTTTTGCACTTCAGTTGTCAGCTCACCGCAGTTCTTTGTTTTGTGTTATTTTCTCTTTCATTGCCGACATAGGAGGTTATATCTAAAACATCCTGCAAGTCTTGGAAAGATAAGGAAGAATAAGAAAATTGCTACAGCAGCAAGGGCCAGTCTCTTAGGTATAAGGATAATTATCTCTGCGCCATTTGTCCGCCATTTCTCAGGAGCTTCTTAGAACCTGATTCTTGATACATGAGTTGCGATGGTGCTGAGGGGAACTCAGTGGGAGTTGGAGTCCTCATGGATTGCAGGATCAAACTTACCAGGAAAGGTTAAGGGTCTGAACGTGTATAGATTGGAGGAGAGACGAGACGGGGTTATGATAGGAACAAAAGCAAAACTACAACAACAAGAGGACATAGTCTGAAATTACAGACACAAAAGGTTTAAAAGTAATATCAGGAAGTATTATTTTTCTGAGAGGGTAGTGGATGCAGAGAATGGACTTCCAGTAGGAGAGGATAATAGAGTGAAGGAGTTTGTCCCATGGTAAAACTTGTATGAACTGACTGGTTATTATCAGAGTTAGACACAAGTAGACAGGCAAGAAAGATATGGTGATAGTTAGTCAAGATAACTGAAGATAGAAAGTGCTTTTCACTGGGGCTTTTAGAACTGCAAGAGGGTGTAGCCTTGAGTCAGTACTGGTAGAAGTGGGCACAAGGTACCTAGACCCGTATCAAAACATATACAGTAGGAACTTTAAACTACATGGACTGCACTAAACCCCTGAAGGTGTGCTGGGGTAACTGGCACCAAGACGTTAGCAGCAGATCCTTTAAGTCCTGTAAGTTGCGAGGTGGGGCCTCCATGGATTGGACTTGTTTGTCCAGCACATCCCACAGATGCTCGATTGGATTGAGATCTGGGGAATTTGGAGGCCAAGTCAACACCTTGAACTCGTTGTTGTGTTCCTCAAACCATTCCTGAACCATTTTTGCTTTGTGGCAGGGAGCATTATCCTGCTCAAAGAGGCCAATGGCATCAGGGAATACCGTGTCCATGAAAGGATGTACATGGTGTGTAACAATGCTTAGGTAGGTGGTACGTGTCAAAGTAACATCCACATGAATGGCAGAACATTGCCCAAAGCATCACACTGCCTCCGTCGGCTTGCCACCTGTCAGTGGTCATAATGTTAGGGCTGATCAGTGAAAATTAGACAGAGCACTAGGACCCCGCTACTATTATTCCTCATAATTCAGTCCTGGTGATGAAGTTTGTTGCTGTGTGTTTATGCCTCTTGGTCACATACAGGCAGTACATTCTTGCATCCTCTCCTTTCACAATGCATATAAGACCCATCGCATTATATTCACAAAGGTTAGACTCAAGGTATTTCAAGGTTTCTAGTTACTAAGAGCCCATAACATCCCTGCAGAGCAGCAAATTGCTTCAGAGAGGGTTTATTAGAATAATAATATTTTTATTGGCTCTATTTATTTATAAAGTACCAGTTGATTGCTCACGCTATTACAGCGGCTTTCAAACAACATTTTTTTTAAAAAAAATATATTAAAAAAGAATATATTACTATTTATTTATAAAGCACTGTACTATCCTCCAGAGCAAGATGCATATAAAACATGCAAAGTAACATAATCAAAGGAGATGTGCCAGAACATAAGATGGGATGGGCCGTGCTCAAATAAACCTACAACCTAGGAGTCATCCTCTTGTTGTGCCTTGACTAATGGCCCTAGTAAAAGACAGAGGAGCAAAAAAAGATATCTGGTGTACTAGCTCCAACAGTGGACACTGACTAGTCCTGGCTATCACAATCAATAGCTAGCATCTGCTCTACGGTGCTTGGTGCACTGATGATCTTCTCTAAGATCTTCTCCATCAAAAAAAAATCCATCGGGAGACATCATGGAGGACATTGCAGACTTCAAAAAGTCAATAAATATCAGCACTAGATTTCAGGTTTTACTCTGTATAGATATGCTTGTAAATTCAAGACACAGAAATCAGTCAGCAAAACACAAGTTGGAATTTGTACGCCTGGCCACAGATTGGAAAAATGGGGTCCAGAACCACTGATCAAGTTCCATCAGTGCTGGGGGATCAGAAAAACAGACAAAAGACCCAAAGAAAAAGTCAAACTCCAGGGTCAGAGATGACTTAGAACATAGGGTACCAAATAATGACTGCAAGACAGAGATGTGGGAGCTATGGACAACCAGATGGGCCATGTATTTGTAATATTTTTCTGACTTGTTTTCTTGAGATCACAAGTTGTTTTTTGAGATAACAATTTGTTTTCCCCAGATAACACGCTGTTTTCTCCAGATAACAATGTGTCTTCTCCAGAAAACAACTTGTTATCTGGAGGCAGTGTGAGGCTTTGGGCAATGCTGGGAAACCTTGGTCCTGCCATTCATGTGGCTGTTACTTTGACACGTACCACCTACCTACCTAAGCATTGTTGCAGACCATAAAACAAGTTGTTTTCTCCAGATAACAAGTTGTTTTCTCTACAATTCATGACAAGACAAGTCAGAAAAGTATTAAAAATACATGCCTTCTGGAGGCAAATGTAGTTAGCAATCATACTAAAAGAAAACAGAAAAGGCCAGGACAGGAAACAAGAGTGTCATAGTCACACAGAAATGAAATGATAATATCTCATAATATCAGAAGCCAAAAACCCTGGCTAAATAACTAGATTAGTGGAAATATCTCTTAAGAAATAGTTTCCTTTATTTAAAAGTAATAATGATCTCGATTTTGCCGCAGTTAAAGAGTTATTTTCTACGTGCTTTGAGAATTGTACGTATTTTATGTAGAAGTTTTAGTGAGAGAATAAGACTCTGAGTTGCTAATTATCCTTTTTTTCCCCCCATTGTCGAGGGATTTGAGACAGGCAGATTACCCAGCCACCCACCCACCTACAAGAATCACAGACCCCTTCAGCTGCAGAATGTTTGTTGGCACAAAACAGTCCTGGAAAACCGAGAAATTGTGCAGCTCCTGCTATCCGAGACGCTATAAATTTTTACAAATGTCCTCGTGACTAATTACCAACAATGGAATAAATGGGAATTTGCATCTAAATTGTTAGGGGGGAGAGAGAGTGGGAATTAGCATTGCGAAGTCTGAATGATATCCAATCCGCCATGCTCGGAGAGCAAACATTTCCAAAGTCATGTTTGAAGCCGATCATCACATTAAAATGGGGAGAGATGATAAATGGGAGCTGCCGAGCGTGTGTGACAAGAGCGAATGGAACTGTCAGAGGCCAGGTGTTAGCAAGCGCCCAAACCTTACGGATGATCCGAGCCGCTAAGTGCTATCTAGAATAATCACAATACTCACCTGTCCTTTATCCAACCGAAAAAACAGAGACATCCCTGGGCTACGCAGCCCCTGACAGTCTTAATTCTGATCACGGACCAAGTGGACCACGGACCCAAGCAACAAAAAAAAGTAAGAAAAAAAAGATACTTCTTTAGTCACTTTTTTAAGAACCAATATGGTGAACCCTTTGGGAGCCCGGAGGGAAGAAAAGCAAGTGCGTGCATGTGATGTGAACACTAGTGTGTTCGTGGAATTCACCCCTTCGGGACGCACGGTGCGAAGGGGTTAATTGGAGAAGACGAAAGCACCATAACACCGCTTTTTAGTTACACAATGGCAGAGACCCCATCAGGGTCTTAATAGGATCTGTGGGTCCCTGCCCAAAAAATCACGATATCTCCCGACATCATGCGTGACGTCACTGAACCCGGAAGTTCGGGCACAGCGCGGTTCAGTAAAATGTAGCTGGTGTTCGCTTTGAGCATCGGCTACATTTTCCCTGTCGAACTGACACCACTCAAAGCGGCCTCATCTGACAGGTGAGATCCCGATGCAAGTCCCGGCATGCGCTGTTAAACCCTGGACGCTCTATGTCCCAGCGTCTTTTGGGACCATATAAATAGGACGGCACAGAACGAAGGGGACTTAAAGGAAGCAAGGGTTAAACAATACATTTGCCGGTAGAATGAAGTAAACCCGACGTGTATCTTAATAGATACACGCGGGTTTACTTTCTGCTGTGTCTCACATGCGAGACACACCAGGTCCCGGTTGTCGCGTGCTAACAAACGTCAGCACGCGCACAGCCAAACGTCAGCACGCGCACAGCTAGCATAGCGAGAGACACTCATTTTTGCATGGGATCAGCAGGGGGGACCTGGTTAAGGTGCACTAGTAGAGAGAGCCAGTCGCCGACCAGACGGCTGACTGCTTGCTATGGAAACATGGCCGCTGTCGGTTCAGAGGATAAACTAGCGTGTACTATCAAAAGTACACGCCAGTTCATCCTCATACTAGGGGCAACTAACTTTTCACTTGTGCTTCTATATTAGAAGCACAAGTGGAAAAAAAAAGTTTAGTGTCCCTTTAAAGAGACTCTGTCACCTACATATTGTTTTCACTGTGAATATAGAGAATATATTAAAAATTTATCTTTTTGATGAAGGGATTGACTTGCATAGCAACCGTCTTTCGTGACGCGTGGCCGGTGACCTCCTCCATTCAGCCGTTTTGAATGGAGTCCTGACTGCCTTGCACCGTCTTCATTCTGATTCCAGCGGTATCCAGGGCAAGCCGCGAGCCGGAATTAGCTCTGAATAATATTTATGACTGATGTTCGCAATGAATTTTAATCTGCCCCATTAGCTGACTCGTGACTGTTCGAGGGACGAGACTGCGAGGGTTTTGGAATATTAAGCAATCAAAGGTTATCGGGGACATTTCAGTTGGAACAGTGTTATCCCAACTAATTGGATTCCTAATCACCTGGAGGTGACGATCTCCGCGCAGGTGCCAGGAATAAAAATCATCGCCCAATTAAAGAAACATTATCCTCCCCATCCCCGGGGCTGGGAATTCACGACAACGTCCCAACGTATGCCAAGGAGCAACTGGGTAACAAACGCCCAACTTAAAGACAGGAAATAGTAACAAATATTCCACTTTCTAACATTTTGCATGATATATGTAGACAGATGGCAGAAGAATCCAACACTGGCATCCCCTGGCTGATAAAGTGTCATGGGTGGGGGGTTGACATTCTGTTTTTTTCGTGATAATGTATGTATATATGTGTATATGTGGCCATTCCCTAACTTTTACTGGGGTTAGTAAGCAACGTATGTGATAGGTGTAATTTATATTACATGATGTGTTTATTGACATGGTAATTGCACCATTTATGCCGTAATAGCATATTTTTTACAAAAAAAATTACAATCATTAATTTGTTTAGTAATGAACATGCCATTATGGCACTTTAAAACTATTACCATGCCAATGAAAAAATGATTTCTAATGTTTTCTATTATGTTATATATATTACTAAGATATATAATTTTCTATTATGATTAATGTATTTTTATGTGTTATTTATATTTATTTATTTTTATTTACTTCAGTTTTTTATTTATTAATTATTTTAATACATGTATTATTTTTTATACTTATACTTTATTTTGTTTAATTACAAATGTTATTGAATTTCAGGCTTTTTTTTTTTTTTTTTTTTTTTGAGGACTACAGCTATTTTTCTTAATATAGCCTAAGTCCTCCCATTGACCTTTATAGTAGGACCACGGCTATTTCCAGAGTAGCCAAAGTCCTTCCAATGTTGTCCCTGAAATAAGTCAAAGTCCTTCCCATAGAAGTCTATGGTTAGAGCCAAGGCTACTGCGGAGAGTACATAACACATGCCCAATTTCCTGGAGATTCGAGATCACTTCCGAGGCCCTCAATTATGGGTTACTCGGATCACTCGGGTGATCCAGTTGTGTCCGAAACTCGGAGTTCCGTTTTTTTTTTCACTTCCTGAGTCGACGCGACAACGAACTCCCGAACGGAATTCCCATAACGGAAAATAATGGATACATTTCATCCGAACGACATGAAGCATCAATGGATGAGATTCGGCTCGGACCAACCGAAAATCTTTATTGTTCGAATGCATTTCGGAAGAAACAAACACTTCAGCACAGCCCAAGTCTAATACGAGTGTTCCTTATTACGTGTGAGAATAACACGGCTGGTCTCTGAGGCTGTGTTTTTAAAGGCGTTTTTAGAAGTGACTATAACTATCTCCTAAAAGCTAAGTGCCAGGGCAACAATATAATAAATAATTCCATCTACCGCCTGCAGGAAAACATTGAGATTGCTGAGGGCCAGAGACACTCGAAATCTATAAACTGCTCAATGTTTTCGTTTTGTTCCATTTCCAGATCTGCTGCTGTCATTGCATTGTCTGTGAATCTGCTCAGTAAAACCATCTTGCCTTAAACGTGTCTCTGGGCTGCTTCTCTCTGGGCAGAAATGCTTTTACAGGACCTGGGGAGTCTGGTTAAGTTATTTTCATCTTAAAGACACAGTCTAGTCCCCAAACTCACTTTGGTGCAAGATGAAGATCACTGCTTGTATAGTGCACAGGCTTTTTTCCAGTGTGATTTGATGCAGATATTCTGCATAAATCACATTTTTAATATTTTACTCGAGCCCTACCCAATCATTACTCTCCATGTTTACTGCAGGTGTGCCAGCACTGATTATATAGGTACTGAGCATATAAAGTTTTGTTTCATTTTCTGTGCTGCTGTAATAGAATACATTGTGTGGACTCTGAGTGACCTTGCTCTTGTACACATTAGGATCTCTTAACAGTGCAACACAATTGTCTGATGACATCATTAGAGAGACAGGAAATTCCATGTATTTGAATGGCATTATTCTCATTGGTTAATGCAGAAAGAAAAAAAAGGAAATTTGACTTTTACTCAGCTAGTGTGGGCAGTTTTGTTTTCTTGCAAACTGCCGTAATTTCACAGTTTCATCTAGCTGTAAGTATTTTATATTTTAAGCAATGCATAATGTGAAACATGCCTTTTAAAGTGCTTTGAAAGCACATTAATATGCCGTAGTATTTGGAAGATGCATTTGGGGCACCAGACAGTCCCTCTAAAGGACAAAGCACTATAAAAATAAAAAAAAAATGGAAATATTTTATTGAAAAATAATAAAGTAAAACTAATTAATCCCTCTTTGCTCTGTTTAGCTTTATCAAAGGGCGGACATCTTGTTTCAGATAAAGCAAGATCTGGCTCATGTCACCCAAGATTCTAAACAACATGTCCACCCTCTGATAGAGTGATACACAGCGAAGAGGAGGCAATGAGTTAAAGGAACGCCTTACATAAACTTAATTGTGTCTCACTGCGCAACCAGCTATGGATCATCCTGATATGCCAATGTCTCTGCAAGCCATAGGGAAATTCATTCAAGCTATCGACCAATCAGACATCAGTTACTTTTTATTAACTTTGATGTTACTTTTCAAGCCGGGGATCAAAACCTCTGATTCCTCCACAGCACCGTGCTCATAGCGGGATACAAAGCATCATTGATTACACCTGGAGCTTTCTGATAAACACAGTCACTTGGTGAAAATAGACAACTCTATCGGACTTACAGCTGAATTTTTTAATTCTCTCGGCTTTCTCCCATAATAAAGGCGAAAGACATCAAAGTAACCGGTTATCTGCACTGTTCCGTTAAACCTTTTCACAACATTCTTTCAAAATCGATGGAGCGGATGTAATTGGTAAACCACTGGGTCGGATTGTGCCGAGTCTCCATTCAACTGCACATATCTACCATGCTAATTGCAAATAGTAATAGAGTTTGCATTCTAATCCGTTGTCCCAGAGCTGATATAGAACATACTCAAACATGAGTGCTTACTAGGCTCGATTCAATGACCTGGTTATACCAAAAATTGGTAAAATAATGGGCAGATCCAATGCCTGCTACGTGCGGTATAATCAGTAACAAGCCCATTATAATAAAACCTAGTCTACCCCGAGGATTAGGGGCTGGCAAAATTCCCCTAGCCGGGTTTAATAAATATAACCCCCCTGGGGCTGCAAAAATGCCCCTAGCTCAGTTAAATAAATATTACCCCTCTCTGGGACTAAGGGCCGATGATCTGCCCCTCTTTAAAATAAATATAGAGCGTTGTGGACATATATCGTTCTCAACAGTGCACCCTTTGTGTGGCAGTGGTGGCAAATAGTTATTTTTTTTTTTTTATATAGGTATGTTTCTTTTATTGATTCATGAGCAAGGAAGAGGCAAAGGGGGTTAGGTAGGGAATTTCTAATCATTTATTTTTAATTGTATTTAATTATAATTTGGTGCCAGGGGTACTTGGGCCCTGCAGGATGGGGATACAGTTGTCCTTTCTCCTTGTCCTTTCATGGTGATTTACACCTGCTAATGAAGTTGGAGAACCAATGGACTCCCGAGCAAGACATCTTTCATCCTCAATGCCAGTCCTTTTAGTGCATTTCAGCATCAGTTAATGTCACATAACCCATAATCCCCAGCCCTTAACACAGCTCCTTCTCCGTCATGGCAGACGAGCTGGCTTTAAGCAAAGCCATCAATCTTTATTTTGAAGCAGTAAAAAATCCAAAGACCTACGCAGGCCAGTTTGAAAAAAATATATCAAATCTGGGATCATTGCAGTAAAGACATACCTTTTGACTTTTTGCTTTGAACAAGGCTAAATAAGCAGAGGTTCTGACAGGCTTGTGGGACCTAAATGCACAGCTTGAGGCTTTCTCCTGGTTTGCCTGTGTGAGGCAAGGTCAGGTTAAGTTCTCAGAGCCTCTATCCACGTTTTTTTTTTTTAGCATTGCTCTATTTACACAATTCCCACCGCTGAACTTGAAACAAAAAAAAGTAAAAGAAATGTAACACAGTGCAAATAATAGAGTAAGAACATCATATAAATTCCACTCTAAGACAGGTCTCAAACAAGGACATCATTAATATTCAAAGATGCCCTGTCTTCAGATATGTTCTAGGTACCTTCTAGGTAATGACCATTTTAAAATCTGTCAAGCATTTAATTTCTTAAAAAGAATAACACTTTGCTGGCAAACCAGTACTCTCTGCCATCTTTCCGTTAGAGTAGTGCACAGTCGGCATACTGCATCGTTTTCCCCTTTCCTGCACAGTTAGAATGAATTCACATCTACCAGAAAAAAATCTCGATTCTCATAGTTATGCATTTGAGGGGCGGTGGAGAAGGCGGTAATATTTCTACTTATTATTTGCCTGGTAACAAGGGGTCAGGTTGTAACAAGGCTCTAAGTCTTAAAGGAACCAAAAAAAGCCATGGGACTAAAAAAATTATATTGTGGTGTAGGGGGGAGAGACGGAGATCTTTGTCTTTTGGGCACACTCCCGGACCTTCTGCCTTGTGATGCATTACAGACAGGGATTTTAAAACTTAAGGCCCGAGTAGCTAAGTTGGTAAAATTTCCCCATTCATTGGAGAATTTTTCAAATCGGCTACATTGGTTTGAAATTTGAAATTCCCATCTGGATTCCCTGCAATCCATATCTCAATTCCGACATTTCCTATCTGAGTGGGTCATACAAGATGGATGAGTACTAGGTCACCAGGGATTAAAAGAACGACTTCTTCTCCCTCGCCTCTAAAAACTAGGAGAGGACACCTCATTTTTGACACGCTCCTGTTCTCAATCCATCACACTTATGTATAACCTTCAGGATAACCTTTTTACGTAGAGGATTGTTAGATGCTACGCCTGCCTGCACTGGTGAGAAAAGATAGAATAACACAGCAATGGATAAGCTATATCAAGTGATAGAGCTGTGTGGGGAGAAAGGTCTGCAAGCACCAGCAGCTCAGACCTGGGGACTAAATCCTTGGCTGCTGCTGGCTGAGGCAGAGACAGGCAGTAACTAACCAGAGCCAAGATCTGACAGTCTGTATAATCCCCGTATCTCCCCCATCTACAGGACTGCATCTAAAAATATACAAACATGCAAATGACATCAGATCTGACCCAGTTTAAGTAATGCATTTCTCTACCCACTGTCAGTTATCACCCCCCCCCCCCCCCCCCACACACACACACACATAACACCCACCTGTTCTTGCAATGTGTCTCTGGCATGAATTAATTGACTGTATTAACCTGGCACTTGTTGGCTGCTCTGTTGTGTCAGCTATTTTTCTGTTCTGGGATCAGGCCCTGGACCGTTTTGTCTCTGTATTGTAAATTCCTGCCCCTCCATGCCTTCCTCTGTTCATATCTGAGACCTGAAATTTAAGGAGATAGTTGGTCTGCATAAAAAGAAAAATATTCCACCCCCCCCCCCCCCCCCCCCCCCAGGTGTTTTCCAGGTGAAATTGTGTCTGTGATTTGAAAACACCTTAGAGTTATCAACAAACTGACTCTAGGTTATTTTGATTAATGAACTTCCTGTTGGGTAATTTCAAGCACCAACCTAGGTTTCCAAATTTTCCTCAAAACAGTTACCAGCTTTGCTTTTTCCTCCATTGAATCAACATCGGTCTGAAGCCAATTTTTTTTTTTTACCAGCCTGTCAGTAAAATACTGACTGGGTGGCAAGCTTAACACCAACATGAAATCGGTTATAAAATAACACCCCAGCACTATAAAATGATTGCATTGCAAAATGAAACAGACACAACAGAAAAACATCATAAGACAAGAGGAAAAAAAAGATGGGGATGAGAGACATCGCGGCTGCATCCGCGCAGTCGCTTCACCGCCGTCTCTGCAACACAAGACAGCTTGTCGCTGGAGATTTCATCGCGGGACATTTTATCGCTAAAGGTAAGTTTATTTTAGTATTTTAGCTATTTTAGTTTATTTTAGTAAGGGTGGTTAGAATTAGGGTTTAGGGGGTTAGAATTAGGGTTTAGGGGGTTAGAATTAGTTTTTAGGGTTCGGGGTTAATTTTAGTATTATGGTTTAGGGGGTTAATTTTAGTATTGGGGTTTTATGGGTTAGTATTAGGGGTCGGGGGCTAGTATTAGGGTTCGAGGGTTAATTTTAGTATTGGGGTTTTATGGGTTAGTATTAGTATTAGGGTTCGGGGGTTAGTATTAGGGTTTAGGGGGTTAGTCTTAGGGTTCGGGGGTTAATTTTAGTATTGGGTTTTATGGGTTAATTTTAGTATTGGGATTTTGGGGTTAATTTTAGTATTGGGGTTTGGGGGGGGCACTTTGGAGGGGGGATTCATTTATTAGGGGGGGTATTTTCTTTTTACTTTTACATTTGTAAGAGCTGACAGTTCAGCGCTGAACTGTCAGCTCTTACATAGCTGCGTTCGCGATCAAACGGTCGCGTTATTCTTCACTGCTGACAGTTCAGCGTTCTAACTGCCGCGCTGAACTGTCAGCAGCGGCGAAGAAGAGTCCTAGACCCAAAAAATATGTTACCCAGATAATGGTTTTAATGATTATTTCCCCCAGAATGTAGGTACCCAGGGATTCATAGAGTGTCCTGCATAGTTCATTCAGCAAACAGTAATACCAGTAATTATTCTTCATTGGTTAATGAGTGAACCGAAAGGGACAGGAACATCCTGGAAAGTTTAAATGGGCAAGCAGTGGAACATAGAAAGGGAGGTTAATGAAGACATTAGAGGATTAAAGTAGAGCAACACCAAGAGTGACAGATATAAAAGGTGAACACAAAATCCAGGCAGGGCAGAGAGGAGGCTTTAAAACATTAATATGAGAATGTATCACCATAATTACACCTCCCGGGGCTGAGATTCCTTGCAACACATAAGGAAAATAAAAATGAAATACTCAGACAACAGCTAGCAGGAGGATCCTTCTAAAATACACAGGGTTTAACAGATAATTATACCAAAATGGAATGGTGTATAGTACTCTGCCCTGATCACAGGCTTTCTGGTGTCTGCAATCGCTCTGCACCATATTAGAAAACAAATGTCCAGTTAAATGGAAGCTAGGATTTAATACTGCCAGCTGGAAGTGTGCAAGGGAGAGGCAAATCCATCAGTATCTTAGGGAGTACAGCAGGGATGTAAGGCATTAAAAAATGATATATACAGTGCGTTAGACAAGCAAATATACAGATGCAGAGAATATATGTCTTAGATGTGTCTGCAGTGTATGTTATCATCTTCTGGCACCTGTGGCAAATAGGGTTACCTCAATTTCAACAAGAAAAATACCGGCCATGCGACTGTCTGCATAGATTTAACACTGGGCTCGAGCCAATTCCTCCCCGCCTTAAATTGCCAGCAATATACTGGTTGGGTGGCATACCCTGTATGCAAATTAGTTATTCTCCATTGTACTGCTCAATTACATGTGGTGCCCTAAACAAATGTCATAAACAGGAGACAGAACAGACACATGCTTGTTCTTGTGATGTATTTGCAGTCAGTCTGCAGTCACTGTTTATGGGATTCTGAAGTGGAATCTGACATCATAATATGTATCGGGTCAAGTCCCAGTCTTGTCCCTGGTGATTCATCCCTTATAATGAACTCCCATCATTTCTCACTGAATCTCGGCTGCAGTACAGATCGGGGGGCTAGGTCTCATTTAACCGTCTTTCGTTCTTTAGGACCCATGACTGGGGATTGTTGGCCGGTGAGACGTGCTAGGAGAGGCCATCAATAAGCTTGAGTTAAAACAAACATTAGTGATCTGTCAGAATCAGTAGAACCGTGATACATACTAAGATCCCCTGCTGTTTTATTGGTAACCTTGCTGGTAGCATTTGTTACATCCAGTAGTGTATCTTCCACAAGGCAAACAAGGCACTCGCCTAGGGCGGCACTTTGCCAGAGGGCGGCACTTTGCCAGAGGGTGTTAAAGTACACTTATGGTGCTTCAAGCATTTTCACTCCCTCCCCCACCGTTCAGCAATCTTTAACTTCTTCCAATTAATCGGGGTGATGGGGCATGTAATGGACATGGGGGGGGGGGGTATGTAATGAGGGGGATGGAGGCATGTAATGGGGGTGATGGGGAATTTAGTGTGTATGAAATGTGGGTAATGGGGGTATGTAATGGGGTGAGTGGGCATTTAATGTGTGTGCAATGTGTGTGATGGGGCATGTAATGGGGGATATGGGGCATGTCATGGGTGTGCAACGTGGGTGATGGCGCATGTCATAAGTGTGCAACATGGGTGGGTGGGTGCCCAAATTTTGTCTGCCTAGGGCAGCACAAAACCAAGATACACCACTGGCTACATCAGAGCTGTACTTCCATCAGAAATTCTATAATAGACGTACAAGAGAAACCAGAAAAAGGTTAAGATCCAGGTTACACACTCTAAAACCAATACATGAGCGCCAACTTTCCGAGGCAGGGTCCAGCGACACGGCAGGACGGAGCCTAAAGTGAATGGGGTTCCATGACCCCGCCCCAGTGAGCCTTCTCTATACAGATACTGAGGCTCATTTATTTGCCTTTAGGCAATGCTGCCTGTGTGCACTGCAGAGCACTGTGCCAGGTGTGCCTAGGCTACGGCAATGCCAGTACAGACCCGAATTTGGCTAGGACCCACAAAAATAGGGCTTTCCTGACAAATATCGTGACTGTCGGCAACTATGCGCTAATTTGTAGCAGGTAGAGGATGATCATCCCCCATATTCCATAGCAGAAAGCACATATTTCAAAAAATAATAATCTTTTTAGGCCAAAATCTATTTGAAAAATAGGACAATAGAACATAAAGAAAACTACCGTAGCCATCAATCAGACATTCCTGGACGAGTTCAGCCAACGAGGGACTTTGTTAATTACACAGCCGTCATCTCTGATGGATTTGAGGTTTGTTCTACTGATTTTTAGAAACAACTTTACCAAAGGAGTGGGAATTTTCCTTTTAATATGACAGGAACCTACCAAACATTGTTTACACCCATTGATATTTTCGTCGTACTTTGTAAACCGCATTACCTGGCGATTTTTTAAATAGGATTATCAAATGTTTTATATAGCGCCAACGATATGTGCAAGGCTTAAAGCACTGGGTGGAATACAAAAAGACTGAGACAATGGGACACATTAGAGAGCGCTCTTCCTGCAAGCTTTCAGTCTATAGGGAATGGAGGAACAGAAGACAATGGGGAATTAAATCTGTTAAGTGGGAGGTTATTGTGGGAGTGTAAAAGTTTCTAACAAACCTGTATTTCTTTTTATTTTCTTGGCGCAAAGAGGGCATGTTGCATCATTCCTCCCTCCCCCCCCCCCCCCCCCCCCCCCATGTATATGTCATGTATAGTCAGTATTTCTCAGGTTCTCATTGCAGGATCACATTTTTTTAATAGTACCTTTTTTAAAATGTCATATTGGATGTTCAGATGTTTTCACAACATTGGCCATGTTTAGTTAGAAGACCACACATGGTCGCTGCTCTGCAAAGACTAGGGCTCAGTATCTTTTGAATGATGTACAATAGGGACATTACCGTTTTAATGAGTCAAAAAAGAGTCATTCAAATAAAGAATTTGGGTTTAGTGCTTTTTTTAAAGCACAACTGTCAGCAAAAATGTAAGTTCTGTGTAATTGAAAGATTGCATCAAGTGTAAACATTTTAAATAGAAATGCGTAAATGAAACAATTGCTCCAATGATACAAATATAGGAATCATACTGAGCCCTCTTTGCTCTATATAGCTCTATCAGGGGGCGGACATGTTGTTTAGAATCTTTCCACTATATAGCTCTATCAGGGGGTGGACAGGTTGTTTAGAATCTTTGCTCTGCCTATCTCTATCAGGGGGCGGACATGTTGTTTGGAATCTTTGCTCTGTATAGTTATATCAGGGGGCAGACATGTTGTTTAGAATCTTTGCTCTGTATAGCTCTATCAGGGGGCGGACATATTGTTTAGGATCTTTCCTCTATATAGCTCTATCAGGGGGCGGACATGTTGTTTAGAATCTTTCCACTATATAGCTCTATCAGGGGGTGGACAGGTTGTTTAAAATCTTTGCTCTGCCTATCTCTATCAGGGGGCGGACATGTTGTTTGGAATCTTTGCTCTGTATAGTTCTATCAGGGGGCGGACATGTTGTTTAGAATCTTTGCTCTGTATAGTTATATCAGGGGGCAGACATGTTGTTTAGAATCTTTGCTCTGTATAGCTCTATCAGGGGGAGGACATGTTGTTTGGAATCTTTGCTCTGTATAGTTCTATCAGGGGGCGGACATGTTGTTTAGAATCTTTGCTCTGTATAGTTATATCAGGGGGCAGACATGTTGTTTAGAATCTTTGCTCTGTATAGCTCTATCAGGGGGAGGACATGTTGTTTAGAATCTTTGCTCTGTATAGCTCTATCAGGGGGCGGACATGTTGTTTAGAATCTTTGCTCTGTATAGCTCTATCAGGGGGCATACATGTTGTTTAGAATCTTTGCTCTGTATAGTTCTATCAGGGGCGGACATGTTGTTTAGAATCTTTGCTCTGTATAGTTCTATCAGGGGGCAGACATGTTGTTTGGAATCGTTGCTCTGTATATCTCTATCAGGGGGCGGACATGTTGTTTGGAATCTTTGCTCTGTATAGCTCTATCAGGGGCGGACATGTTGTTTAGAATCTTTGCTCTGAGTCTGTATAGCTCTATCACGGTGCAGACATGTTGTTTAGAATCTTTTCTCTGTATAGCTCTATAAGGGACGGACATGTTGTTTAGAATCTTTGCTCTGTACAGCTCTATCACGGGGCGGACATGTTTAGAATCTTGGGTCACGTGATAATAAGAGGGCTCTGCAAGTCCTTTTATTGGATTCCTTCATTAAAGAATTTCTATTTAAAATGCCTACACTTGATGCAATCTTTAAATTAAACATAACTTGTTTTGCTGACTGTTGTCCATTACGGATACTGAACTGCACAATGTGGTCTTACAGACAGATTTACTTTATATAAATGTTCTTGATTTATTCTTGTTGACATTCTAGATTTTCCAATGCATTTCAACAGTCAATATGCTCTAATTATTGACAAATATACTAGTTTGTTGATTTATGTAAACTCTTCAGCCTGTGCAGAATACTTTGTGAGTAAATGTGCTAAATAAAAACAAAACAAAAAAAAAGTACATTGCCAACTTATAGAATACAAAATAATAAAAGCCAACTTATAGAATACAAAATAATAAAATCCAACTTATAGAATACAAAAGAATAAAAGCCAACTTATGGAATACAAAATAATAAAATCCAACTTATAGAATACAAAAGAATAAAAGCCAACTTATAGAATACAAAATAATAAAATCCAACTTATAGAATACAAAATAATAAAAGCCAACTTATAGAATACAAAAAGATAAATGACTTTTAGCAGAGACGAGCGTTTGCATTTTCATCTAAATAGCCAAGTGGGTTTTTTTTTTTCTCTTAGCAGGTTTTACGATTTCCCCTCTTTTGAGAATTCTGAAGTATATAATTAGTAGGTTTTGTGCATAAGCCGCAGTCAAGAAATTATTAATGAATTAGTCTTCCCCTCCTGGAGTTCCTGTACGTGTAATATGTGCATACATTTATATCTCAATAAATACCCTGCTGGGTACTATATCCCTGGTGTTCAAACACCCTGTACAAGAGAGAGTGTATAACACTTTTTACATTTTTTCCAATTATACTTTATTAATATTTTCTTTTACATAGAAACATAGAATGTGTCGGCAGATAAGAACCATTCGGTCCATCTAGTCTGCCCAATTTTCTAAACACTTTTATTAGTCCCCCGTTCCCGGTCTTATATCTAGGATAGCCTTGTGCCTATCCCACGCATGCTTAAAATCCTTGACTGTGTTTACCTCTACCACTTCTGCTGGAAGGCTATTCCATACATCCACTACCCTCTCAGTAAAGTAATACTTTCATTAGTCCCTGGCCTTATCTTATATCTAGGATAGCCTTATACCTATCCCACGCATGCTTAAACTCCTTCACTGTATTAACCTCTACCACTTCTACTGGAAGGCTATTCCATACATCCACTACCCTCTCAGTAATGTAATACTTTCATTAGTCCCTGGCCTTATCTAATATCTAGGATAGCCTTGTGTCTGTCCCACGCATGCTTAAAATCCTTGACTGTGTTTACCTCTACCACTTCTGCTGGAAGGCTATTCCATACATCCTATGCCTATGATTAAGTGCCAGTAGGCACGAAATGCGTAAGGCAATCTATCTCCTGTCTGCACTCCTGCACATGTTCCACTGAATATATCAATATTTTTTGTTTGGTCGGTTTTCTTGGATTAATAAACACTTTGTTTATACTCGGATTGGAGAGTGCCAACGTCCAATTTTTCTTTGTTTCTGGTTTATTCCATACATCCACTACCCTCTCAGTAAAGTAATACTTCCTGATATTACTTTTTAACCTTTGCCCCTCTAATTTAAGACTATGTCCTCTAGTTGTGGTAGTTTTTCTTCTTTTAAATATACTCCATCTCCAATTCCCCTGCAATTCCATGTTTATCGACTAGACCCTCATGTGTATGCAAAGAGCAGATCTGTTTGAACATGTAAGAAATAAAGTTGCAAACCTTTGCCCCACCCACTGGCTAAACTTTCAGAATTTCCGAGCATACGGCTGACCTTCGGGTCGGTGAAGTGGAATTTCCCCACTTGCCCCACTCATTCATAACTGGATTGCACCACTACTCCAAGGTTATGCCCCTTTTTTTGGAGCACAACTCCCCTCTTCCTCACTCTAGAAGAAGTGGAAGGCAGAGACCCTCTGTACCCTCGCTAAAACCTCTCTCTGTGAGGTGATAGGCCCAAAAGGGCTACATGCTGCATCCTTGTCTGAAAACAGGGCAGGAACCACAAAAGTTGCTTAAAGTATGGTGCGTTCAGCAGACATAGTATTATTGTGGGAGTTTGTTTAATATTCTTCTTCGACCACAAAGCATTCCAACCTATCACTGTGCCTTCCTTGCGTCACATGACAGTATTTAATCCAACCCTCAAGAATATAGGGTGACATTTGACGAGACTAATACAATTATTTCCAAGCAGTGTTTGAGCCTTAAATGTTATATATAAAAAGCACCAAACTCGTGTAGGTTTTTATAGCAGGAGAACTTGGCAAAGTTTTAAAAAAAAAAGAAAAGATAAAAAAAAAAAAGTGAAACTTTCTTTCATAAAACCACATTTTATCCTGTAGTTTTCTTTCAGATTAATCTAATGTGTTTGACCTGTGCGGCTCTCAACCTGTAAGGAAGATAATTAGCCATTTCTATACAACTGTACATAAAGGCCCATAAAGCAACATTGTTCATTGTGAAGTACAAAATAGCCTGAATCTTATTGAATTTCTCTCCTTGACCCCCAGTTATGAGCTGTACGAAGCCCACATCTTTTCAAACGAGCTCGTAAGAGCCTATTTATTTCATATATTTTTTTCTATAATGAAGAGAGAAAGGGAAACTACAGCTTGAGTCAAGACTTAACATACAAAAGAACTAACATTCTGCATTGTAACAGACACACCTTCCAGCTAAAGGTTTGTAAAGTGACTAGATAATTATACTATTAAAGAAAGATCAGCTTATCTTCATCCTGGGATCCCTCTTTTATCCATAAGAAATTCATTACATTGATTTCAGCATCCTTCTAGAGGACCACATCCTTTAAGACCATGTGAAAAGAATTTTGACCCAGTGTGATTTTTGGCAGGCATTTTGCATCAATCACAATTTTAATATTTGACTCAAACCCTCCCCCAGTTATTACTCTGCATGTTCACTGCAGGTGCGGCTGAACTGATTATGTAGACACTGAGCATATAAAGTTTTGGTCCATTTAGTCACTTCCTGTGCTCCTCAAATTGAATACATTGTGTGGACTCTAAGTGACCTTGTTCTTGTACACAGTAGGATCTCTTAACCGTGCAACACATTGTCTGATAACATCACTAGAGAGACAGGAAATGGCATTCATTTGAATTAAATAATTCTCAATTATTCTCAGCAAAGGGGAAAAAAAGGAAATTACTTTTACTCAGCTATTGTGGGCAGTCCTGGTTTCTTGCAAACAGCTGTAATTTCACAATTTCATCTAGCGTTAAGTATTTTGTATTTTAAGCAATGGATTTTAAAGGACTTTAAAAGCCCATTAATATGTATTAATACTTGATAGATGCATTTTGGGCACCAAAATGCAGCTCCTTTAAAGTGAATTGCGTCCAAGAATTTTAAAAGTGTTTTAAATTTTAATGGTGCCGTTTTTTCTTATTCCCTGTTATACAGGATTTTGGCAAATGTAAATAAACACTTTATTTTTACTTACAAATTTCCAATAGGTTTACATTTAAATTAATTTTCACAAAGTGTTTAAATTTAGTGACATCAGTGAGAGGGAGTAGACAGGTCATTGACTGTCTTACTCTGCAGATAATTGTGTGCTTCCATCTGAGAAAGTGATGCCACTGGCCATTATTGTGGAATCAGCCTCTGGTGAGCTGCAACACTATGGTCGTTGGGCTGATAGGCCTAGGGAACACTCAGACTTTTCTTTGAGAATACTGGTTAATAATGGACATTAGATGTCAGTTGCAAGAATATTATAAATGTATGGCCAAGCTATCTAATGTCTAAGTCTTGAATAACTGTTAAAAAAAAACTACTAAAACCATTAAAAATGACAAACCAGCAATTTGATTAAGTAGAACACTGGAGAAAATGAGATAGAGGTGCAAAACACAGAATATATTCCATGCTAGATTCTGTAATACCCAGGCTAGATGCGTAGCGATAAAGCAGAGTATTTAGAGGGTGCGTCCTACCCATCACGTTCATTTCTCCAAATGAGATAAGTGACAATGACAAGGAACCACTGCTGAGAGATATGGGTTTGTGTATGTCAGCCTGTCGGGATAAATGCTACCTACAAAGTCTTAAACATGTGTGAATTAAACAAAACAGAACCAGCTGGGAGCGAGAGTGATTGTACTGCCATGAAAGATATTATATTGAAGAATTACACAGCTGTACAGGCAAAGAAACCAGGGAAAGGACTAAGATGGGGAATCCCATAATCAGGCACACAACAAACTATGTATAGGGGCTATGTTATAAATAGACAGAGAATAAACTATTTATAGGGGCTATGTTATAAATAGACAGATAATATACTATTTATGGGGGCTATGTTATAAATAGACAGAGAATAAACTATTTATAGGGGCTATGTTATAAATAGACAGATAATATACTATTTATGGGGGCTATGTTATAAATAGACAGATAATAAACTATTTATGGGGGCTATGTTATAAATAGACATATAATAAACTATTTATAGGGGCTATGTTATAAATAGACAGAGAATAAACTATTTATAGGGGCTATGTTATAAATAGACAGAGAATAAACTATTTATGGGGGCTATGTTATAAATAGACAGATAATAAACTATTTATGGGGGCTATGTTATAAATAGACATATAATAAACTATTTATAGGGGCTATGTTATAAATAGACAGAGAATAAACTATTTATAGGGGCTATGTTATAAATAGACAGAGAATAACCTATTTATAGGGGCTATGTTATAAATAGACAGATAATAACCTATTTATAGGGGCTATGTTATAAATAGACAGATAATAACCTATTTATAGGGGCTATGTTATAAATAGACAGATAATAACCTATTTATAGGGGCTATGTTATAAATAGACAGATAATAACCTATTTATAGGGGCTATGTTATAAATAGACAGATAATAACCTATTTATAGGGGCTATGTTATAAATAGACAGATAATAACCTATTTATAGGGGCTATGTTATAAATAGACAAGGAATAAACTATTTATAAGGGCTATGTTATAAATAGACAAGGAATAAACTATTTATAAGGGCTATGTTATAAATAGACAAGGAATAAACTATTTATAAGGGCTATGTTATAAATAGTCCGTGGCTCACTGCACCTAGCGGGACACCAGACGTACCACGCTGAAGAGGCTTATGATAGGCCAAAACGTACGTCTGTGTTCGTTGTGTTCCCTGTACAGAGGAGACTTGTCAGGCTGCCCTTATGGAAGACTATGGAAAGCACGGAGGAGGCTGCTGCTCGGGGGATAAAATGACTTCTATCTTGCCAGGGCCAACACATTTTTCGCATGGGATTCGATAGTAGAAATCAAATTTTTCTAATGGTTTAATAAGACTGCACAGCTTGCAGTACAGCACTGCCACCTACTGGATGGATAGGAAAGTTTCCGCTAGAAGCCTTTCCCAATGCATATCCCTCTGTCTAGAAGGAACGTACCGGGCTGAGCTGCGCAGAACAGGACTGCAGCTTTAATTCCCTGGATGGTCCATGTAGCTTGGCTAAAGGTGTCTCTTTATTGCAGTAACATCCAGAGAATGATCCTTCCTAGTAATTACCTTATGCGGTTATTAAAGTCTGGTCAGTACTCGTTAGTAATTGAGGAAGAGAGATTATAAATTGCCAGGGGGGAAATATATAAATGCATGAGACAGAGCTCCATGGCAGTAATGCACAGTGTGTGTCACAGAGCTCCACTGCAGTAATGCACAGTGTGTGTCACAGAGCTCCACAGCAGTAATGCACAATGTGTGTCACAGAGCTCCACTGCAGTAATGCACAGTGTGTGTCACAGAGCTCCACTGCAGTAATGCACAGTGTGTGTCACAGAGCTCCACTGCAGTAATGCACAGTGTGTGTCACAGAGCTCCACTGCAGTAATGCAGTGTGTGTCACAGAGCTCCACTGCAGTAATGCACAGTGTGTGTCACAGAGCTCCACTGCAGTAATGCACAGTGTGTGTCACAGAGCTCCACAGCAGTAATGCACAGCGTGTCACAGAGCTCCACTGCAGTAATGCACAGTGTGTCACAGAGCTCCACTGCAGTAATGCACAGTGTGCCACAGAGCTCCACTGCAGTAATGCACAGCGTGTCACAGAGCTCCACTGCAGTAATGCAGTGTGCGTCACAGAGCTCCACTGCAGTAATGCACAGTGTGTGTCACAGAGCTCCACTGCAGTAATGCACAGTGTGTCACAGAGCTCCACGGCAGTAATGCACAGCGTGTCACAGAGCACCACTGCAGTAATGCAGTGTGTCACAGAGCTCCACTGCAGTAATGCACAGCTTGTCAGAGCTCCACAGCAGTAATGCAGTGTGTATCAGAGCTCCACAGCAGTAATGCAGTGTGTCACAGAGCACCACTGCAGTAATGCAGTGTCACAGAGCTCCACTGCAGTAATGCAGTGTGTATCACAGAGCACCACTGCAGTAATGCACAGCATGTCACAGAGCTCCACTGCAGTAATGCACAGCGTGTCACAGAGCACCACTGCAGTAATGCAGTGTCACAGAGCTCCACTGCAGTAATGCAGTGTGTATCACAGAGCACCACTGCAGTAATGCACAGCATGTCACAGAGCTCCACTGCAGTAATGCAGTGTGTATCACAGAACTCCACTGCAGTAATGCACAGCGTGTCACAGAGCACCACTGCAGTAATGCACAGCGTGTCACAGAGCTCCACAGCAGTAATGCAGTGTGTATCACAGAGCTCCACTGCAGTAATGCAGTGTGTCACAGAGCTCCACTGCAGTAAAGGGAGCAGGGACAAATCTGGTGAGTTTCTCCCACTAAGCAAAGTCCCCAGGTTTGTCCCCCTACACGGCATATAGCTAAATTAGGGAGATAACATGTTCATCTCACCTTTTAGTGACTAGTCCCCTCTCTATTGCGTTGGTCTGCACTCCCTAAACTGAAACCTACAGCACAAAATAAAATACTTATAAATACAAATTAATTTGTTCTGCTAGACTATGGAAATGGGGCTCCCCTGCCGTAACATCCCCAGCATCACCATCTGTAATAAATATATTTAGCAAATTTCCAAACTCTTTCAAGGATATTTAACGGAACTATTTGGAGACATTTCTGATTCGTAAAAAAAATAAAACACGTTTTCTATCTTGTTTTATTGCTAAAATCTATTCTCCCCACTTGATGGAAAGAAGGGCGGCTAGCACCGTGGGTCGGACTCATCCGTGTGATCTATAAAATGCATTACAAAACACATTCAGGATAAAATATAAAAGGTTTTATTCTGTAAATCAAAAAAAAAACTTGATCTTTGAATAACTGCATTTCCAAAAGTGAATCTATATGGAAATCATATCATGAACAGCAAATGTATTTCTCCATAATGTAATCATTAAATAAATATCAGGAGAATGTCCAAATAATGTTCTACAAACACAGAAAAGGATACTTTAATACGAAGGAATTATTATAGCAAAATTATAGCAGATATTTATTTTTAAATATCAAAAACAGCCAACATGTTTTTTTTTTGCTGGATGTAGAGAAAAAAAATAAATTATATATATATATATATATATATATATATAATATAATATAAAATGATATACAGTGTCATTAAGAAAAAAAAAAAAGTTTTAAATATTTATGTGGTGTCCCCAGTTTATGACATCACTGGTCGTCTTGATATGTAAATGACACATTTCCCAGTGTAGTTAGCTAATCAAAGCCATGGGTGATGTCATCAACCTGAGACACCATGAACACACTTGAAACACAATTTTCGCTTAATTTGGGCACTTGCGTAAAATTGTATAGATAATTTCATATTTTTTCTTCTCTATAGTCACAGCACAAACAATGTGTAGCTGGAATTTCTCTCAGGACCTCATCTAATGTTTAGCAAAAAAGCATGTTAAAAAACAAAACAAAAAAACAACCCTCTTGCAAACCATTGCTCTCAAAACTCATCTTATGAGATTCCATTTAAGGTGAATATTTTTAATATAGTGCATAATCCCTGCATATATCGGGCTCTATTAGTCCAAATAAATAGCTCAGTAGGGAAGGACTTTATTATTATGCGTAACTGTCCCTTTAAAATCCTGGACTTGCATTTTGTGCATTTACTTTTAGTGTAGATTTGTAGCTTGTTTTATTTGATCATTTCATAACCAAATCTCTTCTATTAGAAAATAGATATCTAAGCCGGGTTATTATTAAAAAGAACCTTCCCAGCCTGACGGAGAACGTAAACATTCATGCAAATTGAAGCTCACTTAAAAAAAGCTAAATTTATCTGTTCCTTTCAGTCTGACTGGCCCTTTAAGCTCTGTGAGTATTTGAAGCATTTGGTAGGCAGAGCAAAATTAGTCTAGAATTTGCGGTACTCAAATTTACAGGGAAAAGAATTAAAAAAAGGGGTCTACTCAATAAAGGGAGAATTGCAGGAAATGGAGGAGGGGAAGTTTTTATACATTAGTCGGAGAATTTCAGCCGAATGGGAGAATTTTTCCAACTCAGCTACTTTGGCCTGAAGTTTGAAATTCCCTGCAGTTCTCTCTTTATTGAGTAGAACCTTTAAAAATCTCTGAACTAGCGTTTCTTATGGTAGGAGCTAGCAGCTCCGAACAGATCTTGTTATGGGGGGTTAAACTTTGACCACCTTCCAAGTCAGCATGTTAAAATACGATTTGTTCATTGAACTGCAAGTTTCAGAGTATAACCAGCAGCAGCTTGAAAGACCATCGCTCCTCCTGCCCCCGTCTTTCCTCCACTCCGTGCTGGATAGCCCTTTATTCTACAACCTGTTTATTATGGTGGACTAGATATAGATCAGGCTCTCTAAAAAAGACATTAAAAACAGACACTCTGTGACATGAGGACGACAGATGCCGTAACTTTCAGAAATTTATTGTCTGCTGGTTGCAAAGTGCCCACTTGGCATCTGGGCTAGAACTTCATTGTGTACAAAAAAAAAAAAAAAAATGTATATTTAAACCGGGGGCATCCGTCACAGTTTAGGCAGAGATCCAGCTGGTGCCAAGACGATTCCAAACACGTAGAACAGTCCGACCAGCAGGTTCAGTTTGGCCGTTTTCTGTGGGATCTTGTTGAAGTTTTGACTCCTGGACTGTCTCTCCAGAGAGAAGGCTAGCGGGACGGTGAGGAGGGGCAGTGCCATGCTGATTGTGTAGCGTGTTGCGAGGATGCAGAAGAACACGTATGGGAGGAACACGAGCAAGTTATACAGCATGTAGGAGAGCGTCGGGCCGATCAGGATGGCCAAGGTGACTATGCCGGCTTGGCGATCAGACTCCATATCGCGAGTATTGTTGCTGTGAAGGATAGCCTCGGTGCTGAGAGCGAGGGGAATAGCGTACAGCAAGGGGGCGACGGCAAGGTAACCCACCTGCACGGCATGGGCAAACATGACTGCCAAGGGTCCAAACGTAATGAGGATGACAAGATCTCCCAGAGCCACATACTTAAAGCCAATCCCTGGAAGCAATGCAGAAAAAAAAAAAATAAAAGTTAAAATAAAATTGAATACACAAGAGAAGCATTTCTTGCCCGCTGTCATAGGAAAAGGTTTAGATCACCTTTGGTCAAACAAAATTACACATTTACAGGGCCAATGAGAATATGGACAGTTTAGGTCAGTTGGGTGGCACTCTGCTTTTAGATGGTCTTATTGGACTAGAGAAGTGGTTTGGACATGCAACAGTGGAATCACCCCTCACGTAGAAAATGAAACAAATAAATAATACTCCACCGGTAGTAACACAGCGTCCCAAAAAGTACTCCTCAGGTACTCTCAACAACAACAACACAAAAAGACAAGGAGCACAGATACACGGAAGAGAGAAAAACAAAGTATAACAGTGCGATACGGTATGATATAATAAGTAATGTTGGTGGGGTTATGTAAATAAAACCATGATGTATAATATCAGTACAGGTTTTTGCCTCTATTTGTAGAATGATTTTCAGTCTGATACATTTTAACCCCTCTGTGACCCGGAATGTTGGTGAAAGGTTGTTCCCTTCGTGATAAGTTTTTTTTTTTTTTTTTTTTACCACTATTGCAGTGTTTGTGTTTAGCTGTAATTTTCCTCTAATTTACTGTACCCCCACACAAAAAGGAGGGGGGGGGGGGGGGGGGGTAAGAAAGACTTTCTTTACATACCATTATTTTGATCAGATTATATAATTTAGTATATTAAAAAAGATTTAAAAAAAAAAACCCACTCATTTTACATTTATACAAAAGCCAATGAAAAAAAAAATCTGTTGAATAGATTCTAATATTTGTCTTGAGTTTAGAAATATCCAATGTTTTCGGATGCAATGCGTCTGGGCATCAAAGGGTTAAACATACCAAATTACTCTTTGGTATTTTAGTATTTTGATGATTTCCAGTTGAGATGTTCACAAATTAAAAAACAAAACAAAACGATCCATACAGCATTATCGGTGGTGACGTTCTGGCAGAAGGCCAACCGATACCAGGCTGTAAAGATCAGACTGAGAACAGGGTCAAGGTGATCCCCCTCTGCATTGAGAACGTACCTCCTGTGTACAGGAACGAACTGGAAAGTCCTCCAAAATAGATAAGGGCCAAGTGCTCCAGTCGCAGCTTGGACAGGAAGTAGAGGCAGGCAGCACATACACAGCCTAGAGTGTACAGAAACACCCCAAACCGCACCACATCCTGAGGCTCCAAAATACGGTCCACCAGAGTCCTGTCATCGCTCTTCTTGTGGTCGATACCTTTGGAGAAGTCATAGTAAGTGTTCACAAGGTTCCCAGCACCGTGGACGGACAACACCGCCACGGCACAAACCAGAAAGAGCAGGAAGTCCAGAGATCCTTCAGAACGGTAAGCAAGGGCGCTGCCCAGAGCGACGGGAGTCAGGGAAGCACTGAAGCTCCAAGGTCGGAGAGCTAGCACGTACGTGGCACATTTCTGCTTCCAACTTATTGATTTTGGGATTGTTCTTTCGGCGAGCGGCTGCCCCGGGCCATTCAAGAACGCGTTGGATCCTTTGACTTCAGTCACTCCCGATCCATTGACTTTCTCCGAGCTGATACTTATTTTATTCACAACGTCATCCGGATTCATGATGGGTTTAAAAGACGGAACCAGCGGCCGATGTAAGAAGAGGTGTCAGCATCAGTTGCGATCGGTGGGAACTGTAAGAAAAAAAAATACACATAAACATGACATTATACATATACTGTAAAAGACAACACAATAACAGATGATGGATTCTTAGCCACCGGTAGTGTCAGAGGAATATATAGCTTCATCTTAAAATGTATCAGGTCTGCAAAAATGTATACAAAAAAAAAAAGATGGTGGTCATGTGTAGTGCTATAGTGCTAATGATTAGGCTCTCTCCACGTGTGCTAATGTATAATGCAAACACAAATGTTGGCACCTAGCACGCCAGATCCCTACTACTAGGTTATGCCAGTCAGTTCTCCGGCAAAACTCATGTGCTAAAGCAAGAGTGCACTGCTCTCTGTGTGGTGCTTTTCCAACAACTTAAAATTATTGCTAAATCAGGTAGTGTAAAACTGTTGTAAATGTGTAAGAAAGGGGAAAGCCCCCTTTATACACAAGACACTGCCAATTGCCACTGTTCCCTAATTTCTAAACAGTTTTAGATTTACCCCCCACCTTCTGCACATTGTTAGTGACAAATACAGCAAGAGCACATAGAAATGTCCACCCAAAAGCATCATAGTAACTGAATGTTTTACACACTGCAGGAAGAAAAATGTTCCAGCGTGATACCCGTTACCCATCACTGGATAAGAAGGAGAATATTGTAAATTCTCTAAAATAGGGTCTTCTACACTTAAAATTTATAAACCTGACTCCTGATAAAAAATATCTGGTGATCCAAGTTCTGACAAAAATATTAATAACTTGAAATTGGTTATCACAGACCCCCACCCAAAAAAAGAAATGGTCTCAGGTCGTTCTGCAAGTTCAATATCAAGTGGAGGGGGGAATTTCTAGGCAGAATGTTACTTGGAAAACCTTTCCGAATCAGTGGAACCAGACGATCTATAAGTATAACCATAAGTAATTAAGAGATTTCGCTAACACAGCTTTGTAATCTGTACAGTGGATGTGATGAATTTGGTATGATGTACTGTATATATATATATATATATATTTTTTTTTTTTATACAAACTGATATTTAGCCTTCATACTGTAAATTAATAAACATTGGCTGAGAGTACAGCGTTCATTAGTTTAAGTCTTGGTAAGCCAAGAGTCCTGATTTAGCAAACAGTATTGCTCATAATTTGCAGCCTGTGCATCTACTCAAAGCTGCGCAACATGAATAAATAATATACTGCCTTACTTCTCAGAAAGATTACTGGGCAGACCGATCATTCCCAGACCATGGCCAGATGAAGTGGGACTCTTTGGTAACTCACCTGAACCCCTGGGATTGTGACCGTTTGCTAAATGAGACTACAGCACAAAAAAGGGTCACCAGGTTAACTGAGGTCTTGTCAGCAGGAGCCAAGAGAAACAGACAGCTCCACTCACAGATAAAAGGTTTTATACATCGTATCAATTCCACACAAGGCTTTACAATAATACAGACCTTTTCCAGGAAATAACTAGCAGTCAGCTCCCAACTCCTGCCTTCATAATATTACAGCATTTACTAGATCACGAGGGTTTCTGGGCATGTGTCACGTATCATATTTACTTTGATCACATGCATGATTGATGTGCTACAGAGCTTAAAGTAAACCAATTACTCATATTTACTTTATTCTGCAAAAGCAGAATTAATGAGCAACCTGTGTGTAAAAGCAATTGGGTTTCAGCTGGGGCAGGGTGATAAAGACCAGGGCATCACATATATAGATCTGTTAATAAGGCCACAGGGTCCAAATATGGGTACCAAGATCTAAAATCAGTGCTGTGTGCACTACCATGCTCCGTCTGAGGTGTCCAAGAAACAGGGGAAAAAGTCACAAGAGAAGTTTGACTTATCAGGCTGCAAAAGACAAACTACTAGAGGTCTGTTCGGACATCCTGCTCCCAAAAGTACCAACTGGGATGGGTGACAGTCTTTCCCTTTTACAAAAAAAAAAAAAGTACAAAAGCAGGATGTGGGCTGCGCCTCTCACTATGCACGTTAGACTGTTGTAAAGAGAGTCTACAAAAAGTTAATAGGTTTATTGCTCCATCCCTCGGGATGCAAATCCAAATAGTGGTGTCTCCAATTTATGACATCACCAGCGGCCTTATGTGCAAATCACACATTTCCCATTGAGCAACCAGTCCATTTGCATATCAAGTCGCAGGTGAGGTCATTAAACAGGAAACTCCACAGGCCCATTTTAAAAAAAAAAAAAAAAACACATTTTCCCACTAATTTAGGGGTCTTGCTTGCAATTCTGCTAATACAATGTATAGATCATTTTCAATCCTGATTTATTCTCTACATTCACAGTAAAAAAAAAAAAAAAAACTATGTTTCGTTGATACAGTCCCCTATAGGTCCATCGTGTTACCTATATATCCAAGCAAGCATTGGATTTGGGAACTGCAGTACCTCCTCATACCACAGGGTCACAAGTTCATTAGGATCATTTTTAACCCTTCATCCAGATGAGGTCAATAAATGAGCACCATCAAGCTGTGTAATAAAAACGTTCACCAGCTGCCAATCTGGTTCAGCCTGGAGAGCTTGGTACTTTAATAAAACACTAGTTGATATTATACATGAATCTTATCTCTAACCCCAGTGCTGACCAGCTAAGTACAATGCAGGATCACACAGACTAATCCCAGACCACCCATCACCCTCAGCCAAACACGGAATGAGAGCAGGCGAGGCAGCCCACCCTCTGTTAACCTGGGTGCTCAGCAAGACGTGTTCCCCTTGGCTGAGCGTGATGACAGTTACAGCCACTAGTATCCATGACTGCATCGTGTGCATGGGAGGGTTTGTATGTACACAGTGTGTGTGTGTGTCACTATGCCCCCCCACATGCATGCTCCAGGGTATGTCATGGCCGCTCACTAACCTCGTCTCTAGTCAGCACGACACATCACCCTGGAAGCCGCCATTTTTGTCGTGTCACACCAAGAGCATTCCGCCGGGAAACACCGGATTAATGCGCCCAACCTTACGCGCTCCCTCCGCGCACTATTTGACATGCCCCAGAAACCCCCCCCCCACTCTATAGTGTGACCTCCAAAAAGGAGGAAAAAATCAGGAGGTTGGGTGACGTCATTTCTGGGGGAAGGTTCTAATCGTGGAACATTCCATTGGTTGCCATGGTGACTGGACCAGGTGTCCACCTGTGCCCCCCAGCATTCACCTTCATACATGTGAAAGGGAAGAGATGGCTGAATACTCAGATATATACATACTCTGTACTCACACCCTGTATACTCCTAGGGGGGGGTAATTTACAAAAGTCAATTATGGGGGCAAAGTTCTAAAAGTGGTGCAGTTCCCATGGCAACCAATGGCCCAGCTGATTAGATCATCTTTAGATGATAGAATTTGGCCCCAAGATCGACTTTTACAAATAAAAAAAACATTTTTTTTTTGTGCTTTTAAAAGAGCTGCCTGGATTCTGCAGTGGTGATTACCCCAGGAAATAAATAATTTCAATTCAAACCTAAATAATAAATGTGTAATATACCTCCTGCTCTGCCTGCCCTTTAATATAACCCCTGCTCTCTAATATACCCCTGTTCTCCCTGCCCACTAATATACCCCTGCTATTCCTGTACCCTACTATACCCCTGCTCTCCCTGTATCCTTATATACCCCCGCTCTCTAATATATACCTGCTCCCCCTGTACCCTAATACATCCCTTCTCTCTAATAAACCTCTGCTCTCCCTGTACAATAATATACCCATTTTCTCTAATATACCTCTGCTCCCCCTGTACCCTGATAAACCACCATCTATCCCTGCTCTCTGATATACCTCTGCTCTCACTGTACACTAATAAACCACCATCTATCCCTGCTCTCTAATATACCTCTGCTCCCCCTGTACCCTAATAAACCACCATCTATCCCTGCTCTCTAATATACCTCTGCTCCCCCTGTACCCTGATAAACCACCAGCTATCCCTGCTCTCTAATCTGCCCGAGTCTGTAATATACCTATACCCTAATATAGCCCTTCTCTCTAATATACCTCTGCTCTCCCTGTACAATAATAAACCACCATCTATCCCTGCTCTCTGATATACCTCTGCTCTCCCTGTACCCTAATAAACCACCATCTATCCCTGTACTCTAATATAGCCATGCTCTCTAATTTATCCCTGACCCCCTGTACCCTAATATAACCCTTCCCTCTAATATACCTCTGCTCTCCTGTACCCTAATAAACCACCATCTATCCCTGCTCTCTAATATCCCTCTGCTCTCCCTGTACCCTAATAAACCACCATCTATCCCTGCTCTCTAATATCCCTCTGCTCCCCCTGTACCCTGATAAACCACCAGCTATCCCTGCTCTCTAATCTGCCAGAGTCTGTAATATACATATACCCTAATATAGCCCTTCTCTCTAATATACCTCTGCTCTCCCTGTACAATAATAAACCACCATCTATCCCTGCTCTCTAATATACCTCTGCTCTCCCTGTGTCCTAATATACCCCCATCTATCCCTGTACTCTAATATAGCCATGCTCTCTAATTTATACCTGCCCCCCTGTACCCTAATATAACCCTTCCCTCTAATATACCTCTGCTCTCCCTGTACCCTAATAAACCACCATCTACCCCTGCTCTCTAATATCCCTCTGCTCTCTAATATCCCTCTGCTCTCCTGTAACCTAATAAACCACCATCTATCCCTGCTCTCTAATATCCCTCTGCTCTCCTGTACCCTAATAAACCACCATCTATCCCTGCTCTCTAATATCCCTCTGCTCTCCTGTACCCTAATAAACCACCATCTATCCCTGCTCTCTAATTTCCCTCTGCTCTCCCTGCCGGAACCATTGCTCAGTGACTCTTGTTCCCCTGCCGCGCGCCTCCTAGGTCACCGGAAGTGACGCACTGTGGGCGAGAAGCAGTGGGCCTAGCCGCTTAGCGTGATGGCGGTAAGGTGACCAGGAGTACAGTTGACGGTAAGAGTGTTCGTGGCCTGCATGTGTTTCTCTCCTACAAACACCAGCCCGCTCCCGTCTGTCCGTCCCTGGTTTCAGGCACCATTCCATAATGCCCCCCCCCCCCCCCCCGTGTGTTGGCATGGAGGGTCCGACACCGCCCTGCTTCCCGAGGTCCCCCCTCCCTGCAGTAACGTTATACACACACACACACACACAGTGTCCTATGCTGCGTGCTATAGGGTGCAGGTGCATTATGTAGGGTGTATGCTGTGATTGACACATATGTGCAGACCATGTACTGTGCATGATGCTGCATGCAGTATGTGTGCACTCTGTGTACTGTGCATGATGCTGCATGCAGTATGTGTGCACTCTGTGTACTGTGCATGATGCTGCATGCAGTATGTGTGCACTCTGTGTACTGTGCATGATGCTGCATGCAGTATGTGTGCACTCTGTGTACTGTGCATGATGCTGCATGCAGTATGTGTGCACTCTGTGTACTGTGCATGATGCTGCATGCAGTATGTGTGCACTCTGTGTACTGTGCATGTTATATCCTCCATACAAGCCTCTCCACTGTCCCTGTTTCTGCCCCAAAATTCGTATTTTCTCCTCTGTGTCTGTATTTTCAAGGAGCTCGGAATTTTAGCTGTGTATGAATGTATCACAGAGCTCCACAGAAACCAAGCTCCTTACATATTGGGCTTTATTCACGAAAGAGAGAATTGCAGGAAGAGGAGCTTCAAATCTAAGGCCACAGTAGCCGAGTTGGAAAATTCAGCTGAATGGGAGAACTATATATTGAGCTGAATGGGAGAACTATATATTGAGCTGAATGGGAGAACTATATATTGAGCTGAATGGGAGAACTATATATTCAGCTGAATGGGGGAACTTTATATTCAGCTGAATGGGAAAACTATATATTTATTTAGCTGAATGGGAAAACTATATATTTAGCTGAATGGGAGAACTATATATTGAGCTGAATGGGAGAACTATATATATTCTCCAATTCCCTGTAGTTCTTTCTTTCATGAATAAAACCCATGGTGTGTTTAAAATGCATCAATGTTAGTAGTGTAGTGTTTGTAAATGAATTGCATTATTCTAAATGGTATTAGCTGTTGAAAGAGGGAAATGCTCAGACATTGACAGAGAATTACGATATTAGTTAACAGATTGAAAAATACTCTATAGTTTTCTTGTTTCATTTCTTTGAGTTTTGAAATGAATTAGCAGATCCAAAGCACTCGCTGATCCTGATAGCCAATGTGACCACCTTATTTATCTCTCCGAAGGTGGTATTACCATAATATAACTCAGGAGTTACAAACACTTAGCTCTCCAGCTGTTCCACCTGCTAATCTATTCCTTAAGGTTTCTTGCATTATTTTCTGTGTATTGTACATGTGTTTAATATGGGTAAACTTCACCTTTACTTTAAAACAATTCACAGTTCTCCGGTAGTTTTACAGTGAAAATAAATTCACTGTGTTGTCCAAATTCAGTGACAGCTAGGCGGAGCTTGGAGAAATAGGCGGGTCTGTTGTTACAGCAACAGCAGCAAGGTCATTACAATTTATTTGTGTTATTTAGTAAAAATGAAGAGTGGAGAGGAAAACTGATGACAGATTGGTTTGCAAGCACGCACAGACACATTTACATATACTTTCACTCATTATATTGGAAATGGAGGTATTTGTTAGTTGGGTTTGCACTATAAATAAAATAAACGTGGAACACATTGTATAAATAGGTTTCTTATTAAAGCAGTAGTAGACAACCAATGTCTGTCCAACTTTCCCTAAACTCAAGTTTTTATAATCCACAGTCTGCTTTTTGCTGGGGTTATGAGAGCTGCAGCCCTTATGTTAGGATAGTTCGTAACTGGGCCCCCCCCCCAACTAAGAACTTGCTTGTTATGTGGCCCTCCAAAAGAAAGACAACCCTGATCTAGACAGCATGATGTAAGCATGACTTCTTGTACTGGACAACCTCAATTTCATGGGACATAGAAACAGTGATCTGTTAGCTAGACGGCTGAAAATCAATAGTTACAATCATTTAGCCCAGTTGGTAAAGATTGGAGGACTCTGGTATGTAGTAAAATGCTTTGTAATTTCATTTAATAATCAGCTTTTGTCAAAATGTGAGGAACACAATTTTTTTTTAAATAAGAGAAAAACAGACTAATACATTGTAGCTATAGATTATTTCAGTATAATGTGGAAAGTTGACTATATTGTTGCAGTTTGAATTAAAAAGACAATTGCCGCAAATGCATAAAATAGGAGAAAAATGTGTTTTAAATGTGTCTGTGCAGTCTTCTGCTTATGACATCACCCTGAGGTTTAAGCCACAAGGTGATGTCATAAGCAGGAGACCCACAGACACATTTTTCTCCTAATTGATGCATTTGCTTGCAATTCTGCTAGCACAATGTATAGATGATTTCTATGCACTTTATTCATGGTATGCCTCTTGTATAGTTGAGTCCCTTTTCATGATATTATCACAGTTTGCATCCTCCTTGCAGTTCCCTGCTTGTCAGATATTTACAGTAAGTGTTCTGTATTTCTCCAGTTATAATGCTCTCTCATCACTTTGACAGGGAGTGTGCTGGTGCTGATGGCACTGCTTCATGATTTGGGAAATAGTTAATTTTATTTTGGTCACTGTAGATATTGTCTTATAATTTGATTCAGGGAGAGATGGATGCCTTTTCCATGTGTCTGTATAGGAGTTTGATTAGCTAACTGCTGTAATGTCATCTTATCCAATATGCACAAATACCAGTCACAATTGAAATGAACCCTGCTCATTCCTTAACCGGTCATTCTTGCACTTTTTTGCTACCTGCCCACATGTTATAATCTATTTTAGTTTTGGTTCTGCGTGACCCTTGCAGGCTGAAATCCAGAAAGTGAAAAGGTGCATCCTGCTAAGTTATAAATAGCAGTATATTAGTATAACTGCAGGTAAATGATAAACATAAGAGTGAAAATGCAAGTTAAATTGCACCGTGAACAAGAATATCAAATCTGCGGCAGATCTCGTTAATACAGGGCTGTGGGTTTGCAAGGATTCATTTACAAAGAGGAAAGATAATGATCCAGTATTTGCTTTTCAAAATCAAAGGGACTGTATCGCCTAAACATGGCTTATACTGTGAATGTAGCGAATAAAACGTAACTGGAAATGATGTATACATTGTGCTGGCAAAATTGCAGTAAATGTCTAAATTAGGAGAAAATACATTTTACATGTGTCTGCGGAGTCTCCTACTTATGACATCACCTGTATCATGATATGATTGTATTCTTACAATGTTTATGTGATACAAGCCTTCATCTCCTCTCCCTAAATGTTATTTCATTATTATGTGTTATTTATATTGCTGCCTCTAGATTACATTTCACCCACCTTATTAAAACATAATATTATTTAATTTCTGGCTCTCACATTCTAATCCCATTATTATTGTTTTTACACAGAAATGGCTGCAGTTTATTGGAGTTCATGTATAAAAATGTTTTTGAATAAGTCCAGTAACTGACCCTTTTGCTCTCTCTTTGACCCATTTTCTCTCTCCTTGACCCTTTTGCTCTCTCTTTGACCCTTTTGCTCTCTCCTTGACCCTTTTGCTCTCTCTTTGACCCTTTTGTTCTCTCTTTGACCCTTTTGCTCTCTCTTTGACCCTTTTGCTCTCTCTTTGACCCTTTTGCTCCCTCTTTGACCCTTTTGCTCTCTCTTTGACCCGTCTGCTCTCTCCTTGACCCGTCTGCTCTCTCCTTGACCCGTCTGCTCTCTCCTTGACCCGTCTGCTCTCTCCTTGACCCGTCTGCTCTCACTTTGACCCGTCTGCTCTCTCCTTGACCTGTCTGCTCTCTCCTTGACCCGTCTGCTCTCTCTTTGACCTTTTTTAGGGACCCATGAGGTCACCTCCCTAAATTGTCCCTGTTGTCAATGATCCCGGCCAGTATGTCTGGTATAATGACGATGCTGCAGCAGTTTGCCAATGGCCTGCGGAGTCGAAATGAAGAAAACCGGACCAAGGCGGCCAAAGATCTGCAGCATTATGTCACCACAGAGCTGAGAGAGGTGAGGGGGGGGGACCGGTCTGGTTTTGACATAAGATGGAACAGTTACAGTAATGAGGAAACCACGCAGTCTCCGTATATGAAAATACACAAAGGCTGGGTGGGAAACGATTCGCCCCTAGACTGCATTCCGATTAAATCAGACTGTTTACACCTTCACATTCCTGCAAAGCTCACGCAATATTAACCTCTTGCACTATGACCGGCAGTCAACACCTTACCTTCCAATGGATTGCCTGGCTGGATACCTGGCCTGGCTTAGTGAACGGAGGAGAAGTGGTGTCTTATTTGACAGACGGCAGTACCAATGGCGAGCTTTCTCCAAATTTAAAAAGAAAAATCTTTAATGAAAATTTCTACTGCTTACAAATCTATATGTCCTATATTTTATGTTTAAAGATTGCATCAAGTGTAGATGTTTCAAATGTAAGTTAGTGTAAGAATATAAGTAAAGTACTTTATGGGGCTTTTCTTTTGGGGGGGGGGGGGGGCTCAGGTAAAGGAAGTTCTGATGTAACTGGCCCATGATGCTATATAACTTGTCTGCGTGCCCACTGAGCTATTTGCAGGGCTCTGTAGCTGCACTTTATTTGTACAAGAATTTCTATTTAAAATGTCGACACTTGATGCAATCTTTGAATTAAACATACCTTCATTATTTGGCGCCTGTGGTCCTCGAAACAGAGTTATGTGTGACCTCAGATTCTCCCTTTTTATGCAATAACCTCTCAGATCCTGCCACCTAGAATGTCTGCTAAAAAAGCAAGATGTCTGCTCCAAAAGCAGGCTCTGTGCAGTCTTAGTTGTGCCAGCACGTATTCCAGGATTACCGGTAAAGCAGTGTCTGAAATCCTCTTCTTTTCTGAGAGGTAATGTAATGCATTTTTGTGATACCGTTTCTAACGTTTTAATTTGCAGGTGAGCCAGGAGGAGGCCACCCAGTTCTACGATGAACTCAACCACTTCATCTTTGAGTTTGTGTCCAGCTCCGATGTGAGTGAGAAGAAAGGAGGAATCCTTGCAATAGGTAAGTTACACGCTACACACCGTATTATTCTGTTAGCTAGAAGAGGGGATGGGACACTTAAACGCGGCTGCTTCTGGGCAGCCGCTTCACCGCCGTCTGTTCACCAAACGACAGCTCGTCGTGGGAGATTTCATCACTAAAGGTAAGTTTATTTTAGTATTTTATCTATTTTAGTTTATTTTAGTAATGTGGGTTCGGTTTAGGGGGTTAGCATTAGTTTTTAGGCTTTGGGGTTAATTTTAGTATTAGGGTTCGGGGGTTAGTATTAGAGTTTAGGGGGTGAGTATTAGGGGTCCGGGGTTAGTATTAGGGTGTAGGGTTATTATTAGGGTTCAGGGGTTAGTATTAGGGTGTAGGGGGTTAGTATTAGGGTGTAGGGGGTTAGTATTAGGGTTCGGGGGTTAGTATTAGGGTTCGGGGGTTAGTATTAGGGTTCGGGGGTTAGTATTGGGGTTCGGGGGTTAGTATTAGGATTCTGGGGTTAGTATTAGGGTTTAGGGGGTTAGTATTAGGGTTTAGGGGGTTAGTATTAGGGGCCGGGGGTTAGTATTAGGGTTTAGGGGGTAAGTATTAGGGTTTAGGGGGTAAGTATTAGGGTTTAGGGGGTAAGTATTGGGGTTTAGGTGGTAAGTATTAGGGTTTAGGGGGTAAGTATTAGGGTTTGGGGGTTAGTATTAGGGGTCGGTGGTTAGTATTAGGGGTCGGGGGTTAGTATTAGGGGTCGGGGGTTAGTATTAGTGGTTGGTGGTTAGTATTAGTGTTTAGGGGGTTAGTATTAGGGGTCGGGGGTTAGTATTAGGGTTCGGTGGTTAGTATTAGGGTTAGTGGGTTAGTATTAGGGTTCAGGGGTTAGTATTAGGGTTCAGGGGTTAGTATAAGGGGTCGGGGGTTAGTATTAGGGTTCGGGGTTAATTTTAGTATTGGGTTTTATGGGTTAATTTTAGTATTGAGTTTTGGGGTTAATGTTAGTATTGGGTTTTGGGGGGCACTTTGGGGGGGGGGAATCATTTATTGGGCGTGTTTATACCATTAAAGCTAGGCCGCACTTAGATATATAGGGTGATACCTGTCACAGCATTTAGATGCACCCATGTAGTTAATAAGGATCTTAAGGTTTTCCTCTACTTGCCACTTCACCAATGTCTTTTGCCCCCTCCAGTGAGCCTGATAGGAGTCGAGGGAGGAAATGCCACCCGGATCAGCAGGTTTGCCAACTACCTGCGCAACCTGCTGCCCTCCAATGACACTGCCGTCATGGAGATGGCCTCCAAAGCCATGGGGCGCCTTGCTATGGCGGGAGACACCTTCACTGCAGAATATGTGGAGTTCGAAGTGAAACGAGCCCTGGAGTGGTTGGGTCCTGAAAGAAATGAAGGCCGCAGACACGCAGCGGTGAGGACAGAATCATAGCATTGAACATTTGTTTGACATGTTCGTGGGTTCTAGGCCTGTGCAAGGGCTCTTTATGTTCCTATTCAAAAATGTAAGTGGGGGGGCCAGGCAAATGGTCAGTGTGGTAATCCAGCCCCCTGTAGGTTGCAACCCCTGCTACCATGATTGTTACATTCCTTACTTAAATTGCTATGGCCAATGTTATATTAAAGTGCAGAGCATCATCACCAAGCTACTGTAGCATTATTGTAACTACATATTAAAGCTATTAATAAGAGCTTTGAAATGCATATTTCTGACAAATGCTGCAGAATCCACTTCCAAATTAAATATGACACAAAAAAAACATAATTCCCTCTCTCACAGCAAAGAGCAGGCTTATAGAGAATAACTTGTGATGGCTAACTGGCATTCTGCCAGCAGAAGAGCCAACTGTTTTCTCTTGAGAATTTTCTTTAGCCGATGCCAACCTTAATTTAATTGCAGTGTCTCTTTTTTGTTTAACAATCCAGTGGTTTAAGAAATCTTTAGCATCTAGCGTATGCACCTCAGTCCCACTTTTATTTTACTCATGAATTTTGCATAGGGTTTTAAGACAAAGCTTTCAAAAAAAAACAATACAAATGAGAAGCCCGTAGGAAAGGAGAGGGGAAGTGCACTGGTACTGCTGAACAGGAGAAAATGCTAACAAGGTTATTATTCCACGGCTAAAAACACCATCTAAATGTACAAAAATATAGAGAGAAAAAAATAAATCAATGAATGTAAATATCTAAAAAAAAAAAAAAAAAGTAACAATCCAAAAGGCAAATCCCAGCAGAGCATAACAGCAAGCAGTCAGAAAATGCCACATTGTATGTCTCCTAAAGCTCAATGTTCCCAGGAAACTGTAAGATGACGTCACTTGTTGCTCTTTTCTTGTCCAGGTTTTGGTGCTGCGTGAATTGGCCATCAGTGCGCCTACGTTCTTCTTCCAGCAGGTCCAATTATTTTTTGACAGCATTTTCTTCGGTGTGTGGGACCCAAAGCAGGGGATTCGCGAGGGGGCCGTGGCGGCTCTTCGAGCCTGTTTAATTTTAACCACACAGCGTGAACCCAAGGAGCTGCAGAAACCAATGTGGTACAGGGTATGTGTGGCCATTGTCTCCACTACTACAGATTGTGAATGCAGTATACACAGACCGTGGACAACATTCCTCCAACTCACTTTCTTAAACTTAACCTATTTCTGTAGTGTTTGTCCCGGTTCGTTTGCATAATCAATCCTTCACCTCCTTTTTATTTAAATACAGCAAACCTTCGATGAGGCAGAGAGAGGGTTCGACGAGACTCTGATAAAGGAGAAAGGTTTGAACAGAGATGATCGCATCCACGGAGCCCTCCTGATCATTAACGAGTTAGTGAGGATCAGCAGTATGGAAGGAGAGGTAAAGGACAAGCTGTGTGTGATCTGTGCACTCTCAGCCGTAGTAAAACGAGGGTATGAGGGGAAACGAAATTCGGGGGCTGCAGTTTGCCTGTGGAGGCTGGATCTGAGGATGTATATTGTAATCCAACTCATAATATTGTATTATATTTGCTCAGCCCGGCAACAATATATCAATCAGGAACCTGGCTACTTGATTGCTAACTTACACAGCCTAAGATCAGTTTTATTCCGGTGGAAGGAAATTCTTTACATAGTAACATAGTCATTTAGGTCGAAAAAAGTCCATCAAGTTCAACCCTTCTATCGATCATCCCTGTTGTTGATCCAAAAGAAGGCAAAAGCCCCTAAAGGAAGCTATTTCGAATTTTGACGCTTAGGGAAAAAAAGATTTCTTGACTCCAAAAGGCAATCTGGTGTCTCCTCGGATCAAGAAGCTCTAAAATATTAATGTTTTATTCTATTATTTCTAGCCCTGTATGTCCTGCTTTTCTAAAAAATAAACAAAAAAAAACAGACACTTTTCTCTTTTAAATGCATCTATTGTATTTGATAGCACCACCTCTCTTGGCAGTGAATCCCAAATCTTTATTGTCCTTACTGTAAAGAATCCCTTTCTTTGCTATGTGTGAAATCTTCACTCTTCCAGTCTCTTGGGGGTGACCTCTTGTTCTTTGTACATTTCTGTTTGCTCTTTATATTCATCCTGCACATATTTATATAATGTTATAATACTCTTTAAAAGATGCCATTTTTCTAGCCTAAATGCAACTTTTTTCTAGCCTCTCTTCATAGCCAAGATCCTGCAATCCACTTAGTAATTTTGTAGCCCTCCTTTGCACTTTTTCTTGTTACATGATGTCCTACCATTGGCTCGTAAAGCGGCAAGAAAAAGTATAGCGTACTCTGCATTCAGAAATCTATTGCATAAAACTGTTTAATTTCACATTATGTGAAGCTTGATGTTTCCACCCATAACAGTTGGGTCTACAAAAACAAGTCCTGTATTTTAATTTTTTACTTGTGTACACCTTGACTCAAAACATCAGGCTTCACATAACGTGAAATTAAACTCAGACTTTTTTTTTTTTGCAATATATTCATGAGTGTCGAGTTTTTTGTAGTTTATTTTGTGGATGTTTTATTAGCCTTTCTCTGGTGCTCTACATTCAAATGACATTTTTATTGACCATAATTTGTCTTCTCTCCGATTTTTAAAGCCATTCTGGGCCAGGTTAAGTCTCATGTTTATTTTTAAATCCCATCTTCTGCTGATGTCCAATCTTTAGGGAGATATTATCCTAGTGATGCTTCACATACCAGCCATGGTGTCCATGTAATGCGTGGTGTTAGTCTGAATGTCCATTGGTGTTTTTAATAATCTAGACTTTATGGAGGCCTCTGCCCAACATAAAACATGTCTTAGTATTTCTTATACTGATCTCCGTGGACCCTGCACAGTACGCAGTTCGTGGAAACCCCTAATCCAACAGATGACCTCCATTGGTCCCCACTGTCCAGTTATGCTCCATGATTTATAGAAACCCAGTTTAGCAAATGACTTCAATTTGGAGACAAAGATATATTTTGAGTTCTATTACCCCCTGTTATTAATCCTCATGGGCCATTAATACACTAAGATTGATGGGTTCCTGACCTGGCCCCATGTGCTTTCAGAGCAATCCTGCAGAACCAGTCCTGGTTGGGGATTTTTTTTTTTTTATGCACAATATGGGGGGGTTCTATAGAAAGCAAGTATCTGGGGCAAAGTTCTAGAAGTGGTGTAATAAGCAGGAACATTCCATTGTTTTCCATGGTTACTGCTCCATTTTTATCACTTTGCCCCACAATTGACCGTTATGAATATAACTCATTGCCAATAGGGCCATCGGTAATCTTGTGTATATATATATATACAAATCAATAATTCCATCATTTTGTAGGGTCAGTTTGCAGCTGGCAAAAGATCTGCTGACTTGTGGCACAGTAATAAAGGGTTAATTGTTAGCATCTACAGCTAAATTTGGTTATTTTTGGTGACTTTGACTTTTTGTATCGTTAGCTGAGCTGTCAGTCCATTTAAGAGACTCTGTGAATATGAAGAATGATCTATACATTGTGTTTGCTGAATTGCAGATAAATAAGAGCGAGATATGTTTTTGAAGTGTCTGTGGTGTCGTCTGCTTATAACATCACATAGTGGCTTGATATGCAAATAAACTCATTTTCAATGGGAAATTTGTAATTTAACATCTTAAACCACAGGGGGATATCATTAACTGGAGACCCCACAGACACATTAAAACATATTTTTCTCCTTTTAAAAAAAAAAAAAAAAATATATATATATATATATATATATTTTATCTACATTCACACTATAACCAATGTTTAGATCCCTGAAATACTTTTCTGCCCTTTTTTCCCCCTAGAAAATAAGAGTATTTTTTTTTTAACCAACGGTGGCCTGTAATATTATTTTTTTTAGAAGACAATGTCATTTCTTTATTATTCTTGTCATCCTCCCTCCTTAGCGTCTGAGAGAGGAAATGGAAGAGATCACACAGCAGCAGCTGGTTCACGATAAGCACTGTAAGGACCTCATGTCCTACGGGCTGAAACCGCGTCACATCACCCCCTTTGCCAGCTTCCAGTCCGTGCAGCCCCAGCCTTCCAACGCCTTGCTGAGTCTCCTGGGCTATACTGGGCAGCAAGGGATTCTGGGATACGGAACCGCCCCAATGCCAGACAAATCTACCCTGGTGGAGAGTCGGGCCTGTCGTGAGCTCATAGAGGAGAAGTTTGACCAGGTATTGCAATAAAGCACTCCCCAACGATGCTAACATTATTTGAATGCCAGGAGCTGGGGCACTATTTTACCATCCAGACTTTATAAGACCACCTATTTCTGTCTCGTCCTCTGCAGATCTGTCGTTGGGTCTTAAAATGCCGAAGTAGCAAAAACCCCTTAATTCAGATGACCACTCTGCATGTCCTCCCGCGCCTGGCCGCATTCAGACCTTCGTCTTTCACCGGTAGGGGCATATCTGAGAGCCTGCACGTTTTTATTGGTGGCGCATGTGATGGTCCTAAACGCACATGGGTTTTCTTTTTGTTTCCTTTCCATTAGCGGATCAGTACCTTCCGGACACCATGAATCACTTGCTAAGCTGCGTGCGCAAGGAGAAGGAGCGGACTGTGGCCTTCATGGCCCTCGGACTCATCTCCGTGGCCGTGCGGGCCGAGATCCGACCCTATTTTTCCAAAATCCTCGAACATGTGAAAACGGCTCTTCCTCCTAAGGACTTCGCTCACAAGTGAGTAGCGCGGTCCACGTAAGATGTCGCCGTGACCATGTAACCCCCCCCCCTTTCATCAGGTGGGCAACAAACATGCTGCTCATATCTCTTCTATTGATATTAGAGTGGGTTTTAGGCTGGACCTGCGAGATGGCTCAAGGGGCTAATGCTAATGTAGAATCTGTTCAATCCATAGGGTTGCGGGTTCAATTCTTAGCAGGGTCGGTTCTGCGGTTCATCCTTCTGAGCTCTTCTTTTTTTTTTTCGGTTGGTCATTTGATTTGACGGCGTTATTTTAATAGAGACAAGGTTAATTAGCATATGCTCCCCATATATCACCAGCACTAACGCTTTTTTGATTGATGTGTAAGTCACTGATGAATCTTAGATCTATTTTTTTTTTCTTCACTGTGTATTTAAATCCTGTAATATGCATGTGATGTAAAGGTCATTAACGGTATTTCTTATGTATATTATCTCTGGGCAGGAGGCAGAAGACTATACAGGTGGATGCTACAGTGTTTACCTGTATCAGTATGTTAGCCCGAGCCATGGGTCCATCTATACAACAGGAAGTCAAAGAGCTGCTCGAACCAATGCTGTCTGTGGGGCTCAGGTGAGATTCTAGACTATCTTAAGGTCTACCCAGGATCCAAAAACAGGTGACTGACATGGTCCTCTTTAATTATATAATAGCCATCAATAATCACAATGCGTTATTTTGTAAATCTGCAGATTAAAGGCATACACACCGATCCAGAGCTCTGGAGTTCACA
The DNA here is from genome assembly GCA_036172795.1 of Pelodytes ibericus. NCBI lineage: Eukaryota > Metazoa > Chordata > Amphibia > Anura > Pelodytidae > Pelodytes > Pelodytes ibericus. The sequence goes on along the minus strand of CM069866.1, from coordinate 8,833,933 downwards.
CTGTGCATCTTATTGTGTCGGTGTAGCTTGACAGATATCAGCAGAAACCCTTTCGTTTTGTTTTTCAATTTTCCTTAGCAATTGCATATCTCCAATGTCCCGATGGAATCTCATACGCCATATTATCTTTGTTCTTTAGACAGGGGTATAGTATAAATATTGCTTATAATATAAATAAAGCGAATAAAAGGTGATCAATGCATTGTGTGACGAAATTGCATTCAAATATTTTCAAATTAAGAGACAATTACTGTTTTAAATGGTCTCTGGTAGCTCTTGTTAATCAACCTTGATATCAGCGCTTAAGTGTCAAACCAAGCAGCACTTAACGCAGTCTGTCCCTAAATAACACACAGAGAATACACAGCTAAAACAACAATACATAAAGTGCGCTAATTGGTGTGCTGAAGTAATACAAAAATAGAAGACACCTTTTAGGTGAATGTAAAGTGGTCAGAGTGAAGTTAAAAAGGGGAGTTTAGCAGCACAGTTATATCCACAGACAGGAGTTATTACAAAGTAAAAATGCAGTTTTAAAAAAGAACAGTAGCTGCTTACATGAAGGATATTTATGATGTGGGCGCCTCACAGTCCTGCAAATCAAGAAGTCCTTGTAGTAGTAAAATCAATAAAATCCAGCAGTCTTTAGATGACTATGAAAAATGGGCTAGGTAAAAGTAAGCAGATCTGTCCAGGGCGCTACGCGTTTCACCCTCAATTGAAAGGTGAAACAACCTGTGACTTAATATTCCAATGCCATGTTTCCCATTGAAAGGTGGTGTGTTTGCATATCAAGACACAGGTGATGTCATAAACAGGAGACACATTTAAAATGCATTTTTGTCTTATGCATGTATTTTTTGCAATTCTGTTCACACAATGTATAGAGCGGTTTTGATAGTTTACGTTCATGGTTTAAAGTCATATTTAGGTGACGGCCTTTAAGATATATCATAATATTCTCTCCGCAGCCCTGCGTTAACCGCCGTGCTGTATGACCTCAGTCGCCACATCCCCCAGCTGAAGAAGGATATCCAAGATGGGCTACTGAAGATGCTCTCTCTGGTCCTCATGCACAAACCTCTAAGACACCCAGGGATGCCGAAAGGTCTCGCTCAACAGCTGTCCTCTCCCAGCCTCACCAACATCCCCGAATCCAGCGACGTGGGCAGCATCACTCTGGCACTGCGCACTTTGGGCACCTTCGAGTTTGAAGGTATTGTACATGTGTGCGTTAATGCGGCAGTGTACCAACAGTAGGTCCGGATGTGTTAATAGGAGATTTTCAAAACTTTCCCTGGATTCTCCGATTGCTTACCCAATGGAATATACAGCACTAAAAAATAACAAATCATAAAATTATACTGCAATGTACAAAACAAAATGCAAAATGTGGACTAGATTCCTTAACAAACCGCTCTGTGTATTCTTCAGTAGTGTACAATATTATCTAAATACTTTTACAACAGTTTTGCACTTTTTTTTTTTTTCCTGTACGGACTATTTTTCTTTGAATGGGACCATTAACATTCCACATAATCCAGGAGGAAGCCCCCGGTTGGACAAAAACCCACCGGGTTTACTTTCAATGCGTGAATTTTCTATGAAACTTAATCTACTTTATTTGTTCTTGTAACCGACACGTAGATGGTAGATTTCTGCCGGCCCTTCACACATATTTGTCTTTGTTTTCAGGACACTCCCTGACTCAGTTTGTGCGTCACTGCGCCGACCACTTCCTGAACAGCGAGCACAAGGAAATTCGGATGGAGGCTGCCCGCACCTGCTCCCGCTTACTGACCCCCTCCATCCAGCTCCTCAGCGGGCACGGCCACGTGAGCCAAACAGCCGTGCAAGTGGTGGCAGATGTCCTGAGTAAACTGCTGGTGGTCGGGATAACAGACCCAGGTAGCCTGACCATTACGGACGCATAGCGCTTTAAATCGCGTAGTGTTAAACATGGGGATGGTAATACACATCATAAACATGGCTTATACTGTGACTGTAGCGAATCATAGACATTGATCTTTACACCGTGTTAGAAGAATTGCAAACAAATGCAAGAAACAAGAAAAAAATATGTTCTCCTTGTGTCTGTGGAGTCTCCGGTTTATGACATCACATTGTTCCTTGATATGCTCGTTACCCATTGAAAATGAGTTCATTTATTAAGTCGCAGGTGACACCACAGGCACATTTTTTTTCCCCCTCTGATTTCATGCAGTTATTTTATAGATAGATGATTTTGTTTTATTCTCAACAATCACAGTATAAGCCAGGCTTAGGCTGACAGAGTCCTTTTAACACTTTTTTTTTTCTCTCCTTAATAATCTCAAAGACCCCGACATCCGCTACTGCGTCTTGGCCTCGCTGGACGAACGTTTCGACTCCCACCTGGCACAGGCAGAAAACTTGCAAGCTCTGTTTGTGGCTCTGAATGATGAAGTTTTTGAGATCCGGGAGCTGGCGATCTGCACCATTGGACGTCTCAGCAGCATGAACCCAGCCTTCGTAATGCCTTTCCTACGCAAGATGCTTATCCAGGTATTTCGGGGGTTCGTATTGGATGCCTCTTTTCTGATGGCGTGTGCAGATTTCTAATGGTTCCCACTCCTAGATTTTGACCGAGCTGGAGCACAGTGGGGTCGGAAGAAACAAGGAGCAAAGCGCTCGAATGTTGGGGCATCTTGTGTCAAACGCCCCACGTCTTATCCGCCCTTACATGGAGCCGATTCTTAAGGTAGAGTATATCATCTGTCCGTCTGTGCTCTGAATATATCTTAAGCCAGGACTAGACTAACGTTGGAAGAATTTAGGAGCCAGACCGACCAATTCAGGAGCCAAACTGGTTATTTTTAGGAGCCTGGGAAATACAATTTCCATAGAATAACAGATAAGAGTTAGGAGCCCTGGCTCCTGGGATTCGTCCTGGGATTCGTCAAGCCCTGTGTTAAATAAATCATGGGAAATCCCACCCGGGGCTGTTGGTTGTGATGAATGGGGTAGAGTTGCAAATGAAACAGAATATAAACAAGAGCATTGTGTGATATATATCCCACAGTGAATCTGTGAGCGACCCAGACTTTAAAGGGAAAAGAAGTATCAGAAGTGGAGGTTCTGCATTGTTATAAATTCAGTGATTTGCAAATAATATTCATCCACAGAGCTGACCTTTCTTGCACTCCATTTAGCAGATTTGGTTGCAAGCACTTTATTGTCATTCAGTAACCTCGGCCCTTGTTCTGTTATTGTCAGGCGCTGATACAGAAGCTCAGAGACCCTGATCCAAACCCTGCAGTTGTGACTAATGTACTGGCAACGATCGGAGAGCTGGCACAGGTGAGACCCTGAAAAAGCAAAAAAACAAAGATAAATAATCTTTTTTTGTGGAATCTAATTTACCCTCCATGTGTTTAATCACCACACAGGTCAGCGGGCTGGAGATGAGGAAGTGGATGGATGAACTTTTCCCTATAATTATGGATATGTTACAAGATTCTTCCTTGCTCGCCAAGAGACAGGTCAGTGGGTGGCCTACCACTTTCGCTTTTAGAGTTGTGGACACCTGGAATAGCCTGTCAGTAGAAGTAATAAAGGCTAACACAGAGCTGGGATGTACACAGCACTAGCCAGAAGAACAAATATAATAAATCTGTGATTTTATTATGAGCAGACTAGATTGTCCAAGTGGTTCTTGGACAATCTATTTGACATTGCGGTAGAAATTGATTCCAGCTTGAAGGAATTTTAGGTATTTGTTTCTGAAGGGGGTAATTTGCAGCTGGGATATTTCTGTGGCCGAGGAGATCTCATTTAAAAAAAATAAAACAAGGGAGATATTTTTTAAGTTTAGGCAGTAGTATTATAAATAAAATAATGGCTCACATCAAAATAATGCTTGATTGTTTGGTTTCCCTCTTCAGATAAAACCATTTTTCTATCCTTAAAGATATTTTCAAGTGGTGGGGGAAGGGTGGAGGTCAAGTGTCAGACTACTGGCTTTTTCATAAAAGAGAATTTAAAGGTACCTCGAATTGAAGGCCAAAGTAGCAGAGCTGGAATTTTTCCAATGTTGACGTTAAGTTTGAAATTCCTTTCTTCCTTCCCTGCTATTCTCTCTTTCATGAATAAAGCCCTTAGGATCTGAGTAAATAATATATTTATTCCTATATCTCACTCGATGTGAATATGTTGATGCACGATGAACTTAATGATACAGGCTTGCCGGGTCATGCTTTATTCCACAGGTCGCTCTATGGACCCTCGGACAGCTCGTCGCAAGTACAGGGTATGTGGTGGAGCCCTACAGGAAGTACCCCTCGTTACTGGAGGTGCTGCTTAATTTCCTGAAGACAGAACAGAACCAGGGGATTCGCCGCGAGGTACAATATATATACGTTTTACCCAAAGATAAAGCCATGCCTCGGATTCTAATAATCCTTTCAGTGTCAGAGAGGTGGTTACACAATTCCCTTCATTATGCCAATACAGTGTAGAGTGCAACCACTGAGAATTTAAAGGGTAGAGGGGCCTTGGTTGTATTTTTTTTTATTTAGAGGGGTTCTAAACCCTCCTTGGTAATGCTTTAATCAGTCAGAAGCAAGTTCTGCCTGATTTTAAAACAGCTTTTAATTGATGCACCAATACCATTCAGGCATGATCACCCTTTTATTTGGAGGTCTCAGATCGATGTTCCATGAATTGGAAGCCCTCTAGTCCTCTTCTGCAAACACTATGGATTAGTAACTTTTTGAATTTCTTTAGTCTCTCTGTAAAGAAAAACCATAGGAGGAGAATAAACTTCTGTTTTCAATTGACATATCTCATCAATAGTAGATAACGTCTCTGGTGAATAGAATACAAATATGTATCACACTGACCCCCGTTTTCTCCAAAGAACAGGGAGCAGACATGTTTAGAATGTTGGGTCAGATGTGTCCAATCTTCTTTCATCTCAGCCAAGGTGAATGAAAATCTGAGCCAACATTCTAAACAACATGGTTGAACCTGAAATCTGGAGCAAAGAGGACCCGATAAGATACTTTATTTATATTCTGTAATTAAAGAATTTCTGTTTGCTCTTGATGCACTCCTTTATAAACCTAGAGGTTCACTTACTGTGTCTTTAAAAGGTCTCTTGATTTGTTTCGGTTTGCTTCCCTCTCTTTCAGGCTATCCGTGTGCTGGGGCTGTTAGGAGCTCTGGATCCGTATAAACATAAGGTGAACATCGGAATGATTGACCAATCCAGAGATGCGTCTGCTCTCAGCATGTCCGAGTCTAAAGGAAACCAGGACTCTGGTAAGGACCGGATTGGAGGACAGAGTTTGACAAGATGTGCGAGGGTAGGTTATGTGCATTTCACCAACGCTTCCTTTCTTTGCTGTCCTAGCTGACTACAGCACTAGTGAAATGCTGGTGAACATGGGGAACCTGCCCCTGGATGAGTTTTACCCTGCCGTGTCTGTGGTGACCCTCATGCGGATCCTGAGGGACCAGTCCCTGTCTAACCATCACACCATGGTGGTCCAAGCCATCACGTTTATCTTCAAGTCTCTGGGGCAGAAGTGCGTGCAGTTCCTGCCGCAAGTGATGCCGACCTTTCTGAGCGTTATCCGTCTATGCGACAACAATATACGAGAGGTACAAACCCGCACCCCCCACAAAAAAAATCGTCCTTAGTATAGTTTTAAGTTTTTATTAATGTGTCTACTTGATTAACCCACCCTCGCTTCTCCCAGCCCCTGAAAAGCTACCGCCCATTGGTCAAGCAGTATTTAGTAGGGACGATGGTGAAAGTTTAATAGCCCCCAAAGGTGAGGATTGGAAAAGGGTCTAGGGTGGGGTCATTTATTTTCAAAACCTCTAAATGGTAAGGGTTGTGGAGTGGGGCAAGTTTTCCTAACACCAGCGCGCGGGGGGCAATTAAAAAAAATATATTTTTTTTTTATTAAAATGGACCTGTCGCCTGAGAATTTCTTTACGTAAATTAATTTAACATAATATTACTAATTGAGCATTCTCATTCATGCCATGCCGCTTCTGTAAGTTTCGGTCTTATTAAGATTGGATGGTTTTCAGTAATGGGAATATGAGGCCGTCTTGGGACTGTTAAAAATAAATAATTTATTTTTAAAAATCTGCCGTCAGCAGCCAATCATAACCTAGGGACGAACAGAATGTTTCCAACATTCCACTGTGCAAACTGAAAACATGATGCAATGACCCCACTATGGCCAAGGAAAAAAAATCACAGCTGTGTTTGTGATAGTTTGCTCAATATTATTAAAACGGCCGAATAGATTAAAAATGTGTTGATCATGTTTAAAGTGCAGGATCATTAGTGCAGAGAAAGTCTGGGGACAGGTTCAATTTTTACTTTCTGTATTTATTTTAATTGATTCTCTCTCCTGTCTTTGCAGTCACATCAGCCGTCTCCTCAAGTAAGTAGTGGAGAAGCATCATTCCATGTAGGTTTTACTCCTGGGGGCTTCGCTTAATAGCCTGTGTTTCTATATAATGTCTTTTTAATGTGCTTTGTGCATGGTTTGTCTCTGCTATGCTAATCTTGCTCATCAGCTTTAGACGTGTAATTATAACACTATGTAAAGACACTCTGCCTTCAGCTCATTCTTTTTCTAGCAGGGAACGCGCTGGGTTTTTTTTTTTTTAAAAACTTTTGTCTCGCTAATATATATATATTCACAGTGACCGATACATTGTATTAGGAAACTTGGAAGCAAATGCCTACATTAGGAGAAAATGTGTCTGTCGCTTCTGCTGCTTATGACATCACCTGTGGTACAGTATGCAAATGTCCCATTGATAAGCAGTTCATTTGCATATCAGGCCACAGGTGATGTCATAAGCAGGCGACTCCGCAGACACAATGAAAACACATTCTCCTCCTAATTTAGGCATTTGCTTGCAGTTTTTCTAATACAATGTGTAGATCATTTTCAATCCTGTTTTAATGCTCTACATGCCCAGTATAACAATGTTCAGGTCTTACAGTCCTAGAGATAAGAATCCCTTATAGCTTTCATCCTGCAGAGGTTTTAAACATGTCATTTTGTCAGAGGTAGATTGTTTGACTCGTTCACTTCTATGTTTTGGTAGAGAGAGGTTGTCGATTAAATTGTTTGCAATTTGACTGGTTTAATTCCAGTTAATACATGATTATGTGTTGTCTCCTGCTTTATGACATCACCCGGTTGCGTTACATGCAAATTACACATTTCACATTCAAAAATGTGTTAATTCCCATGATGCTCAGCCAGCCACAAATAGACGGAGCCACCATGTAACGGGTTATGGATGGGACAAGCCGCAATGTGAGGTCATAACCCGGAAACACCACAGACATGTTTGAAAGATAGATAATTATCTTGGTCAAATCGGCATTCAAATAAATAAAACAAATAATGTATTTAACACAATGTGTTTTTATTCTCTACATTCACAGTATAAGAAATGTTTAGATTGACAGATTCCAAATAACGTTAAATAGGAGAACTTTTTTTCTCTTGATGATGTCTCTTTTAATAAATTAGTTGACATTTTTCTGGATACAAGTAGAAATAAACCGATTCTGAATTTTGCATTCTCCGACCCCCCACTTCCTTTGATATTAAATTGACCCCATATGTAAATTAAGTTGTTATAATGTTCCAGTTACAAACGTAAAAGCGCTTTTCTATTAGACAACAAGGCTTTGGCTTTTTCTCTTGCTACTTTGCATTGTGTGTCCTAGTAAGCTTTGCTACGTTATACAGCAGCTTGTTACTGCCTTCTGTATTTGTCCTTGTTTGTGGCTTTCCATGTGCGATATAACTATAATTCCCATGATTTCATTCTGGGACTTGTAGTTAGCCCGGACTGATTGGGGAATTGGGTTACTTTCATGACTACTTTAGAAAATTTCCACCATTTTGTTTTTAGAGCCACTGATCTTGCCGAGACCTGGCTTTTTTGTGACCTCTAGAACCCATTCCTAGATTTACATCACTCTAATACTTTTCTGTTTAATTTCCCCTCCCCCTCTCCTGATTTAAATTTGACCTAGAAGAGGACAGGACTCATGTCTCCTCAGGTAAGTTCCAAACACTTAATTTATGGCTCTAGAGCAACAGGTTATGTGGTGCTCAGGCAACATTTTGGCATCATACAAATGTATGAAGCCCAGTGCGGTATTTACTGCGAGGCATCCTAGGTGGATGCCTAGGGTGGCAAATTTCGGGGGGGGGGGGGGGGGTTGGCAGCGCCCCCCCAACAGCGGAACCACCCCCCCAAGAAGAAAAAAAAACACATGGGCAGCCTTTTCTCGACGTTTGGGTTGCCCATGCGTTTTTTTTAGGGGGCGGAGTTATGACCGGTCAAGTGACCCGGCGCTCTGATGTCAGACGCGCGCCAGGTCACGTGACCTACCTACTCTCACTGCGTGGAGCCGAACAGGCAGCATAGTAGGACACCATGGGGGTGATGGAGGCATATAATGGGCTGATGGGGGCATGCAGTGGGGGTGATGAAGGCGTGTGATGGGGTCATGTAATGGGGTGATGGGGCATGCTGTGTGTGGGTAGGGGGGTGCCCGAATTTTGTCTTCCTTGTGCAGCACAAAATCAAGATACACCCCTGATGGAGCCACCATGTTATGGGTTATGTAGGAGGGGTGCTATATTGCAAAGCTGAATTTTAAGCACACAAATATCTGTCTTCTGACCCCACAGTTCATGTTCCAGCAACTGGGGATGCTGGTCTCCTTTGTACGGAGTCACATTCGCCCCTACATGGAGGAAATCTTTGCTCTTATCAGAGTAAGTACCAGGATCCGGCTGTAACATTACCTTGACAAGTCCGCTCAGTACTGCCCAATACTCCAGCTGTTACAGCCTGAACACCAGACACCTGTGTATGTTAAGTTTCTGCTGCTTTGTTCCAAACAGGATTATTGGACTATGAACAATCCCATCCAAAGCACCATCATCCTCCTGATCGAGCAGATTGTGCTGGCCCTCGGTGGAGAGTTCAAGCAGTATCTGCCTCAGCTGATCCCTCACATGTTGCGAGTATTCATGCACGACAGTAGCTCCGGACGCTCGGTCACTGTTAAGGTAAGCAGGAACTATGTTTAATACAGGGCCACCACCAGATTTGTTCTCTGTACAATATGTATAGCTCTGTCGGTGAGGTGGAATATTCATCTACACTCACCTGCCGCTTCTAGTGAATGGAGCCCATGGTTTTTGCATGGCACCTGTGTAGAGTAGAGGAGAGAACTCCGCCTAGCAAGACTCCAAACGACAGTGGGACAACTTTGTGAATTCTGTTATTTAATTAGATGAAGATGGAAGTGGTATGCGTCCACATGACACCAGCTGACTCATTTCTCACCCTTAATGCGAAACGTGTCAACGTGTTGATCTGCATACCCTTCCCTTTGCCATTTTTATTTATTTCGATAAAAGTTGATCCACCGTCCTTTGGAGTCATGCTTCAAGGAGTTCCTCTTCACTTTCAGTTTTACTGCATTGTCTCGGTATCCAGCGCGGGATGTTTGAACACCCGGCATCTCTCTTACCGTGCATCATCAGGACCCATATATAGTTTTTTTTTTTTTTTGTTTTTAATTTTACCTTGTTTGGAATTTTGTAAAACTAGAAGCCTGGTCATAATTCAAATACTATAAAAAGGACAACAAATCCATACAATACAGGGGATCAGCACATATTCATTAGCCATGCTGCACTGGAGGCTTCAAATGAATTTGTAATTGTTCGACACTGTCCCAGAGTCTTGAATGTCATATACCCTCATCCTCGTACTATCATTACTGTAGTAAAAGGGAGGCGATTCGATGTCCTGAACCCTAGCTCTTTACATAAAGATATGTGCTGAGACCAGCAGTGTGAAATGAAGGTTGATAAAGAAACCTCCTCTAGCATTAACCCTGTGAATTTTTTGGGTGGTTCTGTGATGTATTCAGGGGCCGCAGACATTGGTAAATCTTGCCTCCAAGTGATATTTATTTATTTATTCCCCTTGCAGCTGTTGAACGCTATCCAAATGTTTGGAGCGAATCTGGACGATTATCTGCACCTCCTGTTACCGCCAATCGTCAAGCTTTTTGATGCCTCGGATTCTCCCATGCTGGCGCGGAAGTAAGGGAATTGGTTACATTTCATGCGTTATGGTTATGGCCGTAACTTTTTGGCGAGTGTTTTCCATTGCAGCAGGGCTCATTGGATATCTCTATCTATCGCTGATGTATTGTCACAATCACCTGGGTAACACAGCTCTGTTCTGAATCATTATATAACCGGCACAGTTCCATACTTTAATTCTCTTTTCTTCTAACTGATTTTTAATTAGTTTTTTTGGGGGGGCGTTTCTTCCTTAGAGCGGCGTTAGAAACTGTGGATCGGTTGACGGAATCGTTAGATTTCACGGATTACGCCTCCCGCATCATCCACCCCATTGTACGCACACTGGATGTCAGTCCAGAGTTAAGACAAACTGCCATGGACACGCTCTCGTCTTTGGTCTTCCAGCTGGGGAAGAAGGTAATGTCCAACACACCGGATGCCACATCACAATTTTATAATTCCACCATCCATTTCTCTGGGGTTTCTTTTTGCGAAAGAAAATTCTGTTTTTTTTATTTTTTTTTTTTTTATTTTTTTTTTTATCCCCAAATTTATATTTCTTTATTACTGAATTATTTTGGTTATCAGCCAGTCTCCCAGCAGAGGGCTGCAGTCACATACAGGGGAGGGTAAAGGATGACGACAAAACCCAAATTTGAGTGCAAAATAAAAATGGATGACATCCCCCTTGGACTGGATTTAGTAGATTATACATTGATCTGGTGCATGATTAATGCCCGTAGATTTGTAAAGCCTTGGCTGTTTTATTACAGATGGTCCCTTTTTGTTACACCGTTTTATGAAAACCTCTTGATTTATATATAGTCGTATTTCTCATGTTTTTTTCCCCCTCCCTCCGCAGTACCAGATATTTATTCCAATGGTTAACAAAGTGCTGCTGAGACACCGAATAATGCATCAGCGATACGAAGTCCTGACCTGCCGGATATTAAAGGTGAGGAGATCACTACACCCAGCCACCAGTGCTGTGCCTTAATTACAAGTGGAACTCTAACCCTTGATCTAGAGTTAGTTGTGTCCTTTTTTCATGTAATGCTGCAGTCATGCACAGTGCGACGGAATTGATGTCTGATCACTTCCGGCGCTCTTGCCGGACACGGGCAAGCGCCATAATGCTGCTCTCCAATATGGCGCTCACATTCGCCACACGGGTTGATAGTTTTGTCCTGGAGAGAGCAAAATGTTGGTGTTGCATGATGCCTCGACATAGTGGCAATGCGTAGACAGTGATTATTGATTGTATCCCATGCAGGTACAGCCATTGTCACTAAGTGACCTTTTTTGACGATGTACCTAGTTCGTCCATGGTCAGGAATGGGTTAACAGTCAAGAAACACAGAGGATAACCATATATATAATATATTATAAATATATGTGTACGTATTGATGAGCATTCACTGATGGAATGAGTTAAATCCACCTTGGTTTATTATATATATAATTTCTCTTAACCTTTAGGGCTACACACTTGCTGACGAAGAGGAAGATCCATTGATCTATCAGCATCGAGTGCTAAGAGCGAACCAGGGGGAAACATTTAACAGCGGCCCCTTAGATGCCGGACCAATGAAAAAGCTTCACGTCAGCACCACCAACTTGCAGAAGGTACAGCGGGGTCCACAAGATGATTCAGTGACCGATAGACCTTAACCTATGTGTTCCTCCTGGAGCCGAGATCATGGTCTGGTAATAATGTAATGTGGGGTGGGAGTGTGATGAGGAAGTTCGCACTACACACCACCCACCCTACTGAAAACACTTGGGCCTTGCATTGCACTTTTAAGCCCTGTATTTCCCAGGTCGAGTTTTACTCTTTCCCAAGATGGCCTGGGTCTTGCAGACACAGATTGTGCAGCATATGTCTTGCTAACACCATTTTTGTTTCCAGGCTTGGGGAGCAGCTCGACGGGTCTCTAAAGATGATTGGTTGGAGTGGCTGAGACGTCTGAGTGTGGAGCTCCTTAAAGACTCCTCATCGCCTTCCTTACGTTCGTGCTGGTCTTTGGCACAGGCTTACAATCCTCTAGCCAGGTGAGCGCGCAGCTGACGCCGTAATATTCCTTTAAATGTGTTATTTATTTTTATTTTTTTAAAGCTTGTGCTTCTCCTGTCTACTGTAGGGATTTATTCAATGCAGCCTTCCTCTCTTGCTGGTCGGAGCTTAATGAAGACCAGCAGGATGAGCTGATCCGCAGTATAGAGCTGGCGCTAACCGCCCAGGACATTGCTGAAGTCACGCAGACCTTGCTGAATCTGGCGGAGTTCATGGAGCACAGTGACAAGGTATGCATTCCATAGATCAGCGTTACCCGTGGCCCCTACCATGAAAACTTTGTGAACTTGTTGGAAATTCACATAAACTCAGGCTCTGATCTTTACTGCAATTCCTCCCTCCTTCATCTGACAATCGTAAACGTTCGTGAATGTCCAGCAGTTACTAACTCGGCTGCAGCAGTTGAACACATCAGGATCCTTCCACCTCTCAGCCCCTGCTGAGTTCAGTGCTAATTGGGGCTTTGTCACCTAAACAGCACTTTTGGTGCGAATGTGGAGCATCCTAATTATAAGTAAATGTAGAGTGCAGATTATTATTTGCTTAAGTTAATTTGCTTATGATCTCAGATGACATACTAAACAGGAGACCCCTCCAGATACATTTTATCTTGTGCATTTGCTTGTTGTTCAGTTAATGTATAAATCCTTTCTTACAATGCAATTATTGTTTGTGTGATGGAGCCTTCTATTTTTTTCAGTTGTTTCTCTTGGGGCTTAGCTTTGTCATGCAAGAATGGGTTAAGCTTTTGTTCTGTAGGATCTGGATGGCTGAGAGTGGTAGGAGTGGCAATCTGTGAAGAGGCATTGGTTGTGACATGCTTGCACTAGTTCTCTCCGAGACATTAGCGTGTTGTTTCATGGAGGGCTTTCTGTTTGACACATCTGTTTCCCGTCATCTCTTTCAGGGCCCGTTGCCGCTGAGAGATGACAATGGAGTGGTTCTTCTCGGCGAAAGAGCATCCAAATGCCGAGCCTATGCCAAAGCTCTTCATTATAAAGAACTGGAATTTCAAAAAGGGCCAACCCCGGCTATTCTGGAGTCACTTATCAGGTAAGTCCAAAACCCTGTGTAGCTCTATAGAGAATCGGCAGAGGGGTCATGTGTACAGGCCGCTGTTACAGTGTGGTCTGTGACCTCTGACCTTTGACTTGTCATTCTTCAGATGCAGTTTGGTTCAGCACACATTCCACACCTTCCCTCTTTAGACACTGGGGAAAGTCTCTGTTAGAGGTGACATTGTAGAACCTTGGATTCCACATCCCTTGACCTACAGGGGAGTGGGGACAGCCTGGCAGATCCAAAATCTCTGCATTGTGTGCTAAAAATGCATCTTATTGAAGTTAATTGTAGTATTTCCCACACCTTTCCCCCTCCAGATTCATCCTTTTATTTATCTAGTCCCTCGCTGTTTGTAACACTCCATCTTCCTCTGCAATTGTTGAAGAATCAGTCCCACCTAGTTTATTTTTTTATATGTTGTACATGCTTTTAATATATGTTAATGGCACTTTTTGTTAATTTAAACCACTTTTCAGTTCTCCTGTTGTTTTACTTTGGAAATCATTTTACCGGGCCTTCTAAATTCACTGACGTCCCGTGAGGAGGGGCTTGCAGTGATTGGCTGGAGCATTTCTGTAGCAATAAATCTATTACACTTTGCTTTCAGGTTTTATAAGATAGGAAAAGTTGAGGGTAAAAACAAGACAGATCTTTTTCTTAAGATTAAACTCAGTACCTAAAAATATATATTTTTTTATACACTGAGTGGGACTGCCCCGTTACCTTTTTCCCACCCTCCTTACTTCCCTCCGTCTTCTCCCAGCAAACCCGCCACCCCCACCCCTCCCCTCCCCACCGCTCCCCTCCCCCCCCACCGCTCCCCTCCCCCCCCCACCGCTCCCCTCCCCCCCACCGCTCCCCTCCCCCATTCGTTCCTTCTCCTTTTTCCTACCCCTCTCTAGCAAACCATTAAACTCCATAGGAGACAGACATGTAAAGAACCACCAATTTGTAATACTAGTAATGTGTATAAGATTCCCACTAGTCACACTGTGTATCTAAAATCAAAACTCTTGTTGGCGGTAATTAAAAAAGGAAACAATTGAAAGTATTTTACAAAACATTTTTATTTTTGCCCATTTGAGCCACAATATTTTTTTTTTACATTTTATTTCCAGTTTTTTTGAAGCAAATAAAAATAATAGACTTTACAGCATTCTAAAGCAATCACATCATGGGGAACGATCTATGTACAAATCCTATACAATGTGTGGAAGTTCTATAGAATCCCTCTGCTTCATTGTGCTAGAGCCCATTACTGCCCTTAGTGGTTGTACTGGGAATTACCTCTATATAAATATATCTCTCTCTTTATACCATGGGGCTGTAATCCCACTAACTATGTTGGTTCAGTGTTTACTTCACTCGGCAGTTTATGTCTTGTGACCTCTGTGGGAATGGGGGAGGGTAAGTATTTTTGTAGTCTGCCATTAGGTGAGGTGCTGGATCGAATCCCTCTTTAATGCAGTGCACATGTAATATGATTATTGCAAAAGGGGAGGAGTTTAATGAGCCACCAGTAGTTGGCGGACATAGCTGCCCGTCACCTTTTGTGCAGGATGCCGATTTGCAGCATTTTTCCAGCTCATTTACATTACACGGAGCAGGTGGATTCTACAAAAAAAATGTAAAAAGGGCTTGAAACGCGCCGGTTCAAGGCGCCACGGTTGTGTTGAGGTCATTGGCTGGTTTTACACGTACGACGGTCACGTTTCCTCCCCTTCCTCTCAGGGCTGGAAATCTTGGGCTCGGATTTTCATTTCTACCCTCTTCAAAGAATAGGAAGAGCCATGCCACCCGTACCAACTCATACCGTCCGAATGCTTGCCGTGGTCGCCATTGCGGTAAAAGATGCCGTTGAGATTCGAGTCGGTGCAGCAGTTGTACCAATATCCACCTGCAAAAGAGAAAAGACGTTAGCGGCTGTCAGCTGACTTAGATTTCGATATCGAAGCTGCAGAACATTACATGCTCTTTAAATAACGTAATTTAATCAGGAGCACCGCAGCGATGATGCAGCTTGTTCCTCGAGGCCTTCAGAGATCTAATTAGGATTTTTTTTCCCCTCGTTTGCAATTGTTGCAGGAAATGAGATCCAGACGGGCCGAAAGTAGAAACATGAACAGTTTTTTTTTTTGTTGTTGTTTTTTTTTTTCTTTCATTTTTGTGCCTATTGAATAAAGCGCTCTGCTCACCTTTGCGCAGCCCGGCACAGTCATCCAGGCACTTGTCGTTGTCTTTGTCCTTGGTGCTGAATGCGGTGTTGTTGTGGTAACGCAGAGAATCGCGCCCGGCATTGCCAGAGTAATTCCCCAGGAATAGGCGGTAGCTGTTCTGCTCGTTATCGATGGAGAACTGGGAGTATTCCGCGTGTCTTACACGTCCTTCCCAATCCTGTTCCGAGATAGAACACCACGGTTATAAAGTCATGCAAGCAATACTAGATTATAGACGACGTCTCCTAGATGGCTTTTGGAACCAAGAGAGTTGTATTATTTTTTTAAACTATTGCCCTATAAATCGTTTCCTCTTCTTGGATACACGGACATTAATTCATACACCGAGTGCACGCTCACCTCTAGCTCTACTCTGAGCACAGTCGGCCTCCGAGTCAGGCGATAGATATTCTCATTTCCCATCCAGAAGTCACCGCGGATGTTGCCGAAACCTTCGCGATACTGCTTCCACTCGCGGTTGAAGGAGGTCAAGCCCACCTTCCGTCTCTGGATCAGGGTCCAGCCACCTCCTTGCGTTTCCATGTCGCAAAACACCTAGGGAATTGGGGGGGGGAGAACAATGAAGTGAAGAATAAAAAAAAATCCCTCAAATAAGAGAAAAGAAAAGCCCTCTACTGCAAAATCTCTCACCTCCAGCTCTGGACTGCCCAGGAAATCATCTGCAGGTAGCTTGTACACCCCCGATATCTTGTAGTTCTTCTGGAAGAGCGACGAGCAGTCGTATACCGCATCTGATAAAATAAGGGTCAGTGGTAAATTAGGATTCGGCCTCTAGCTCTGTGTGTCCCGTCATTCTAACCGTAATGGATCCTAACTTACTCGCCGGTCACAGCCGATACAACCACTACTCAGAAATTCGAATTATTTTCTGAAAACGGTCTTCCTGGGAATTGATGGAGACGGGTTATTTTAAAAAAAAAAAAGCAGTTCTTAAAAAATGGAGCAGTCACCATGGGAACCAGTGCACTTTAGACCACTCTTGCCCCAGAATTCTAGAAATAAACACCTATAATGTAGAGCAGTATTACTCCTCTGGCTCATTTGCTTTTTCCAAAATAGATCATGTTTTTGGATCAGTCAGGCATCTTTGTATGTTCCTGCCACATGAACGTGCGTGTGTGTGTGTGTATATACACACACACACACACACACACACACATCAGCATCCTACAGTGCATGTGAAGCACTTTGTGACCCTCACATGAGGACTAACTCTGTCCGTCTGATTTTTAAGACGTGTGAGAATCCCGACGCCCCGCGGGGATGGCATGATGTGAGATTTAGCTTTACAGATTGCTGACACTAATCCCATTTCCGCGGGAGGCACTACCTTTTACATCCTCAATGTATAGATCGTGGGCGTGTTGGGCTTTTAGAAGCGTATTATCCCGGCTAACAGACAAGTCACAGCTGGAGTACGATTTACTGGAGAGGCATCTCTCCGAGCTGTTTGCTGATTTAATGTTTTTGCAACTGTTGAGAGGCGTGATAACCAAATGTCATTTAACTGTCCCATGTGTGTGTGTGTGTGTGTGTGTGTTAGCACCCCTGCCTGTGTGTACTGTACAGGGCTGCAGATCATTATCACTGTGTAATATTGCAGCAATCAGGATTTATAACCGTCAATATTTTTGCAGCTGTTGGTGCGATACCCAAATGTCATTTAACTGCCCCATGTGTATTGCCCTACTTGCCTGTGTGCACAGGGCTACAGATCATCATCACTGGGAAAACTCACATTTATTGTAGCATTGTGGATGTCGTGTAGATATCGGTCAGTTCTAGCACCGTGTTCTAAACGTAGACCAGTCACCATGGGAACCATTGGAATTCTCGATTTAGAACCTTGCCCCAGTAACGACTTGTATAAGTATCTCCTCGTGTTTCTTACCTGCTGAGGTTTGCGTCAAGGTCTGAGCGGCCTGGAGCTGCATGATATCCATCTGGTTGTTCATTTCGGAGTACTTCCCCTCTGCGTCCGTCAAGCGCGTCTCCATTTGCTTGTAGCTGCCTTCCAGCTTCATCACCTGCATGACCACATTGACCCAGTCGCTCTCTTGCTTCTTGGTCAGCTCCCCCAGGAGGCTGGTGAGGTTGGCTATTTGCACCTTCAAGTCTTTCACCTCTTCACAGCAGCCATGTGCCTTGAGCAGTCCATTGCTCGCTCCGGGTTTTCTCTTTGGAGCCTTCTGCTGCAGGGCAGGGTAGGCTCCTAGGAAGAGGATCAGGATAAAATAACTCAAATTCATCTTGCCGATGAGTCGCAGCACGGATTAAAGTTCCTTGCCGAGTGCCGCAGTCAGGTGTAGACTTCTTTTCTGCAAGGGAACGTCTTCTAATGCTGGATTCTCTGTGCAGGAGGCAGTTTCTACCTTCTCAGCTTGTCTTTTTATTTTCTGATCTGCAGAATCAAAGTTTCACAGCATCTTAAATATCCCATCTCTTGGAGCTCTCCCTATTGCCCTCCCATCCATCCCACCTCCTTCCACCCATCCCTGATCTTTCCACCTCCCCCCCTTCTTTTTCTTCACCAGGTGCCAGCCTGCTTGCTGGAAACCTCTTGTCAAAATCTAAGCCGAAGGGGGGGGGGGGGGAGAGCTGGGGGGATTTGGCCATACAGCCATGCCTCTAGCCCCAGTAGTCTAATCATCCCTTTTAGTATATGCTCAACTTTAACCCTTTGTTGGAGTGAGGTGTGGGACCCTACAGGAATGTCTACCAGCTGCATTAAAGGTCTGGAATGTGCAAAGTACAAATTGGGGAAGGAAGGTTCCTGTCTTTTCAGGTGACATAATCGGACCCGTCTGTAATGCTGCAAGAAAAAAAAAAACCTTTTTTTTTTTATTTATTTTTTTATATACATATTTTTTTTTTTATGCATCCTACATCTGGAAGTCTTTTGACATTTGTCTTTGCTCACCAGACAAAATCTTAAAGGCGTGAGGAGGGGGGGACTGTTTTCTTTAGCAATGGTGCAGAAACATTCAAGCAGTAGATCGTTCTTCTGGATCACTTGCTTCCTGCCGCACTACCAAACTTGGTAGAAAAGGAATCTTCGGTGCCTCGATTAGATAGAAGTGAAGGTGATACAAAAGAATTGAGCTACTTCTAAGGCCTCTCTAGTTGTGTGCCATCTGGCTCAGTCGACCTCCTTTAATGATACTGGCAACAGAATCATAACATGCCGACCTGGACAGCCCCACCCAATAGGAACATGAGTCCCAGGAGTCCGTTCTTATTCCTGACGCCAACAGAAAAACAGTCCCCTCATCGCGTAAGAATGCGAACAGCACAGAGCGCAAGGAACTCTCGTACCCACAGGGGCGGCGGTGGTGGGGTGAAAAGATTAAGCAAAATTCAGAAGCTACTGATTTGTACTGGAACGAATCGTAGATGATACTTCCATATTTATTTTTAATTTTGTTTGGAAAAAAAATTCAGTGTGGTCGCCAGAGCTTCCCAGACAGACTTCTTTTTTGCGTCTCGGGTGTAGAGAGAGGCGACATCACTTAACCTTCTCACCGCCGGAGGCGGGGGAGATGAGTAATACTGCACCCCAAAAAAAATTGTGGTACCCAGCGTTAGAAAAATAAGTCATTTTGGCAAATTGCATAAAGGAAGCAATTAGAACTAAGTGCTTCCATTATGTAACTACCTACTTCATTACAGCTCACGCACTTTGTGAGTTTTAATGTGCTTTTATTCCTCTATGGAAAGGTCCAAAAATAACCTTTTGTGTCTTATTATTTCTTAGCTTTATTACTGCAGTTACAATAAATTCAATGGTCTTGGCTATAAAAAGTTCTCTTAAATGTTAAGGAATGAAAATGTGTGGTCTCTAAAATTGCTTTTTTTTTTGTTTTGTTTTTTTGTAAAAAGAAAAGCACTCCTTCACATGTGTTTTAGCAGGGTTAGAAAGATGAAGAAATATTATGGTAGAACTACATTTGTAATGGCCAGAAAGTGATAGACACTACATTACTGTTGGTACACTAGTACCCCACATGCAGCTCTCTGTTTTAAAGGATCAACATGTTACCAAGGGGACCCCACCAGAAAATCCAACAGAGAGACTGCGGCAAGCCATTCCACTCCTGATAAATATGCCGGGAATCCTGGAACCATGATTTGCTCAGAAAAGAAAGCATTTGTGAAGGGGGGGGGGGTAAATATTTAATACTAGCAAGATGCCGCAATGTCTAGAAACACTGAACACACACACAATACCTCTCCCGACTAGTCAACGCACAGATCTGATGCACCTTATGTTATAAACTCGCGTCAGCCTGTGACATAACGCTTCTGAAGAATGTGACATCAAAAAGAAGCCGGGGTTGGGATGGAAGTAGGAATGTGATGGTAAAAGGCGTGAGAGCGCTCCATACACAACTGCCAGGTTATATTAACCCTCTCCTGGCAGAAATGAACATATTCTAAAATGAAGGCTGCACCCTCCAAATCCACCAGTCATTTTAGCTGTTTGTCACCCTAGTGTCCTGCACTGTTTCTCATCAGTGTTGCCCTACTGCCCCGTACTATCTAATTCTCATCAGTGTCGCCCTACTGCCCCGTACTATCTAATTCTCATCAGTGTCTCCCTACTGCCCCGTACTATCTAATTCTCGCCAGTGTCTCCCCACTGCCCCGTACTATCTAATTCTCGCCAGTGTCTCCCCACTGCCCCGTACTATCTAATTCTCATCAGTGTCTCCCTACTGCCCCGTACTATCTAATTCTCATCAGTGTCGTCCTACTGTCCCGTACTATCTAATTCTCATCAGTGTCTCCCTACTGCCCCGTACTATCTAATTCTCATCAGTGTCGTCCTACTGCCCCGTACTATCTAATTCTCATCAGTGTCTCCCCACTGCCCCGTACTATCTAATTCTCATCAGTGTCTCCCTACTGCCCCGTACTATCTAATTCTCATCAGTGTCGTCCTACTGCCCCATACTATCTAATTCTCATCAGTGTCGCCCTACTGCCCCGTACTATCTAATTCTCATCAGTGTCTCCCCACTGCCCCGTACTATCTAATTCTCGCCAGTGTCTCCCCACTGCCCCGTACTATCTAATTCTCATCAGTGTCGTCCTACTGCCCCGTACTATCTAATTCTCATCAGTGTCTCCCCACTGCCCCGTACTATCTAACTCTCATCAGTGTCTCCCTACTGCCCCGTACTATCTAATTCTCATCAGTGTCGTCCTACTGCCCCGTACTATCTAATTCTCGCCAGTGTCTCCCTACTGCCCCGTACTATCTAATTCTCGCCAGTGTCTCCCCACTGCCCCGTAATATCTAATTCTCATCAGTGTCGCCCTACTGCCCCATACTATCTAATTCTCAAGGGAAGTCCTTGTAGTTTAGTGTGTGAGTTTTTATGTAACGTTTGTGTGTGGCGGAGATTGAAACTTGGTGGAATTATGAAGAGTTGTAGAAAGGGCGGGGGGTGGTCCTTTTTTTTTCCCCTTCTTGTAGTTTTAAGGCTTTTCATGTTCCTTTGAGGTTGTGTTAGGGGTCTCCTGACCCCTTCCTCAGCTGTTATCACACAAACCACCCATTGTATTCAGGCCTGCACTCCGCTATATCCAATATCCCAGGACAGGCCATGGAAAGTCGACAAGAGGCAGGCTACAGACAGGCACGTCTGGGCCGCAGATGTGCGAGGAGCTGTCAGCCAGGCTCTCGGGAGAAGGAAGTCTACTGTTTGACTTAAGCTGCTCCTACTCATGTCGAATAAACAAACCTAACCTGTGACTCTGCCGGCTCCTTCACTCAAGTGTCAAGTTGGAGTCTGACAGCTGATACGGACATGACTGACGCGTTCTGTGGAACGCGCGCTTGTGTAGAGTAAGAGTCTTTTAACTTCATCATCCAGATGTGGGACTGGCGTGAACAAATAACTAAAATCTCTGCCCGTTAAGAAGAGATTTCCCCCAAGACCCACACTCACGGGGGACATTATTTATTTTTATGTATTAGTGTTGATTTAAAAAAACAGCATAATAACTCTACCCAGCTCAGTGAATGCATTCCTACACCCCCAAATAAAAGAAATCTAATCCCCCCCAATATGTAGGATCTACCCTGGATACCCAAACTCTGGCCCTGCTCTCTTCTCTTAATTAAACTGGAACTCATTCTATGATCTAATGATCGGGGGAAAGAGAAAAGATGTCGGACTCCCAGTCTGCTCGCTAGACCCTGCACAATGCATAGCCAAAGTTGGTGATATGTTCATCTTACCTTACGTTTAGTAAATAGCACCCTTTATTTTAGGCAAATACTGTGTAAGTGTGCCTAGGCATTTTTTTGCATTACTATTTATTTTGTTTCAATTCCTATGGCCCTTGTCTTTAATTAGAGAGCTCGGGGGATATAGATAAACACTCAAGGCAAAGTTCTAAAAGTGGTCTAAAGTGTAGGAACATTCCATTGGTTTCCGGGGTAACTGGACCACTTTTAGAACTATTTTTTTTTTATAATTTACCTCAAGTGCCATTTAGAGAGATGTAACTTTTTTTTTAAGATGTTAATTTTTGCTTCCGCTGTAACAGAAGACGGGCATTAGATTATTTGCACCTGGTTCCTTTCCTGGTCAGCGACCATGATTAATAATGCATAATGGACTCTGAAGGGATTGAAAAGTGTGCCCATTTTCCCTAAAATACAGGACGTTTTGTATCCAGAAAAGGAATAAAAAGTCCTGTAAATTTCGTACACGTTTAAACAACGTTCATTCCTTTTTAAACGTGCCGTGTGTTTCAAGGGATTACTGTTAAAGTTACGTCAATTCTTGGAAGTACGATGGAGAGCTGGCTACTTCTGAGTCTCTTTTTTTTTTTTTTTTGGGACTGTGAAACCACATTAATTTTGAAAAAGCAAACAAACCCAGTACGCTTTTTATGTGGCTTTAATTGGAAATGGCTGTGCACGAGGTGTCCTCTCCATGTACAATCCCCCCCAACGTTTACCATCCACAATGCCGTTTGTTTACCTTTTAGAATAAGCGAGTCCCTTTGGAATAGTCACGGAGCTGTACAAAGGAAAGCTTGTGCGAAATGCTTCATGGAATTTTTTGTGCCCTGCTGGACAGTGCAATCAGAACTTTATTTTTAAATGATTTTATTTATTACATTATTTTTAATCTAGTCCATCTGCGCCTTTTCGGGATACCACAATTCAGCCGCAAAGGATCTAAATGCCGAAAAATACTTTAAAGGTCTGATCCAATCATTTGCAAAAGTCCGCAAGCACTATTTAGATTGATTGATTTATTTAGAAAGTGTTTTTTTAGAAGGAAGAATACATAGATGATCGATTTCTACTTGATGGCAAACACTGTCGACTCTTACCCCATCAGGTACAGGCAGTGTATTAGAAAGCAGGGCTTGACAAATAATTGTGGACTTAAGGAGCCAGGATAGTTATTTTAATAGCCAGGGAAATGGTACTTCCATTGAGATTTATGTAACACACTCAAAGGTATTAGGAGCCATGACTCCCAGGATTTGTCATGTGATTGTGAATGACTGTTATTCTTTATCTCAGCCACTGACGTGATTGTGAATGACTGTTATTTTATATCTCAGGCGCTCACGTGATTGTGAATGACCGTTATTTTATATCTCAGGCGCTCACGTGATTGTGAATGACCGTTATTCTTTATCTCAGCCACTGACGTGATTGTGAATGACTGTTATTTTATATCTCAGCCGATGGCGTGATTGTGAATGACCGTTATTTTATATCTCCGCCGCTGGCGTGATTGTGAATGACCGTTATTTTATATCTCCGCCGCTGGCGTGATTGTGAATGACCGTTATTTTATATCTCAGCCGGTGGCGTGATTGTGAATGACCGTTATTTTATATCTCCGCCGCTGGCGTGATTGTGAATGACCGTTATTTTATATCTCCGCCGCTGGCGTGATTGTGAATGACCGTTATTTTATATCTCAGCCGGTGGCGTGATTGTGAATGACCGTTATTTTATATCTCCGCCGCTGGCGTGATTGTGAATGACCGTTATTTTATATCTCCGCCGATGGCGTGATTGTGAATGACCGTTATTTTATATCTCAGGCGCTCACGTGATTGTGAATGACCGTTATTTTATATCTCAGGCGCTCACGTGATTGTGAATGACCGTTATTTTATATCTCAGGCGCTCACGTGATTGTGAATGACCGTTATTTTATATCTCAGGCGCTCACGTGATTGTGAATGACCGTTATTTTATATCTCAGGCGCTCACGTGATTGTGAATGACCGTTATTCTATATCTCCGCCGCTGGCGTGATTGTGAATGACCGTTATTCTATATCTCCGCCGCTGGCGTGATTGTGAATGACCGTTATTTTATATCTCCGCCGCTGGCGTGATTGCGAATGACCGTTATTTTATATCTCCGCCGCTGGCGTGATTGCGAATGACCGTTATTTTATATCTCCGCCGCTGGCGTGATTGCGAATGACCGTTATTTTATATCTCCGCCGCTGGCGTGATTGTGAATGACCGTTATTTTATATCTCCGCCGCTGGCGTGATTGTGAATGACCGTTATTTTATATCTCCGCCGCTGGCGTGATTGTGAATGACCGTTATTTTATATCTCCGCCGCTGGCGTGATTGTGAATGACCGTTATTTTATATCTCCGCCGCTGGCGTGATTGTGAATGACCGTTATTTTATATCTCCGCCGCTGGCGTGATTGTGAATGACCGTTATTTTATATCTCCGCCGCTGGCGTGATTGTGAATGACCGTTATTTTATATCTCCGCCGATTGCGTGATTGTGAATGACCGTTATTTTATATCTCAGCCAATGGCGTGATTGTGAATGACCGTTATTTTATATCTCCGCCGATGGCGTGATTGTGAATGACCGTTATTTTATATCTCCGCCGATGGCGTGATTGTGAATGACCGTTATTTTATATCTCCGCCGATGGCGTGATTGTGAATGACCGTTATTTTATATCTCCGCCGCTGGCGTGATTGTGAATGACCGTTATTTTATATCTCCGCCGCTGGCGTGATTGTGAATGACCGTTATTTTATATCTCCGCCGCTGGCGTGATTGTGAATGACCGTTATTTTATATCTCCGCCGCTGGCGTGATTGTGAATGACCGTTATTTTATATCTCCGCCGCTGGCGTGATTGTGAATGACCGTTATTTTATATCTCCGCCGCTGACGTGATTGTGAATGACCGTTATTTTATATCTCCGCCGCTGGCGTGATTGTGAATGACCGTTATTTTATATCTCAGGCGCTCACGTGATTGTGAATGACCGTTATTTTATATCTCAGCCGCTCACGTGATTGTGAATGACCGTTATTTTATATCTCCGCCGCTGGCGTGATTGTGAATGACCGTTATTTTATATCTCCGCCGCTGACGTGATTGTGAATGACCGTTATTTTATATCTCCGCCGCTGGCGTGATTGTGAATGACCGTTATTTTATATCTCAGCCGATGGCGTGATTGTGAATGACAGTTATTTTATATCTCCGCCGCTGGCGTGATTGTGAATGACCGTTATTTTATATCTCCGCCGATGGCGTGATTGTGAATGACCGTTATTTTATATCTCCGCCGATGGCGTGATTGTGAATGACCGTTATTTTATATCTCCGCCGCTGGCGTGATTGTGAATGACTGACTGTTATTCTTTATCTCAGCCGCTGATGTGAATTATTGCTTTCTAGTTATTTTTCTTTGTTTTGAGCTGGATACAATTGTACACCTCCGCATGATGCACTCATTTTAACTCTGCTCCCTCTCTGTCTCTTTCAGCATAAATAATAAGCTTCAGCAGCCCGAGGCAGCAGCTGGAGTCCTGGAATTTGCCATGAAGCATTATGGAGAGCTGGTATGCATGCGCCTGATCTCTATGCAGCATCTTAATAGAACTCAGTGAGGGATTATGGGAAATAGTAAACCCGCAGATTGAATGCCCTTTTTTTTAAAGCACCATGTGACCTATAAATATTATGTACACGGTCAGTGCTGAGAATACATATGATGCATTGTGTTAACAGAATTGCAGCAAATTCCTGAATTAAGAGCATTGTGTCTGGTGTCTCATCTTTATGACATCACCTTGTGGCTCAGTATGCAAATACGAACCCTTTAACCCCATGCGGGCCAGCTAGGAGTGAGCAAACCTAGCGCTGTATTCATGATAGAGGGAATTGACGAGGGAATTTCAAACTTAAGGGCAAAGTAGCAGAGTTGGAAAGATTCACTCATCTAGCTGAATGGGAGAATGTTTCCAACTCTGCTCTCTAGGTTTGCAATTCCCTTGTCAATTCCCTGCAAGTCGAACCTTTCATGATTAAAGCCCTCAGATATGCCGTTCCCTTACTGGCAGCATGTTGTGCTTTCATACATGACTCACGGAGAGAGAGAGAGTAAATGTGCTGGAATCCAGGGGAGGTATGAGATAAGTTGGAACTCTGTTTGGCTTGTAGGGAGGCCTCTCGACAAAGGTCTGCTGTGCAGGCAGAAGGTAACGGCAGTAATTACTTCCTGCGGCCCTGTGCTCACACTGAGTTAGGAGTCATTACATCACCTCTTGCCCCAGCACTAGGAGAATCACGGTCATTGTGTGCTGGTACCTCCGGGAGCCGTTTGACCTGCTTGTACAGAGGAGCAAGCGTTGGGGCCCTGCACACGCATTGCTTTGAAAGCCAAAGCCTCGGTTGGAGGTCTGGATTTTTCTGTTGATTTGGCGTATCCCCAGAGAAACTTCGCTCAGAGAGTGACGATACAGTGTGGAGCAGATCCATACATTTGCAAGCAGATAGCGACTAATTGCTAAGCTTGTTTACCCATTGCAGATGGTTTATTTTTATATTAAAGGACAACTGTTGCAAAATATGAAGTTATGTTTAATTTAAATATGGCATCAAGTGTAGGCATTTTATATAGAAATGCTTTAATGAAAGAATACAAATAAAGTACCCTATTGAGCCATCTTTACCCCATATAGCTCTACCAGGAGGCAGACATTTTGTTTAGAATCTTTGGTCAGATCTTTGTTCATCTGAACCAAGGTGAGTGAAGATCTGACCCAAGATTCTAACCAACATGTCTGCCCCCTGAGAGAACTATACGGAGTAAAGATTCTAACCAACATGTCTGCCCCCTGAGAGAACGATATGGAGTAAAGATTCTAACCAACATGTCTGCCCCCTGAGAGGACTATATGGAGTAAAGATTCTAACCAACATGTCTGCCCCCTGATAGAACGATATGGAGTAAAGATTCTAACCAACATATCTGCCCCCTGAGAGAACTATATGGAGTAAAGATTCTAACCAACATGTCTGCCCCCTAAGAGAACTATATGGAGTGAAGATTCTAACCAACATGTCTGCCACCTAAGAGAACTATATGGAGTGAAGAAGGCTTAATAAGGAACTTTATTTGTATTCTTTCATTAAAGAATGTATTTATAAATCATCTGCACTTGATACAATCTTTCAATTACACATAAGTAATCTTTTTGCTCCAGTTGTCCTTTAAATGCAAATATTTTTCACTTATCACTGTGCAAAAAAAAAAAAAAAATCCTAATCTCCTTCCCTTTCCTGCCGTTCCTATCACACCAGCGGAATGCACAGATACTCACCGCTGAACCCTGCCATAATGGGGAAAGGGGGGTTTCCCAGGAAGCAGTACATTTATATTGGTTAAATGCCATCCCTTTTTACCTTCCTAAACCGGTCACCTTATATGAGGTGATGCAGAAACTCACGCACCCTCCATTATCCGCTGGTATGATACTGGTGGTACATACGCTCCAAAAGTACTGATCGAGACAGACTCTGCACTTCTCAGTAATGTTGGCCCACCGTACAGAAAAGATGTAGAGAACTTTGTGGGTTTTTCTCTCCTAAACCACATAATTCGTTGAGTGGATTAAACATTTCACCAACGTAATCCATCTCAAACCACAGAAACATTGACCAAACGAGGAAGTCAACTTTCCATGCAAACGCTCGAGTTCTGGTCGGGATCCTTCTGGGTTTTACTAAACCACAGGTTTCATTTTAAATCATGTTAAAGCCTCTGACCTGCCAGGGAATTCAGGTGCAGCTTTCCCTAGACCAGCAGGATTGTGTTCAGAGTTGAGCAGTGAAATCTCCGGTTTCTTAGAGCCACTTATTTTGAAATGTGTACATCAGCCTTAAAGAATTTCTTAACTATAATATACACAGTGAATGTACAGTTATAAAAATAAAAAAAAATCAAGAAATGTACGTTGTGTTGGCAGAATTGGAACCAAAAGCATAGCTTAAGAGGAAAAAAAAGTGATTCAAAAGTATCTGTGATGTCCCGTCTATGACATCACCTGTGGCGGCTTGATATGCAAATTACTAATTTCCCACAAATTACTAATTAAAACGCATTTTTCACTTAATCTATTGCATTTGCTGCAATTCTACCAATACAATAGATATTGTTTTTTATTCTCTGTTGTATCTGACACACTTGGATTAGCGTCAGAATGATGTGCTGGGATCTGCTTGTATAGTTAATTGTCTCCTGCCTCGAATTCTTCCATGGCAGGAGATCCAGGCGACTTGGTATGAGAAGCTGCATGAATGGGAGGATGCCCTGACCGCCTACGAGAAGAAGATGGAGGTGAACAAGGATGATTCCGAGCTGATCCTGGGACGCATGCGCTGTCTGGAGGCGTTAGGAGAATGGTACGTTCCTGATTAAAGACAGGTTTTAATGGTTCCCAGGGCTTAACCAGAAACAGCAGCCTGTAGAATAACTCGGCTAAAATAGTGCCTTGTGTGTAGAGAATATAAAATGTGGGGTCTCCTGTGTATGACATCACTGTCTGGTTTGATTTGCAAATTATGTTTTTCCCATAGAGTAGTTCATTTACATATCAAGCCACAAGGTGATGTCATTCTTCACTTTATGCGTGGATTCTTTTTACACAATCTATAGGTTATATTTGATCACTTTTTTTGCCCCCTACATTCACAGTATGAATAATTCCCTTTTAGATTGTTACAAGCCATGGTCACTGACCGTCTTCTCTGTTGGTGTTTGTAGTCAGGGATTCTGGGAGTGAGTGAAGGATACAATACTGTAATTACATGTTACTGATCCAGATGAGGGCATTAGATGAACGGGTCTGTATTACCAAAGACAATGATGTATTCAAGCTGGCTCTTACTCCAGATAATGAAAGTAAGACAAGACACAAATTAGCAGGCCACGGGCTCAAGTGATTCTTATCTGCTGACTGTACTGCAGATTGTCAGCTCATGTGCTACTTCAAAGGCATCGTCTTAAACCATCACAGGTGCTTCTCCGCTAAATACTTCATGTCAAACCTGCCGACTGCTCGTGGGGGGGGGGGGGGGGGGGGTGCTTGAGTGATTTAAGCCGTCCGCTAGTGTAGATCTCACTCGTGTGTTCAACACATGTTTTGAATAGGGGCCTTGCTGGATCCTTCCTAGTCTCAATGAAATTCCACATCTGACATCTTAATGTTTTACATGTGCAGATACAGGATCCGTGTAAATTGGGTACAATTATGTAACAGGTTTATATCCACTTCTTCCACGTGACACGACCAGCGGTCGCTCTGTCAATAGGATACAATTTGTTTTGATCTGGACACGTAGTTGGCTTCATTATCTGCAGTTTAGTAGACCCTCCCACGTTATCAAAGGCGCAATACGAAAAGAGGCGGATGAACTCTGCACAGAGGGGACCGGCGCTTGCTTCATTCAGTGAGAGAGAGCCAGAGCTTTCCAAAAGATGCTTGGGGGCTAAGATCATGGGAGAGGCAGAGGGGTATGGTGCGTGAATAGAGTAGGCAGTTATTCCGAGTCTCACCTAGGACCCCATAAATATGAAAGATGGGCCTGAACAGCCCCAAGGGAGTCTACTGATTGGCAGGTGTGTGTCTGTGTATGTACTGATTGGCAGGTGTGTGTGTGTGTGTACTTATTGGCAGGTGTGTGTGTGTGTGTATTGATTGGCAGGTGTGTGTACTGATTTGGCAGGTGTGTGTGTTTGTGTACTGATTGGCAGGTGTGTGTGTGTGTGTGTGTACTGATTGGCGTGTGTGTGTACTGATTGGCAGGTGTGTGTCTGTGTGTGTACTGATTGGCAGGTGTGTGTCTGTGTGTGTGTACTGATTGGCAGGTGTGTGTCTGTGTGTATTGATTGGCAGAATGTGTGTGTGGGTGTATTGATTGGCAGGTGTGGGTGTACTGATTGGCAGGTGTGTGTGGGTGTACTGATTGGCAGGTGTGTTTGTGTGTACTGATTGGCAGGTGTGTTTGTGTGTACTAATTGGCAGGTGTGGGTGGGTGTACTGATTGGCAGGTATACAGGTTGATCAGCTGCCATTCTTGCAGCCATTTAATGCCTTTAGAGCATTCTCAGAGGACAATCCTCTATAAAACAAATGCAGATACTTAACTGCTACTTTATGTTCTGTTTTTTGGATTTTTTATATATATACATATATATATATAAATTGCACCTTATAGTAAATATTTTGGTTTTATGTTTTTCAGTCGTGCCTTTAAATGCCTGATTTTTTTTTTTTGTTTTTTTTGTTTTTTTTTTTATAATTTTCATATTTTACATACAAGGTTATGTTTTTCCAGTAATAAAACGCTTCCAAATCTAAAAGTCAATGGTATATTTGATCAGTCTATCGCTTCCAGCACTTTGAGATGGTGAATACTTCCTAGTGGCGCTCAGGATTCCGCTGATCACTTCCACATCTACGATGAGCGATTCCCCCCCATCCTCTGGCATAAATCCCCCCCATTATCTTCCCCAAATGATGCCGGCAGTTAAAAAAATAGATATATCTCCGTGAGGATTGTACGGAGTGTCTCTGGAGTAGATAGCGGGTGGTCTTTTTGGACTTTCTGAAGCCTTCTAGTTTCTCTGGAGTAGAATAGAGTAGAATTTCTAAACTCTATCCCAGACCTTTTAACATTCCTCAGTAGGAGGCGTAATAAATATTTTTCTCCAATGTGCTAGTTATTTGCTTTTCTCTCTTTCTGGAGCTATATTTTCTTTTCTTTTTTTTTTTTTTTCTTAAATAGAAATGGAGAGGTGAGTGCCGCAGGTCCAATATTTTACACAAAACCACTTAAAAGGGGAATTAACACATGAAAAAAATGGTTCAATTATCCAAGCTTCTGGAAGTAATAAAAAAAATCCCCAACGTTTTCACCCACATTTACTGCGTTAAATTTGTACTTTTATTTTTCCTTCTTCCCTGGATCCCTTTAAAATGCTGGATCTAGGGAAAAATACTCATAAAGCACTTCAAACCTGTGGATGCGGCTCAGATTCTGTTTCAGCTTATAGCGCTAATGTTTATATCCATTTCTTAGAAAACGTTGGTGGTTATTATTATTGTTTGAATGATACCAGGGAATTCCAGCCAGGTACTATAATATTATATTACTAGACATTAAGCCCGTTAAATTAACGGGCGCTAGAACCCTAAAGCCGCATGACGTAGCCAGCTCTGCGCATAGCGTCCCTGTTGCCCTAGCAACGTCGGGAACATGCGCAGAGCTGACCGAGCGGCTCTCGTTTGACATCGCTCGCCCGCCGCCACTTGTAACGGCCGCTGCCGCTCCAAGTCTCTGCGCTTCAAGTCCCAACGGCTGTCCGTTTGGCACATTCGCAGTAGCGCAATCCCACGGACACAGGGACTGGACGCAGAGACACTTGTACTTTATTATAGAGGATTAGAGTGACTTTACCGGCTCCTAGGAAAAATCTGTCTGATAAATTGGGCAACGTGTGACCCTCTTCTGGGGCTACGTTCTAGACAACAAAGTTAAAAAAACAGGAGCTTTTTGTTGGTTTCCAAGACGACTGCTCCGCTTTTACCACTTTCACGATTTTCGGCATTGAATTAACCTGTACCATTTCTGCCGGAAGGCTGTTCCATGCGTCTACAATATATTAATCCCTGTAATGCGCCTCACTATATCATAACACCACGGTGTCAATGCATCGTCTGTAGAATCTGTTCAAGCCTCAGGTTTGATTCCTGGCAGGGTCATCTCAGCCCTTACTCCTTCCATGATAGATAAAATTACTAACATTAAATAGTGTAATCCTAACATGCCAGGATGTACTTGTATACCCGATCATAAACACTTTGGGCTTTCCATTAAAGAAGGAATTGTCAGGAGATTTTAAACTTTTAAATTTAAAATTTTAAGGCCAAAGTAGCCGAGTTGGAGAAATTCTCCAATTCAGTTGAATGTAAGGATATTTCCAGCTCTGCTACGTTGGCCTGAAGCCCTAGACATGTCTGTAGCTGTAGAGTTACAGCTTGTTCTGAATTCTCCTTTATATGCATTTAATCTCCCCATGTATTTATCTGGTATTCCTGCCGGTTTAATCTTCTGTAAGCCTGGTACCCTGTGTATACACGTGGCACAGTATAGGCTTTGTTATGTGGTACGTGCCCATCGAATCCTTCCTTTGTGAGTCTTTGTGCTGTCTTTGAGTGCTTCTCAATGATATGCTGACTTGGAGTGATGAGGGTCTGTCCCAGGCAGCTGAAATTCAAGCCCGAGCTCTGCTAATTTATTCTTCTGCAACTTTCTACAGAATTAACTACAATTTATGGGATTTTTATGGCAGCAGCACATTCAGAGCCACTTGATGTCTTGATGATGATTTTGTTTTTTGGGGTTTTTTTTTTTTTTTTTTTCTCCTGTCACTTTGTCCTCTATTTATATACCCACAGCAAGGTGGTGATGGGATCAGTATCCAGGACAGAGCCTGGTTGCCGTGTCTGTGTGTGGCCTTCACAGGTCATTGACAGCTGGGTGTGAACACACACACACACACTCTGGCATGCGTGCAAACTATGGGAATGCTTCAGTATCCTAACCCTCAGCCACAGTAACGTGCAGGGATCTTTTGACACTAGTAGTCCATAGGACATTCCATGCCAGAGGCCAGAAATATCAATTGGAAAACTTTACATATTTATATACATTTCTAATAGTACTTAAAGGGTTGGTTCCACCTTTTGTTTTCTTTTTTTAGCTGTTGTATGTGTGATTCGTCTACGTGACATGCATTTAATTTTATTTTATAACTATTTACAATTCTCCTGTAGTTTTTCATTGAAAATAATATTACCGGGGCTTCTAAATTCAGTGAGCTCAAATAAGGCGGTGCTTGGAGACGGGCAGGACTGCTGCTAATAATCCATTAGGAGTGGGTTTTTTAGGGCACTGGAATAGCCAATAATTCAGATCGGTTTCTTTTACATTACACCATGCAGCCCTTAATTTAAAAAAAATGTTTTTTTTTTTTTTTGGAAGAAGTGGTTTTACACTTTGTAACGGCATTACAATATAATTATACTGAACATCTTTTCTTCGGTATAATTAACCTATTTGAGCGCACAGTTACACAAACCCATTTCAAACAGGACGGAGCCTGTCCTCTTATACACTATACTCCTCCAGCCTAAACAAGTCCTGATGCAGAGGTTTGTAATGACAAGAGGAAACATTAAGTGCGATTTGGAGATCGGAAAATACTTGAGCATTAAGTATAAGCTGTAATGTTGACTTAAGAGCGAATTCAAACCCATTGTTAACCACGAAACCTATCGAGCAGACACTTAAGGTAGTCCATTAAATTGGAGCGTATATACCTATTGACCTGTACTATCCGTGGGGGGGGGTCGAGAATTTATTGCAAAAAAACAAACAAATTATCTAGGAATTATTTTAACAGCCAAGAAAAATGTTTGCTGGAAAATAAAAAAAAATTCTATTTTTTTTATTTTAAAAAGTGCATTGTGAAGGTTTTAAAGGTAGGAGGGCGCAAGACTGAACACGAAGATGCCTTTGCTTGTTTGTTTTTTTAATGCTTTAGAAAAAATGAATTTAAGTTCATCTCAAGGGGAACAGAAGTAATGTTGGTGCAAGGAGACCAAAGCTGGTGTTGGGGAGCTCGGAATGGGTGGATATGCAATGTGGGAACAGATGGGTTTTGTGTATTTAAAGGGGACAGTATGTAAAGTAATGTGTGTCCTTCCCACATGGTAAATACATGTATTACTCAGTGTCTGGTAGGCTGTCTGTGGAATGCTGTCTGCACACGTAATGCCCCAGTGGAGGTCTCAATGTGTGACATTTTAACACGTTTATTTGTAAATCTGTCATCTCTCTTTCTGTTTTTCTATCGCTGTCTGAGGTTTTTGTATGTGTCTGTTTAGCTGCATTCAGCGTGGTTTCTTTATGATAGTTATTGTATTGTTCTGTGTATTTGACCATTTATAAACATTTTCTGCGTCTCTTGTAGAGCGCGGTGTGTTTCTGGCTGTGTCTCTTGTAGAGCGCCGTGTGTTTCTGGTGGCGTCTCTTGTAGAGCGCAGTGTGTTTCTGGCGGCGTCTCTTGTAGAGCGCAGTGTGTTTCTGGCGGCGTCTCTAGTAGAGCGCCGTGTGTTTCTGGCGGCGTCTCTTGTAGAGCGTGGTGTGTTTCTGGCGGCGTCTCTTGTAGAGCGCGGTGTGTTTCTGGCGGCGTCTCTTGTAGAGCGTGGTGTGTTTCTGGCAGCGTCTCTTGTAGAGCGCGGTGTGTTTCTGGCGGCGTCTCTTGTAGA
The DNA here is from genome assembly GCA_036172795.1 of Pelodytes ibericus. Taxonomy (NCBI): domain Eukaryota; kingdom Metazoa; phylum Chordata; class Amphibia; order Anura; family Pelodytidae; genus Pelodytes; species Pelodytes ibericus. Next base: position 8,799,758 of record CM069866.1, on the reverse strand, counting down.
GCGCGGTGTGTTTCTGGCGGCGTCTCTTGTAGAGCGCGGTGTGTTTCTGGCGGCGTCTCTTGTAGAGCGCGGTGTGTTTCTGGCAGCGTCTCTTGTAGAGCGCCGTGTGTTTCTGGCGGCGTCTCTTGTAGAGCGCGGTGTGTTTCTGGCGGCGTCTCTTGTAGAGCGCCGTGTTTTTCTGGCGGCGTCTCTTGTAGAGCGCGGTGTGTTTCTGGCGGCGTCTCTTGTAGAGCGCGGTGTGTTTCTGGCGGCGTCTCTTGTAGAGCGCCGTGTGTTTCTGGCGGCGTCTCTTGTAGAGCGCCGTGTGTTTCTGGCGGCGTCTCTTGTAGAGCGCGGTGTGTTTCTGGCGGCGTCTCTTGTAGAGCGCGGTGTGTTTCTGGCGGCGTCTCTTGTAGAGCGCGGTGTGTTTCTGGCTGTGTCTCTTGTAGAGCGCCGTGTGTTTCTGGCGGCGTCTCTTGTAGAGCGCGGTGTGTTTCTGGCGGCGTCTCTTGTAGAGCGCGGTGTGTTTCTGGCTGTGTCTCTTGTAGAGCGCCGTGTGTTTCTGGCTGTGTCTCTTGTAGAGCGCCGTGTGTTTCTGGCGGCGTCTCTTGTAGAGCGCCGTGTGTTTCTGGCGGCGTCTCTTGTAGAGCGCGGTGTGTTTCTGGCGGCGTCTCTTGTAGAGCGCGGTGTGTTTCTGGCGGCGTCTCTTGTAGAGCGTGGTGTGTTTCTGGCGGCGTCTCTTGTAGAGCGCGGTGTGTTTCTGGCGGCGTCTCTTGTAGAGCGCGGTGTGTTTCTGGCGGCGTCTCTTGTAGAGCGCCGTGTTTTTCTGGCGGCGTCTCTTGTAGAGCGCGGTGTGTTTCTGGCGGCGTCTCTTGTAGAGCGCGGTGTGTTTCTGGCGGCGTCTCTTGCAGAGCGCTGCGTTGCCTCCGGATGCGTCTCTTGTAGAGCGCTGCGTTGCCTCCGGATGCGTCTCTTGTAGAGCGCTGCGTTGCTTCTGGCTGCGTCTCTTGTAGAGCGCGGTGTTGCCTACGGCTGTGTCTCTCGTAGAGCGTTGCGTTGCCTCCTGCTGAGTATCTGTAGAGCTGTACGCTCATATTGTGCTTTATAGAAGGGTCAATAATGTAAAACTGTCCTATGATACCTCACGATTTCTCGTTTTCCGTTGATTAGGGGACAGCTCCATACACAATGCTGCGAAAATTGGACTAATGTCAACGAAGACGCCCAGGCAAAGATGGCCCGGATGGCGGCGGCAGCTGCGTGGGGCTTAGGTAAGGCTTTGGTTTCCTTTGCAGAATGGCGGCGGTGATTCCATTGGCTTCTTCACACCAGAAGCGTAGAACACATAACCAATACAATACAAACAGTAATGTGAATAGTGACCATCCCAAAGTGTGCTCCTCTCACCCCTGCTGTATACCAGTCATGTATAAACACATGCTACAATCTCTGTCATGTATAAATACACTACAATCTCTATACACACGGGGCCTCCAGGCCTTGTATGGACCACAGTATCGTATTGTCCAGTGAGACAGTGTTGATAAATTACATTTTAGTTTAATCTTCAAACTCCAGCAAGTTTACCTTCACGTTTGAGCCCCCTGTTCCAAAGCCAAAACTTCACTTTGTTTAAATGTGATTGTGTAAGGGGTAAGCACATGACCCACCCCCTAGCCTACTATTCCCCAAACACTGACAAAAAACAGTCACCGGGTACTTGGGAGGAAGTGATATATATGCCATTAAAATCCAATCAACAGAACAATGTGTTTCCTGCAGCTAATCAGACACCGATCTTTTAAATACCCAGCTAACGTCTAATCAGAGGCAGCAGAGCACAGCGGTGAGGGGCGAGGGGGCCCAGCAGGGTGCTAATTTATGTAGTTTTATTACATGGCTAAAGTATACGCTCCATTGACGGTGCAGGACCGTTTAATGGTTCCATGGGAGGTCCAACACCAAAATCTAAACCCTTTTACTGACTCCTACGGCGTCCTTCATCTTCAGTGCTGCATCTTTCCTGGACTTTATGTCCCATCTGTTACTGATAATCCTTCTCTACTCCCAAATCACCAGGGAGAACTGTGTTCCTTATTAAACTCCCCCTTCAAATAACTAAAAATGCTGCATTTTGAAAGAAAAATGAAATAATGATGTATACCTTTTATGTATATTGAGGGTTTTTTTCTTCTCCCTGCCTGACAGACGACTTTTAATTGAAGGATTACGTGACGTGTACACATTTAACATAGAAAGGCTTTAATGAAAGAATTCAAATAAAGAACCTTATTGCTCCCTTTTTGCTACTTATAGCTCTATTAGGAGGAGGACATGTTTAGAATCTTGAAGTCCGAGCAAAGGCTCAATAAGGTACATTATTTGTGTTCTTTCAATAAAGAATTTCTATTTAGAAAGCCGTAATTTGAGGTAGTGCGACTGCTGATGGTGAATGTGAGGTGCGAGCAGGATGCCGTGTCATTATATAGACAGCGTAATTGCTGCCATCATTATATAGACATCATAAACGCAGCCTCGCTGCCATCATTATATAGACACTATAACCGCAGCCTCGCTGCCATCATTATGTAGACACTGTAACCGCAGCCTCGCTGCCATCATTATATAGACACTTTAACCACAGCCTCGCTGCCATCATTATGTAGCCACCGTAACCGCAGCCTCGCTGCCATCATTATGTAGCCACCGTAACCGCAGCCTTGCTGCCATCATTATATAGACACCGTAACCACAGCCTCGCTGCCATCATTATGGAGACACCCGTAACCGCAGCCTCACCACCATCATTATGTAGACACCGTAACCGCAGCCTCGCTGCCATCATTATATAGACACCGTAACCGCAGCCTTGCTGCCATCATTATGTAGACACCCGTAACCGCAGCCTCACCACCATCATTATGTAGACACCGTAACCACAGCCTCGCTGCCATCATTATGTAGACACCGTAACCGCAGCCTCGCTGCCATCATTATGTAGACACCGTAACCACAGCCTCGCTGCCATCATTATATAGACACCGTAACCGCAGCCTCGCTGCCATCATTATATAGACACCGTAACCGCAGCCTCGCTGCCATCATTATATAGACACCGTAACTACAGCCTCGCTGGTCCAGGGAGTAATGTTGGCTTTTCTTCCCTCTTGCAGAGCAGTGGGATAGTATGGAGGAATACACCTGCTTAATCCCACGTGATACACATGATGGAGCGTTTTACAGAGCCGTTCTGGCCCTCCATCAGGATCTCTTCTCGTTGGCACAACAGGTTAGCGATCCCTGTTCTACCATACCCCGTGACGGTTCACAAGACGACAATTTGGCTACGGTGCGACTCTGACCTACACATGGTATCCTCATTTTACTGCTGCTCTGAATTCTCTATATGTAAACCCACTACCCGCTCCTTTCTTTTGTATTTTCAGTGTATTGACAAAGCCAGGGACATGCTCGATGCAGAGCTCACTGCGATGGCAGGAGAAAGCTATAGCCGGGCCTATGGGGTAAGTGGTTTATCTTCCCCTCACTTACTGTACTCACGATCACCAAGGTGAAGCTTCCTTAATACAAAGCTTTGTATCTTTCCGGTAGTTTTTCAAGTTGCCACATAACCTGTATTTTACCAGCAGACCAGTAAAGAAAAATGGCCTGAGGCCAATCTTAAAGGGTTTCTATCAGGCTAAAAATGTTTTTTAATATACTGTGGATGTAAACTATATTAAAAAAAAAAAATCTAAAATGATCTATACACTGTGTATCCAGGATTGCAGCAAATGCATAAAATACAAATAAAAAATGTGACTTAAATGCTGCCGTGGCGTTTTTCCTATATGACATCACCTTGTGGCTTGATATGCAAATGACACATTTTCCATTGAAAGTTAATTTGCATATCAAACCACAAGGTGATGTCATCAGCAGAAGACACCACAGACATTTAAAACCTATTTTTTCTCTTAATGCATTTGCATGCAATTCTGCTAACACAATGTATAGATATATATAGGTAATGTAGCCCCTGTAGGTCTTACCGGCAGGGCCCGGGATTTTCATTTGGCAGCCAGGTTGGGTATGGAGGGGGTGACATTATTATTATTATTATTATTGGGCTGGTGTTGGAATAATTGGTTCTCTTGCATTTTGGTGCAGGCTATGGTCACTTGTCAGATGCTGTCTGAGCTGGAGGAAGTGATCCAGTACAAACTGGTACCAGAGCGGCGTGAAACCATCCGCCAGACCTGGTGGGACAGACTCCAGGTAAGCAGCGGGACAGACGGGAAACGCCTCACATGTCAGGGAGCACGCAGCGCATGTGAGGCACAGGGCGGGGGGAGAGAACACGGGCCCAGATGTCTATTTATAGCCCTGTTTACGGGCGGCGGTGCGTTCTGAAGTCCATGCTTGGGACATTATTCACAATCGCAGTCACATTTCTAATGTACAGTGTAGTGTCTGAGGAGAGAGCTTTATTAGCTGGGTGGGGTGAGGGAGTCAGGTATTTCTCACCTCCTGAAGCCAGATACGTTGTGCTGGGCTCCATCTCCTGGCTCTGAAGCCACACACTGGCATGCAGTCACACCCATGACACATGCAGACTTGGACACGTGGTGACGCACTCCGTGTACAGACAATTTGTGCTAGAGGGGGAATTGAGGCCAAAAGGCTGAGATTCAGGCCAAGCGTCCTCCAGTATTGACATCTGGGAAATGCAGAGCCCGTAGAGCGATTGTTTGTCTGCGCCTCGGGCCATGCCGTGTCTGGACCCAGCGGTTTTACCGTTTCCTAAGAAAATGCCAGCATACTCCTCCGGACCTCATTATACCAAATAAAGCCACGCTCTCGGGGGGGTGCAGCGTACACAGGGGCTTAACCCCTTTGGGACAGGAGAGGTCTGTCACTTGGCTCCAAAAAACAAAGGACAATATTAACTAAAAAGAGGGAGTTTTCAAGTGAATTGTAGATGAATTGTGAGATGGAAAAATTTGAGAAATAAGTATGAAATTCCCAGTTACATGAACAAAGTCCAAAGTGTTTGTCTCTTGTGTATATACTGTACTAGGACTGATACCAGTGCAAGCTTCAAAGACTCCCACAACATTATCTTCTTTATTATTATAGTCCATTAATACAAATCTTTGCATCTTGATCACACTGGCTGCTGCCTTTTGTATTATTATTTTTATTATTATTATTCCTTTTTAATAGTGAAATGATTTGCACCGCTCGTTAAAGAGATGCCGCAAAGACTTACTTTAAACCCTTCTACAGTCTTAAAATTCTACTCTATTTAAATTATTGCTGCGAAATCCACTTGTCTGATTGATATCTTTCACTATGCCACTTTCTCTGCCTTTTTAATCATATACGCCTATGTGAGGGGTACCTTTTTTATTCAGCATTGGATGAACGAGTCTGCCAAGTTACCTCTCAGACTCATTGATAGAGAGGAAATTCGTTGGCTCTCGTTTTTTAGGAATCACCGATTTGAGATCTAAATTCTAATTCAGTGAAGTTTACTCCTTTGAACTCTGACTTCTATAAACTAGACACTATAGCAAGTGTTTTACAGTAATTCTCACAGCTTTTCATTCAGTACGATCTTGAATAAATTGATGCAAATTAAAGGGACACTAAACTTTTTTTTTTTTTTCAAAGAAGTTAAGTTGGTTGTCCCTGGTATGAGGATGAGCTGGTAGGTATTTTTGATAGTCCACGCCAGTTTATCATCTGACCGACAGCGGCCATGTTCCCATAGGAAGCAGGCAGCCGTCTGGTCAGCGACTGTCTCTCTCTGCTAGCGCAAAGAGAGACCCTCGTTTTTGTATGAGATCAGCAGGGGCGACCTTAACTGTGCTAGCAGCGAGAGACCCTCACATTCAGCTGTCAGAGTAGGGCGAGCCCCCGCTCTGTTTGGCTGTGCGCATGCTATCGTTTGGCACTACTTCAATCTACCGGGAAATGTATCGTTTAACACTTGCTTCCTTTAAGGTTTAATTTCCCTTTAAAAAATATATGAACAGGAATCAGAGACACATTTAAGGTATGATGATCTATTGATCTGTACATTTGCTTGCAAGTCTTCAAACACAATACATAGATCATATTAATGCTCTGCAGCCCCCCACTGTGATCATTATTTAGCATGCAGAGCCCCTCTCTCTGATTGCTGTGTCTGTGTGTGTTTCTCCGCTCCAGGGCTGTCAGCGCATCGTTGAAGACTGGCAGAAGATCTTGATGGTTCAGTCTCTGGTGGTCAGCCCCCACGAAGACATGAGAACGTGGCTCAAATATGCAAGCTTGTGCAGCAAGAGTGGCCGTTTGGTGAGTGCCAATGTTATATTGAGATTCAGACGGCGATTATTCACACTGCCGAGCTCTCTGTGGGATAGTTTGCTCTCAGTGATTTGCAAATGATCCTGTTCAATGTGTAATTTACAAACCAAACAAATAATCACATTGCTGCCGCAGACTTTATATCATTCACATGAAATCGCAAGATAAAGCCAAAGTATGTTTATTTAGCCAAAATGAGTGAAAACAGATCTGAAGTATTTTAGTTGCACTAAAGAAACCTACATCTATCTAAAAAATAAAATCTGAATACTTTTATTAGTCCCTGGCCTTATATTATATCTAGGATAGCCTTATACCTATCCCATGCATGCTTAAACTCCTTCACTGTATTAACCTCTACCACTTCTACTGGAAGACTATTCCATGCATCCACTACCCTCTCAGTAATGTAATACTTTCATTAGTCCCTGACCTTATTATATCTAGGATAGCCTTATACCTATCCCATACATGCTTAAACTCCTTCACTGTATTAACCTCTACCACTTCTACTGGAAGACTATTCCATACATCCACTACCCTCTCAGTAATGTAATACTTTCATTAGTCCCTGGCCTTATCTTATATCTAGGATAGCCTTATACCTATCCCACGCATGCTTAAACTCCTTCACTGTATAACCTCTACCACTTCTACTGGAAGACTATTCCTTACATCCACTACCCTCTCAGTAATGTAATACTTTCATTAGTCCCTGGTCTTATCTTATATCTAGGATAGCCTTATACCTATCCCACGCATGCTTAAACTCCTTCACTGTATTAACCTCTACCACTTCTACTGGAAGACTATTCCATACATCCACTACCCTCTCAGTAAAGTAATACTTTCATTAGTCCCTGGCCTTATCTTATATCTAGGATAGCCTTATACCTATCCCATGCATGCTTAAACTCCTTCACTGTATTAACCTCTACCACTTCTACTGGAAGGCTATTCCATACATCCACTACCCTCTCAGTAAAGTAATACTTTCATTAGTCCCTGGCCTTATCTTATATCTAGGACAGCCTTATACCTATCCCATGCATGCTTAAACTCCTTCACTGTATTAACCTCTACCACTTCTACTGGAAGACTATTCCATGCATCCACTACCCTCTCAGTAAAGTAATACTTTCATTAGTCCCTGGCCTTATCTTATATCTAGGATAGCCTTATACCTATCCCACGCATGCTTAAACTCCTTCACTGTGTTTACCTCAACCACTTCTACTGGAAGACTATTCCATACATCCACTACCCTCTCAGTAATGTAATACTTTCATTAGTCCCTGGCCTTATATCTAGGATAGCCTTATACCTATCCCACGCATGCTTAAACTCCTTCACTGTATTAACCTCTACCACTTCTACTGGAAGACTATTCCATACATCCACTACCCTCTCAGTAATGTAATACTTTCATTAGTCCCTGGCCTTATCTTATATCTAGGATAGCCTTATACCTATCCCACGCATGCTTAAACTCCTTCACCATATTAACCTCTACCACTTCTACTGGAAGACTATTCCATACATCCACTACCCTCTCAGTAATGTAATACTTTCATTAGTCCCTGGCCTTATCTTATATCTAGGATAGCCTTATACCTATCCCACGCATGCTTAAACTCCTTCACTGTATTAACCTCTACCACTTCTACTGGAAGACTATTCCTTACATCCACTACCCTCTCAGTAATGTAATACTATCATTAGTCCCTGACCTTATCTTATATCTAGGATAGCCTTATACCTATCCCACGCATGCTTAAACTCCTTCACTGTATTAACCTCTACCACTTCTACTGGAAGACTATTCCATACATCCACTACCCTCTCAGTAAAGTAATACTTTCATTAGTCCCTGGCCTTATCTTATATCTAGGATAGCCTTATACCTATCCCACGCATGCTTAAACTCCTTCACTGTATTAACCTCTACCACTTCTACTGGAAGACTATTCCATACATCCACTACCCTCTCAGTAAAGTAATACTTTCATTAGTCCCTGGCCTTATCTTATATCTAGGATAGCCTTATACCTATCCCATGCATGCTTAAACTCCTTCACTGTATTAACCTCTACCACTTCTACTGGAAGACTATTCCATGCATCCACTACCCTCTCAGTAAGTAAATTCTTATCTATGTGCTTTCTGTCAGATCCTGCTTGACTATTATATATGTTTTTATTTGCAGGCTTTATCCCAGAAGACATTAGTGATGCTCCTCGGCGTGGACCCCGCCCTGGAAAGCGATCAGCCGCTGCCCACTGCCCACCCACAGGTCACCTACGCCTACATGAAGTACATGTGGAAGAGCACCCGAAAGGTACTAACCGTGTTACCCAGGCTTCGGTAACTTTTCCACGTGGAACTCAAGCTGAGATCACACAGGCTGGAAGGGGCTCTAGTTTCCCAAACAATGGCTTCCTTTTAGATGTCTGGGAACGGGGCCACCACTCACCCGCCTCATAGCCTGTAATGAGCAAAGCAGATACACATCACCGGTCGTATTGGAGGAGGAGACACATACCATCTCTCACATTACAGCCAATAGACCTGTTTTGGCTTACCCCATAATTAACACTTATACAAGTGGAAGAGAAAGGAAAGCAAGACGGATAAAGGAGACTTTCATTCATTAATAATGCTTGGTTTTTAGCCCTCCTGTGCATTCCATGTCTTATTGGCTCCTCCTGGGGGGGAGGGGAGGGGGTTATGATGTCTGTTACTTTTCTCCTCTTATTCTTTTTACAAAGTTTTGAATCTAAACTGTCCCCTTAACATATATTACATTCATTACTGGAGAATTACTGACTGTGTGAAAATCTGGCTACTAAAAGGTGAGTAGAACATTTCATCTCACTGACTTATGCTTTGGGCATTGACCATTCTTCCTGCACCCCTCCAGCTGCTGATAAACTACAACTCCCATAATGCTCTTTCAACTAAGAGGCTGGCAGGAGTATGTAGTCCTGTAACATTTGGAGGGGCCACAGGTTCCTCGCCCCTGTGCTTGAAGAACAGAGTTGGTCCTGTATAATGCATAGTTATAAAGTGACAGTGTGTAATGATGTAACTGCATTATCCATGGCCAGCTGAGCTCTTCTATATATTCTTCTATACATTGTGCAGGGTCTGGTGAGTTTCTCCTGCTAGAAGAACAGAGTTGGCCCTGTATAATGCATTGTTATATAGTGACAGTGTGTAAAGATGTAACTCTGCATTATCCATGGCCAGCTGAGCTCTTCTATATATTCTTCTATACATTGTGCAGGGCCTGGTGAGTTTCTCCTGCTAGAAGAACAGAGTTGGCCCTGTATAATGCATTGCTATAAAGTGACAGTGTATAAAGATGTAACTCTGCATTATCCATGGCCAGCTGAGCTCTTCTATATATTCTTCTATACAATGTGCAGGGTCTGGTGAGTTTGTCCTGCTAGAAGAACAGAGTTGGCCCTGTATAATGCATTGTTATAAAGTGACAGTGTGTAAAGATGTAACTCTGCATTATCCATGGCCAGCTGAGCCCTTCTATATATTCTTCTATACATTGTGCAGGGTCTGGTGAGTTTCTCCTGCTAGAAGAACAGAGTTGGTCCTGTATAATGCATTGTTATAAAGTGACAGTGTGTAAAGATGTAACTGCATTATCCATGGCCAGCTGAGCTCTTCTATATATTCTTCTATACATTGTGCAGGGCCTGGTGAGTTTCTCCTGCTAGAAGAACAGAGTTGGCCCTGTATAATGCATTGTTATAAAGTGACAGTGTGTAAAGATGTAACTCTGCATTATCCATGGCCAGCTGAGCTCTTCTATATATTCTTCTATACAATGTGCAGGGTCTGGTGAGTTTCTCCTGCTAGAAGAACAGAGTTGGTCCTGTATAATGCATTGTTATAAAGTGACAGTGTGTAAAGATGTAACTGCATTATCCATGGCCAGCTGAGCTCTTCTATATATTCTTCTATACATTGTGCAGGGCCTGGTGAGTTTCTCCTGCTAGAAGAACAGAGTTGGCCCTGTATAATGCATTGTTATAGAGTGACAGTGTGTAAAGATGTAACTCTGTATTATCCATGGCCAGCTGAGCTCTTCTATATATTCTTCTATACATTGTGCAGGGTCTGCTGAGTTTCTCCTGCTAGAAGAACAGAGTTGGCCCTGTATAATGCAGTGTTATAAAGTGACAGTGTGTAAAGATGTAACTCTGCATTATCCATGGCCAGCTGAGCCCTTCTATATATTCTTCTATACATTGTGCAGGGTCTGGTGAGTTTCTCCTGCTAGAAGAACAGAGTTGGTCCTGTATAATGCATTGTTATAAAGTGACAGTGTGTAAAGATGTAACTCTGCATTATCCATGGCCAGCTGAGCTCTCCTAGCAGGAGAAACGCGCCAGGTTTGTCCCTGCACGGTGTATAGTTGAAAGCAATAAAAATATAATAAACAGTTATCTACACATTGTGTTTGCAGAATTACAAGCAAATGTTTTAAATGTGTCTGTGATATCTCGTTATTATGACATCACCTGTGGCTTTAAATATGGAAATGACACATTTTACCCCATTGAACATTAGTTCATTTACATATGGAGCCACAGATGATGTCATAATAAGAAGATATCACAAACACATTTTAAACCGGTTTCTCTTTTGTTTTTTAAGCGTTTTCTTGTAATTCTCCAAACAGATCGTTTTCATCATGTTTTATTCTTTACGGTCACAGTAGAAGCAATGTTCTCATTAAACGAGTCTCTCTAAGTCAGTGATATGAAATGTTTGGGTAAATAGACCGCTGTGTGTTTTAAGAGCAATCCTTAAAAGAATCAGAAGTTTAGGAAGATTGCAGTGTCCTGCACCAGGTTTTCTTTCCCAGTTGACATGGATTGATCACCATGTTGCACTGGTTACTGTAAAGATTCCTTTTGTCTTTTCCACGTCTCTCTGTCCAGTCTCTGGTCGTTTTCCCTGTATTTTTATTTCTTCTTTGTCCATTTGAATTTCTCTTCTTCTCGATTCTCCCCCCCAACATGCCCCTCGTGCGACGCAGATAGAGGCATTCCAACAGATGCAGAAGTTCGTGAACAAAGTCCAGCTTCAGGCTCAGCACGTGGGAGACGATCCACAACAGAAGCAAGAGCTGCAAAAGCTCATGGCAAGGTGAGCCTCCCACTGGAGTGTCCAGGATTACTATCCCAGAGTCCAGTTACCTGTGATAACCAGGAATAGACAGAGCGTCTGTACAATCCTCCTGACCCCACAAACACCGGCCGGAGCCTTTTCCCAGAGAATTGATAGTCGTTTAAGTAACTAGATCAAATGGTTTAAAGGAACCCGTCACCTAAACAGTGTTTAACACTGGATGCAGGAAAAAATATTCACAAACTGTAATAGTAGATGATCATTCCAGGGACCTCTATACCTTGAAGGGTCTGTAAGCCCTCTATGTAAATATGCAACAACAGAGAAACGTAAGTAATTTGACCTGTGCATTAACGCAGATATATAAGAAAGGAGGATGTGCCAAAAAAGATGGGGAAGGGGGATGTAGGTAATGGATGACCTTAAAGATACTGCTTCTCCAATTGTACTATTAAGATTACGGGTGATTTCTGGGGCAAGGTTCTAAAAGTGATGTCATCAGCAGGAACATTCCATTGGTTGCCATGGTGACTGGAATCCGCAGGAACATTCCATTGGTTGCCATGGTGACTGGAATCAGCAGGAACATTCCATTGGTTGCCATGGTGACTGGAATCAGCCGGAACTTTCCATGGTGACTGGAATCAGCAGGAACATTCCATTGGTTGCCATGGTGACCGCTCAACTTTTAGAACTCTGCCCCACAGCTGAGCTATATAAATATCTCCTTAAGCATTTCACTCTTGCCGCTCTGCTGACCTGTTCTGTGCTATATGCCCGTTCTGTGACATTATTCCAGAGAACAAATTCCATAATATTAGTTTTCACGAGTTCTTTTCACAGGTGCTTCTTGAAACTTGGTGAATGGCAGCTGAACCTGCAAGGAATTAATGAGTGTACAATCCCCAATGTGCTGGAGTATTACAACGCAGCCACTGAACACGACCACAACTGGTACAAGGTGAGCCTGGCTTCATGATCTGTGTACCTTCCTGCGAATCCCGATTCATACGGTTTCCACAGTGAATCTCACTTTAAGTTTTGATATTTGGATACCTTGCTTGGTGTGAGCTCCGACTGCCCGATAAGACTTCTGTCTGCAACTGGGCAGAAAGACTTTAAATTATTAGATAACTGTGTGGGTGGGGCATGGACAAAATGGGTGGAGCATGCCACAAAGCAAGAGGTGGGCAGGATCTTGGCAGTAGTAGTGGTTAGGTTGACCTCCCCGTTTTTTAACGGATTGCTAACTTTTCCATCCTGGCTGTGTCTTGCATAGGCCTGGCACGCTCTGGCCGTGATGAACTTCGAGGCAGTGTTACATTTCAAGCAACTCAACCAAATCCGCGAGGAGAAGAAAGTCCGACATCCTAGCACCTCCAGCGTCAACACGGAGGGGAGCGAGAGCGAGAGTGATGGAGACAGTACTGAGAACAGTCCCGTGCCCTCACCTGTACAGAAAAAAGCACCAGAGGTACGAGATCCGTGGACCGGTGTATAACCTGAACTGTGAACATACCTCTCTGTATAGCTGATTTGTAATGTGTTAAAATCCATTATTAGTTGATATTTAAAAGAAACAATTTTGCTGCAAACAGGTCTTTTGTGTTGAGATTTCTGATCTCTTCCATTGCTCTAACTAGAGAGCATCGATTCTGATTTTATCCCCCTGCTTTGTTTTAAACCAATCATACTTTCCAATAGAGCAGAATTAGACTCAGAGAATGTGCCGGCAGATAAGAACCATTCGGTCCATCTAGCCCAAAAAAACAAAACATACTTTCATTATCCCCGGCCTTATCTTATACCGAGGTTAGCCTTATTCTATCCTATACATAAATAGGCACACTGTGTGTGTTGTGTACACTGATATAGTAGGGATGACTTGTTCTTATTGCTGTAAGGTAGCAGTGTTTGGGGGGGGGTGAGAGGCACACTGTGTATCTTGTGTACACTGATATAGTAGGGATGACTTGTTCTTATTGCTGTAAGGTAGCAGTGTTTGGGGGGGGTGAGAGGCACACTGTGTGTCTTGTTTACACTGATATAGTAGGGATGACTTGTTCTTATTGCTGTAAGGTAGCAGTGTTTGGGGGGGTGAGAGGCACACTGTGTGTCTTGTGTACACTGATATAGTAGGGATGACTTGTTCTTATTGCTGTAAGGTAGCAGTGTTTTGGGCACACTGTGTGTCTTGTGTACATTGATATAGTAGGGATGACTTGTTCTTATTGCTGTAAGGTAGCAGTGTTTGGGGGGGGTGAGAGGCACACTGTGTGTCTTGTTTACACTGATATAGTAGGGATGACTTGTTCTTATTGCTGTAAGGTAGCAGTGTTTGGGGGGGGTGAGAGGCACACTGTGTGTCTTGTGTACACTGATATAGTAGGGATGACTTGTTCTTATTGCTGTAAGGTAGCAGTGTTTTGGGCACACTGTGTGTGTTGTGTACATTGATATAGTAGGGATGACTTGTTCTTATTGCTGTAAGGTAGCAGTGTTTGGGGGGGTGAGAGGCACACTGTGTGTCTTGTGTACACTGATATAGTAGGGATGACTTGTTCTTATTGCTGTAAGGTAGCAGTGTTTTGGGGGGTGAGAGGCACACTGTGTGTCTTGTGTACACTGATATAGTAGGGATGACTTGTTCTTATTGCTGTAAGGTAGCAGTGTTTGGGGGGTGAGAGGCACACTGTGTGTCTTGTGTACATTGATATAGTAGTGACGACTTGTTCTTATTGCTGTAAGGTAGCAGTGTTTGGGGGGTGAGAGGCACACTGTGTATCTTGTGTGCACTGATATAGTAGGGATGACTTGTTCTTATTGCTGTAAGGTAGCAGTGTTTGGGGGGGGTGAGAGGCACACTGTGTGTCTTGTGTGCACTGATATATTAGGGATGACTTGTTCTTATTGCTGTAAGGTAGCAGTGTTTGGGGGGGGTGAGAGGCACACTGTGTGTCTTGTGTACATTGATATAGTAGGGACGACTTGTTCTTATTGCTGTAAGGTAGCAGTGTTTGGGGGGTGAGAGGCACACTGTGTGTCTTGTGTGCACTGATATAGTAGGGATGACTTGTTCTTATTGCTGTAAGGTAGCAGTGTTTGGGGGGTGAGAGGGACACTGTGTGTCTTGTGTACACTGATATAGTAGGGATGACTTGTTCTTATTGCTGTAAGGTAGCAGTGTTTGGGGGGTGAGAGGCACACTGTGTGTCTTGTGTACACTGATATAGTAGGGATGACTTGTTCTTATTGCTGTAAGGTAGCAGTGTTTTGGGGGGTGAGAGACACACTGTGTGTCTTGTGTGCACTGATATAGTAGGGATGACTTGTTCTTATTGCTGTAAGGTAGCAGTGTTTGGGGGGTGAGAGGGACACTGTGTGTCTTGTGTACACTGATATAGTAGGGATGACTTGTTCTTATTGCTGTAAGGTAGCAGTGTTTTGGGGGGTGAGAGACACACTGTGTGTGTTGTGTACACTGATATAGTAGGGATGACTTGTTCTTATTGCTGTAAGGTAGCAGTGTTTGGGGGGGTGAGAGGCACACTGTGTGTGTTGTGTGCACTGATATAGTAGGGATGACTTGTTCTTATTGCTGTAAGGTAGCAGTGTTTGGGGGGGTGAGAGGCACACTGTGTGTCTTGTGTGCACTGATATAGTAGGGATGACTTGTTCTTATTGCTGTAAGGTAGCAGTGTTTTGGGGGGTGAGAGACACACTGTGTGTGTTGTGTGCACTGATATAGTAGGGATGACTTGTTCTTATTGCTGTAAGGTAGCAGTGTTTGGGGGGGTGAGAGGCACACTGTGTGTGTTGTGTACACTGATATAGTAGGGATGACTTGTTCTTATTGCTGTAAGGTAGCAGTGTTTGGGGGGGTGAGAGGCACACTGTGTGTCTTGTGTACACTGATATAGTAGGGATGACTTGTTCTTATTGCTGTAAGGTAGCAGTGTTTGGGGGGTGAGAGGCACACTGTGTATCTTGTGTGCACTGATATAGTAGGGATGACTTGTTCTTATTGCTGTAAGGTAGCAGTGTTTGGGGGGGTGAGAGACACACTGTGTATCTTGTGTGCACTGATATAGTAGGGATGACTTGTTCTTATTGCTGTAAGGTAGCAGTGTTTGGGGGGGTGAGAGACACACTGTGTATCTTGTGTGCACTGATATAGTAGGGATGACTTGTTCTTATTGCTGTAAGGTAGCAGTGTTTGGGGGGGTGAGAGGCACACTGTGTGTCTTGTGTGCACTGATATAGTAGGGATGACTTGTTCTTATTGCTGTAAGGTAGCAGTGTTTCTCTTTTTGCACAGGACACATCTCACAACCTCCTTCAGTACACTGTGCCGGCTGTGCAGGGTTTCTTCCGATCCATCTCTCTATCCCATGGTAACAACCTACAGGACACACTCAGGTGAGAGCACAGCTTGTCTATCTATAGCTGGCTGGTTAGAGCGTCAGCTTGGCTGACCCCGGGCCCCTTTCTTTTCCTGCATAATGTCCTCCTGGGCTGCGTTATTTTCCCTGGGAGATCAGAGAGTGGCAGATAAGGACACAAGCATTTCCTGGATAAAGCAAGAGGATATGAGAGATGATGAGGGCCAAGAGTAGAGTCGTCCAGCCAGAGACAGTCTCTGTGGGTCTGAGATTGCAGGAGAATTCAGTCTCTGGGGCTTGTGAGGCCTAGCACTCCTTTCTATGAATGGGGATTTTAGGGAAAGGGCAGAATGAGATTAGTCCGTGCAGGGTCTTGTAAGGAGAAAATCACAATAAAGTAATGTGTATTAGAAAATAACTGGCAACAAAAAAGCTGTAAGTAGGACGTATATGACTTGTACATTGTATAGTTCATTAAAGAATACATGGTGCATCATAACCGGCATGCTTACTGTATAATATAATATGTATAATGCTTAGATGTTAAACATTGTACCACAGAGAGGGATGTGGAGGCATGGAGCAGCCTTCCAGCTGAAGTGATAGATGCAAATACAGTGAAGGAATATATATACTTGGAATAATGGCAGTAAATAAGGTTTAAGATATTACAGCATGTAAAGATGTGGCAGTCTGGAGGGTCTAATTGATCCTCATCATCCATCAGATTCTATAGGGGTCCATGCTGGGGCCGAGTTCTAGAAGTGCTCCAGTTACCATGGATACCATTGGAATGTTCCTGCTGATTACATCACCTTTTAGAATGTTGACCCAGATCAGATGAACTGATATTTATTTTATCCCTCTGTATTTCTCGATTGCACAGTTTGTGAGTAGCTTTATCTGTAGGGGGAGCTGTTTTTGGAAGCAAGTTGCCCTTCCTTCAGCCACAGTTCTTTTTATATATAGAAAGTGGGTTTGTTTGGAAATAAAAAATATAGAGGTGCATATCATGGGTGATCCAGCAGGGAATTAATAAATCCTGTATATACAAGAAATCCAATATTCACAAGCAAACTCACAAACGATTCGATCATCAAACAAGTGCAAAGGCATTACTTCAACCATGGGGCATGTGTAATGTAGAGATATAAGAACCGGAGTCTTTTACTCAAATTATAAGCAATTTAACTGCAGCATTGTGTACCGTTCTGCGTGTGTGTTTGTATACAGACGTGTGCATGGGTTTGGTTCCCCCCGTCACTGCAGAGAGTGCTCAGGAGAAGCCTTGACATGTTTGTCGTTGCAGGGTTCTTACTCTTTGGTTTGACTACGGTCATTGGCCGGATGTTAACGATGCTCTTGTGGAAGGAATCAAGACTATCCAGATTGACACTTGGCTCCAGGTAAGGGACTGGAACAAATAGCATGAATCGGCAGGCCCAGGTACCTTCTTGTTGGATTTATTGAGCTGCAGGGAAGTGACCAGGAATCTCATTTAACCCTGCACAGGTGATCCCTCAGCTCATCGCCAGGATAGACACGCCAAGGGCCCTTGTGGGCCGACTTATCCACCAGCTGCTTACAGACATCGGCAGGTACCACCCTCAGGTAAGTACCCTTCAGGTCTGGGCACCTCGGCATTAAGTGCACAGCGGAGATGTGGATTCTTTTACAAGTAGTTCAATCTTATCTGGGCTGAGTTAGAGCTCGCTGGCAGTCACCCAATCATGCATGTCTCATAGGATTTCCGCCAATCAATAAATGATTGACAGCTCTGTTTATCAAGATGTTCCTCAGCAACGAATGAACACCCTGTACCTTCGCTGATGGGGGCTTAACGGGACCCCCTCGCCGCACATAGATCATATAAGTAGGCCCTCCATTATCCTCTCCTGTCAATGTCCTGCCCACTCATTACACAATCATTCCACAGAACATTTCTGGAAAAGGCCTCGGGGACATGGAAAAAATACCTTTCCGCTGTCAGCCAGAGCTATGTAATAATAGCTATAATACCTACAGACATTTCATAATAAGGGGAGGGGGGGGGGGGATTGCTTCTGCAGGTGCAAAGCGTGTGCCACGTGGAATTAACTCTTAGCATGCCACATAGGTAAGCAGCACATGGCTTCACTGTGCCTTACTCTGCCCCTTCTTCCATTAAAAGCACGAACCAGTGAGAAGAAGGATATCAGATTGCTGGATAAAGTTACATTATAACCCTGGTGCTGCCGGCTGGGGGTGATACTGGTATATCTCTTTTTGTGGGGAGCTCATGCTGCTTTTAAACTTTAAATGGCTTTTACTGATCCCTCTTCAATTATAACACCCAAGCTCACACTATCCCAAACCTGCTAACCCTTTTCTTCTTCCTTTCACCCATTCACCAAAACTTACTGCCCTAACGGAAGGAGACTCTCCAAGAATCAATCATACAGTCCTGTCTGGATACATGCTAATTACACTACAATACAATATATCATGGGAACTCCTCTGCCAAACTAGCCTACTTCTGCCCATGATCTTCCAAAGGCTTTCCTGGCTCCCCAAACATCCTGAGCCCAGCGTAACCTCATGCTCTGTCTGTGGTTTGTGCCTCTCCAATATATCACTCCAGTCTACTGGAAATCTCTTGAACTGCCCCTACTCCCTTGTAATTCCTTGCCTGGCTCCTTCCGACTCTCTCCTGCACTCTACAGGTCTAAATGCTCGCAAAACACCCACCTGTTGAGCGTAGCCAAAACGGACCCCACCCCCTTCTAACATACAGATTTGTGGAGACCAAATGCATCGCTTGGATCCCACCATAAAAATCTCATTTCTCCAATAGATCTTCCCTCATTATCACACCATCCTTCATATATCCTATATATATATATATATATATATATGCATGTCTGACACTAAATTAAATGTCAACCTAAACATTACTTGTAGTGTGTCCGTGCAGATATTAAAAGATTGCCTATACATTGTATTAGCACAATTTGCATGCAAATGCATAAAAATACGTAACACGGGTTTTAAAAGTGTGGTGAGGACCTGAGGTGAGGAAAGGGGCAGAGGGTCTGAGGAATGTACCGCTGTGGTCATGCGTAGGTTAAGTGTGGCTGACCCCAGAAGCAGTGCGATTGGAATGGGCCTTTATAGTGGTCTGTAGTGACAAACCACAGATGGAATTCACGATGGAACTGGAGTCTCCTGCCAAAGAATGCACACGTCTCTCTGGCCAAAACAAAGACCCCTCTGGAAGCTGTTTTTTTACTTCTTTACATTTTCGGGAAGTGGTGTTTATTTACCAAATTGCAATTATTAGTATAGCATCTCCGTATCCCTCACCAAGCTGGTTTTAAAGGGAAATTCTTCCAGATTAAGCCGATTCGGAGAGTTTAGACTGTGCAGTGTCCTGGGACGTGAGTGATTTATCTACTAACCGGTCGGTGTGTTCTTCTGCCGGGGACAGGATGTCCCGTAGCATCCTGTACCCTGGATCTTGGAGTACCGCACTCCAGCGTCAAACTCTTCTGGAGCACAAACACTGGCAGGGTTTTTAATTTAAAACACTTTAAACTGTGCGGTGCTGTCTCTGGAGGTATTAACATACGTCAATCGTGTATTATTTTAAATGAAATTGTATTTTCAATACCTCTGTTTAAGAATATTAAGTAGTAGATACCTATAGTAGCCTTCCGGTAGTAAAGGCTAACATTTTAAAATCTTTAATTATTCCTGTGTGACAAGCATCAGAGAGTAAAGTAATTCCATTATGGATCAATTAGTTTGCTTTTTGCCATCACCATTTTAATTGAACACTTTAATGTTTATTAATTACATTTTTGCCACCTTGGTCTCTCTCTCCTTCCCAAGTTTTGAAATCATCGGATTTTGTTGCTGACTGGCAGATCTCCACGTTCCACCCACTCGCACGTTCCTGGACTGACAGTGTATCTTAGCAGATAGTTTTCCATCCCTGGGGCTACAGATTTACTAGTAATCCCGGTGGAAAACAAGATCTGTGATTTCGGCAAATGATCTGTTCGTTCTATATCCAGCCGGCTTATCAATGGCTTTATGGTTGCAGAAATAGAGTAAAGCAATTATATTTTAACCCCCGTCGACCCCAGAAAGGTGTGCCGTACATTTGCACAGTAATACAGTGTGGTGTGAAAGGGTTAACACAATTTCTGCCACGTCTACAATAGGATAAGAATTATCAGCAAAATTTGGAGGTTTTTTTTTGCGGGAATACTTTGAAATAGTGACCATCGTTAAAGCACATGGGTTTAAAGTTCAAAATATCTTATTGGCATTTCATGCCTCGTTGGAAAGGGATCGCATGAATAATGACCTTGGCAAATACATTTTTTTTTTTTAAATCTATATATTTGCATGTTCTAAAGTTTCAAGTATAATAGGATTTCTGTCTCCCGTAGGCCCTAATTTACCCGCTCACTGTGGCATCGAAGTCGACAACCACCGCCCGTCACAATGCCGCAAACAAGATTTTAAAGAACATGTGCGAGCACAGCAACACTCTGGTGCAGCAGGCCGTGATGGTAAGTGTGCGGCCGCAGTGCCAGGTGGGTTTACGTAATGTTCCGTTCCAGAGATATCACGGCTTTATTTCCCTGTGGGTTTTTAGGTGAGCGAAGAGCTGATCCGTGTCGCTATCCTCTGGCATGAAATGTGGCATGAAGGCCTGGAGGAGGCGTCACGCCTGTACTTTGGGGAGAGAAACGTGAAGGGCATGTTTGCCGTACTGGACCCTCTTCATGCTATGATGGAGAGAGGACCTCAAACTCTTAAGGAGACTTCCTTTAACCAGGTATGTTTTATAGAGAATCCATCCATTTCTAGGTTGAGCAGATCAGTTCCACTACATCTAATTTCCCTACTGAATACTAACAAGTCTGTTTTAGTTTGGAAACTTGTAACATAATTAATCCACAGTTATCTGGTAGTCGTTTGGGTTGAAAAAAGACTTGCATCCATCAAGATCAACCCTTTTCCTATTCCTTGCTTACTGCTGGTGATCCCCCACAAAAAAAAACTTATTTCAGTAATTTCGAATTCTGTTTTGAATGACATTCAGATTTTTCCTTGGATTAAAAAGCACCAAATAAAATTGAATGCCTATGCAAAGCCCTCTTTTCTGTTTCTTTAAAAGAGAAAGAAAAAAAAGTACCCCACCCTTTTTAAATGCATCTAATGTATTTGCTAGCACCACCTCTTCAGGCAGTGAATTCCATACCTTTATTGTTCTTACCATAAAGAATCCCTTCTGCTGTCGTAGGCTACGTCCCCTTTCTTCAAGTCTTAGCGGGGAGACCTCTTGCCCTTTGTACCGTTCTGCTAATGAATAGGTCTTTAGAAAGCCCTTAGTATGGGCCCTGTACGTATTTATAAATAATGTTAACTCTAGCGTGCACAAATGTATCTTTTCTAGCCTTTCTTCATAGCTAAAACTTTCCATTCTCCTCATTAGTTTTGTAGCCCTCCTGTGCGCTTTTTCCAGTTCAATAAAGTCCTTTTTCAGAAAAGGCTCCCAGAAGAAATATTTAAGAAAATAAAAGGACCTTTTGTGTTATTAAAACGTTAATGTATTGAGTGGATCCAAAATATCCGATGGACCAGGGATACATTATAATATTTACCTCAGGCGTTTGGTCCATAGGTGTTTAATGACGTCCTGTTTCACACTATCTTCCTTTGATTCCACACTGGTTTTACCGTCACTGTCTGAACGCTACTTCCCTTTCTCCTTCAGGCGTATGGTCGGGACCTGATGGAAGCCCAGGACTGGTGTAGGAAATATATGAAATCTGGCAATGTAAAGGACTTGACTCAGGCCTGGGATCTCTATTACCACGTGTTCCGACGCATTTCCAAGCAGCTACCTCAGGTGAGCAGAAATGATCATCAGAATCCAGCATTTCCCGTTATTGCACAGCATATTCCTTTATACCCATTTCTTAATATTCCAGCTCACCTCTTTGGAGCTTCAATACGTGTCACCCAAGTTACTGATGTGTCGGGATTTGGAGCTGGCTGTGCCAGGAACATATGACCCCAATCAGCCAATCATACGCATCCAATCCATTGCCGCATCTCTGCAGGTCATCACATCCAAGCAGCGGCCGCGCAAACTAACCCTAATGGGTGCGTGATGACTTCATTAGGGTTGGGGGGGGGGGGGTGTTGGAGAGTTATAAGGGCCCTCTGTAATTTTCTAATCTGTCCCCACATTACAGGGAGCAATGGTCACGAATTCATGTTCCTGTTGAAGGGCCACGAGGACCTGCGACAGGATGAGCGAGTAATGCAGCTGTTTGGATTGGTGAACACTCTGCTAGCCAATGACCCAGCTTCTCTGCGCAAAAACCTTAGGTAACATGGCTTGCCGTTGGAGCGATGGGGAATCGTGTATGGGTCATGTTGGTTGGTCTGCTTTGCAGCCAATCAAAACACACATTCTAATTTGTGGTCACTGACCAGAGAATTCGCTCGTGGGGAATAACCTAATGGCAGCATTCTGCATGTTTCCAAAATACAGGAAAAATAATTCTGCTCTAGAACTTTTACCCACATTATTGAACTTCTCTGCATCTGCCCTTTTATATAAAAGCAGCTTCAGTTTCCACATTACGGTTTCTCTAAATTGTTTTCTGTGATGCTTTTTTCCCCCGCTACAAACCTGCAGTATCCAGCGATACGCGGTCATCCCTCTCTCCACCAACTCAGGGCTGATCGGATGGGTTCCTCACTGTGACACCTTGCACGCCCTGATCCGGGACTATCGCGAGAAGAAGAAAATCCTACTGAACATTGAGCACCGGATAATGCTCAGGGTAACGCGCTGGAGATACAGGGAGGGTTTTTCACTTGGCCGGTTATACGTCGGTATAGGCGGTATAACTTTGACCTCTTTCCGTTACAGATGGCTCCAGATTACGATCACCTCACGTTAATGCAGAAAGTAGAGGTGTTTGAGCATGCTGTGAATAATACTGCCGGAGATGATTTGGCCAAGCTACTCTGGCTCAAAAGCCCAAGCTCAGAGGTACGAGTAATATTATCTAGCAATGATGCAATGTGCCCCATGTGCCCAGGGACAAGTGACGGGAAATATCAGCTTGTTAGGGAATTTTATTAAAACAATACTGCTGAACCTGTTTAAAAATGAGCACCAGGTAAAACAGATTATATGTAATCTTTCACCAGTTAACACAGAAGGAAGTGCTACACTATGTCTATAGCATCGCACCTACCCCTAACAGCCCCCTCTGCCGCTGATCCCCTCTATAAGATAAGCCACTTACCCCACTCATGTCGCCGGACACTAAACACTTCTCTTGTTCATCATGTGATCAAGAGCTCAGCTTCATCCAGGTTTTCACTAAGGGGTTTAACACGCCCCTATATATTAATTGCATTGTTGTTTTTGTTCCCCCAGGTGTGGTTTGACAGAAGAACAAATTATACCCGTTCCCTGGCTGTGATGTCCATGGTGGGATACATCCTGGGGCTGGGTGACAGGTATGAGAAGGAGTTGCTTAAAGACAAATGGTGCGGGTTAATGACCCATCACTCTCAGCTCGGAGCTTTCTAACCTTTGCTCTCTCTCTGTCTCGTTCACCTAGACACCCGTCTAACCTGATGCTGGACCGACTTAGTGGGAAAATCCTGCACATAGACTTTGGGGACTGTTTCGAGGTAATCATAATACTGTTAATAGCCAACTACACTGCTCTCTCCAAGCTCCTCCTCCTTGGATGTCATGTGAATTTAGAAGCCCCGGCGAAATTATTTTCAATGTAAAACTACAAGAGATCTGTAAAATGTTTTAAAGTAAATATAATTACATTTCATATATATTAAACATCTGTATAACATAAGCTAGGTAGAACTGCACCTTTGAAGCACTGAATTCTTGTCTTTTACAGTAAATCCATGCCAGTCCATATTCTAAGCCAAGATGATGTTGTTGTTTTTTTCTTTTGTCTTGAAGAGCTCGGATTTTATTGTTGCAAGATCTCAGATTTGTGGTGTATCTGCTTCAAGGCGCAAGTCTTCTGCAGCATGCGGAAGGAGTTTTGTGATTGTTTAGCGATGGCGACAAGAGGGTTGCACGTTTAGATCGGTTTTATTATAAACTCATGTTTACACCCCCCCCTCCTTACATGCAGCTATTTCTGTCTCACGAGCCATTACACCGCTTAATTTTATAATTCTGGTTCGTGAAGGATGGTTAACAAGAGAAGCATGCCTTAAAGAGGTACTCAAACTAATGCAAAAGACAAGCTGGATTGTGATAAAACTGATGAGACCTCAGAGAAAATGCAGCTTTGATTTGAAATGCGTCGGGTTCTTTTTTGTGTTTTTTTTTTTTTTACTACTTATATAAAAGCACCTATTAGCTTGTTCACCCACACAAAGCCATATACCTCTGCCTGCTTTCTATGGCTAGATCAGTGATGTGAGTGAGCTACGTGGAGAAGTACACACCTGGGCGTGGCAGGCCTCTCCGTGTTCTGTGCCTTAATTACATTTTCTTCTCTGAGCCTGTGCCAAGGTTAAATCTGATTAGGACGTTGCAATGCTGAATGTTCTCAAATATGGATCTCCAGAGGGACAAGAAGGTTTAAAATGAAGCAGATGGAGAGATTAAACTAAACCGCACGAAGAAAGAAAAACAAACCCAGAAGGTTGTTGTGATAACTTTATAACCGCGGAGGGTACAATCCACTCCATCCTCTTACTGTGTCCAGTAACGGCAGGGTGGGAATGGCTGTGCATTCTCCTCTCATACTCTCCCAGGTCACACTCCGTCCCATGATCACCTTCGACCCAAGCAGAGCGTTGACGGTTATGGTGTATCTTGCTGGGGTCTGTAGCTTGGTCAGTAGTCCTAAGGAAGGACGTATCAGTCAGACGTATTGTTGTCCTTGTGTTGACTGAAAGGGCTGGATTTTCTCCCACCCTTACTTTCCCTATCACAGGTGATAATTACATACCACAATAATATTAGCAGACAGCCTTCAAGCTCATAATGTGAGCTTCTCAGATCAGTTGGATTGTGCAAAATAATATTTTGTGAGTTTTAAAGCTCGGAGGCTCTTTCTAAAACCAATTAAGGCTATATGGTTCTTAAAGATGTCCAGTCAGCTCGGTCCTGATACACAATGTATCTCTGATTCCATACGTTGGTCTTTGAAGCCGTATTTGAACTACAAACCTCCCATTGTTTTAATATTTTTATTATTCTTAATATTTTAGGTGGCCATGACCAGAGAGAAGTTCCCAGAGAAGATCCCATTCCGTCTAACAAGGATGCTGACCAATGCTATGGAGGTGAGAAGAGCTCCCCGCCTTCCCCCACACCGCCCGAGTTTCCCAATTGTCCGTTTTGCTCATTCCCTGGTATGTGTATCGCGTATAGGTCACCGGGCTTGATGGAAACTACCGGATCACATGCCATACAGTGATGGAGGTATTAAGGGAACACAAGGACAGTGTGATGGCCGTACTCGAGGCCTTTGTCTACGATCCCTTGCTCAACTGGAGACTGATGGACAGTGAGTACAGTGTAGATAGATGGCACACCAGGTGCCAACAGAGCACCCCATGCGACCATTTTACAAAAGGGAAACACGTACATTAACAGGCTGGTCTGAAAACTCTGCAACATGTTGCTCCACGCATTATTTGCAGCATTACTGTCCACTTGGAGGTCCGTGAGGTCCCTCAAGAGACTGCCCAGCCTGCTTATAAAGCCTTTTGTTTAATTACATCATTAATGTAATGAAGTTCCCCAACCCCTCTGTGATCATGCGACCTCCACGGCGCAAACGTATGGCCACTCTGTGAGCACTTCAGCTCCCCTCACTCTCATCCAGACATTCGTGGTAGTTTGGGAATTCACTGGTTGCCGACTTTCCAACCCTCAGCTGTAGTGTGGTGGTGAGTAGCACGTCTTGCACACTGCAAGTTAGTTTGCATCGTCTGTCAATTAACTGAGCTTTTATTGGCCATGATATTCAATCTCTAACCATTTCATCTTCTAAAAAGACAATACTTTATTAAATACTAAAAAAAAGCAACTTACATCATATGAAAAGGTTGTGTCCTTTTAAAGCATTTCCTGCTTCCAGCGTGTACCTTCCTGCTCAGTATATTCAGCATCTCATTATGTATATTGTCGGAGGACACATTCTCCTGTATTCTTTAGAGGCTTCACATCTCTGGTTCTCACACTTCAAGGGTGATATTGCCCACATTTAAGGGGTTCTACTGTGATTCGGAAAAGAAACGGGGGGGGGATCAAACCTGCTTAGGTTTTCATCAACGCTCCAGATGTTTTTGTTTCTAAACCCCAGCTGACATTTTTTACCTTTTGTGAGAGACCTAAAGGGTAACTGTCCGAAAAAAAATGGTTATGTAATTGAAAGATTGTATCAAGTGTAGACATTTTAATGCTTTAATGAGAGAATACAAAAGGCTTATTGAGCTCTCTTTGCTTATATAAGTCTATCAGGGGCGGACATGTTGTTTAGAATCTTTGCCTGTATAAGTCTATCAGGGGCGGACATGTTGTTTAGAATCTTTGCCTATATAAGTCTATCAGGGGGCGGACATGTTGTTTAGAATCTTTGCCTATATAAGTCTATCAGGGGGCAGACATGTTGTTTAGAATCTTTGCCTATATAAGTCTATCAGGGGCGAACATGTTGTTTAGAATCTTTGCCTATATAAGTCTATCAGGGGCGGACATGTTGTTTAGAATCTTTGCCTATATAAGTCTATCAGAGGGCGGACATGTTGTTTAGAATCTTTGCCTATATAAGTCTATCAGGGGGCGGACATGTTGTTTAGAATCTTTGCCTATATAAGTCTATCAGGGGGCGGACATGTTGTTCAGATGACTGAAGATCTGCCCCAATATGTCTGCCCCCAATAGAGCTATACAAGCATAGAGGGCTTAATAAGGGGCTTTATATGTATTATTTCATTAAACCATTTCTAAAATACCTACATTTGATGCAGTCTATCAATAAAACAGATTTTTTAAAACATTTTTTTTTTCCCGACAGTTGTCCTAAAAGGTAAGAAAGGCAATACAGGGGTTAGTGTTCAATACAGAGGTAACCGAGCAAGATTCGCAGACGGGATAAACGTTTAGAAACTTGGAGCGTGTTCTAGATTCTATTCCGACAGGAGATCGTAATGCAGTCCACGTTCCGTTTTGGAGATTCCAACCCCCAAGTCACAGGCCACGCACCCACGCAACCCCCTTTTTGTTTATTTAATCCTTGCATACAAAGCATGTCATTATCGCTCGTTAAGATACTAACCCATTTTGGTTGGATCCCATGAAAGCGCAAGCAGGCTCCATGATTCTCTTCTAACATACTGATCCTCAAGCCGACTCTCATCACCCTCTCCAATAATGATCTTTTTACAGCCAATTTAAAAGGCAACAAACGCTCTCGTACACGGACAGACTCCTACTCAGCCGGACAGTCTGTGGGTGAGTTTGGCCTGGGACGTCGCAGCGTCCTCCAGGCTCTATAATATTAACCCTAATTGTAACAATTGGAGATCAGCTAACATTAGAATGGAAACCCAAGCGATTGGATCCGTGAGTGATTTTGCACGTCTAGGGAGATCTGGTAATCTTGCGTAGCTTTTCTAGTTGGTGACTGGAGTGTGATTTGTTTTAAGAAATACAGGTAAAATCATTGAACCAGTAATCACATAGATCTAGGACACAAACTAAAAACATACTCTCTAATCTGTGAAGAGCCGTGCTGCTTACTGGAAGGGGATATACTACTTTAATGTCGTGGCGTTCAAAGTGCTGATGGGTTCCCTATCACAGGCCATAGGGCTTCCTTTTAAACATTTGATTATGAAAGGGGCAGTTCCATGAAAAATGTCTGTTTTGGGTTTTTTTAACTTGAAGCACTTCAAGTCTTTAAAGGGACAGTCTAGTCCCCAAACTCACTTTGGTGCAAGATGAAGATCACTGCTTGTATAGTGCGCAGGCTCGTCTTCCAGTGTGATTTGATGCAGGCATTCTGCATAAATCATATTTTTAATATTTGACTCAAGCCCTCCCCAGTGATTACTCTGCATGTTTACTGCAGGTGCGGCAGCACTGATTATATAGACACTGAGTTTTGTTTCATTTAAGTCACTTCCTTGCTGCTCGAATAGAATACATTGTGTGGACTGTAATAGACTTGCTCTTGTACATAGTAGGATCTCTTAACAGTGTAACACATTGTCTGTTGATATCACTAGAGAGACAGGAAATTCCATTCATTTGAATGAAATTATTCTCATTGGTTCCTGCAGCAAAAAAAAAAGGAAATTGACTTTTACTCAGCTAGTGTGGGCAGTCCTGGTTTCTTGAAAACTTCTGCAATTTCATGTAGCTGTACGTATATTATATTTTAAGCAATACAAAATGTAAAACATGCATTTTAAAGTACTTTGAAAGCACATTAATAGTTGGAAGATGCATTTTGAGCCCCAGACAGTCCCTTTAAGTTATTGTGATGTGTTCATGGCAGCATATTTGTCCAATTTCACGCAGATCTTAAATATCACTGCTTATTATCCTAAACTGCTTGTTTTGAAAGTTTTATGGGTTTCTTTCTGCCAAAGTTTAAAGCAGATTTTCCCAAGGCAGGAATATAAATAATGGTTCTGTTTCTAAGACTAATCCTAATTTCTCTAGTTATATTTTTTAGCTCCAGTGCTTGTAGCAAACGTTACAAAATGTGGACTATGATTAAAGGACCACTCTGCCTAGGGGGAACCCATAATTAATACATATAAAAGCAGATCGTTTATGTTAATTAGCTTGTTTTCATCCCTCCATGAACACCAACCCTGCTGCAAATCTTTGTATCATCAGCAACAAGACATACTTTGCCAACAAGACTGCAGTTAGCAGCAGCGCATGCTCAAATATATCTGAGTATGCAAAACAAGTATACATGTTTCTATAGTGCATTACCTAACACATAATAAAAGGCAAGGCTGGTCTTTAAATTTAATTAGGATAATAATATTTACTGGTAGCGCTCCTTTTGTATGTGGATCGGCCTATTAGGAGTTTGCTATATTAGATTGCAATGCATTTCCCAGCATAGCTGTAATGGAGCAAATCCCTCAATAACACAGATGGTAATAATTATGGCACAATTCTCTGTGCAGCTGTGCGTTCGCATGGCGTCCCCCAGGTGTGCGTAACCTGGAGCCATCCAACACGCCGGCACAACAAACGCAGACATTACATCAGAGATCCGCCGCTCCAGAACATACAAGGCGGCGCCAAATAGTTAGAATACAATAAGCAAGCGTAACGCGCGAACCTGCCCACCGCATTAAAAACGTCACCTTAAAACCCTAGTACGGGGAGGCAAAACTTTGAAATCTGCCGCAGTTCTTTGTGTGGCCTTAAATTAGGACTATTATTTTATTTAAGGGGGAAGTTCCCCCTGGCTTAATACATGTGTCTAATTTTTCTTTTTACTTTTAAACGATTTGCAGTAAAAAGGGGAAATGTAATACGACAGATCTGGGGGGTTTTCCAGTTTGGTAGTACTTATGTCAAAATATTTTTTTCACACACTGCAGGGGCATCTGCCCCTTTAACGCGGTGTCTAATAAAAATAAACACCTATTTTCTGTCTTTGTGACAGATTTGTTGTTTGTTTGTTTTTTGTATTCTTCCTTTTCCCCTATTTCCAACGTACACATGTTTCTAACTTTCTCCCAACAAATCAGGGGGGGGAGGTCGGAACGATTTAAAGGTATTGGCGTAGGTCAAAATGTTTTACATGTCCACAAACACTGCCTGGCTTGTCAAAGTCAGCGGTAATAAACACCAGCTCCCAAACATTCCAGGCTCGATCATTAACTCATTAAACTCCTCCCGCTGGTTTCTTTTTAATCCCAAAGTAGATATATTGTAATACTGTTTCTATAATTGAATTTATTATAGCATAAGTTAAACCCAGAAAGCTATATAATAATAATTTTTTAAAAACGAAGACATCTGTTGTGCATTTAAGAGTTTGATTCTTTGGATGATGTAATGATTACACAGCAGCAATCTATTACTCCGCAGAAGATTGGATGTTTATGTCACCCTTTCTAGAGGTAGGGTTATGTTTTAAGCACGCCCGACCCCTTAATGACTCACTACAGTTCAAGTCCAATGTTATAGTCTGGACATAATTTCTGGCTCTGTAGAAATCGTGTCCGAATATTTCTTTAGATGAAAGGTTTGTTATAAGGGACTACCCGTCATTTGTTATTAAGAGCTCATATATAAACTGTATCGTAATCAAAATATTTGTTTGTTTCTGATTTCTAGCATTTGTTTGTTTGTTTGTTTGTTTTTGCCGTTTTGTAGGCTCCATGTTTTATATTTAGCTTTGAGATTTTTTAATCTTTTTTTTTTTACTTTCTTTGTAGAAATGCTGGAGACGGTGGAGTTAGGAGACAGCGCACATAAAAAGCCTGGGGCAACCGTGCCGGAATCCATCCACACCTTTAGTAAGTCCCCCCGCGCCACGGTTAAAGAGGTTAAGAGCATACATATTTAAGAAACAGAATGGAAGATCAGGCAGGCTTTAAAGGGACACTGTCAGGGGGGGTTAAGCTGCAGATAAATAAACTTTTATTACAATTGAACTCCTAATCTATACATATTAGGGGTATATATTCTGCATGACAGACTAAAGGACAAATTAATTCATACTGTGCAAGACTGAGAAACAAAGCTAGCATTACTGGGGGTGGAAAATGGGAAGTCATTGTATTTAATAAAATATGTAACGCAAGAGTACAGTATCCTTTAAAGGAAAACATGGTTTTAGAAAGTTATGGATTTGCTACATGTGATCTATAGATCGGCCACAGTGGTTTTTAAATAAGAGGTGTGTTTTAACCTCTGCATATGTAAAACACCATATAGTGTGGGGCTCAGAGTCCAAATAATCGCATGTCAATATAAGATGGGATTCTCTGGACTCTGAGCATTGGGAGCTGTCTGGACCCCACTGTATAGGGCAGACCAGTGTTATATAACTGGTTCCAAAATCATTACGCGTAGTGTGTTATTTGTAATTAATTTTCGTTCTTCCTTTGCAGTCGGTGACGGTCTTGTGCAGCCCGAAGCTTTAAATAAAAAAGCCATTCAGATCATTAACAGGGTCCGAGATAAGCTAACAGGTACGTCTGAATCATGTTTGCAAGGCTTGCCACGTAAAATAATGGGGAACTGGGAATGAAAGGTGCAGCTTCCACTCGGATGGTACCTGCCACATGTCCCAATTTAAACGTCTGGCCAGAATATATCTTCTTTTAGACCTGTAGTGTGTTATTATACAATGGCTTTTTAGAAATGCATTATAACTTTAATATAACGATCACCGCACCGACGACGAGGGTGTCATGGTGAGGCTTGTGTTGCGTAAGTATTGACCATAGAGGAAAAAAATAGCCGGGGGCATCTTCCGCAACGCTCCTGTAAAATAATCCAAATATTTCAGCTAGAGGAAAAGTGCATTCCCAGACATTTTATGAGCCGTGGAAAAAAAAAAATCATAAATGTTTATTCTTGTTCCTTTGAGTATCATTGGGTGGAGCGCATAGTATTAACCTTGATTGAAACACATTGCACCTTACAGCATAGCGCCCCCTACATTACCACAAGGGTAATTCTTCTGACAAATCAGTACCTCAATCTACTTGATGTTTACCATCAAGTAGAATGAGATCCGATAATAATCAAAGTGTCTACTCCGTAAAAAGAGAATTGCAAACTTTAGGCCACTGTAGCTGTCGTTTCAGCTGCATTGGAGAAATTTTTTCAACTCGGCGATATTGGTCTGAAATTCCCTTCTCAATTACCTGCATTTCTCTCTGTAATCAGTAGACCCTCAAGTAGATTGAGATCTGATTTATCAGAGAGATTTTTTTTGTTTGATGGGGACCTGTCTCCATGTATTGAAGGAATCCTTGGTTGAAGGTTTTAAAAAAAAAAGTAGATATTTATTAGCGTATTTTAAAACATGACAGAATAATTACAGAAATGCAGAGTTTAGTCTAGACGCACCTGAGGGGACAAACCAGCCTCTGATTTGGGGAAATCAATCAAGATACCGTCGGAGGAATGTTTGCTTTTATAAAAAAATATATATATTTTGTGTTTTTATTATATAACAAATTGGCTGGGTTTCTCAAATACTAAGGTTTGCAATAATTGTACAAATAGAATAAAATTATAAGGTTTGTTTTTATCAATTGGCCAAAGCATAATTAAGCTAACTCACCATGTTAAGGCACTCTCACATCTCAATAGGGTGAGACCCTGACCTCACCCACTGTCTTCTGTTACCAAGCCCTTTTTAATGTGTTAGAGGATCTCTGTCCAATCCCAGGACTGTATATCTAATCCCACTGTGCTTGCAGGACCCTCACACCTGTTTAATAAGCAGCATATTTAGGGATAGTATTGTTCATGATGTTACTTTACCAATCCCTGACTATATTATAGTATCAGTCTGTGACGCCCTCCGCACACCATTTGATTGGCTCGGGTTTGCTAGTCCTTTCATTTGATTTTCTTTCTCCTGTTTAAGGTCGGGACTTTTCTCATGAAGATACTCTAGACGTTCCCACCCAGGTGGAGCTGCTGATAAAACAGGCCACATCCCATGAGAACCTGTGTCAGTGTTATATTGGATGGTGAGTAGCCCTCCCTGCTTGGGGTGAGTGGCCCTCCCTGCTTGGGGTGAGTAGCCCTCCCTGCTTGGGGTGAGTAGCCCTCTCTGCTTGGGGTGAGTAGCCCTCTCTGCTTGGGGTGAGTAGTCCTCCCTGCTTGGGGTGAGTGGCCCTCCCTGCTTGGGGTGAGTGGCCCTCCCTGCTTGGGGTGAGTAGCCCTCCCTGCTTGGGGTGAGTAGCCCTCTCTGCTTGGGGTGAGTGGCCCTCTCTGCTTGGGGTGAGTGGCCCTCCCTGCTTGGGGTGAGTGGCCCTCCCTGCTTGGGGTGAGTGGCCCTCTCTGCTTGGGGTGAGTAGCCCTCTCTGCTTGGGGTGAGTAGCCCTCTCTGCTTGGGGTGAGTAGCCCTCCCTGCTTGGGGTGAGTAGCCCTCTCTGCTTGGGGTGAGTAGCCCTCTCTGCTTGGGGTGAGTAGCCCTCTCTGCTTGGGGTGAGTGGCCCTCTCTGCTTGGGGTGAGTGGCCCTCTCTGCTTGGGGTGAGTGGCCCTCTCTGCTTGGGGTGAGTGGCCCTCTCTGCTTGGGGTGAGTGGCCCTCCCTGCTTGGGGTGAGTAGCCCTCCATGCTCCCTGCTTGGGGTGCTCCCTGCTTGGGGTGAGTAGCCCTCCCTGCTTGGGGTGAGTGGCCCTCTCTGCTTGGGGTGAGTGGCCCTCTCTGCTTGGGGTGAGTGGCCCTCTCTGCTTGGGGTGAGTGGCCCTCTCTGCTTGGGGTGAGTGGCCCTCTCTGCTTGGGGTGAGTGGCCCTCTCTGCTTGGGGTGAGTAGCCCTCTCTGCTTGGGGTGAGTAGCCCTCCCTGCTTGGGGTGAGTAGCCCTCTCTGCTTTGGGTGAGTGGCCCTCTCAGCAGCCCTCTCTGCTTGGGGTGAGTGGCCCTCTCTGCAGCCCTCTCTGCTTGGGGTGAGTGGCCCTCTCTGCAGCCCTCTATCCTTGGGGTGAGTAGCCCTCTCTGCTTTGGGTGAGTGGCCCTCTCAGCAGCCCTCTCTGCTTTGGGTGAGTGGCCCTCTCTGCAGCCCTCTCTCCTTGGGGTGAGTGGCCCTCTCTGCAGCCCTCTCTCCTTGGGGTGAGTGGCCCTCTCTGCAGCCCTCTCTCCTTGGGGTGAGTGGCCCTCTCTGCTTGGGGTGAGTGGCCCTCCCTGCTTGGGGTGAGTAGCCCTCCATGCTCCCTGCTTGGGGTGCTCCCTGCTTGGGGTGAGTAGCCCTCCCTGCTTGGGGTGAGTAGCCCTCCATGCTCCCTGCTTGGGGTGCTCCCTGCTTGGGGTGAGTAGCCCTCCCTGCTTGGGGTGAGTAGCCCTCTCTGCTTGGGGTGAGTGGCCCTCTCTGCTTGGGGTGAGTAGCCCTCTCTGCTTGGGGTGAGTGGCCCTCTCTGCTTGGGGTGAGTGGCCCTCTCTGCTTGGGGTGAGTGGCCCTCTCTGCTTGGGGTGAGTGGCCCTCTCTGCTTGGGGTGAGTGGCCCTCTCTGCTTGGGGTGAGTGGCCCTCTCTGCTTGGGGTGAGTGGCCCTCTCTGCTTGGGGTGAGTAGCCCTCCCTGCTTGGGGTGAGTAGCCCTCTCTGCTTTGGGTGAGTGGCCCTCTCAGCAGCCCTCTCTGCTTGGGGTGAGTGGCCCTCTCTGCAGCCCTCTCTCCTTGGGGTGAGTGGCCCTCTCTGCAGCCCTCTCTGCTTGGGGTGAGTGGCCCTCTCTGCAGCCCTCTATCCTTGGGGTGAGTAGCCCTCTCTGCAGCCCTCTCTCCTTGGGGTGAGTGGCCCTCTCTGCAGCCCTCTCTCCTTGGGGTGAGTAGCCCTCTCTCCTTGGGGTGAGTGGCCCTCTCTGCAGCCCTCTCTCCTTGGGGTGAGTGGCCCTCTCTGCTTGGGGTGAGTGGCCCTCTCTGCTTGGGGTGAGTGGCCCTCTCTCCTTGGGGTGAGTGGCCCTCTCTGCAGCCCTCTCTGCTTGGGGTGAGTGGCCCTCTCTCCTTGGGGTGAGTGGCCCTCTCTGCAGCCCTCTCTCCTTGGGATGAGTAGTAGTGAAAATTAGATAATTTGCATATCATGGCACAGGTGATGTCATAATCAGAAGACACCACAGACACATTTAAAACCCATTTTCTCTTCATTTAAGCGTTTGCATGCAACTCTGCTAACATCAAGTATAGATCATTTATCTCTAGATTCACACTATAAACATGTTCAGTTAATAACCCGGGTGTGCAAATCACAGACTAACCTAGTCTAAACATAAAGTACAGTGCATAGCCAGCGATAATAATAGGACAGGTGCCAAAAAAGAAACAGGACTGTCCTACCAAATCCAGGACTGTTGGCAACTGTAGCTCGCTGTAAACCTGTCAACTTCCGCACCGCAGGACGGCATTGTCATTTATCATTAAACACGTGTTTACTTTCCTCTGTAACTGTGTTTTTTCTTTTTGCTAGGTGTCCTTTCTGGTAGGAAGGATGAAGACCTTTGTCTTTGGGTCAGTCTCTGGAGATCTTGGACAGCTTGATTTGACTTGAAGGGTCAAGAACTTGTTGCAGTCCCTTCCTACCGGCCGCAGGGTGTAACCTTGTGCTGTATTGTGTATAAAATATACTCTCTCCCTTCAATCATGCTCACAGACAGAAGGCAGGGGGGGGGGGGGGGGGATGCGTTCGACACGGACCCTCGAGCTTTCTGTTTGCTGGAATACGAAGATAACAAAGTAATTTGTTTCCCAACATCAAATCAAGGGCAGAAATAATCTATTATGGAAAGATTAACGGAACAGTGTCTCATTAAGGAATTATGATTGTTGAAAAAGAAAATGTATGTGTGATTTATTTAAACATTATTTTTGGGGGGGGGGGGTTGTTTTTTGGACCTTTTTTTAAAATTATGAAAATTAGATTAGATTTCGCGACTTCTAAACATTTTACAGAGTACAGTGTTTGGCAATAGCTCTGTTTCGGTCTCCCTACTGTCATAAAGGAGGTGTTTGGTCGAGTTTAAGAGCAGAAAAGATCATCTGCAATTTGCTTTCTGACATCCCAGTGCATCCTGGTATGCAAATGATCAGCAGTTCATCTGCAATGCCAGCTCACAGACCCTTTAAGGAGGCAGAACCAATTTGTTTTTTTATATTCCCTTTAGCTGTACATTTTTACTTCAAGTCATCAAGCACGCGTGCTAAGGGACGTCATCATGGTAATACTGGGTTTGTGTTGCGTACCATTACAATGTGATATCATGTAGTCTGAATATAAGGAATATGTACCAGACTGTCATTGATACTTAGTATATGCTTCGCTGTCTGACCCTTGGCAATCCATAGACTAAATCATTATCAGAGCCTTCTAAAGTCTGTCTGCCGAGTAACGTAAGCCCCTAGAAGTGTTTATATGCGAGAGCTTGGGAGATAATCGAAACAGACAACTTAAAGGGACTGTATGACGTTGTGAATGTAGGGAATGAAACTGGTCTATACAGTGTGTTAGAAGAATTGCCTAAATTAGGAGATAAAAGTATGACTTAAATGTGTCTGTGGAGTCTTCTGCTTATGACATCACTTGTGGCCTGATATGCAAATGAACTGGATTTCAATGGCAAATGTGTAATTTGCATTCCGTGCCAAAAGGTGATGTCATAAGCAGCAGACTGCCACAGACACATTTAAAACACATTTTTCTCCTAATTTATGCATTTGCGTGCAATTTTGCTAGCACAATGTATAGATCATTTTCAATCAATTTTTTTTTTATTCTCTACATTCACAGTAAAACCAATGTTTAGGTGATACAGTGCCTTCCATTTTTATAACACATTAGTTCAAAACACAAGTGTATAATACGCATGCAGAAAAGGAACATGGCATCAAGTCGTACAACTAGTTTCACTATAGATTGAAAAGTGCAGAGATCTGTCCGTTTGCTTCTCACGCCCTTGGGGGGGGCCGCTAGGAGAAATCCTTTACTGCCTTAAATGTTAGAATTCAACCGAAGCAAAGCATTGATGCTAATTAATACATTAGGACAGATACTTGCAGAAAGGTGTACAAAAATGTGTGTGAATCTATACAGAGCAGAAAGCAGCGCCCTTCAGAGTGCAGAGATCGGAGGAATAAGATTGGTAGTGATCTGTATTGTTTTTATAACCCGGATCATTGTTTGTTTATTGGGGAATGGAGTAGATCATTTGCTGTGACAAGCCTGTCCTTTGTTCGTATAGAAGTGTTGAAGACATATTTATTATTGCATAGGACTAGAGAGAGTATATAACATGGATTTATTCTAAGCATCTGATTAAACGGGAAAACGTTCTTCCACCGGAAGATTTAAAGGTACTGTGTCGCCCAAAAATTGTTACTGCAAACGTAAAGCATTAAAAAAAATCTGGCAAATGATCTATACAGCGTGTTAGCAGGATCGTAAACAAATGCATCCGTTAAGAGAAGAAAAAATGGCGTTTTTGAAGTCTCCGCTGTGTCTGGTGGTTATGACATCACTTTGTGCTATGAGCTATTCCACAAGAAATGTGCAATCTGTATATCGTGTCATAAACATGAGACACCACAGACACATTGGAAACATTCATTTGCTTGCAATTCTTCCAACACAACATCATTTCTTATTGACTAAATGATTAATCAGTGATCAGGTGATGGGGTTCTTTTAAAGCAATACAGTACCATTAACCCTTTTGGCGATGAAGATGAGGTCTGAATTATTGAGATCATCTCAAATGTATACGTCCAGTACGTGCAGCTGGCCCTGTTCTGTGTATATGTTTGTTTGCTTTTGTACACCTCTAAACTTTTTACTTATATATTTCCAATTTTCTTTTTTTTTTTCCTTTTCAGATTTACGTTTTTTTGTTGTTTTTCTTTTTTTAATTATACATATATTTCGGCATATTCCAAATCTTAACCTAATGAAAATAATGACTTTCCATGCATCATATACTTTAAAAAGCAATTCTTTTTCACTTGTTTTTCTTTCTTTTTTTTATTATTATTTGATTTCCAAGCAATGATTTATGTTGATATGTTTGATTTAAATGTGAAATTATAAAATCTTACACAATTGTACATGTGTTTGTTCACTTGCTGATCGTGTCGCATTTTAATGTGTGAAGAGAAGTGCAGGTTGCCGTGGCATGCTCAATGTATCCGGTAATGCAATTCTTACCATCAGGTGAACTGCGTATCACAGATTTGACAGCTGGGAGAAAATGAGATGTCCACATCTATACTTCCCATGATGCAATGAGTGCGACCCCAACACTTTCATATTCATATTTTATAGGTAAATCCCCAGTGGAGATGCCAGAAGGAGTAAAACAGTTTATTTGTGTACACAACTTATTTGTCTTTAGCTTTATTAATGGAAGAGAAAGGGGTCTTTACCCACGTTATGGGCTTCTGCCATTGGCGGAGATCATTTCAGTCCTCCATGTTGCCAGTAGGATTCTTGGCTTTTCATGCTCCCAAGGTCGGCTGAATGAGTGCCATTAAGTTGAATCATCCCCAGGATTTGGGAAATGGTGACAAATCAGGCTGCACTGGATACATGAGAGAATGAACTGTGTTGTTAAATACTTTATTACATTAAGGGTTTTATTCACGAAAGAAGGAATTTTACCAAATCATCTACTTTGGCCTTAACACATTAATATAAATGGACATAACGACTTATATATACGTCCCATGTAAATGAGCTGTAGCTCCCAGGACAGGAGTCGTTTCCTAACATTTCACAC
The DNA here is from genome assembly GCA_036172795.1 of Pelodytes ibericus. Taxonomy (NCBI): domain Eukaryota; kingdom Metazoa; phylum Chordata; class Amphibia; order Anura; family Pelodytidae; genus Pelodytes; species Pelodytes ibericus. The sequence goes on along the minus strand of CM069866.1, from coordinate 8,761,393 downwards.
GTCAATCACTAACACAGGTAATTGTCCCTTTTATGCCCATAATGGAGAATTTTGATTTGCTAATCAATCATGGCATCTATGGTATAGTGAGCAGGGTCTGGGGCCAGTGCATTATAGTCTGGGGGCAGTATAGTATAGTGAGCAGGGTCTGGGGGCAGTGCATTATAGTCTGGGGGCAGTATAGTATAGTGAGCAGGGTTTGGGGGCAGTGCATTATAGTCTGGGGGGCAGTGCATTATAGTCTGGGGGGCAGTATAGTATAGTGAGCAGGGACTGGGGGCAGTATAGTATAGTGAGCAGGGTCTGGGGGCAGTATAGTATAGTGAGCAGGGTCTGGGGGCAGTATAGTATAGTGAGCAGGGTCTGGGGGCAGTATAGTATAGTGAGCAGGGTCTGGGGGCAGTATAGTATAGTGAGCAGGGTCTGGGGGCAGTATAGTATAGTGAGCAGGGTCTGGGGGCAGTATAGTATAGTGAGCAGGGTCTGGGGGCACTATAGTATAGTGAGCAGGATCTGGGGGCAGTATAGTATAGTGAGCAGGATCTGGGGGCAGTATAGTATAGTGAGCAGGGTCTGGGGGCAGTATAGTATAGTGAGCAGGGTCTGGGGGCAGTATAGTATAGTATAGTAAGCAGGGTCTGGGGGCAGTATAGTATAGTGAGCAGGGTCGGGGGGCAGTATAGTACAGTGAGCAGGGTCTGGGGGCAGTATAGTACAGTGAGCAGGGTCTGGGGGCAGTATAGTATAGTGAGCAGGGTCTGGGGACAGTATAGTATAGTGAGCAGGGTCTGGGGACAGTATAGTATAGTGAGCAGGGTCTGGGGGCAGTATAGTATAGTGAGCAGGGTCTGGGGACAGTATAGTATAGTGAGCAGGGTCTGGGGACAGTATAGTATAGTGAGCAGGGTCTGGGGGCAGTATAGTATAGTGAGCAGGGTCTGGGGACAGTATAGTATAGTGAGCAGGGTCTGGGGACAGTGTAGTATAGTGAGCAGGGTCTGGGGGCAGTATAGTATAGTGAGCAGGGTCTGGGGGCAGTATAGTATAGTGAGCAGGGTCTGGGGGCAGTATAGTATAGTGAGCAGGGTCTGGGGGCAGTATAGTATAGTGAGCAGGGTCTGGGGACAGTATAGTATAGTGAGCAGGGTCTGGGGACAGTGTAGTATAGGGAGCAAGGTCTGGGGGCAGTATAGTATAGGGAGCAAGGTCTGGGGGCAGTGTAGTATAGTGAGCAGGGTCTGGGGGCAGTATAGTATAGTGAGCAGGGTCTGGGGGCAGTATAGTATAGTGAGCAGGGTCTGGGGACAGTATAGTATAGTGAGCAGGGTCTGGGGGCAGTATAGTATAGTGAGCAGGGTCTGGGGGCAGTATAGTATAGTGAGCAGGGTCTGGGGGCAGTATAGTATAGTGAGCAGGGTCTGGGGGCAGTATAGTATAGTGAGCAGGGTCTGGGGGCAGTATAGTATAGTGAGCAGGGTCTGGGGACAGTATAGTATAGTGAGCAGGGTCTGGGGGCAGTATAGTATAGTGAGCAGGGTCTGGGGGCAGTATAGTATAGTGAGCAGGGTCTGGGGACAGTATAGTATAGTGAGCAGGGTCTGGGGACAGTATAGTATAGTGAGCAGGGTCTGGGGGCAGTATAGTATAGTGAGCAGGGTCTGGGGGCAGTATAGTATAGTGAGCAGGGTCTGGGGACAGTATAGTATAGTGAGCAGGGTCGGGGGACAGTATAGTATAGTGAGCAGGGTCGGGGGACAGTATAGTATAGTGAGCAGGGTCGGGGGACAGTATAGTATAGTGAGCAGGGTCTGGGGACAGTATAGTATAGTGAGCAGGGTCTGGGGGCAGTATAGTATAGTGAGCAGGGTCTGGGGGCAGTATAGTATAGTGAGCAGGGTCTGGGGGCAGTATAGTATAGTGAGCAGGGTCTGGGGACAGTATAGTATAGTGAGCAGGGTCTGGGGGCAGTATAGTATAGTGAGCAGGGTCTGGGGGCAGTATAGTATAGTGAGCAGGGTCTGGGGGCAGTATAGTATAGTGAGCAGGGTCTGGGGGCAGTATATTATAAGGAGCCAGGACTGGGTCCCCCTGTCCCTGTCTGTGGAGCAATTAAACTGATGTATAACTTGCATGAACCTCTAGCAGGCTGCTGGGGACTATGATTCCCATCATGCACAGCCATCCAAGGGAAGTAGTGTCGGCTATAAGCTGGCAGAGCATGGTGGGAGTTGCAGTCCCCTGGAGCCTGTGATGAGGTTGGCAGTGCACAGCTGCTTCAGATTACAGCTCTATCCAGCCAGCGCGTGGATTCCCTGCTGTTTGACGTCATCGGTGTGCGCCGCCGGCCCGCTAGTGCAGAGGCGAACTGAACACGGAGGAAGATGGCGGCGCCCGGTCCAGGCGTGCGAGACATGGCGGAATCAGACAGCAAGACACCGCTCCCGTCCATCCCCGGGTACCCCGACACGGACACGTTTGTCAAGGTGCGATAGTGTCACGGCTTGATATACACAGCCCCCCGGGTAATCACCCCCAGGAGCCCCTCACTGCCCCCCGGGTAATCACCCCCAGGAGCCCCTCACTGCCCCCCGGGTAATCACCCCCAGGAGCCCCTCACTGCCCCCCGGGTAATCACCCCCAGGAGCCCCTCACTGCCCCCCGGGTAATCACCCCCAGGAGCCCCTCACTGCCCCCCGGGTAATCACCCCCAGGAGCCCCTCACTACCCCCCTTATAACCACCCCCAGGAGCCCCTTACTGCCCCCCGGTAATCACCCCCAGGAGCCCCTCACTGCCCCCCTTATAACCACCCCCAGGAGCCCCTCACTGCCCCCCGGTAATCAGCCCCAGGAGCCCCTCACTGCCCCCCGGGTAATCACCCCTCACTGCCCCACTTATAACCACCCCCAGGAGCCCCTCCCTGCCCCCCGGGTAATCGCCCCCGGGAGCCCCTCACTGTCCCCCTTATAACCACCCCCGGGAGCCCTCACTGCTCCCTCGATAATATTTCCAGGGACCCCTCACCCTCAAATGCAAATTGTAACTTAGCGAGGATATTTATTCAGGCCATGTATTGCATGTTTGAATGCATGTATTGTTATCTTGTAGCATGCCCTGGGCACAGTTGTGACCGCCACTAAGGCTTCCTCCGGCCTGCCGCAGTGTGGAGATGAATTCGACTTTTACCGCAGTTTTCCTGGGTTTCGTGATTTTTGTGAATCACAGGGGAATGTTCTGCTCAACTGGTAAGTTTCTCTATCTAGTTACAGGAAGCCTTGTAATATCACAGTAACATTGCAGAATCTGTGTGTATCAACATACCTGCAGAGCTCAAACCATGATCAAAGAAACATAATTCATTGCATGATATAGAGAATACAAGAATCCTCAAAAATGTATCTATATGTTCTGTTAGAATTGCAAGCAAATGCTTACATTAAGATGTTAATTAACATTTTAGTCAATCCAATTGCAATGGATTTTAGTCGTAGTTTTAGTCCTGTTAACGGAGTTTTTATTTAGTTATTGTTTCGTTTTAGTCACTGAAAACTTGCCTAAAACTATGATGAAAATGTTTAGTCCACTAAACGATGAGATACTGTATTTTATGGAGGTTTGTTTTTTTTTCCTACCTGTTGCACAGTATGAGTCAGATAATGCAGTATCATGGCTGCCGTAGCAATATCCGCGATCGCAGCAAGGTCACGGAACTGGAGGATAAGTTTGATCTACTGGTAGACGCCAATGATGTCGTTTTGGAAAAAGTGGTGAGTGTATTAGCATCTTGAGAAGGGAGCTTTTTGTTTAAAGGAACTACTTGTAGAATGTGTTTTTTTTTTATTTTTTTTTGTCGCTTATGCTAAATATAGGGTCAGAGAGAATTGAGAAGGTTATGGGAGAATTTTTTCAACTCTACTACTTTTGGCATTAAGTTTGAAATGTCCTTTACAATTCTCTCTCTTACAAATAAAGCCCACAGTGTCAGAGTATCAATATTTAAGAAATAAGATGTCTCATTTCAGGGCATATTACTTGATGATGTCTCCGGGGTAAATCGAAACCAGCAGCCTATCCTCCCCGCGGGGCTGCAAGCTCCCAAGACAATCATTTCCAGCTGGAATAGGAAGGTAAGGCGTGTTACCCTTTCCCAAACTAAAATTTGAATGCTGTGCCTTAGAATAAAAAAATCTATGGAAAACTACAGGGTCCCGCTGAGATCTCACTGGTCTCAGTCACAAAAAGTCAATGTTTCAAGTACAGTACATTATATAGAGGAAAATGTACAGGTAAACACAAACACCGCAGAAATGTTAAAACACCTGGTTTCGCTGAGGGTTTTAAGAGAATAACCAGACGTTTTGATCTATCTCCGTAGACCGGTGACTCGAATAAAAAACACAAATCTGAAACCTTCCGTCTGCTGCACGCCAAGAACATCCTGCGGCCGCAGCTCAAGTTCAAGGAGAAGATCGATAATTCCAACACCCCCTTTGTTCCGAAACTCTTTGTCAAGCCCAATGCTCAGAAGCCCTTGCCTGATGGTGAGTGGGGGCAATGTACGGAGTGTGAACTCACTAGGGTGGTCAGTGTAGAGCCATCTGCCGGTGGTGGACCTACTCTGTGCTCACTGGAGTGGACTCAACCTTAACTACATCCTGAAACGTCTCGAGTCCTTTTTAAAAGACCTTTTTATCATACGTCAGATTCTGTACTGCTTTGATAGGAGTTATCGGAGCTCGTGTGGAATGATATTATTTCTCAGTCCTCAGGAACAGAAGGGAGAGACTCCTTCGCCCAGAGGATCATGATGTCCCTCCAGCGTTGGCAGATTTTATCCATCAACAGAGAGTAAAGCAGACAGAGGATGACATGTGCGTGCATTGTAGCAGATCTGGGACGGTGACTGACTGTTCTTAATCTTGCAAGGGCCTCTGGGATTATAGAACCTTCATGTGAACGGCTTATATCTGAAGTGGGAGAAAGCTCCGCACACTGTCTCCACCAGTTACTAAACTTCCCATAATCCTTGTTGGCAGAGGAATATGAGGCGTATCACGCTACCTGTTAGAGAGTTACAAGCTGTTTGTGTTCAATGCATCTAGCTTCTACTTCCCGGGCCCCTTTAAACGTCCTCCCGTCAAGCACGGATCATATTTTTTTATCCAGATCCCTAGTTGGTGTAACCTTTTCTTGACCTTTTCCTTCAGGTTTGTTCACCCGTATCAGTATGAACTGGATCGTTTTGCACCAGCGGAGACTTTACTGGAGAAGCCAGAGATGAAGGTACTACCGTGCAGGACCCGTTTGGTTGTAGAACTTGCTTGAGGGATGTTCTCTGTGGTCCACTAACTACTCTTTTTTTCACGGCAGCTGTTCCTGCCCCTGCAAGATGTCCCTTGTCATTTCGTGACCGCCCTGGATGAGCTGGTGGGATTGAACGAGAAACTTCTTAAATGCTCGGAGTTTGCTGTGGATTTAGAGGTTGGTGCCCTGTGGTTTTTTATTTTTGTTTTTTATTTTAGGAACTTCTGCACTTGTCTGGGAAGAGTCTTTTGCTCCTCGAGGTTAGATGTTTAAAGGGAGTCGGCCAGCCAAACTTGGTTTTTACTGTGAAAAGAACAAATCTAATTATCTGTACATTGTGTTAGTTTATAACTAAATGTTTTAAATGTCTGTTGGGTCTCTTGTTTATGATTTTATTTGCATGTCTTGCAAGAGAGACATTTAAAACGCACTTTTCTCTTAATTTATAAATTTGCTTGGATTTCTGCTAACACCACATGAAGATATATTTTTTTTTTTATATACATATTTATACTCTACATTCACAGAATAAGCAATATTTAGGAGTCCCTTATCTTCCAGACATTGGTCATATACCTGGTGTGTCCCTATACCTCCTATATATATTCTATCTCGAATGCACACATCTGCCCTTTCTGGTGGGTTATACACTAGGAGAGAAGGACGGTTCCTGATGACTGATCTTTTAATGTATTTAAATAATTCAATTACTAGGTATTTATACAGCACCATAAATAACAGCCTATATGTTAGATGAACAGAGACTGGTCAGTACATGCCATCTTGTTCACAAGCTTTAGGGGATGGGGGACAGGAGACCCGTAATGTGTTAGAGAAGTAGTGCATTGGGGGACGGACAGGTAGGTAGATCTGGCCACAGGGTACATAATGAGTGGTCTAGTTGGATGAACTGTAGACTTCCTGAACCCCTTCACGCAAGGGGGGCTTATATATACTGATGTTGGACGAGAAGGCCTGACTCCCAATCTCCGTTCCAGTTAATCCCAAAGGTGTTCGATGGGGTTGAGGTCAGGGCCAGTGAAGTTCTTCCACAACAAACCCATCCACCCATGTCTTTATGGACCTTCCCTTGTGAATAGAAAAGAGCCTTCTCAAAACTGTTCCCACAAACTTGGGAGAAAAGAATTGCCCAAGATGTCTTGGTATACTGAATTAAGACTTCGTTTCATTGGCAGTTACTGGCCCAGCCCAACCCCTGAAAAACAGCCCCCGTACCATTATCCCTCCTCCACCAAATTTCACAGAGGGCACAATGCAGTCAGGCCGGTGTGCCCCAATACTTTTGTCCATAAAGCGGATATTATGTCTGAGATGGATTGGTACCAGTGTTTGTGTGTCTGTATATACACACACACAAACATACATCCTCTTCCCCTGTGCAGTGGGTGCACTTGTCCCTAGAAAAAGACTTGGCTTCATACGAGTCAGTCTTCTGGGATCCTGCTCTGAGCACTTGTGGGGAGTATGATCACTGGTAACCATTTGCATCTATCAAATGCCACCCATGACCAAGTCCATTGGCTTTAACTCCTGTTTTACACATGTCCAAAGATGGCATGAAGGGGCTAAAGAAGTGATTTGTTACTTTAGATGTGTTGGCTTTTTCATGACTATATTTTATTCTTTAGCATCATTCGTACAGAAGCTTCCTGGGCCTCACGTGCCTAATGCAGATCTCCACGCGCACCGAGGATTATATTATCGATGTTTTGGAACTTCGCAGCGACATGTACATCCTGAACGAGTGTTTCACCGACCCAGCCATTGTCAAGGTCAGAACAAGGAGGGGTTATCCTTTGGTGTCTGTGAACAGAAAGCAGGGCTGCCTCTGCTGTTTACAAATCCTACATTTAGGGAAGAGGTGCCACTTATTAAAAGGACTCGGTCACCTCAACCTTACATGAAAAAGGATCTATACATTGGGTTCGAAAAATTGCAAGTAAATGCATCAAGCAAGAGAGAAATGTGTCTGTGGCGTCTGCTGTTGATGACATCAGCTGTGGAAAACATGCAAATGAACTCCTCTGCAATGGGAGATGCGTATTTTGCATGTCAAGCCGCAGGAGATGGCACAAACGCTTTTAAAACATATACACAACATATAGATCATTTGTTGTTCTGTATATACATAGTATAAGCAGTGTTTAGGTTTCCTTAAAAAAAATAGGCAAATCTGTTACTTTTATCAAAGTCTCCAAGCGAAATAACAAAATTTAAAATAAGTATTTAGGGGAGGCGAGATGGATTAAGGGAGACGAGATGGATTAGAGGCTTTGCCACCTCTGTCCCAACTACAATTAAAAAAAAAAAATGTAAGCCTATATTTCAGATTTTACCAATCCACGAGCCTGCTATGCAAGTGCAATGTCTTCAGTGTTGTATTTAAATGTAAGATTGGAACAAGTAAGCTGTTTAATCTAATCAATGTGTTATGCCCAGGTTCTGCATGGAGCAGATTCGGACATTGAGTGGCTGCAGAAGGATTTTGGGCTGTACATGGTAAACATGTTTGACACCCATCAAGCCGCCCGCATCCTGAACCTCGGGAGACACTCCCTGGATCACCTCCTCCGACTGTACTGCAGTGTGGAGTCCGACAAACGCTACCAGCTCGCGGATTGGAGGATCCGGTAAGTACCCAGAATGCAGCTTGGCAGAGTTCAGAAGAGACCACTCTCCATCTAATGAGCTACGTGTCCTTTCCCCAGCCCCTTACCCGAGGAAATGGTTCAGTATGCCCGAGCCGACACGCACTACCTGCTCTACATCTACGACAAAATGCGCACAGACCTACTGGATTCCGCTAACGGCCAGCAGAGCCTCCTCCAGCTCACATGGCAGAGAAGCAAGGACATCTGCCTGAAGGTGAAACATGTTTCCTACTAAAATCTTCAGCGTGGCGTCTGCCCAGGCCTGGTTAACTTGTAAGAGAGGCCAGGGCCTGAGGACACAGGATAGAAACCTAAACATAAGCGAAGGGCATTCCTTCAGCTTAGCATGGTTTATAATGAGGATGAAGGGAATACAAAAAATGATCTATACATTGTGTGAGCAGAAACTCAAGCAAATGCATAGGTCAAAAGAAGAATGCATTTTGGTCTGTGGTTTCTCCTGATGGACAGCATGGTTTTATTTGCAAACTTTTCATTGCAGTAGTTTATTTTGCATTTAAAGCCACCAGGTGATGTCACTGGAGACACCACAGACTTATATGTAAAATACGTTGGGTTTTTTTGTTTTGTTTTGTTTTTGTCCTATGCATTTGCTTGCAGTTCTGCTAACAGAATTTGAGCTATTCACTAAAAGGTTCGTGGAGGTGGGCTGAACATTTCATCTGACCATTTTTACGGTACATTGTTCAGGGATGAGCATGGGGCGTTTCCCCCGCTAGGTATTGTCCCTGCACAATGTATAGATAAAACGTTCAATTTGCCTTCATGCATTGATCATATTTGATCATGTTTAGGTGACAGGCCCATTTAAATACAGTTTGGAATATGTAGAATGCTTTCTTGCACAATAAATAGGTACGAGGTTTCTAGCAGAATACGCAGACTGGATTGGGGAAAAATCCACTGTTATAAGGATCTGTTTTTTTGTTTTTGTTTTTTTTTCCACCCAGAAATTCAGCAAACCGATCTTCACTGAGAATTCCTACTTGGAGCTTTATCAGAAACAGAAGAAACACCTGAACACCCAGCAGATGGCTGCCTTCCGGCTCCTGTATGCCTGGAGAGACAAGGTGTCCCGGCAGGAGGATGAGAGCACTGGGTGAGCAGGAGACTTGGGTTATGTGCTATGTACAGTACTTTGCTCTGGGACATGGTCTGAACCAACGCACGCGGCGTGTCCTAAAATCACTGCTGGAATAATCCGGCTTTATAGATTTCTTACTGGTGAACGTTTGGTGGTTTATTTTATTCTGTGTTTCAGCTACGTGCTCCCCAACCACATGATGCTGAAGATTGCAGAAGAATTACCCAAGTAAGTGTCTGTCCTTGGAGTGGTGATATCTGTTGGATGTTAAACACCCGGGGAGTGATCCCCAATGGATTATCTTTAAAATTTACAAACCTCGTCCGCTCAGGAGAATATCCTCCACCTGTAAGATAAAGGTATTAATGAGAGCGGTGCTCAGCCGTGAACTAACCTTCAAGTCAATATTCTGCCAGAACATAAAACCCAACTTCCCTAAACTAAGGGAGCTATTCACTAAAAACAGAGGTGCAGGTCAGATGATCATTTCGTTATTTATAGATGTAACTCTGCGTTATCCGTGGTCAACTGAGCTCTTCTAGCAGGAGAAATGCGTCGGGGTTGTCTCTGCACGGTGTATAGTGGAGTCGGTGAGATGTTATGTTCAGCTCACCTCTTGGTGAATAGCTCCCTGAGAAGAGAAGTGTTAAAATGACACCGGTGTGTGCTCTGAATTAGGTATATTTTAGTATGAAAGACACTGAAAACCCTGCAGTTAAGAAGAGTGAGGTCATGTTATTTCCAACGTGTTTTACTGCTATCTGCAAGTGTTAAAATTGTCTGATATATAAATATATTACAAACGCACATTATTCTATCAATGTAATTCTTTTGGTGTTTTTTTTCAGGGAGCCTCAAGGAATAATTGCCTGCTGCAACCCGATCCCACCCCTGGTGCGCCAACAAATCAACGAATTATCACTTCTCATCCAGCAAGCGCGAGAGACACCGCTGCTCAAGGTACACGGCTTGATGGGTTATATTTACACTTCCCCAGGACAGACCTAGTCTCGCATTGGCACAGGAAAAACATCAACTCCTTAAAAGTCTCTCTAGAATAAGACAAGGAAACTTCCATCACTGATGGAATCAGACTGTGCCTCGGGTACCAATTCTCCTGTTCTATTTTCCCGCAGTCCGAAGTCAGCAGCACCAAGAAGAAAGGGCCGATGCCGAACCCACAGGTAGGATTTACTCCAGTGAGAATCGCTGTGTCCTTCTACCTTCGCCAATGGCTAATAACCATTCCCGTCTCTCACTCAGAAAGTGGAGAATCTCCTGTTTGGACCACATGACGCCCTCTCACATCCAGCGGGTGAGGCTCAACTCTTTACTGGAGAAGGTAATGTAAACGCGGACATTATTCTGTTTGTCATTAACGTTGTGTTGCCCAAGTGGCTGGAAACACACTGCGTTGTCTCTGGCTGCGAAGGTGGCTATTGCATTACTGCAGCGTCTGACAAATTTCAGAGACCAGGAGCCAGCCCTGTTGTTTTTAAGAGCCAGGGAACTGGAACGAACTTAGAGTAAACCAATCAAAAAAGTTTAGAAGGCGGAAGTAGGGATTTTAAAGACAATTAAACATTTTCTTGTCTTAACCTTTGTTTCCCTAAAGGAGTCACCCAAGTAAACCCGAGGTGTTTTTTAATACAGTGTCGGCGCACGCACAGCCAATCGGAGCGATGGGGGCCCGTCACATTGGGGTGTGCAGGGTCTTTACGTGCTAGCCCAAAGAGAGACAACCATGTACCAGCAGAGAAGGACAGTGGCCGACCAGGCCATGGAAGCATGGCAGCTGCCACTCAGATGATACCTGTCAGTTTATCCTCAGACTAGGGATCATTCATTTCTCCCTTGTGGTTCTATATTAGAAGCACCAGTGAAAAGTGAGATGTAATTGTCCTTCAATGAGCCCTGGCTCCCAGGTTTCGTCGAGCCCTGAATCATACAAATCTCAAATACAAGTTTGTTTTAAATCGCGGTGCTTTGTATACGGTGCAATGTCTTATGTTGGTCGTGTCCTAAATACCTCGATGGGTTTTTGTCTCCAGGGCTGCAGATGTTGGCTGGTACCCTGTTTTCCGATCAGGAGCCTTCTACACCTGTGCACAGCCCCCTACATGTACTTGCTAGAGCCAGCATCACCATCTTCAATGTAAGTGTCTTGTATTAGTGATGCCTGTAATTATATTCCTGATGACGAATCCTCCCTATGTCCTAGGAGCGTCCGTCAAAAAGCCTTGTTTTAATCGGTCAGAAGTTTCCTTTTCTGTAGGGATTAAATGATAAGTATGTCAATACAAACCTAGTAATGTGTGACCTCTCCCTGCTGCCTCCCAGGATCCTGAGGATGACCAGGGACTGAGCGGCTCATTGTCCCAACAGAAGGCGAGAAATATATTGGAATCCTTTAAGAACCCGTTCCGAATGGTAAGGAGATGAATTCTGCTTGGTGGCTCTGAGCTGTCGTCCCAAGCGGTCTTGTTTTGTGCCGTGACATACTCCTGTTTCTCTCGCTCAGTTCCTTCCTCCGGAAGATCGCGGGGCTCATGTCTCTCAGGCAGCCAAGTTGGATCCAAATACTAAAATGTTTGAGGTGAGTAGATGTCTGTCGGCACTTTGTGTTTTTTGTGATCTGTTGCCAGCTGACCGTTGTCTCTTCCTCTCTGTGCCCGCAGATCAGTAACCGCTGGAAGCTGGTGAGTCTGGCTCAACAGGAAAAAGAAGCGAAAGCCAAGGAAGAAGCCAAGCAGAAGAAGCGGGAAGAGAGAGGCGAGTGTAGCCACTGTGCTGGGACATGGAGGGCGGAATGTTTTATGCAGGGCTCTTCCGATCTCATTCTGCTTCTTTTTTACAAAATATATTTCAATTATGTGGTTGTTTTTTTTCACAGTCGCACGGGAGCAAGCCAAGCAGAGGTTCAAAGCCCAAGCAGAAAGTGTGAAATCAGTGCGTGAACAAGCAAAGGTCAGTGGGTAACTTCCTGCCTTGACATTGAGCTAGACCCTGCTCACCGAGAGTCTGTCACATTGTGTTTCATGGGATGTTATCCGAGCCCAGGCTGCCCCCAAGAAAGTACAAAAACCAGGGGCACTGATAATTGCCTTTTTACATATGCCAATTTGTTTGTTGGAGAGGATATCTACAGTGTACCAGAAAATCTGTACAAAGCAATGTACGGATAATTTTTTATATGAAATTCAAATTTATATCCATATCGTACTTGGCCCACTACCATGTGGAAGTGACAGCTAATCTTCTATGTAAAGCAATATGTTTTTAGTTGATTTTTCTCCACAGGCTGTACTTTCTTATGAGAGCTTTACACCATCTGTCTGGCATTGGGTGAATGGTATCTCCAGACGTGGAGTACTTTGCTAACTTTGCCTAGAATGACACAACAGCGTAGCAGACAAGGCGTGTGAGAGGTTGACTTGTTATAAATAACCCTCCACCAGTTTTCCAAACTCAGTTAATTTCTTCGGTTATTGAGGATGCTGTTCGGCAGGGCTGTCACCGCTCTCAGGCATTGTGTTATCACTCCACAGTTGGGTCTGTAGAACAGATTACCCGCGGCCCTTTGTTGTGCGGCTGAACATGGCCTGATTCTAGGGTTATACCGCCAGTCTTACTCCCATTGTTCTGTTATTTTCCTTGGAAGATTAATCCCCTAATAGGTCTGCTTCCTGACCGCAGATTATGTGACTTGGCCAGGATTTTCAAGAACTGGTAGAAAATCAGCCAGTTTCCACCCTTGAGGGGAGTTGTTCCATGTTGGTCTCGGCAGCGGGATGTGGTCCAGGCAAACTTCCAGTCCCTCGGAATGGGGGAAACGTTGACTCACTTGCATTTTTTTTTCCTGCAGCCGTCAGAGCGGCACGCGAACTGCTACATAACAAAGACCTGCATGGCATGTAATCCATTCACACAGGATTGCGGCTTTTCCAGTATAGGGTTCTATAGAATGTCTGAGGCATGTCACAGCCGTTGCTATACTGCAGATAAGGATGGAGGGTGGTCTTTTGGTAACAAATGTCTGCAATGCTAAAGTGTTCTACTAGTTTACTTTGGTCTTCAATCCTGGTCAGAAATGAGGGGAAGAGGCAAGAGCAGCATATGCATTGTTATAGCGGACGCCGTATACTACACACAAAGATATAATTATTGGACAACGGTAGCAAAAAATGGACTTATCTAATTGGAAGTGTAGGTATTTTAAATAGAATGCTTTAATCTAAGAATACAAATAAAGTACCTCCTGTAGCTCTCTTTGTACCATATAAAGGTCTATCAGGGGGTGGACATGTTTAGAATCTTTGCTCTGTATAGCTCTATCAGGGGGCAGACATGTTGTTTAGAATCTCTGCTTGTATAGCTCGATCAGGGGGCAGACATGTTGTTTAGAATCTTTGCTCCGTATAGCTCTATCAGGGGGCAGACATGTTGTTTAGAATCTTTGCTCCGTATAGCTCTATCAGGGGGCAGACATGTTGTTTAGAATCTTTGCTCTGCATTGCTCTATCAGGGGGCAGACATGTTGTTTAGAATCTTTGCTCTGCATTGCTCTATCAGGGGGCAGACATGTTGTTTAGAATCTTTGCTCTGTATAGCTCTATCAGGGGGCAGACATGTTGTTTAGAATCTTTGCTCTGTATAGCTCTATCAGGGGCGGACATGTTGTTTAGAATCTTTGCTCTGTATAGCTATCAGGGGCAGACATGTTGTTTAGAATCTTTGCTCTGTATAGCTCTATCAGGGGCAGACATTTTGTTTAGAATATTTGCTCTGTCAGCGGGCGGACATATTGGTTAGAATCTTTAGTCACTGTGGTTTAGGTGAATGAAGATCTGACCCAAGATTCTAATCAACATGTCTGCTCCCTAATAGAGCTATACTCAGCAAGGTGTATCCTTTTTATACAAAAAATCTATACAAACCTAATCTTTCAATTCAACGTAAATTCCTTTTTTTTTATTTTTAATAAATGGAATTATATAATGTGGAAGGCTCAGATAAAGACTAGAACAGAGGTCCTGATCTGAATTACTTGCAACTGCAAAAGCTAATCTTATATACATTTTTATTTTTTTATTAAACCATTTATTTTATGGCTACTGGTTGTTTTACGGTGTTTTGTACTGGAAATTATTGCCTTGACGTCTACCGCTGGGATGTCCACGGCCCTGATGTATAACAATATATTTGGTTGCTAAAAGAGCCAGCATCCTACTGACGAACCCTGGTCACTAGCAATGGTTTTTATTTCCTAGGAGGAGGACAGGAAGCGAGAACGAGTGCTAAGTGATCCGGGAGCGGAGACCGTTAAGTCGGATAAGAAGCGGGTGAAACATACTGAGGAAGCCCAGGATCCAACCACTAAGGCCCCATTTACTCCTTTCGACTACAGCAAGTCCGACTTCAAGGTGTTTGCAGGTGTGTAGAGCAGGTTAAAGAAGCCCTGTGCTTCCCAGCTACCAGGGGACTAAACTTACGCATCATGTTAATGTCATGCTCTCTCTTGTACGCAGGCAGCAGTAACGTGAAGAGCCAGGGCGAGTTTGACCCCAATAAACCTCAACAAGGAAAGGTAAGCGGATCTGCCTGAAAGCTCCGTCTCTTTAATATCCTTGCAGGACACTGACTCCATCTCCGTTCTGGTTGATCTTATGATCTGCAGTGCAAATGTGGCTTGAGCCTAAACCCCGCCCTCTAGCGAGTGCATAAACCAATCCGATTTTAGCAAAGGCTGTGTAATGAGCGGTCAGTCCCTCCCCTTTTATAGTATAGCCTCCTTTTCCAGATCCTCCACCTTGAACCCAAAACATAGCCTAGGTCTGTTTTGTTACATTCTGATTGGGTTCTGACCACCTCCACTGATCCAGAAGCAGACCCGTCACTGGAGAATGTTCATTTGTTTCCTTGTCAACTGTTTTGTTAATACAGAAAAATTCTTCATCCCGGAAATCCCACCAGACGAGGGGCAACAAGAGCATGTCCTTCATGCAAGGGAAATCTGAGCGGTAAGAGACAAGCAATACATAGACCATGCCGTGGTTTGCTCCAGGAGACCTCAGGGAGGGGGAGTTTGTGTACACGGGGTCCATTAAGGGGCAAAGTTTTTAAAAACTAGAAAAATCAGCAGGCACATTTCAAAGCTTTCATGGTAATTGTTCCACAGCCTTTTGGGAAGCTGCCCCATCAAAATCCCTAAAGTGCCCTTCTGTAGCCACAGTCCGGGGAAAAGCTTCAAAATTGGTCCAATCAGTAGGTACCTTCTGTGAGAACGCTCTCTAAAACAGCGTGAAGGCGTACAAATGGATAATAAAACAAGAACAATACAGATTAACCTGAGATATCAAAAGAATCTTCTCTTGGTAGATCACAAATCGGTACAAATAAATCAATAGGAACACAATATAGTGTAATACTATATCACAAAATGAAAATGTGAGCATCTAAAGATCTTAAGACCAGAAAAGTACCGTAATAGTCAGGTTCCTAACACTCCAAGGTGTAATCGATGCCTGCAGAGTAAAAGTCACAAAACAAACAAAATCTTAATTTAATAAAAATCTGAGAACCGTCTGGGCTAGATGTCCCTCTGGTTTTCTCCCTCTGTTACCCTGAGACTGCTCGAATTCTCACCTCACTAGGAGCATCCGGATGATTCTTCCCTTAAATCTATTCTCCTCTTTGTGGGAATTTTGGTACGGCCGTCCACGTGTGAGAGTAAGGTTGTGAGATGGGTGAATCTTTAATACAGGATATTCCATAGAAAGTGCAAATCCACTTAATATTGTTTCAAATATTAGTTACTTATTACACATTACTAAAGAAAAACACACCAACAAAGTGTTCATAAAATAACTATCATTCAAATGATTCAATATTTGGAGAAAAGCCACAAACTGCGTTTATGATAAATTGCGGAGATGATCTATATTCAAAGGGACTCTGTCGGATAAATATCAACTATACTGTGAATGTAGAGAATGAAACAGATATCAAAAAGAATCTATACATTGTGTTGTGAAGAAAATGCAGAAACCAAGACATCACCAGTGTTAGTGACATCACCAGTGTTAGTGACATCACCAGTGTCTTGAGCTATAACTGAACTGCTTTTCAATGGGAATGGTGTCATTTGCATACCGTGCCACAGGTGATGCCATAGGAGACTCCACAGGCACATATAAAACACATAACTTGCTAATACAGACAGTGTGCCTTTAACATACACAAATCCCCCCCCCCCCTCTACCCCTGGTTCCCCTTCATAACACAGATTGTCTAATACTATTATTTTTCTCTGTTTAGGGGTTTCAGACACAGTTGGCCCAAGAGATAAAGACAGTGTTGTGCCCTCCGAAGAGGATGTGGGACTCAATGGAGACATTTATGTTTTTATTATTAAACTTTTAATATACAAACAGTCCTGTCAGCTCTTTACCTGTGTTCCCAGCTGTCAATGGGTACCTGGTGCGTGTGTCATATGATTTATTATGTACTGGGGTAGCACAGTGATGGCTAGCCCTCTCCCTACACATCCCGTGATTCTCTGCGAGCCTGGGCCCTAGCAGGACTGTGTATATAATGGATAATCAAGTCCTTCTGTCACGTCACCAGCTTGACTTCATTCGGTCACATTGCTGCACTGAATATTAATGTCTATCCATCTGGTCATATGCATTGTACAGCTCGGGGGGCTTGATAAAATATATGCACATTCAAGCATACCTCAGAGTTATTGGGGGTTGGGTTCCGGACCCCCACAATCAGTTCAATTCTGCAATAACGTGACACTTTTGATGCTTGGAGACCTTTGGAGTTGATTGGCCTCATTTCAATAAAAGGTTTTTGTGGCTGGGCAAACTGGGAGTTGGAGTAATAACTGCAAAATGTAATAAAGCAAGGTATCCCTGTATTAGCCATATTATTAGACGTTTATTGGTGTTGGGGGGGGTCTAGATTGAGTAGGTGATAATCCAGACAATTGGTTTGGGGTTTCCAGGGACCGATTCCAGTTCTGGTTCTTTGGCCCACTCTTCCTGCAAATGGACCAAATCTTAAAATGAGATATAACCCACGAGGCAGACTAGACTCCTGAAAACTAAGTGGGAAATACCAAGGTGAGTGAAGGCTCCTACACCATACCCCCCCCCCCCCCCCCCCACCGCAAAAACACAGGAATTCCTCAGTCTGGCACATGTGGGAGTCATCAGTACGGACAATGTACAAAGACTTGACCTATCCTTATTTGTTAATGTCCATGGCAAGCTTGGTGAAGTTCTGTGTTGGTGCCCATCATTGCCCTAGGTGCAGTTGCCACATTCGGGGGCAGCCATCCGGAAACTGAGACATCTTACCCTGAGGTTAGTAGTGTTAAAAAAAAAAAAAAGAAACAAACTGGAAGGTGCTGGTTACTGTGAGAAAACAACTGATATCTATATATCATATTTTGGTATTTGTACTTGGTAGGGCTCAGCCAGTATAATACATCCAGTATTTGTACTTGGTAGGGCTCAGCCAGTATAATACATCTGGTATTTGTACTTGGTAGGGCTCAGCCAGTATAATACATCCGGGATTTGTACTTGGTAGGGCTCAGCCAGTATAATACATCCGGTATTTGTACTTGGTAGGGCTCAGCCAGTATAATATATCCGGGATTTGTACTTGGTAGGGCTCAGCCAGTATAATACATCCGGGATTTGTACTTGGTAGGGCTCAGCCAGTATAATACATCTGGTATTTGTACTTGGTAGGGCTCAGCCAGTATAATACATCCGGGATTTGTACTTGGTAGGGCTCAGCCAGTATAATACATCCGGTATTTGTACTTGGTAGGGCTCAGCCAGTATAATACATCTGGTATTTGTACTTGGTAGGGCTCAGCCAGTATAATACATCCGGGATTTGTACTTGGTAGGGCTCAGCCAGTATAATACATCCGGGATTTGTACTTGGTAGGGCTCAGCCAGTATAATATATCCGGGATTTGTACTTGGTAGGGCTCAGCCAGTATAATACATCCGGGATTTGTACTTGGTAGGGCTCAGCCAGTATAATACATCCGGGATTTGTACTTGGTAGGGCTCAGCCAGTATAATACATCCGGGATTTGTACTTGGTAGGGCTCAGCCAGTATAATACATCCGGGATTTGTACTTGGTAGGGCTCAGCCAGTATAATACATCCGGGATTTGTACTTGGTAGGGCTCAGCCAGTACCTGCGCAGACCCTCTAACTCCCAGGACTCTGGTAGAGGAGCTGAGGATATATATATTTATTAATATAGTGCAGTGCTGGGAACAGCTAAGATACTGTGCAGACCCTCAAACTCCCAGGACTCTGGTAGAGGAGCTGAGGATATATATATATATTAATATAGTGCAGTGCTGGGAACAGCTAAGATATTGCTCAGACCCTCAAACTCCCAGGACTCTGGTAGAGGAGCCGAGGATATATATATATATTAATATAGTGCAGTGCTGTGAACAGCTAAGATTCTGCAGCCAGTATAATACATCTGGTATTTGTACTTGGTAGGGCTCAGCCAGTATAATACATCCAGTATTACGAAAGACGAATGGTTAATAAACGAAAATCATTCGTCCATTCGTGCTATTGGCATTCTATAAATCGAAATAGAGTCGGTTTATAGAATACCAATAGCATTACATACATTCCATAAACAGACATAATGAACGACTTTCGGTTTATGGAATGCATGTAATGCTATTGCTATTCTATAAACCGAAATAGAGTCCCATTCATACGAATAGGTCAATTGACATATTCGTATGAATGGAGACTCTATTTCGGTTTATAGAATAGCAATAGCATTACATGTATTCCATAAACCGAAAGTCTATAAACCGAAAGACATTCGCTTTATAGACTTTCGGCTTAAAGAATACATGTAATGCTATTGCTATTCTATAAACCGAAAGTCTATAAACCGAACGTCGTTCGGTTTATAGACTTTCGGCTTATGGAATACCAATAGCATTACATATATTCCATAAACCGAAACTTTCGGTTTATGTAATGATGTAATCCTATTGGCTTTCTATAAACCGATCTAGAGTCGGTTTATAGAAAGCCAATAGCATTACATTCATTCCATAAACCGAAAGTCTATAAACCGATATGTCTTTCGGTTTATGGAATGTGTAGGTCAATTGATTCGTACGAACGAATAAAACGAAACGAAAATAATGAACGAATTTCGTCTGAAACGAATGCAGTAATGAACGAAATTCATTTTAGAAGAAATAAATAACATTTTCTTCCGAATGGACAAAAACGAAACGAAAATGTTAGTTTTGCACATGTCTAGTATTCAGGGGCAGTGGGAGCCTTGATCTGCAGCAATCTATTTATCTCATGGGAGCTCAGTGTGTTAAGGTTTAGTCATTACTCTATTATATAAATGTTATCAGTGAATAAAAGTATCAGAGCAATAATGCCACATTCATCAGAAGATGAGTCTCATATTAATACCATGTCAGTCAGGGGGGCTCAGGCCAGTCAGGGGGGCCCAGGCCAGTCAGGGGGACTCAGGCCAGTCAGGGGGGCCCAGGCCAGTCAGGGGGGGGGGGCTCAGGCCAGTCAGGGGGGCTCAGGACAATCAATGGGAACTAATAAACTCTGTAAGCAGTGTGTGCATAGGAGGGAGATGCCCTCATTAAACATGGCGCCCTGCAGCCTCTCCTGATCAGCACGTGGCGAGTCAGCCTAACCTGCTGTTTAAATGGCCCTGCCCCGTGCGCGCTGATTGGCTGGCGGCACGCTGGGCGCAGCAGGTGTGTGTGAGCCGTGTGAGTGGCAGACATGGAGCAGCCGGTCCAGGATGGCTGGTTCCGGGAGACATGCGGCCTGTGGCCCGGTCAGGCCATGTCCCTGCAGGTGGAGGAGGTGCTCTACCACCACCGCTCCCCATTCCAGGACATCCTGGTGCTAAAGAGGTCAGTACCGGCCACGCCAACTCCCAGCACGCTCAGCCAACCCCGGGGGGAAGCCGGGGGGGGGGGGTGAGATGTGCGGTCACTGCAACTCTCAGCCATGCTGCAGGTCGGTGTTACCCAGCCCAAGCGGTGCCTGCCTTTACCTATCCTGCATTAGTGTCAGGGCCGGTCACTGCAACTCCCAGCACGCTCAGCCAACGCCGGGGGGTGAGATGTGCGGTCACTGCAACTCTCAGCCATGCTGCAGGTCGGTGTTACCCAGCCCAAGCGGTGCCTGCCTTTACCTATCCTGCATTAGTGTCAGGGCCGGTCACTGCAACTCCCAGCACGCTCAGCCAACCCCGGGGGGGTGAGATGTGCGGTCACTGCAACTCTCGACCATGCTGCAGGTCGGTGTTACCCAGCCCAAGCGGTGCCTGCCTTTACCTATCCTGCATTAGTGTCAGGGCCGGTCACTGCAACTCCCAGCACGCTCAGCCAACCCCGGGGGGGTGAGATGTGCGGTCACTGCAACTCTCAGCCATGCTGCAGGTCGGTGTTACCCAGCCCAAGCGGTGCCTGCCTTTACCTATCCTGCATTAGTGTCAGGGCCCGTCACTGCAACTCCCAGCACGCTCAGCCAGCCCAGCGAGCCTCTGCCTAAGATGCCATGTCAAGCCACCGCCACTCCCATCAGGCTCAGCTAGGCATCAGATACGCATTGCAAAGGGTCATGTGCAGCGACTGCTACTCCCAGAAGCCTCAGCCATGCTGCAGGTTGGGATTATCCGACCTGTGCATAACATATAGTGTTAGGGCCAGGCACGCTCAGCCAGCCAGGTGATTCTGTGCTTAAGGTGTCATGTCAAGCTGCTGCAACTGCCATTATGCTCAGCCACGCTGTAGGTTGGCGCTAGCCCAGAGATCATCTGTCAAAAACCAGCACCTGCAACTCCCAGCATGCTCAGAGATCTGACCTCTTGAGTTAGATAAAGGAAGATCTGATAGAGCTAATTGATGCAAATTGGGCTGAATAATGTGCTTTATTTGTATTAAAGCATTCCTGTCTTCCCTTGATACAATCTTTCAATTAAACAGTAAACAGAAGTTCATTTGTTTCTGAGATTTGCCCTGCGATATGTGATGAATGAATCTAAACACAACCCATCCTTATTCTGCACAGGATCATTTCGATTTTGTACAGTTTGGATTTGTTTATTTTTTTTATTTGTAGAGGAAAATGATGCCAATTTGTATTACACGACACCACTTTTCCAACAAATTTGAAATCCTCATTATATAACAGACCGTAATTAAGAAGTGTGAGATAAATTGCTATTAGTGTGATGTGTGGCCTGGGTATATGTCTACACGTGCTGGGTCTCGCCAGTCTGGTACGAGTACCAGTGTACGGATGGTTTCCAACTTCTGAATACGCTTATTTTCTTGGGATTAAAATCAACTTTATCCTGTAGAAAAGTTACAATATTTCAGTCCTGAGGGATGAGGTTTGGGTTGTGTTATTAAATATTATTTGGAGGAGGCGGGGGGGGGGGGGGGGTTCCAGTGCAACTTCTGCTTCAATATAAATATACATTGTACATATATTGTTGATTTACTTAGTGTCCTCTATATAGCTTATGTTACAAATCGCCACATTTTAAATTCCTCACATGGGGTAGGTTTGTAGTATCTTCATACTGATGTGAGATGCAATTCTCAAAATGCTCAGCCAGCCAGAATAGGACTGTTCATCACCGCACTTAGCTTGTGGCAGTTTAATTGCCGGACTTTAAGCATCTGATAGATCCGCTTGGCTGCTTCCTCACGACGCGCTGGGATCGGTGTTGGTATATGGCTTAGGGTTAGATCTAGTGTTAGAGGTTATTTTTTAGGGTTAGTTTAGTGTTCTTATTGGGGATGGGATTTTGGTAAGGGTTTGGGTGATGCATTGGCGCTGACAGTTTTTCAAAATGACCACGCTGAACTGTCGGCTGTAACGCCCTGAATGCCTCTGTAAGCCCTGAAAAAGTCAACAGATTTTAGGAGCCAAACAGACCGATCCAGGAGCCAACCTGGTTATTTAAAGCAAAATACAAAAAAACGTAGCAGCCAGCACCGGAGATTTTAGCAGCCCTGTCTCCTGGGAATTGTCAAGACCTCTTTTACTTTTTATTTTATTTGCAAATCTGCTCCCTAAATACTCCGATCCATGTTTAAAAATAAATAAATAAATAAAAAAAAAATCTGTGGTTTCTCTACTACAGGCCATTTCCTGTTCGAATAGGTAAAACCCGACCTAGCTATATTTGCTTTTGCATCATGGACAGTCTATTGATTTCTCTACTTTTTCTTCAGAAAAAAATAACCTATTAAATGGACCGTAATGCAAACTCTTACTTCCCCGCACCACATTATACATAGAAAGCTGCACAGATCTTGTCTGCTTCGTTCTCCTTCATGGAACTCTCGATAGCGACTTGTTATGATACCTGTTTATCAGAGATAGGTCTCAGAACTTCCAAATTATAGCTCTGCATCAAATTCTCATTACATGCAGCCAACCACTCACCTCACCTGACAAAATATCCACAGAACGATGGACCTTACTCAAAATATACTGGTCTGATTAGATTATCTTCACTTGGGTGAGTATTTGCATAGTCGAAATCAGTTGATTTCTATTTGGTGCCCCATCAATGTAAAATATATATATATATATTCCCTTGTAAACTTGCAGTGGGTCAGTCGAATGGTCAGGTAATGAAGTGATATAAGGGGGGCTGCATGCTGCCACAGTCTAATTATTACTCCTGAGCCAGCAGTGATTTTATGTAAAAATAACTTTTCACTTCTACTGAATGAAGATAGAAACTGCAAAAATATCCTCTGTGTGATGATCAAGCAAACAAAAGTTTTTTGGCCCCTTCTGTGACCCCTACACACGATGCATTATCACAACATGTGCAATGAACATGTTCAAAAATAAATAAAATAACTTTTACATGTGGGGGCCACAGAATGAGGTCACAAGTTGGATCCAGCAAATAACCAATTAAATACCCTGCTTGATCTCTAAGTGTCCACATTCCACTGGAATAATGTATATCATTTTCCTAGCTGTGTCTGTCAGAAAGACGGGTTTACTTGGCATATTGTCTGTAAATGTGGTTTGAGCTGCCGGAGTGCTGTGCTTTAATCTTTTATATTCTGTGTTTTGTCCAGTAAAACCTATGGGAACGTCCTGGTCCTGGATGGCTTGATCCAGTGCACAGAGAGAGATGAGTTTTCCTACCAGGAGATGATTGCAAACTTGCCCATCTGCAGCCACCCAAGCCCCCGCAAGGTACAAACTCCCCTTCTCGACTGCCAGGCATGGCTGCATGTGAAATGTACAAAGGTTCCTCTGCATTTAGTGATGTAAATTGTTTGGATGAAGAATCCCCCCCACCCCACCTGCCATACCCCAGCCATTTAACCCTTTCTCTCTACCTCTCGGGTGACATTCATATTCTCCTGTATATAGTGATCAGTGTGCCTGTTTTAATGAAACCATCATTTCAATTTACATAATGTTTAATACTCAACTGCAGGTCTAAAGATCTTCAAATAAATGTAGGAATGTTCATGTACGAGCGTAATCACTAATAAAACACCTTACTGAGCCCCGTCTGCTTGTAGAACAAGGGGACAGACAGACTGAATCAGATGGGTCAGATCTTCCTTCCTCTGACCCAAGATACTAAACAGCATGTCCGCCCCCTGATAGAGCTATACAGAGCAAAGATTCTAAACATGTCTGCCCCCTGATAGAGCTATACAGAGCAAAGATTCTAAACATGTCCGCCCCCTGATAGAGCTATACAGAGCAAAGATTCTAAACATGTCTGCCCCCTGATAGAGCTATACAGAGCAAAGATTCTAAACAACATGTCCGCCCCCTGATAGAGCTATACAGAGCAAAGATTCTAAACATGTCTGCCCCCTGATAGAGCTATACAGAGCAAAGATTCTAAACATGTCTGCCCCCTGATAGAGCTATACAGAGCAAAGATTCTAAACAACATGTCCGCCCCCTGATAGAGCTATACAGAGCAAAGATTCTAAACATGTCTGCCCCCTGATAGAGCTATACAGAGCAAAGATTCTAAACATGTCTGCCCCCTGATAGAGCTATACAGAGCAAAGATTCTAAACAACATGTCCGCCCCCTGATAGAGCTATACAGAGCAAAGATTCTAAACATGTCTGCCCCCTGATAGAGCTATACAGAGCAAAGATTCTAAACAACATGTCCGGCCCCTATTAGAGCTATACAGAGCAAAGATTCTAAACAACATGTCTGCCCCCTGATAGAGCTATACACAGCAAAGATACTAAACAACATGTCCATCCCCTGATAGAGCTATACAGAGCAAATATACTAAACAACATGTCTGCCCCCTGATAGAGCTATACACAACAAAGATTCTAAACAACATGTCTGCCCCCTGATAGAGCTATACACAGCAAAGATACTAAACATGTCCGTCCCCTGATAGAGCTATACAGAGCAAAGATACTAAACATGTCCGCCCCTGATAGAGCTAAACACAGCAAAGATACTAAACAACATGTCTGCCCCCTGATAGAGCTATAAAGAGCAAAGATTCTAAACAACATGTCTGCCCCCTGATAGAGCTATAGAAGCAGAGAGGGCTCAATAAGGTTCTTAATTTAATTCTATCTAAAATGCCTACATTTTGATTTAATGTTTCAATTAAACACAACTTATTTTCTATCCTTTAAACACTTCTGGTGTATCATGTGCTGTGTTTGAAGGTACAGGCTGGAAAGGATAAATCTGTTTATTTATATCGAGGAAGTTTCCCAGGCCCAGCGTGGCTCACCCAATTTGACTTGGAAAAAATCTATATATCGTCTCTATCGGTCACTGACTATATCATGATATTCTTCACTTTCCAGGTGCTGATCATTGGTGGCGGAGATGGGGGTGTCCTGAGGGAAGTGGTGAAGCATCCATCCGTGGAATCCGTGGTACAGTGCGAGATCGATGAGGTTTGTCCAGGTCTAAACCATGTGCTTTTACGCATCTGGGAAAGGAGTGTCTGTATGGTAGTGCGGGAGCATTTCTTGCAGTAAGGGGTGTAGCAGAGCATTACTGAGGTTATGTTTATGCTGCAGCATGCATGCGCTTCAGGCAGTGGTGGATCTTGGTTTTGTGCTGCCCTAGGCAGACAAAATTCGGACACCCCCACTGCGCACGCACAACATGCAGGACTTACCCTGATCCCTGGTGGCTAGTGGCAGGCAGCATTGTGTCCTACCATTCTGCCTGTTCAGCTCCCCGCGGCGAGTGAAGATAGGTCACGTGACACGGTGCACATCTGACGTCAGAGCGCCGGGTCACGTGACCTGTCATCACCCCGCCGCCTAAGGGAAAAAAAAAACTCACGGGCAGCCCGATCGTCACAATTTTTTTTTCCTCACTTTTTTTTTCACTGGGGTGCGCTGACACACTTTATGGCTCTCATTTTGGGGGGGGTTTCAGATTATTTTTGTGTGTGCAATTTTAAAGTTTTTTTTTTTTTTTTTTTTTTTAATATAAATTCTATTTTTATATTCACTTAATTAGTTAACCCCTGCATGCCTGTGTTGTGATTCCTATGGCTCTGACTAGTGACCTCAGTTTTTTTTTATATGTATATATGTTCTCTTTTATATGCATTTTCTTTTTAATACATTTTGTAGATTATTTTTATATATAGGGTATCAAAAGAGAGCTCTAAATGTCCTTTAAAAAAACAACCTATAACTTGTCTGGGTGCGTTAAATGGCAGAGAAAAATGTATGTTTCAACAACCACATAGAATAATCGCTCTGGTCCTTAAGGGGTTAAATGTCTCCATTGGCTCAATGTATAATTTTTTTTTTTTCTCGTCAGGACGTGATCAATGTCAGCAAGAAGTATCTTCCTGGGATGGCCGTCGCATATTCCAGCCCCAAACTCACCCTACACGTGGGAGACGGATTCCAGTTCATGAAACAAAACCAAGATGCGTTCGATATTATAATCACAGACTCCTCGGACCCCGTAGGTAAGACGCGCGTGGGGTCTCTCTCTCATCTACAAACCACTACTGGCGCCGACACGCCCACAGTGATAAATATGACTGTAATATCCTCAGGCAGTGTGAGGAGTACCCCGGAATTACCAGATTTTATGGAATATATAATGACCAAAAATGAAAGTACTGGGGGAAAAAAATCTTAAAATAAATGTGGAGTAAATCTAGTGCCTACTTTTTGCTATGCTAGATTTTTTTTTGATTTTTTTTAATTATCCAACCTTCCTCCCCCCCACCCCCTTTTTTTTTTTTTTTTTTTCTAACCAGCATTACTGTTATACTTTTTGGTTTTATATCTTTTTTTTTTTTTTTTGTAGCTATCATTAGGGAAAGAAGATGCACACGAGTATATATATATACTGGTTTTTTTTGTGTGTGTATCCAATTTGTATAGCATTTTTAGGCTATTGGAGGGAAGGAATTGCCAGCGGTTGTGGCTGAAATATATGAAGTCTAATCCATTTTTGTTGTGACCTTTTAGAAAAAAAACGGTAGTGGTTGGTTTGGTTTTTTGTTCTATGCTTGCGTAGCGTTAATAATAAACGTATAATTTGGAAGAAGCCAGACGTGTTTAAAACTTGAGCTTTTCCTGTGGTTTTATTTATTTTTTTTTTAATCCTTTTCCTTTCACCAATTCATTGATCTTTCTCATCGCCAGGTCCTGCGGAGAATCTTTTTAAAGAGTCCTATTACCAGTTAATGAAGACGGCGCTCCGAGAGGACGGGATCCTTTGCTGTCAAGGTGAGTTTTTTTTTTCCCGTCCTCCCATCGCTCTCCTCCTGCGTGTAACGCATAATGTGACCCTGGACCCCATTGCTAGTGGAAAGTCGGTCCCAAGTGTTCCTATCCTTTCTCCACACAGGGGAGTGTCAGTGGCTTCACCTGGATCTCATCAAGGAGATGCACCTGTTTTGCAAGACTCTCTTCCCCGTGGTAGAGTATGCCTATTGCACCATCCCAACCTACCCCAGCGGACAAATCGGATTCATGTTATGCAGCAAAAACCCCGTAAGTGTTCCCAGCTTTGCATTTCCTCCTACTTTTTTATATATATATATATATATATATATATATATATATATATTCCAAAATAGGTAAAGAATGCACTCACAGGACTTCTGAAGACAGTCAATAAGGTTTTTAATTCAGGTAACCGTCAGCATCACTGGTAGTGACGTTTCAGGCTGTTAAGCCCTTTGTCAAGCATCACTAACTATAATATATTATCCTAAATCCGCTTGGTCTGGTTTCATGATAACTGAATTGTCGGAGACTTTGGTGCAGTAAATGCAATATAAAAAGGAGCTGCTTACTTGTGTATATGTAAGTAATAAAGAAAGTCTGCAGAATGAGCTGGGTTTTGCCAACACTCTTCTACAGAGTTTAACTGATTTATCTGCAGGATCTGATTTGCCGATGATTCTTGCAGAGTTTTAAGTCTTCTGTCTTGATCTGTTCCAGTCGCGCTTCCAAGATATAATGGGGGTTATATATATATATATATGTATATGTATGTTGGTGTTCTAGACCGGCTCACACGCCATTTCCTTGTGCGTGGTTTTACATATTGGCAGAGCCAATACAGACAACCCACATGCTGCTAACTCCAAATGGCAGCGCTTACAGATGGAATGATACAGGTGTCGGTAAATTCATTCCTCCAGACTCTGCTTCTTGTCTCCTTTTTTGTAGAGTACTAGTTTCCGGGAACCTACTCAGCTGCTGTCTCAAGAACAGGTAGATGCCATGAACCTCAGATATTACAACTCCGACCTCCACCGAGCAGCATTCGTCCTCCCAGAATTCACACGAAAGGTGAGTCTTGCAAAGCGGGTTGTGACTGGAGAGAGTTTCTATTTACAGAGACTTCGAAGCCCCCAGTGTCCATGTACTAGCTCCTGTCCACATATCACTTGTAACTGCAGAGGTACTCTGAGGTGGGCTGCCCAGTTGGAGTGGTGTATGGACAGAGGGTGTATTGCACTGGCAGTACCATGTGGCACATGACATCATATACTAACTTACACCCTTGCCATAATGACTTTTATGGTCTAACCGTACCAGCTATAGGTTGGCATCACATAACCAGTTATTTACAGACAAGCGCTGTAAAATTTATATACATAAAGGGAATCAACACAGTAAAGGAAGAGAGTATATTTAAAAGAAGAAAAACTACCACAACTAGAGGACATAGTCTTAAATTAGAGGGGCAACGATTTAAACGTAATATCAGGAAGTATTACTTTACTGAGAGGGTAGTGGATGTATGGAATAGCCTTCCAGCAGAAGTGGTAGAGGTAAACACAGTCAAGGATTTTAAGCATGTGTGGGATAGACACAAGGCTATCCTAGCTATAAGACCGGGAACGGGGGACTTATAAAAGTACTCAAAAAAAAAATTGGGCAGACTAGATGGACCGAATGGTTCTTATCTGCCAACACATTCTATGTTAAAATGTTTGTAATAAGTTATCGTATTGGAGAGCGCACGCACGCACACACACACACACGCCCATTTGTTTTTATGAACTAAAAGGTTGATGTGGTAATTGCACCGATTATGCCATAAAAGTATATTTTATAATTCCAATCATTATAATTTTTTTCCAAACATGCTTTTATGTTATATATTTGGCTTTTTTTTGTCTCATTTATTTGGAGTATTGGAATATCTATATAATAGATATGGGGGGGTTGCTTTTTTATTTTTACTACTGAATTCTGGTGGTCTCAGCCCTTTTTAAAAAATATTCTTTGCTTCCTGAGAAGAGCATTTGGTGGTGTCCTCTAGCAAACAATCACCTTTTTTTTTTTTAATCCTGGTCTAATGTGCTGCAATGAACCACTTGCCTATACATCTTCAGCATACTCTGTGCTCCTTCTACTACAGTGCTGACATTCTGTCTCGCTCCTACTACAATGTCAGACTTCCTAGTGTATGAGCATATGCTCTACGGTCATTCTAGCTGTACAGTCTCATTCCACTTCACAGATGCTTGCCTCCCTCCCTTCTTACACGATCGACACACTACTATGTGCAACTGAGAGTCACAGGCCTGCCGTTTTTTTTTTTTTTTTCTGACGTCAAACTCTGGTGCCAAATTTGATTCTAAAAATGAAAGTTGCCCTCTAAAGTCAAATTTTAGCAAATAGAGCCATCAGATGCTAAAAGGCCACTTGCACTAATGTAAATGGCCACCAGGTGCTGCAATAGTCCTTCTCTAGTCCCCTGTGTTCAAGGAGGATGCCCGCCAACCTTGTCTTTCCATTGGTCTCATGCATACCTGCTAATATGTGCAGGTCAAACTGATATGGTGCCACATGACCCGTTGTGATCCCCGCCTCCTGGGTTCAGGCAGGAGTTTGGACCAGGCCACTAGGAGTAGAGGGTCTTAAACAACAAGACATGGATTTTAAATGGCTTAAACCTTTTGCTTGGCTGCAGCGATCGTAAAGCAGTATATACAGCGTTCATAAACTCTCCCTGTAAAAAGTGTGATGCTGTTTGGGGGAAAAATACAGGCAGAAGCTACCGATAAACCTTAGGTGTTGGTTTACTGTGCTGCAACTCCCATCACTCTCCACGGGTTTGAAGGTGTCCTTCGAGTTGGCTGGAGGTTGCTATGGCCTTGATTAACACATTTTGTGGATAAATTGTTTGCTTTTGCAGAACATGTTTCCTCGATTTGAATGATTGTAACCCGGGCAGGAATAGTCAGTCTCCCAATCACTGCCTTCCTCGTATGATCTATGGTGCAGAAGATAACCTTGCCCTTTCTGTTCTCTTTTTTCCTTCAGGCTCTCCGTGATGTGTGACACTCCAGCAGAGACGCTGTCTTTTTGGAATCTCAGTGCTTTTAACCCCCGGAGAATGCAAGAAAGTCTCTTTCCACCCCCCACCCCTCGAGCCTGGGTACCAGGATGTAGCCTCTCATGGCTCTTTTGCCCCTCTGACCCCTATCCAGTGCTGGGTACTGTGATGTAACCTCTTTCTCTGCCACTCAGGCATAATATCTTTTTATTAAATGATTGGTGCATGCAACGTCCCCTCTCTTTAACTTAAAAATAATAAATACTTCTGTTATCCCATTTCAGAGCAGTATGTCTCCTCTCTGCTGCTTTAAGGGGGTTGCATTCCCCTTGAGTAACCTTTTGTCTATCATGCCCATATTCTATGTCTGTGAACCTCTTTACATATTGGCAGAGATAATACAGATAATATGCTGCTAAACCCATCCCTCATAACTTGGATTATGTTTTTTTTTCCCTTCATCTTGTTTCTGGTAATCGGGGAAGGAGTAAGGGGGGGTCAAGGAATGTTCTCCCCCCATTTACGAGATGTTACAGATATGGCTGCTGGTTCATGTGCTTGTGATTGACCTATATGCAAGATAAAGGGGGGGTTTGAGGGAATTATTGGTGGTCTATAGTAAAACTGCAATCACTGAATGTTTCATTATCACAAAATAAAACTATAAAACAAAATGAATGGAAATCTGGCCGGTCTCCTGTCATTCTTTAATGTAAACTGGATGAAACCGTTTTTTATCAGGTGGTTTTTTTTTTTTTTTTTTTGTAGGCGGGCGGACATGATTAGAATCTTTACTCTGTATAGCTCTCACAGTGGCGGACATGTTTAGAATCTTTGCTCTGTAGCGAGGGCGGACATGTTTTAGAATCATTGCTCTGTAGAGCTCTAGCGGGGGGCGGACATGTTTAGAATCTTTGCTCTGTAGAGCTCTAGCGGGGGGGCGGACATGTTTAGAATCTTTGCTCTGTAGAGCTCTAGCGGGGGGCGGACATGTTTAGAATCTTTGCTCTGTAGAGCTCTAGCGGGGGGGGGGGGGGGCGGAAATGTTTAGAATCATTGCTCTGTAGAGCTCTAGCGGGGAGTGGACATGTTTAGAATCATTGCTCTGTAGTGCTCTAGCGGGGAGTGGACATGTGTTTAGAATCATTGCTTTGTAGAGCTCTAGCGGGGGGCGTACATGTTTCGAATCTGCTCTGTAGAGCTCTAGCGGGAGGGCGGACATGTTTAGAATCTTTGCTCTGTAGAGCTCTAGCGGGAGGGCGGACATGTTTAGAATCTTTGCTCTGTAGAGCTCTAGCGGGAGGGCGGACATGTTTAGAATCTTTGCTCTGTAGAGCTCTAGCCGGGGGTGGACATGTTTAGAATCTTTGCTCTGTAGAGCTCTAGCGGGGGGGCGGACATGTTTAGAATCATTGCTCTGTAGTGCTCTAGCGAGGGGGTGGACATGTTTAGTATAAAGGAAGATCTGACCCCGATTCTAAACAACATAGAGAATGAAGAGGGTAATCGAAGAATGCTGCTTGTTACCGGGGCAGGATTTCCAAATAAAACTATTATTCTAGTATTTCCAAATATAGTAAACTGCTCACTGAAATCACCAAGTTAAATAGATGGATTTATTTTTTTTATAAATCTAAATTTATCATTTGTACCGGTAGAGAATCCCTTATAATTATTGGATAACAGATCATTTTCACCAGTAAGATATATTAAAGCCTCTCAGCTCTCATG
Organism: Pelodytes ibericus; assembly: GCA_036172795.1. Lineage (NCBI taxonomy): Eukaryota > Metazoa > Chordata > Amphibia > Anura > Pelodytidae > Pelodytes > Pelodytes ibericus. The sequence continues at coordinate 8,729,690 of CM069866.1, read as the reverse complement.
AAATCCAGTAATATCAATGTAAATACTGTATAGAGCAAATAAATCACTGTTACTGTGATGTAGCTGTGATGTGAGGCATTGCTGGGAACCTGCCGTTGGCGTGTCAGGTCTGCACACGGGTCATTGTATTACCCTTTGGGGGGGAATCTGAGCATGCATGGAAAGGCTATATCACAGCTTAAGGGGGCTGCACACTGAATAATCTGCGGTGTAATCTGACAGGTGTGTGTGTAATTTGCAACTTGTGGCAATCATACGGCATCGTTTTGGATCAGGGGTACTCAACATAGGTTAAAAAAAGTCGTTTATAATGCTGGGGAGGAAGCAAAGCAATGTAACGGTTCATTTTTTAATAAAGCAACATGTGAAAGATACATATATACAATAAATTGATGTGTTAGAGTCTTATCCCTTGCAGATGTGCAGTTGGCTCTTTTGCTATAGATCAGACTCACTCGGCTTCATCACTCAGTAGTTACTATACCGTGTTAAATTTAATGTAACAGTATTTTCAATAACAGATTCTGCAGTTTTTAGACCGATTTCTTTGGGACTGGTCACTCATTCTCCCAACGTTACGAAGGTTTAAATGGATTGTCTCGGCAGCGAGCAAGAGTTAAATGAATCTAAATGCAAGCACTATGGATAAACTGATGGTGATGAATCTCCAGTTTAATACAATCTGAAATCTTAAGTGACCCAAAAACATTTTCATCATCATTTAACCCCTTGATCCCTAACCTTGGCACTGCTGATGTGCTCAGTCTGACTGAGCATGTGTAGTTTCCAAATATCTACAGTGCCAAGGTTAGCTGTCACAGATTTAGACTGAATTATATATATATATTTGTTTAATCATGCTTGCTTCTTTTACTTTTCTGACCATTTCAAGGATGAGCCAGACCTACTGAGAAGTCTCCGTATTCGCAAAGTTTCTTGACGCCCTTCTCCAAGGGAGTCTCTAGATTGTAACCTTGCGAGCAGGGCTCTCTACCTCGGTCTGCTTGTCTTAGTCTGTAGCCCCCCTGGATGCTCTGTGCCTAGCACTATATAAATACATGTTACTGTCATTTGTCTGCAGCAATAAATTGCCCATGTTGCAGAAAGCAAACATTCACACTGTATAGTGATCCCTGTCGCTGTAATCCACTGCAGATCCGTCTGGGGGGGAGGTAGGTGGGAACGGTTTAATTTTCTCAAACAGCACGGTTTACGTCACCTTTTGGGTCTGGGAAGTGATATATAAGGGACAAACCCTTCCCTTAGAGCTCATCTGATCATCCTGCATCCCTCACTGACCTCCTCCTCCTCCTCTGTGACAACTTGTTAAGATGCTTTTCAGCTCCATGGGGTCCATCCTGCTGCTCTTTGCCTGGAGCGTGACCCCCCAGCCAGAAGACGAGAGTATGAGAGCCCGCCGTAGACAGGTGAGTGGGCCAGAGACCTAACGCCAGGGAATTACAGGTGAATGAGTGCCAGCACTGGTTAGCTGCATCCCAATTCACTGGGATATTATCAGCATCTCGGAAACGTGAGGGACCAATTATAATAACAAAGGACTTTGTTCATGAAAGAGGGAATTGTAATGTGAATTTCAAACTTAAGACTAAAGTAGCAGAGTTGGAATAATTCTCCCATTCCCTTCTCAATTACCTGTTTTAAAACTGTTTAGCCAGGAATCTCAGGTACAGATCTCATGCTGCTGGTGTTATAATTCAATGCTACAGATGTTGGTTGGTGTCTGGGAATGGCAGGTTTGAGGTTACAGATTGAATGATAACATTATCTCTGCTTCATTTGCTGCCTCGAAGCCTGCCACACTGTTTACATGTATCACTTCGGTTCATACATAGAATGTGATGCTTACTGTAGTGGTGCAAGCGTGCTTCAAGTACAGTGTAATTGGCTACATGCTTTAACACAGCCTTATTGAGCACCAGGATGTTCTGCTTATCTGATCTTCCATGTTAAGGCACCTAAATAGGGTCAATCCACATTGTTACCTAACATCTAGTGGACATATAAAGGGATCTGCTTAAATAATGAGCAATTCTGGGGAAATCTTGTTAAAGTGGAAAAATCAGCAGTAACAATCCATTGATGAATTTCTGGGAAATATGTAAACAAAAAGAAAAATGTGTTTTGAATGTGTCTGTGGCATCTTCTGCTTATGACATCACTTTTGTGGCTTGATATGCAAATGACACATTTACCATTGAAAAGGAGCTCATTTGCATATCATCCCCTTGAAGGAAACTGATATTAGTTAGTAATAAAATAAGCGAATGATCCCAGGAGATTAGTACTGAAGCCCACGGAGGCCAGTGTCTTTGTCATATTTTTTTGACTTGTTTTCTTGAGATAACAAGAAAAATATTTTTACATATACTTTGGCCTCTCTGGGCTTCCGTAGATTAGACTGTGGCAAAAAAAAAAAAAGATATTTATTAATTCTCAGCTTATGTTACTGCACATTGAATTGCATTGAGGGGAAAGACTCCGATAGATCATCAAGTGAAAGACCAAAGGGGCTACTCAATAAGAAGAGAATCGCAGGGAATAGAGACGGGAACTTCAAACTCTAGGCCAAAGTAGTTGACTTGGAAAAACTCTCCAATGCAGCTAAACTGGAGATTTTTCCAACTCCGCTACATTAGCCTTAATTTTGAAATTGCCTTCTCAATTCCCTGCTATTATCTCTTTATAGAGCAGACTCTTTGGTCTTTTCCAAAGCTCAATGCTCCCAGCAGAAACCCAGAAACTCTCTCTGAAATGATAAAATTCTTAGTGACCATGTTTTCTGTTTATATCTTATTTTAGGAGTTGAATGTATTGCAAGAAGAGCTTCTCCTAAAGCTGCTCTCTGGATGGGCAGATAATGCAGACAGCAATTCATTAGAGACTGACAGAGGGGCTTCCGAAACCAATGATAATACCGTTCTCCACCGTGCCCTATCTGTGAAACTTCCCCATCTCTCTCCGCGTGAGCGCAAGGCTCCGTGCAAGAACTTCTTCTGGAAAACATTCACCGTTTGCTAGTGGAGAAAAAAAAATATATATATTTTTTTTTTACTGTATTTTACTTTTTTTTTGTCTAAACCAGGTTTCCAAACCCCATTTTTAAATTGTAGTATGAAAGCTTGACAGGTCTGTAAATGATGTAGCATTATCTGTGCTCCTGTTGGCTCATTTATTTGTTACATCTAAATTTCACATTAAACTGTTCCCCCTCATTCTGCAGATTGGTGTTAAGTGTTTCTTAATTGTATATAATGAGTAATAAATAGAACGGGAAATCGTTGCCTGGTCT